>CM069446.1:71518084-71737199 GCA_035610835.1 Ophiura sarsii | reverse complement strand
GTGTCTACTTTATTAACCCCTACCTCTCAAACCGCATCAAGTTAACCCTCGGTACTTTTAAAACCACATAAACCCCCTACAATCGCCCCCCCCCCCCACACTGCAACTACACCAACCAGGTGGATTTATAATCATAACCCTCCCTAACCATTTCCCGCGGCTACTTCATTAACTCTTAACCCTATCCTAAAACATTTCCCGTGGTTTTACCCCCCCCCCCCCCTCCCCCATGCACACACCCAAACCAGTTTGATTTATAATCACAATCCTCCCTAAACCATTTCCGTGGCTACTTCATTAACCCTCGGTCCCTTAGATTGTTTGGCATGCCAACTTAAAGTAAAGAAATCAGGTTGCTTCATTAACCCCCGCAAAACGCTACTTGTACCATTATAACCCTAGGCCTATCCTAAACCATTTCCCGTGGTTTTACACCCCAGCCGCCCCCCCCCCCCCTACGCTCGGGTCCCCGCTAGATGGTTATGCCACATTACCTACCTCTGAAACCACATAAACCTCCTGGTTATACCACTACCTACCTCTGAAACCACATAAACCCCCTACAACACCCCCAAACCAGGTTTATTTATAACCATCCCTTCTAAAGGCATTATAAACCCCCTACAACCCCCCTCCCACCCCACCCCCAATCACCCCCAACCATATCCCTCCTAAACCATTTACCGTGTCTACTTTATTAACCCCTACCTCTCAAACCGCATCAAGTTAACCCTCGGTACTTTTAAAACCACATAAACCCCCTACAATCGCCCCCCCCCCCACTGCAACTACACCAACCAGGTGGATTTATAATCATAACCCTCCCTAACCATTTCCCGCGGCTACTTCATTAACTCTTAACCCTATCCTAAAACATTTCCCGTGGTTTTACCCCCCCCCCCCTCCCCCATGCACACACCCAAACCCGTTTGATTTATAATCACAACCCTCTCTAAACCATTTCCCGTGGCTACTTCATTAACCCTCGGTCCCTTAGATTGTTTGGCATGCCAACTTAAAGTAAAGAAATCAGGTTGCTTCAATAACCCCCGCAAAACGCTACTTGTACCATTATAACCCTAGGCCTATCCTAAACCATTTCCCGTGGTTTTACACCCCGGCCGCCCCCCCCCCCGGTACTTACCCTACCAACAGGCCTATAGCCATTTCCCGTGTCGCTTCTGCGCCATGTGTAGGAGTGCGTGTGCCGCGCAGTAGTCAGCCCTTGCGCAAACATGCACGCGACGCGTTACCACGGTAAGATAGATTACGCTGTAGTACGCGCAACTCGCAATGTTGTTCAATTCTAGTGGCATTTATGAGCCAAATCTGAGAGGTTTTTTGCTGTTTTTGGAGCCAATTCTTAAACAATTTCACTGAAATAAACTTTAACACCCTTCCCGTTATTTCCTCTATCTTTCATGCAAATTAGGCGCCACTTCGATTAAAAGCAACGGAGAAATAAGGATAACAAACACACACACAAACAAACACACGCACCCCCACACACCGTTTCCAGATTTATAGTAAGATTATTATAAGATCATATATACTAGATTTCGCGGTTCGTGGGTTGGGCAGTTCTCGGGTTAGGGGTTTATGGGATGTGTATACTCTTAAAATTCAGTTATCACAGGTGCCCATAATACAAGAACCTCATGTGCTCTTAAATCCAGGTAGGCTACCCCATATGCATATCCATGTAATTCAGTACATGTGTAGGCCTAGGGTTGGGATCTTAGTTCAGAGGTCTTTTAGTTTTAGAGTCAGCGAGAGGAGGGTCTATCGTCATGATCATCTGTGCCCAGTCTTGAGAACTGTGTGTCGACTTGATTATTTCTCCGTAGGCATGCCTAAACGTCATGAACGTATCATATTATATGTATTTAAATCACGCAAGTTTACGTTTGCGCACACCGATATCCATGTAATATTCCCATTTATATAACAGACATCCTATGATTGGCCTAGGGCCTATCCGAATTGCTGTATTGTTAAACTACAACACTGTACACACTTGCAATGCACGCTAAAGGTCTGGGTTTGATTCCTGGCGCATGCAGACTGACCCCCCCCCCCCCCCCCCCCCTCATTTGACTCTTTTCATCCTGATCATGCATGCATAGTTTAACTCATAAAAACCGGGACAAAAACAAAAACACGCCCGAGAGTTAAAGATATAATTGGAGCTAAATGTTTGCTCACACCGGCCCTGTAACATTTTCCCATTTATATAAAAGACATCCCACGATAGGCATGATGAGGGCCCGTTGTGGCCTACGCGCATAGATGGGTCCGCGACCGGGATGTTGAGGCACTGGCATCATACCACCGCAATTCGCAATCACATATTTAACACATAACGTGATCCTGGATAAAGGCCTTGTTTACGCTCACACGGTTCCTTTATTAACCCTAAAGGTACGTTCATACTCACGTCGTTGCGCATGCAATGTCAACTTTTGTCCGTCGACGTCGACCGATACGCAACGACGCGAGTATGAACGCACCTTAACCCGCCATCTGATCCTTTTTTTACCTCCTGATCATATGCATATAGGCCTAGTTTAACTCATACAAAAACACGCCCGGGAGTTAAAGTTAATTGGAGTCCTTTTTCTATCCTTGTTAGACACCGGGCAGCTTCCTTTTACCCGCCCCATGAAAAGACCCAGTTTGCGCTACAAACGCGTACGCACCTTACGGTCTGCGCCATTACGCGTGCGCCGTGTTTTGTTTTGTTTTGTTTATACGCGAGCGCGTAGCAACAGTTTCTGTCTACGTGGGGCGAAGATCCCTGTGCATAGCGACTACAGCAGATGGGCAGGGATCTGCACCCGAAGGCATTGGACGGACAGACGGACAGAGTCGCCACAAATAGTATTATGATAGTTGATGAATATTGAAAAAGATTTTTTTTTAAATCTACAGAATTTTAAAAAAAATGGCTTCAAAAAACTGTTATTGCACCACATTGTACTTGTAATGCATTGTGCTAAATCATACAAAATGTGGCCTTTGGAACTGTATACCCTTCGTCTCATCCTGAGACGAATATACCAGGTATATTCGTCGCAGGTTTCATCATCGGTGGTAATTAAGTATGCATTTGACAGCTTTTCTGGCGAATGCAAAATTTGCCATTTGGGACACCCTGTATTTTCGGTTGGTCACACTTTTTGGGGATGAATTGAGAGCATTGTAATTTAAATCACCCCCTTTATCGACCAACTCGCCATATGCGGTTGACTGCCCATGCGTGGCTGTGTACCGAGGTGAATAGTCGTCTGGTTGTGACGCCAGCCAATCAAAGGCTCTCTATTCTTTCGCGGTTTATTTCGGTTGCGCTTTGCTTGTCACATTTTCGGTTGAGACCATCAGGGTTAGTTGGTAAATTTCGTGCTCTGCGCTAAATACGTAATTCATTGCTGGGTGATTATCACGCATTGGAAAAAATTTCAAGAGTTTAACATCGACTGTGACTGTTGGGTTGAACCAGCATTCTTCAATTTATTCCTTGGTATTATATGCCATGACTTGGATTTGGCGAGGTAAGATTGATTTTAAAATTGTACATCTTGAAATATCATTGTTTTTAGGGTTTAGTGTGTCCACTATTGGCATGATGCGTTCGGTCGTTAAATATGTGATATGGTTTAGTTACGTGCGTCCGGTGGTTACCTTCATCATCTGTTCATCGGAATTGTTGAATTTGTCATGGTGTGTGCGTAAAATGTGTAAAGTTTAATCTTCTGGGCACAACTTTTGCCCAGTAATCGCCTTTAAAAGTTAGTTTTAATATTGTGGTGTTTTTTTTGCATTAATATAAATTTGCAGAATTGTTTGTTGATTATGTTCTCTCTTTTTTTTGTTTGTCTTATCGTGAAATACCTCCTGCCGAGTACAACGGCATCATGTAGCGTGAATTTGCTAGAGACATCGAATGCTTCCGCCATTTTGTTGAGGCTACCTGTACTTCCTACCATACGTTGCAAGGGGCCTAAATCGCATCGGCTATCTTCTACAGGGAATCCAGGCGCCACTGCTTTTGTGCTAATAATTGTCAACATTTATTCGGTGAGCAAGTTATATTTTTCCACACATCAGTATCATGTCCTGAAGCCCCGCTCACTTTCCTACACCATAATGTGTACCATATTGCATCCTTAGATCTATTGGTCCAATATTTTGGCGAATTGGTGTGATTATTGCATTGTTTGTTTTTTGGTGATATGAAATTATTGTTCGTTTGATAAATGATAAATGAGGCACTGCTCATTTGTATCCAGGGATTTCCTTGATGCGAGTCATGCGCCCGGTCGCAATATTATTTTCCGTAAACTACTTGTGAATATAGGGTGTAACTCATTCTTTATCGCGTGTACATGGCTCATTTACCCCTTGGGTCAATATCTAGTTTTCGTCCTAATATGTGCAAGATTGATTTCCGTTCAATGCGTTGTATTTTATTTCCCCCGTGCATTCATACGTTTTTAATCGCCTAATCTTTGGTTTAATGGTGTATTTTTTCTTTTGATACTATCTGTGATATATTACACATTTTCTATAACTGTGGTGTTGTCACATATCTAATCAATGCTGGTTGGAAGGTACACATCTGGTTATTGATTCGGGTACCTTCGTCCTTTCAATTGGCTCATTCATATTGTAATCCTTATTCATTCATGGTTTTTGAGTGGAGAGGTAATCTTCTCTGATTGATATTCTCTCTATATTGAATAGGCCTAATTCGTCTCGTATCCTCGCACCTGTTGAATTGGGGGATTACCGTTCTATTTCTTAAACCGTGGACTTATCAGATAAGTCCATGATTAAACCATGCATCATGGGGTAGGAAAATAATTATCTAATGTAATTTGACCATTTAATTTGCGCACAGATCTATAACGTCAATTTAAATAAATTCTCGTATGTCTTAACTTGTGCTGTTGGGGCCGTTCATTATAATAATAATTAAAAATAATCGGATATGATCAGTGGCAGTTATTGTATGATATGATTGAGCGTCTTTCCAATAGTATTAGAGCAGTGTACCGTAATGAGTACACACTTTTAACACTGGCAATAGTTAATAGATGATGGATTTTTAAAACAAATATTGTTATGATTCTGCTAGTGATTTTGATTAGGCCTACTTTTTGATTGTGACGATTCTTGTATTCAGTGTTTGGTTATGTTTGATTATGATTGCAGTTTTGACGTAATTATGGTTAACTTATGGTTGTGATTAGGTGAGGACTTAAATGTTTTTATTCAACATCATTTACTGATGTGTGTTTGTGCATTTCACTATCTTCGGTATAGGCCTAGTTTTTGGTTGTGATTTTTTCCCCTTGTGAAGGGTGGTTTTTCCACTTGACTTATTGTTACGTGATATTTCTGTCGTTGTGTGTGCAGTAATGTTGTGGCTGTGTAATATTGTTGTGCAGTGCACAGCAATTCTTATTGCTTGCCCTAGTATATTCTCCCTTGTTTTTTTTTCCCCGCACCAGTTGGTTAGTTTAGTTTCAGTTTTTATTTCCAAGTACTTGAGGCCATCGGTCCAAATACACAAACTATTGCCACGTTTGGTATGATTTACCATTATCAAATTCTTAGTAATGTCAGTACGTCCGGGGGGGGGGGGGGGGGGGGGTATTGTTACGTGAATATGATTATTTTTGTTTGCAGTCAGGGTTTTGATAACGGTTGTGATCGTGTGTGTGATTGTGGGTATGATTGTGATTGTGTGGGTTTGTTTAGGATTATGATGGTGATTATGATTTTTTGTTTGTTTATGATTGTGTTGGTACGATAATGATCGTGATTGATCGTGTTTATGCGGTATTTCGAGATTCTGTTCTGATTCTGATTCTATTCTTTTTACATTTTTACATTTTTTAGTATCATTACTCGCAGATTTGAAGTGTGTGTGTTCGTGGTGACGTTTCATTTTCATTTTTTGCAATATTTTTCATGACATGGCATTGTTCAGATCAAGTATTCCGATTATTATGGTATGATTGTGTTTGCGATTTTTAATTGTGGTTGCGATTTTATTTGTGGTGCGTTTAGGATTAGGATTGTGATTTGATGGTGATTAGGATTACGAGTTCTCAAACCTTATGCTAGAGCGTGCATTTGTTCCGGGAAGGGGAGGAATTGCAGGACCAATACTATGAATGTGTGTACTTACGTCAATGCAATCATCATGGTGGTTCCAAATATGGTAATGTTTTAATTATTTTTTGAAACATTATGTGAAATTTCAGATGATTTGTCTGCAAACGCCTGCCGCATGGAAAGTATTAATTTTGATTGATGTTTGCTGTATTTGATCATATCTAATATATGTTTATTAATTGCAGTTTAAAACTGTTCGTCCAAAGAATTAATGATTTAAACTTTTGATCTACGTACATTATTATAATGGATCAACCAATAGTTTTACACATGTTAAAGGGAATACAGATTGCTTGCAGTGAAACAGCAGCTGCAGTTGTTGCTGTCGTACATGTCAACGGCCCCGTACAAGGCCTATACTTTTTAGGAGGGTCATTATTTCAGTAATGTGTTGGAGGCTGCGCCTTCAATGGTGATACAAACTGGGATTTGTACATGGTTACAATATTGTATTACATGTATGAACCTACACTTCAGGATTCAGACAATCAGCCCTCGTTGTACATCAATTGAACTATTCTGATCTACGGCTTTGGCAAGCATTTCACATTAGGAAGCTCTATAAACAGTCACAATATAAATATGCTGGGCATAAAGGCTGCTTTCATGATTCGTAAGGGGCATCATAATAAATGACCATGGGTATTGTTCATCTTCAATTCTGAAGTATATTATATCCAAATGAAATTCTTCAACACTACTGTGTATCTCTTTAAGCATCAGTAGGCGGATAGTATGAATAGTTATCTCATTTTGGTTGTTTTGAACCATGTAGTATGTTATGAATGTTGAGATATATTATCATTCGCTTGATACAGCATGACGCTTACATTTACATACGAGACACAATTGTCAATTTCATAAGGTATGATGATTAAATGATCAAATCATTATGGTCAAAGCAATGTCGGCCTATTCTGTAGGTATAACTATAAGCACCATTGGTGTTTTTAGTATTATTGGTGCATCATTTAGTTATCTAACACGTAAATCGGTATTTTTGTCGAACTATTTACTTGGGCTTGCCCAATTTTGTTTTTGTTTGAAACAATCCTTACAGTAACGTTCTGGATCGTTGGTGATGGCTGTTGTAGCTATATACGCTGGTGACCCACAGCCCGTGTGAGTGCCGAGGTAACCCGTTAGCAGTGAGGCGTTGTGTCGGAAGTACTAAAGTGGCATGGACCAGGAGGCCGACGACGCTCAATCTGTTTGTAGACATTGATTCATATGATTTTCTTGTAAACAGCAATAATGCTTTGTGAATGAGGTCGTTCCAAATTGCTATTGTGCAAATTGCCATTGGTGGGTCGTTTCTGAGCACTCCGGTATAGAACATTGAATGCCTTGGTAATGTGAACATCCAGCTAATCAGGCAAATCGTTGCAAATTGCCTTTGGTTGGTTTATTCTGAATATTTCAATAAAGACTGATCAGTAAATGCCGTATCAATGAAATCGTTGTGCTATCAGTCAAATTGTTCAAATGTTGATTGAGTTTAAGCCACATATTGATTTCTAATTATTACTTCATCGTATGTCGTTAGTCATGAGTCACTTATCATATTAAGTGGTACATTTCATTCATGTTGGTCTATTGAGAATTCAACACCGAATTGGCACGGGATAGTGTAGCAGCTTTTTTTTTTAAAACGGAGCCAAATACTATGTTTCTCGTTTTCTCACGGGAGTTTTTCGAGTTTTGCGCAGCCGGCTACTATCAGTTGAATTCTTAATGGTTGTCCTGTTTGGGCGTCCGTCAATCGGTATGTTTGGTTTGTTTTTGAAAAAGGCGGGGGTGCTGTCAAGTGCCCCTCCTGCGTCAGTCCCTTGTGTGGCGTGAAGTGGGGGTCGGGCGGAGTCGGGGCGGGGGCGGGGGCATTTTCCGCGTCACCACTGATTGCGGTGACTGAGTCTTCCGTTGCTGGGCTCATGGGAAGTGTTTTCGCCCCGGCTCCCTCCGGCAGCTATTTCTGTCATGTCCACCTTGTGTTCGTCGTGTACACCGTTGTGTTCCTTGTATATTTCGTGTCTACCTCGTCTTCGTATATCCTGTTGTCCATAGTAGTAAATGTTATAAATGAATGTGTAAATGTCATATTAAAGTCGTGGTGATATTTGATGAGTATGTCGTCGTCGTAACCCATATAAATTGGGTATGTTCTACAATAAAACGGGTCAAAAAAATTCGCACGGTCACAAAATTTTCCCACGGTCACAAAATTTCGCACAGTCAGACATTTTCGCACGGTCACAACATTTGGCACGGTCACAAAATTTCGCACAGTCACAAATTTTCGTACGGCTGCAAAATATGAGTAACCGGCCCTGAGAGGCCCAAAACCAAGCGGCCCATGTGGCGATCGCCACAACGCCACAGTGGCCAGTCCGCCCCTGCTTTCCAGTCTATTTGGACTGAAGTTTAGCGTCTTTTGCTAATCTTTTTAGAAACAAATGTCCCACATACTGTTTGTGTTGTCAATCAGTTAAAAATACCAACAACAACAAAAAAAGGTTCTGTTCTGGTTGTTTTTCGTCAGATATGTCAGTCGCTTGATACAACCATTTCCCTTTGAAACATTGATAAAGCCTTAACAAATAATAATAAAAATGCTAAATACATATCTCAAATACAGGGAGAGTCAGCATGATTCATACTGTTAATTATTTCAACAATTTCTTATCGTCATACAAATCTGGGATTGCAAGATTTTCCGCATTTGTGCTAGAAAAGGTTACACATGCACAAATTGTATAGCTATACACAGTTGTCTTTGCAGACTTTTGTAAAGGTTTTTGTTTATAAAATATCAAATTGGCTATTCCACTTAAAATCCATACACCCCATATGGAAGATTGTCTTAAACTTCCCAAACAGGGAGTGTGAATTTCAAATGGTGTTACCTGAATGGGTGACTCCATTTGAAATCTATACTCCCTGCATGGAAGATTAAGAACCTGTCTTCCATAGGGGGTGTATGGATTTCAAATGGAATAGCCCAATGTTAAAAAGTTATATATTTAAAAACAATTTGCTGGTCACAAGGAAAGTGCTATTTGTATTTGTGCCCATTCTCAGAGTCCATCATGAGCATAATATCAATATTTGAGTTCAAGTCACCCACCCCCTCCCCCGCCTTTTTGCCTCACACCATATCATACACTAAGGTTTGAAAAAAGTTGTGTTGCTGTCAAGTGCCAAAAATCGTGAAGTCGGGACGGTCGGTAGATATTCCTTTTATTTATTTTTTTGCTGACAAATATACACTATTTGCAGACAATGGTTCATGACAAGACAAAATTGGTAAATGTTTATTTGACTAATGTTTCTAGTGTGGTCAACCATCCAAGAAATGGCTAAGTCTCTTGTTATCACCTTTACTATCGGCCGGGATGTGTGTATTGATGAGAAAAGAAGAGTTTGATTATTTTCTCTGATTTACGGAATTTTTCGTTATTTGAAAAACCCATTGACTTATACTACAGGAGGCATTGCCGAATTCCCAAATATCGCAATTTCAGAAAACACATTAGTTTTGTAAATATTTTGTTCTCTTCTTTAAAAATCAATTTATGCTAAAGACTTCTATTTGATTTTGATGCCAAAACACCAAGGTATTACACAAATATTTCTTTTTCCACAACTGAGTACTGATGGATGGTATTTTCACTGGGAATGTTTGTACTTTTTTACTATTTTCTAGAAACACTATATTGCCAAATTTTGTGAATTTCTACAGAAAAAAACTACTTGTTCAATTTGTACAAACAAGGTTTCATAATCTATAAAAGGTGAGTATTCCCCAATTAAGTGTTTCTAGACCTATTTACAGTCTTTGGAAAATATCCCTAAAATCAAAATTGAAAAATAAAATCAAAATCAAAAAGTAAACACTGTATCTGAAAAATAATCACGAGAGAATTTAGATAGTATGTGACACAATCAAGCGGAATGAGTCGTAGGTCGGGAATATTGATTTCGAGTTATAGGTAGAAAAAGGTGACAGATTCTTATGTTTTAATTTGTTTTCTCAGTTAGTATATTGTTTGTAACTTAAAAACTAAAAGTTCGATTCAAACCCCACTATAGCATTTTTCACCTGCTTTTAAATAATGGACAAATGTCAAAATTGAAAACTACTGACATGTGACTAATTTCGCTTGATCGCGTCACATAATGTGCTTATAAATTAATTCTCAAGGTGTCATGGCCATAGCTTTTTCCCGTTTGTCTACAGAAATTCCAGACAGTGAAAATTTAGGGAAGTTTAACACTTTATTGATTCTACGACTTTATAATTTGTCCAGTGCAACACAGTTCCAAAACATTTATAACACTAAATGTATAAGTAAACATATACACTGCCGCGCAAAAGTATTTCTCCCCCTGGAAGCTTGCAAGTTATCACTGTGTTGTCGACAAAGTATTAAACCATCAGACCCAATTACCATTTCATTGTGTTCGTTATACATTTTATACCAATAAATTCATGTTTCCTATTCAGATTCAACAGCCCGATTGTGTTGAAAATAATTTTAGATGTGCCTTAAATAAAGATGAATATCTGCCAAAAACATAAACCGTCGTCACAAAAATAACTTTTTAAAGCTGGAATGGTTCCTTCTGAAGGTATTCCAATAAACTGCGCATGCCAATTATCATTTAAACAATTCTGCACATGGAGTTTTCCATCACCAGTTGATCGCAGCTGAAAATCCCCATAGCGTTACACTGCCGATAATGAGCTAATTGATATTCATGAGGTGATTTACTACGGCGATTTTACATTGGACTTTTGACTTGCCCAATAAAATCATGAATTCTAATGCTTTTAAATCATGAATCTGAATAGGAAACATGAATTTATTGGTATAAAATGTACAATGAACACAATGAAATGGTAATTGGGTCTGATGGTTTAATACTTTGTCGACAACACAGTGGGTCACAGGTCACTAATAGGTATATCAAATAAGGTGGGATCGTTTCAAAAAATCCTTAAAATCGTGATACGTGTCTCTATTTTAAATAGAAGTTGTCAAAAAAACATAACATTTTTGGTATCATATTAAAGACAATTTATCCAGCTACCGAATAAAAAAAGAATTAAAGCCATATGTTTAGCAACAGTAAAGTTATCAATCTAAACGTCGAGTGAGTCAAGGGTGGGATCGGTGGACGAGGAGCCGGTGGATGAGGCGCCCATAGGTTTCTACACAAAATAGTGGAAAACTAGAACTTTTGAAATTGATGCTATTTTAAAATTATACATAGGAAAGTTTTCAAACTTCTCATATTATGTGTTAATAACATGTGCCTGCTACTATGAATAATAATATTGAATTGTTATCTAGAAATTCTCTACTAGAATATGATGTTCAATTCAGGGAGTGTTTTAATGTAAAAAACACACAGTTTTATTCATTTTATTGATTAAACAATGGCCAAATCGCAGTCTCTCTATTTCATTTGTGTGACTCTTCGGTCCTTTTCTACCCTGGGTAGTAAAACATTTAACTAAAAAAGCCAGAAGTGTTTCTTCACAGAATTGTTCATAGATTTATGAAAATATTGCTATTTAGACCTATTTTGGACCACCCTGTATTTAAAATAAAAGGAACTTTAACGATATTCGTGTAGTTCATTTTGATAACTATTTTCTTTTAAATTAAATAGTCCATGCTAACTTAATGTCATAGATAGAATATTATATACAAACCTTCATTTTATGCATTATTTCATCATAATTTTAGACACCCTGTACTTTTCCTGTGAACATTTTGGGCAAGTGATTCTTAGCAAATTTGGTAGCACCTTCTGCGGTTGTTCTGATTTTGGTGACTATCTTCAGCTAAACCCTAATTGTACAAACTATCAAAATATTTTGTGAGGAGCAAAAACGATCAACTTTTTTATGTTCCACCCTATACAAATTTTTCACGCCCTGTATAATTTGATTCTTTTTTTGCAAAAATGAAAAACCTTGATTCATAAGCTTTCCAACAATATATAGTTTGTGGGTCATTAAGTATGTAAAACTTAAGTGTTGTCCCGTTTAATCAGATTTGGTGCATTCCTCAACATTATTAGAAGTGAAACATTTTTTTGAACCAGTTTGTGACTTCTGACCATATACAGATAACACAATAGGAGGTTATGACATTGGAACAATGTGACAAATGCTATGAGGGTCTAATAAGTACACTCAATTATAATACAGGGTCACACAATAGAATGTTTGTAGAACTGCTACTGACATGAGACACTTGACCTGGCCTTTAACCTATGCCGTATTAATAGGTAAAGTGGGATAAATACGGATTATGACAGTGGCACAATATGACTAATGTTATGAGAGCCATAGGTATACCCAATCTATCTATACTGCTCACAAAAAGTATCGAAACACTTAGAATTGATCCAATATATAAAGGCTCGAAAGGATATGCATTAATCAAAGCAAATAACCAAGTGCATAATTTTGTTCTGCGTATTTTGGCACTAAGCTACGCCACTGTTAGCTTGGTATACTACCGGCTGTGAGGCACTTGCCATCGAGGGGGCATTCAGTATTGGCGCGGCAGTTGCATTTGTTGGTTTTCGCTTGGTTTATGCTATTTTCCTCTCTGTTTAATAGTGCTTTGTTGTGCGATGTGATAATTGTCTTTAGGTTGGGCATGCAGCTATAACTGAGTTTTAGAGTATTCCGGTTGAAAATCTTAATATAATTATATATATACGAAAATTGTATATCAAAATAAGCAGAAAGTAATCCTCTAACAGCTTAACATGGAATTTAGACATGATCACTCATGCATGGCAGATCCCATTCACTTGACAATGGCAAGAAGATTGCAAATAATTGGATAATCACCATTCAAATGACTGTAAATGCTCATTTCTTGCAATTTCCTTTTACGCACCTTACCATTGCTTAATGAATGTGCTCAGCCATGCATGAATGCGTACATCTTAATTTCATACAGACATGATAGAGAATTATTGTCTGCTTATTTTGACAAGCAATTGTTTAATTTATATTAAATATTTATGTGAAATATTTGAACTTCAATGAGTGGCAAGGAACTTCTTTTGACGAGTGTACATATAAACGTATTAGTTGTAAACATGTTATTTCTATTAATCAATATGTACTATATGTGTATACCTGTCACTCTATCCTGTATGGTGGAAAACCAACTGCAAAAATTAGAATTGAAGCACCAGCTACCAGCAACTAGCAGTGTAGTGATTTGTAGTGCTGAGAATGGTTAGGATTAAGATAGACCGGAGAAGCACCAGCTACCAGCTACCAGCAGTGTAGTGATTTCTAGTGCTGAGGAGGGTTAGGGTCAAGATAGACCGGAGAAGCACCAGCTACCAGCTACCAGCAGTGTAGTGATTTCTAGTGCTGAGGAGGGTTAGGGTTAAGATAGTCTGGGGAAGCACACGCTACCAGCAACTAGCAGTGTAGTGATGTGTAGTGCTGAGAAGGGTTTGGCTTAAGATAGACCGGAGAAGCACCAGCTACCAGCAACTAGCAGTGTAGTGATGTGTAGTGCTGAGAAGAGTTAGGGTTAAGATAGACCGGAGAAGCACCAGCTACCAGCAACTAGCAGTGTAGTGATGTGTAGTGCTGAGAAGGGTTTGGGTTAAGATACACCGGAGAAGCAACATGCTACCAGCAACTAGCAGTGTAGTGATTTCTAGTGCTGAGGAGGGTTAGGGTTAAGATAGTCTGGGGAAGTATATGCTACCAGCAACTAGCAGTGTAGTGATGTGTAGTGCTGAGGAGGGTTAGGGTTAAGATAGACCGGAGAAGCACCAGCTACCAGCAACTAGCAGTGTAGTGATGTGTAGTGCTGAGAAGGGTTTAGATTAAGATAGACCGGAGAAGCACCAGCTACCAGCAGTGTAGTGATTTGTAGTGCGGAGGAGGGTTAGGGTCAAGATAGTCTGGGGAAGTATATGCTACCAGCAACTAGCAGTGTAGTGATGGGTAGTGCTGATGATGGTTTGGGTTAAGATAGACCGGAGAAGCACCAGCTACCAGCAACTAGCAGTGTAGTGATGTGTAGTGCTGAGAAGGGTTTGGGTTAAGATAGACCGGAGAAGCACATGCTACCAGCAACTATCAGTATAGTGATTTGTAGTGCTGAGGAGGGTTAGGGTTAAGATAGACCGGGGAAGCACACGCTACCAGCAACTATCAGTATAGTGATCTGTAGTGCTAAGGAGGGTTAGGGTTGAGATAGACCGGATAAGCATGTGCTACCAGCAACTAGCAATGTAGTGATTTGTAGTGCTGAGGAGGGTTAGGGTTGAGATAGACCGGGTAAGCACATGCTACCAGCAACTAGAAGCGTAGTGATCTGTAGTGCTGAGGAGGGTTAGTACTTGCCCTGTCATCGGTTTGCTCGTTTGGACATGGTTTACCAAGCATAAGGCGCGTGTTACCATGGAAACATATACCTCAACGATAATACTAATTTTTACAAGAGATCATTAAAGTTCCATCTACATCAGTAGAACCCTCGAGTTAGCCAGCCGGTTGTGATTTGAGCCGTTTGCCTCTCACTGGTCAATGTAACCAATTTGAGTATGTTCAATGTATTCGATTCGCTGAATAGCCTAGGACATGTACGGTTTGACCTAGACAAAATTGCAACATAAATGTTTTTTGTTGTAATTGTTTCAAAATGCCCTTCCAAACATTATATCAAAAATCGATAAAATCTGAAGTTGGGGAAAAATGCTAAGTTGCATAACAATATATATGGGTACATTTAGCCATATTAGTCGGGTATATACAGGGGTTACCGTGCACCCCCACCACCCAGGACTCCCCCAACCCATCTTTCAAGACTCTTTTCATGGTCCAACACATAGTCAGGATGTTACCGAAAAAAAATCGTGTTATTCAAGATGGCGTCCAAAATGGCCGCCAAAACTGGTCAAATTTCGTAAAATGACATATAGCAATCAAAATGCATGGTGAAAGTATAGTTTTAATAGTGGGATGTATGTATTAGACAACTAGAGACTCATATCCAGTAGTTTTACTTTGTTAACATACCAAAATCCAAGATGGCCGCCAAATATTGTAAAATTACATAAAATGGCATATATCAACCAACATGAATGATCAGAGTATAGTTTTAACAATGGAATGTATGTTAGACCACTAGAAACTAATATCCAATATGATGGCTTTGTTAACATACTTGAAATCCAAAATGGCTCTAAATATTGTGAAAATTCATAAAATGGGATGATATCAACCAAAATGGATGTATTAGACCACTAGTAATTCATATCCAGATTTGTTGCTTTGTTATCACATACTTTAAGTCCAAAATGGCTGCCATAATGGCCGTTGTCAATGTAAAAAAAAGTCTATAAGAGTGTATACTATTGCATCGCATCCCCAAATACAATTTAGTATTATGTTCTTAACTGCTAAGCTATTGCTTTTAGTTGTATAAGACCCCCTCTGTGACAATTTTGATTCGGTATCACTTTCCAAAATGGCTTCCAGATGGTTAAATTTGATGCTAAATGACCTATATAAATCAATTGTTTTGTATTGTAAATGACCATACTGTATAACACCAATAACCCAAATCTAATGGGACAACATCCACTATTATATATGATAAAGTATTGGGCTGTTTATCTAGTTTGAGTATTTATAAAATATCTGGATTGCTGCAAAAGGTTAAAATAACTTAAAAGCAGTATTAGTTTATTGTTTAAGTGTTACATTATTAATAAATTATTATATCTATAGCTTTTAATCTACTCAGTAAACGTATTTGCATACTCTTTAAGTATATGACAAGGTATGATTGAATGGTATAGACTCCATTCTTACAATGTAATGTTATTAAGATGGCCATCATAATGACCATTAAAATGACCTCCAATTGGTCAATAAAATTCCCGCTTCAAATGGTCAAAATATTTACCGAGGTGGCCACCAATTGATCAAAATGTGGTCAGAAATAGCCGGTTAATTGCAGATATTATAACAGTAAGTAAAGGATATTGGATACTATCTCTGATTATTATGTTCATTGATAAATTCATACAACTCGCGATATATGGTTGGCCATAAATACCGGTTTGGCCAAATTTAACTGCTTGTTGATCCTATTGGATGGATATTTCAAATACTAAGGTAGGTTTTTCAAGTCAATAATTAACACCATAACATCACTGACCGATCTGCTGGGAAAGTTAGATACAGGTATTTAGTTTATAGTACTGGATGATGTCGAATCAGCTATTTCTGACCATATTAAGATCAGTAGTTGCCACCTTGGTAATTGTTTTGACCATTTGGCGGTAGTTTTATTGTCCATTTGAGGTAATTTTAATTATATGGTCATTATGATGACCATCTTAATAACATTGCATTGTCAAAATTCATTCAATCACATCGTGTCATGTACAAATACGTTTACTTGACGGATTAAAAGATATATATATATATATATATATAATAATTTGGTCATTTCTAATGTAACACTAATAATAAACTAATACTGCTTTTCAGTTATTTTAACCTTTTGCAACCAATTGGATATTTTTAAATACTTAAACTAGATATACAGCCCCTAGGCTTTATCATAGAAATACAGCGAATGCTGTCCCATAGATTAAGGGGTATTAGTATTACATAGTCATATTAGTATAGGCATTTACAATATTTAAAAACAAAATTTAACATCAACTTAACCATCTGGCAGCCATTTTGAAAAGTCATACATAATCAAAATTGTCACAGAGGTGGGTCTGTAATCTAAAAGCAATAGCTTAGCAGTTTATAACATACTGTTTGGTGAATGTGCCGCAAAATTACAGCGCTTTCAGCCCTTTGGAAAAGGCGCTATATAAATACTGATTATTATTATTATTATTATTATTATAATACTCTTATAGAGTATTTTTACAACGGCCAATTTGGCAGCCATCTTGATTTAAAGGTATGTCATTACAAAGCGAAAATACTTGAAATGAGTTACTAGTGGTCTGAAACGTACATCCCACTGTTAAAACTATACTTTCATCGTACGTTTTGGTTGATATTATTCCATTTTATGGAATTTGACATTTTTGCAGCCATTTTGGGACCCATTATGGGGCCCGTTCTGGCAGCCATTTTTTGTTAAGTATGTAAACAAAGCAAACATACTTGACATGAGTTACTAGTGGTCTAATACTTACATCCCATTGTTACAACTATATTTTGATCATACATTTTGGTTGATATTGTGCAATTTTATGGAATTTTGACCATCATTTTGGCGGCCATTTTAGTGGCCATCTTGGATTTAGGTATGTTAACAAAGCAAATATACAGGGTATTATTGTCTTAGGGGTTTAATACATACATCCCACTATTAAAACTTTTCTTTCACCACGCATTTTGATTGTTATATGTCATTTTATGAAATTTGACCAGTTATGGCGGCCATTTTGGACGCCATCTTGAATAACACGAAATTGTTTTTGTTAACATACTGAATATGTTTTAGGACCATGAAAAGAGTCAGGAGAGTTGGTTTGGGGGGAGTCCTGGGTGGTGGGGTTGTACGGTAACTCCTGTAGGCCTATATACCCGACTAATATGGCTAAATATACAAATATATTGTTATGCAAATTAGCATTTCCCCCCCAACTTCAGATTTTATCGATTTTTAATATAATGTTCGGAAGAGCATTTTGAAACAATTACATCAAAAATGGTTTATGTTGCAATTTTGTCTAGGTACACCCCTTTTTTGGTTACATGTCCTAGGCTAGAAGCTGTATGCATGTATCTGTGTATGGCTAACGGGGGATTGAACAGGGCTGTGTAGCAGAGTTAGTGTCTCCAAAACTTAATTTCTACAGCATGAGAGTCAGTCAAACTCAACTATAGAGGGCACACTTTATGATACCTGTTAAACAAGTGTCTGCCCTGTTATCGGTTTGCTCGTTTGAACATTGATAGATATGCAACAGTAAATATGTACATGCAGTACAGTCATCTTAAGATGCCTAGTGCATATTGCATTTGAAGGGTGCTATATCGTAGTGTGCTCAGGGATTTTTCGAAATATGATTAAAACCATAGGTTGTGGCTGTAACGACCGTAAAATGTCGCATGTTGCTTACTTGGGACATTGGTGGTTTGGATTTGCGATCAAAATTATCATTTAAAGAATGCTTCAACTTAACGCATTATCCCGGGTATTCATTTGGTAGAGTTATTAGTTTATGAATTTGCAAATAACAAATTATACCATTTCTTATTTTATCTGAAGGCACTCGTCTACTTGCAGGGCCCGAACACCGTTATAATTGCGAAATCAAAGATACTCGCTGGCTACAGAAAACTGCGTAATGGCTAAAAACTAAAATGCAGTTTTGTCTTTTTTTTCTGAAATATTTTGGAGTTATTGATTATTATGACAAATGGTGGTATGTTTTAAAACATTTTGGCGTAAAATTTATTACGTCACAGGCGTTCTTGAATAATGTTTCATCTCGACAAAGTGCTGATTCATTTGTTGGGGCAAGTGGTCCAAAGGGGAATGGGGCAACTGGTCCACCTGCAAAAACTTAATCAAAATGGTAAAATTAATTTTGAAAATTAGTTGTTAGTGTCAATAAAACATAACTCGGTATTGAAATGTGAATAGAATATGAAATATTTCACATTCTTTCTAGTTCTTTTAGACATTTTGGGGGTATTTTGGGTCTAATACTACTATTTCTGCTATTGAATGATTATAATATGATACGAACTTGCTTTATCATTTAAAGAATGCTTCAACTTAACGCATTATCCCGGGTATTCATTTGGTAGAGTTATTAGTTTATGAATTTGCAAATAACAAATTATACCATTTCTTATTTTATCTGAAGGCACTCGTCTACTTGCAGGGCCCGAACACCGTTATAATTGCGAAATCAAAGATACTCGCTGGCTACAGAAAACTGCGTAATGGCTAAAAACTAAAATGCAGTTTTGTCTTTTTTTTCTGAAATGTTTTGGAGTTATTGATTATTATGACAAATGGTGGTATGTTTTAAAACATTTTGGCGTAAAATTTATTACGTCACAGGCGTTCTTGAATAATGTTTCATCTCGACAAAGTGCTGATTCATTTGTTGGGGCAAGTGGTCCAAAGGGGAATGGGGCAACTGGTCCACCTGCAAAAACTTAATCAAAATGGTAAAATTAATTTTGAAAATTAGTTGTTAGTGTCAATAAAACATAACTCGGTATTGAAATGTGAATAGAATATGAAATATTTCACATTCTTTCTAGTTCTTCTAGACATTTTGGGGGTATTTTGGGTCTAATACTACTATTTCTGCTATTGAATGATTATAATATGATACGAACTTGCTTTAGAATGGTTTAAAGCCGCGGTATTATGAATTACATCTATATTATATTTTAAATGGTGTCTGTAAATATATTTTCAATGACGAAATATCATGATTTATGTATTTTATTCACTACTTTTTGTGTATATTAACCGTTGGGTTATCATAGTCATATTGACTAACTTCCCCTGTAACATGAAAAGCTGGCTAAATATCAAGATGGTGAAGTAAATAAAATAATTAAAGAAAGGGCTATATATATACAAATGTATGGGGCGTCTGAATATCACAACCATGTAACCATTTAACTAGGTTCATACCGTTTTATCTGATAAACGTGCAGTCGAAAATTGCGCTTGCTTTGAACACCATTAGTATTACTGCTATTTACACGTTAACCTCGAGACCGGTATAGAACATGGGTTTCATGAAAAATGTATCCTTTTTACACGTTGAATAATATGGAAATGAGTTTGTAAAGAAAATACTGCCTAGTTACCGTGTTGTCAATCAATGATTTCTGTGTATTCTAACCGTTGGAACGTATAGGACCAGTTGCCCCAATGATGGGGTAACTGGTCCGTGCCAAGTAAAGTTTTTAATTAGTGGTAATTGGCCTTTTGTTTGGATATTTTTTAACATTGATTATATGTTATCAATCACGAATGTCTATAATCTAGTCAACTGGACTTACTTTTATTGTTTGGCGACAGTTTCACATCCTATCCCGGATGTATCGTCAGGCCGACTGATGTTCTAGTGGCTTTGCTTGACCCGTGACGGGGTCAAGGAGTCCAAACGTCGAGGGATCTTGTTGATCGCTGGAGTGTAGGCCCCCGCTAGGTTGTGACGTAGGCCCCCTCCTCTGTTGAGAGTTGGCTCCTCTCGCTTCACATACACCGCTTCCTTAACCCCTCTTTCGAACCACCGCGATTCTCGGTCCAAGATCAGAACCTCCTTATTGTCAAATGTGTGATGGGTGCTGTTGAGATGAGTGTACACGGCCGAGTCTCCGCAGCCAGAGCTTGGTCGTCTGTGCTGGTACATGCGCTTAGCCAGAGTTTGTTTTGTTTCACCTATGTATACATCCTCACAGTCCTTGTCCTTACATTGAATGTGTTATATGTAAACAGTTACATGTGTTATATTTTCATAGCAATTCCATAAATATTTACACGAGCTTTAAGCTTTTATATCATGAAATATGCTTAACCGGACCAGTTGCCCCATCCTCCTCTATGTATTTTTGACTGAGCTATTGTCTTAAATAAAGCAGGAAGTATTAGGCCTGGTTAAACTTGAAGTACTTGCATAGAGTGTCGTCAGCTGATTCTGATCGTTAAGCACGTTGTCGGACGGTGACTCACATTATCATTTGTTCTTATCCATTACACACTCAACTGCTTATTTCGGGTAGGAAGCAAGAGAAATATAGCCCAGGCATAACATGGCATAAAACATTTATACAATCCTTTTCTGTCATACCAAAGCCAAGTATTAATGTCAATAACAATTCAAAGATCAATTCAATAATATATATAGGTGTAGTGTGATAATTATAAACTTCTGAACCAGGAACAACTGGTAATAGACATAAAAGATATCTATATTCTCAATTCTCAGTACACAGTTCAATGCCTCTTATACAAGAGATACAGATACTTTGATTTCTGTGTAGGATTTACTATACCTAAAGAATACCTGATGTCGGTATAACATTCATTGTATTCATGTGTCACTGAACAGTGCCTTGTGTTATGAGACTGTAGGCGTTGGTATAATTCCATTGATTGTTCAGATAATTTCACAGGAGTTTAGCTTGACTGTAAACACTACTATTTTGATCAGCATAGCTTTGAGAGATCTTATCGAGATGGCTATCTTTACTATCATGTGTGTCTTGCTATCCACCATCATCATTGTATCACTGAATGGTATCAACAGTCAACAAATTGCAGTAATTGGTGTACAGGATATAATTAATCAAATAGCTCAGATGGCAGATGATTTGAATCAGAGCATTCACAATCAAACTCTGATGGCTCAAAATCCATCGGCAAATCTGATTGATCAAAGCCTTGGCGCTCAAATTCGTCTGGAGGAAACGCTCATTCAGGTATTCAATAGCTCGAATCGGAGCGTGGAAACCCAACAACGTATGGAGGACACCCTTGTGCATTGGAAATCTTCGTTTGAAGTTCTGAAGCGATCAGAGATGGAAATAAGACGTACCAATTAGTTTGCCGGATCATATCAAATCTATATGAATTATAATCATTAAATACCAATTGTTGGCCCATCATAATAATTAAGATGTACAAATTATGTGACATATAGCGCGTCGTTAGTTAAATCACAATTATGTCATGGAATAGTTGGATTTGGTTTCAACCTACTTAAGGATAATTAATGGAAGACAATTTTTTCTCAACAGTGTTGTTTTCTTTTCTCTTTTTTGTTGTTGATAAGCACACTTGAAAGTTTTGATTTTAGTGACTGAAATGCAATATGTTTATTTTTATTGACATGCATTTGCTATTTTTTTTTCTCATTAATTTGAGTTCTCATTGTATCAAACATGAGAAACGATTAAATCAAGCCATACAATAATTTTAAAAAAACTCTTTAAGTAATGCAACTGATGTTGAACAATAATACAAGAGCTGTTCTTGAAGATTGCAGTTTGAGGTTTTTAATGTTTTGGTTGTCATGGTTGTGGGTAAATAATACTAAATGTATATAAGTAAACATATAATTACATCCCGGATGCCACTTATGTACATATAAACATATAAGTTGTAAGTATGATATTTCCATTAATCAATAATATGTACTATATGCGCATACCTCCTGCATGGTGGAAAAGCAACTGCAAAAATTAAAATACGACTTTATAATTTGTCCAGTGCAACACAGTTCCACGACATTTATAATACTAAATGTATATAAGCAAACATATAATTACATCTTGGGTGCCACTTATGTACATATAAACATACACATTGTAAGCATGATATTTCCAATAATCAATATGTCCTATATGTGGATATCTTCACAATTGTGTATATTTGTGCATATAGTTCTAGAATTATAATCATGTTTCTGCTGTAAAATCTTAAGATTTTCCAGATCATTTGATAGCCCACCTGGCACGAGATAGACCGGGGAAGCATGCGCCACCGGCAAATAGCAGTGTAGTGATTTGTAGTGCTGAGGAGGGTTAGGGTCAAGATAGACCGGAAAAGCACCAGCTACCAGCAACTAGCAGTGTAGTGATGTGTAGTGCTGAGAAGGGTTAGGGTCAAGATAGACCGGAGAAGCACCAGCTACCAGCAACTAGCAGTGTAGTGATGTGTAGTGCTGAGAAGGGTTAGGGTCAAGATAGACCGGAGAAGCACCAGCTACCAGCAACTAGCAGTGTAGTGATGTGTAGTGCTGAGAAGGGTTAGGGTCAAGATAGACCGGAGAAGCACCAGCTACCAGCAACTAGCAGTGTAGTGATGTGTAGTGCTGAGAAGGGTGAGGGTCAAGATAGACCGGAGAAGCACCAGCTACCAGCAACTAGCAGTGTAGTGATGTGTAGTGCTGAGAAGGGTTAGGGTTAAGATAGACCGGAGAAGCACCAGCTACCAGCAACTAGCAATGTAGTGATGTGTAGTGCTGAGAAGGGTTTGGGTTAAGATAGACCGGAGAAGCACCAGCTACCAGCAACTAGCAGTGTAGTGATGTTTAGTGCTGAGGAGGGTTAGGGTTAAAGACATAACCACACCAACTCTCTGCTGGAAATATCAGCCAGGGAGGTTGAGCCATAAATGCATGTAATAATTTGCTAGATGACACAATAGCCATTATTAAAATTAGGGAAATAGTCTGAGTTACCATGGTTACAGGCCCTGTTACTTTGAACAAATTCAACATTGACTTGCCATGTCCTAACAGCCTTGATTGTTTTACCATGTGTGGTGCGCTAGTGGGGAACTAAGAGAATGTAGTCACACCTACCTTTAAGATAGATCAGGTAAGCATGCGCTACCAGCAACTAGTAATGTAGTGATCTGTAGTGCTGAGGAGGGTTAGGGTTAAGATAGACCGGGGAAGCACACGCTACCAGCAACTATCAGTTATTTAAATTTTCGTTGTAATGTTCTTTTGCATATGACATCTCACAGTTTGGTTTATAACATGTCGAGTTGGCTATTCCATTTAAAATCCATACACCCCTATAGAAGATATTACCTTAATCTTGCCCCATAGGGAGTGTGAATTTCAAATGAAATCTACACTCCCTATGTGGAAGAATAAGAATATGTCTTCTCTTCCAGACAAGTAAAGACACATCATAAAATATTAATTAAATATTCCAATGTTTGACTAATTTAACATATAATAATTCTTTATATCATATATACAGGGTGAGTCAAAAAGACTGCAATAGTGGAAAGAAGCCATTTTGTTTTCAAAACAAAAATGAATTTTAAATTTCTTTAAACGTTACAAGAATGATGTATTTAATCCTAACTTTGTGTGAAAAAATGAAGTCGATCGCATTTTTCGTTTGTCTTTGGTGACCCTCTTTGCTGCACAACCACATTTACCTGTTTGTCCACGAGCACAGGGATTTTCATTTGAAATGGCACACATTGCATTTTTTATATTTGAATATCCCGCCAACAAAAAAATGGAAAATGTCAGTTTTTTATTAAAATGTAGAACATTATACGCTTTCATAGCATGGGTATGATTATAATTGATTATGCTAACTTACATGTAAACAAGAAAGGATGCATCAAATTCCAATAACATCACAAATGAACTAAAGTTTCCAAATTTGAATGAGAGACACATTTTGCGATCTGATGCATATTTTGGGTATCTCGTGGACAAACGTGTGAAATGGGTGCACTGGTCAAAAGGTTCACCAAAGACAAACGAAAAATGCGATCGACTTCATTTTTTCACACAAAGTTAGGATTAAATACATAATTCTTGCAACGTTTAAAAAGTTTTAAAATTCATTTTGGTTTTAAACAAAATGGCTTCTTTCCACTATTGCAGTCTTTTTGACTCACCCTGTATAATATAATATAAAGCAGTTTACCAACCCACGGTGTTTTACAATATATTAATATATAACATGTTATTTGTGACAAAAATAATAAAAGAGAGAAACACAAATTGGCTAGTGCTGGGGTAGCCTCACGAAAGTAGATTTAGAGTGATTGGGGGCTGATAACTAAACCACTGCACTCCGCAAACAGTCTGTAACTACAGGGTGTCACAAAAGTTTCCAAAAACAAATTGACCAGGAAAGCGGGAAGGCAGCGCTCAGCATAAATGACTCAGCATACTAAACCCTAGAAATAAAAGTATGGCCTTAATGCTTTTATGCCTAATTTATTTCAAATTTTTGTCTTGTCCATTGGCCATAACTTTTATATTACCTTCATGTAAGGGAGGCAGAGTTAGTCTAGGGTAAAGACTTCAATGAGGGATTATACTGAATAAAGCTTATAATCCCAGCCGGGTGGAGCCAACTTTATCAGTCGTGGTATTTTGTGGTATATGGTTAGAAAATGATTGAAAAAAACCACACTTCTTAACCCTAACTGTACCCCCCCCCCTCCCCCACACTTTTTTCAACATGTGTTTTTCAATGTTGAAAGTTACCCAATATATACCGCCGCCCCCCCCCCCCACCCCACATCACACCGGCAAGTATAATATGGGCTGGGTCATTTTTTTCGTCAAAAAACTTCCACGCCGGCTGGAACCAACTTTCTCAGTCGTGGTATATGGTAGGGTTAGGGTTATAGCAGAAACTATATATTATACCTGGTTGAATTTTAATTATTTGCATAGAGTATCGTCAGCTAAGAATACTAATGGTTCAGGTTATTGTCAAACAGTGATCCCCAATATCCTTTTTTTCTATCCATTACACACTCAATGAATATGTACACAACCTTAACGTCTTATTTTGGGTAGGAAGCAAGGGAAACCCCCTAATAGTAATAGACTGCACATTACGAAAACACACCCACACAATCCTTTATGACCATGATCATAGTAATATATCAATGCCAAGTAATGTATTGATGTTTCTTTCAATGACAATTCAAGATCCATACAATAATATGAATAGATAAGTAAGTGATAAGCATAGTGTGATAATTATAAACTTCTGAACCAGGAAAAACTGGTAATAGACACAAAAGATATCTATTCTCAATTCCCTGTACACAGTTCAATGTCTCTTATACAAGAGATACAGATACTTTGATTTCTGGGTAGGATCTACCATACCTAAAGAATACCTTATGTCAGTATCTAGCATATTCATTGTATTCATGTGTCACTGAACATTGCCTTGTGTTATGAGATTGTAGGCGTTGGTATATTCCATCGGTTGTTCAGATAATTTCACACTCTCGGGAGTTTAGCTTGACTGTAAACTTTTTGATCAGCATAGTTTTTGTAAACACAACTATTTTGATCAGCATAGTTTTGACAGATCTTAATAAAATGGTTATCTTTAATATCAAGTGTGTCTTGCTATGTACCATCATTATGGTATCACTTAATGGTATCAACAGTCAACAAATTGCAGTAGTTGGTGTACAGGATATCATTAAACAAATAACTCAAATGGCAGATGATTTGAATCAGAGCATGCACAATCAAACTCTGATGGCTCAAAATCCAACGGCAAATCTGCTTGCTCAAAGCATTGGTATTCAGAATCGTCTGGTGGAAACTCTTATTCAGAGCGTTGACAGCCAACATCGCATCGAGGACACCCTTAATCAAATCGCAAATACTCAAACTCTAATGGCGAATGCTTTCACTCAGAGCGTGGACACCCAACATCGCATTGATGACACTCTCGATCAGATTGCTACTACTCAAACTCAAATGACAAATGCGTTCACTCAGAGTGTGGACACACAACATCGTATTTAAAATGCCCTTGGTCAAATAACAAATACTCCAATTCAAACGGGAAATGCCCTAACTCAAGTGGTTAACGTCTTGCAAGCGCAGAGTGAACAATTAGAAAATATGACAGCTACAATGATGTATATGGTTGGACAAATTAACATACAGAATCAGTTAATTTCACAGCAACCTAATGACATAAGAGATTGCTCAGATCTTGCTTCAAGAGGACCATACCCATCTGGATCTTATACCATACAATCCTCGGATAACTTACGAAGATTCCCTGTATACTGTGACATGGACACAGATGATGGTGGTTGGACTGTCTTTCAAAGAAGGTTTGATGGGATTGTGGATTTCTACCGTGATGGGATGCTTATGAAGACGGTTTCGGCAGCCCTAATGGTGAATATTGGTTGGGACTGAGACAGATACACCGATTGACAGGACAAGGCGATTGGACATTGCGAATTGACCTACACGATTTTCAAAACAATACCGCGTTTACTGAATACAGATCATTTTCTGTCGGAGATGCAGCAGATCATTATAGGCTGTCCATAGGTGCATATAGTGGTACTGCAGGAGACTCATTGAGACATAATAACAACATACCCTTTTCTACCAAGGACAGTGACCATGATTTCGTGATTGGTAATTGTGCTCAACAACTTCAAGGAGCATGGTGGTACAACAGCTGTGCCGATTCTAACCTGAATGGTCTGTATCTGGGGACATCACAACAGAACAGCACAGGAATCAGATGGTACCATTGGAAAAGCTCCTATGAAGTACTGAAGCGATCAGAGATGAAAATAAGACGTATCAACTAGGTTGCCTGATCATATCAAATCTATTTGAACTATAATCCTTAAGTACCATTATTTGGCCACATCATACTATATACAAATTATTTGACATTAATGATCGACAATTGCTCTCAACATTGTTGTTTTCTTTACTTTTGATATGCACACTTGAAAGTTTGATTTTAGTGACTGAAATACAATATGTCTATTTTTATTGACATGTATTTGCTCTTTTTCTCATGGTATTAAACATAATGTGAAATGATTCAATCAAGCCATAAACAATCTAAACAAATTATTGAAGTAATGCAACTGATGTTGAATAATTGACATGATGATAATAACAAGAGCTGTTCTTTACTATTGCGGTTTTGAAGTCTTCGATGCTTTGGTTGTCATGGTTGTGGGTTGTGTTTAACACTTTACTGATTCTACGACTTTATAATTTGTCCAGTGAAACACAGTTCCACGACATTTATAATACTAAATGTATATAAGCAAACATATAATTACATCTTGGGTGCCACTTATGTACATATAAACATACACATTGTAAGCATGTTATTTCCAATAATCAATATGTCCTATATGTGGATACCTGTTACTCTATCCTACATGGTTGAACACCAACTGTAAAAATTAAAATTGAACTTTGTTTTTTGTTTTAGATTTATACTTTGTTGATATTCAGTCAATCTTCATGTACGAGGGGGTATCAAAAAGTGTTTGAAATCACCCAGAAATAAAGGAGCCAGAAACGTAATTTCGTTATCAATGGCGGTCAATCTGAGGATCTCTACAAGGGCGGTCTGTGGACAGGTAATGAATAGTGGGAGAAGTGTGTGATTTTGCACAGTGACTTTGTAAAGATGTCTGAAGGATCACATATCAAAATTAAGTTTCTGGCTCCTTTACTTCTGGGTGATTTCAAAAACTTTGATACCCCCTCGTATGGTGTCTCAAATTAAAGAGAACAAAATTCGTCAAAATTGTATATTATTCGGGACTAATTACAATATACTGTAGCACCTAACTTATATCTCTGGTTTTAGTCAAATTAAGAGGGCCTATGAGTTATCGCTTAATGGTTCTGAAAATTTAGTTTATATGGATTATTTAGGAACCAAAATCTCATGTTGCCCAACAGTTGAGTTGCCCAACAACCCTCGATATATATTTGCATATAGTTCTAGAGTTATGATCATGTTTCAGCTGTAAAATCTTAAGATTTTCCAGATCATTTGATAGACTGGGGAAGCATATGCTACCAGCAACTAGCAGTTAGTGATTTGTAGTACTGAGGTGCTTAGGGTTAAAGGAATACAACTGACATGTGTAATCGATTGTCCAAGGTTGTCAATTATTGCCCTGAGTTATTTGCATTTAAGGTTTCATTTTACTATCAAGAATGGGATCATTGGCTCCCTGTAGAGTGGATGAAATGTTGCTGAAAATCCCCTGAAAATACATCTTTATTCTCAGAAATGGGTGATTTTGATGCCTTTAGCACAGGGTCCACATGAGTCAGCATTGCAAAGTTATGGCTACCACCATGACCAATCATGATCATTTACTCTCTTTTTTTCGAGAACATACCTTTATCCGTTGTGCTCCAAAAAAAGTCTTTTAAGCGACAACAAAAACACATGTTCTTTCGTTTTGAATATAATCTAAAAATTTAACTTTTTTAAAAACTTTTTTCGATAATTTGTTGAAAATGTTGTGAACCTGTTTGAACATTTTTTAATTTGAAAATGGTTGAAAACTTATTTAAAGACAACAACAATAATGCTTAACCCCTCTACCTGAGAGGTTGTTTGCCAGTAGAACAGGTTTTTTCTTCTTTGCCATAATATTGGCGTTTTTAATTCACACGTTGCTCTCAACTTTATACAAGTGTAGACCCCTGGGAATTATCATAAAAGTAGCAGAGAAGTGCATTGCTTGCGATTGTAATGTTAAGCTAGGTTTTGGTTGTGGGTAGTATATATTTTTAAATGAAATCATTAGAATGAAATAAAATACACAGTTTAACTGGTGAATGATGAAAAATAAATAAAATATAGCCCAGCTTTAAGAGTGGTTGAATACGGTATATATTCATTCCTTTCTCTCTCTCCTATGCAATAATTGTCCGCGTGTGTGCTAGAAAAGGTTACACACGCAAAAATTATATAGCTATACACAGTTGTCTTTGCAGACTGGGTGTGTTTGTTGTATGTCAACTTGCAAGCCTTCCAGACTCCAGAGACTACCAACTAACCAAAATCTGTGGAATCCATCTATCGTGCTATTTTATTTGGTTCGTACATACTAATGACATTCGTAGAATGTATTTCGATACTAGATGAGTCTTTCGATGGTTCATATTTTTTATATTCCAATAAAACTCCCTTTGATTATATTATATAGAATGAACCAAAATTGACAACAACCCACTATACATTTTACAAAGCACTATTATGGTCAATTGGTCATCAGTGTAATGAAAACTATTATACATCTCGTAATGTATTATCTATAATACAATTATACACTCTGTCCAACGCCTGGAAGATACGAATTTCCACCATTATTCGATAGGTCTATTGTTGGTACGGTGTGTTATAAAGTTCTTTGTCAATTCTTCGCGAATTTGCAAACCATATCAGTGGTCAATTCTTTACATCTTTAAAGTTAACTATCATCATGATAAATACCGTATAATTACAATGATTATCATCATGTATATAAACATGATAAAAGGTATATTTTGTTTTCTAATCTATAATAAGCAGAGTCTTCATTTAATGTTATTTCTTAAGACTGGAATAAGAAGGCTGGTGGATATCAGACAGTTCCAATCCAATGTATGAAGTATCGTTTGATACGGCAACTGATGACGGTTCCAAATATGTATCTGGTATGTTAGGGGAATTGGGATGTTTATTGGGGTTCACTGCTGCCGGGGGATTATTGGAGCTATGCAGGTTTGAATTAGGTGCATCTCCTTCTATTTCACAGTAGAGTTTATTGGCAGAGGATGATTCCTGGTGGCTTAGTGCGGGGATGCTGGTCGAGTAGTACGATGAGTTCCCTGGCTTGGTAACGGAACTCTCCTTTTTTCTTTTAACGTGTCTTATTATACAATAAATGGCAATAATTGTGATGAGTATAGCTAGTAGTCCACCCATCATACAGTTTCCCAATATCAGGCCAACATATGTCTTTGTAGAAATGATCATCGTCCCCGAAGAAGCTTGCGCTTTGTTTTGATCAGCTTGATCAGTCGTTGCAGAGATCAGAGCTGTAGTGCTGATGGGGACTAATATTTCATTTACTGTTAGTTGAAATGAACAGTTCTGACTAATTCCGTGGTATTGGGAGTTCGTTGCGGTGCATGTGAAATCAACAAAATTATCACCTAAAGACGGGATTAAAGACAAAGTTGATGGGGAAAAGAGGCTATACTGTTCTACTGGTTTCCCGTCTGATCTTAACCAACTCAAAGTGACTGATACACTATTGACATCAGTATTGGTGAAGCATACGACGGATACGCTAGAGCCTTCTACTGTATTTAACAAACCGTTTGCAAGAAGTGCATTATCCGACATTTGCGCCAAACAAACAGGTGTAGGAAATGTTCTGACACTTATATCGATTATTGGCGATTGATAAGTCTGTATCGAATCCGTAATGCTACATTTGTATTGCCCATCATCAGTTACTTTTACCGCATTGATTCTGAGAAGTATTCCATGAGGTACACTAATGCCATCTACAACCTGGCTGATGATTTCAGTGGTATATTCGCTGCCTGATGGAACACTATGCTGCGTAAACATGCCATTGTCAAATACTAATGCAACCATACCTTGGAAACTAATTTCCATTCGATCAGTACTGGGGTTGAAGCCATTGTATGAACAGAGGAATTCCACCGGTTGTCCAACGATAACAGTGGTACTACCAGTCGTAGCAAATGACACATCCTGCGATTGAATACCAGCTATAAGAAATTGTAACACATAGGCAATAGTCACAAGAATCCACCTATTATTAGTCTTGAAGTATTCCATGCCTGCTAATACAATTTATTACACTTAAAGTTAACAGTAAGCACAGTATTGTAATTATTCCAGTATTTCCTCATTCTTCCCGTTAAATACAATTATCGAATGAATATATATTCTGCATTGCCAAACGATAATTACAGATACATGTACATTTGACACTGAGCATCGATATGCCTCAATAATCTTGTCACTGTGCGCAGTAAGTTCTATTATTCTTGTACTTCGACATGATTCAAGTTCAATGAACATGTTCAAGTCAAGTTCAATGAACGCCCTCGGTTCTACAGCCAACACAAACCAAACCTGTTATTTAGAATAATAATGTTTTGTCATAAATCCATAGCCATGATCGTAATTGTTTTAACACTAAATTAATGGTAAGTCCTGTAATTTAATTTTATGATCCAAACTAAAGGGGTCAAAAAAGTAAGTCCCCCCTCTAAAGTTTGCTCGCGTTTGTTTGCATAACTCCACACACAAATGTACTTTTTGACAAATTCAAACGTTTATCAAAAAACAAAACGCTTGGCTACTCATTGCAAGTTTTCCTTTTTCAATAGCATGTTTACTTCTTCAAAAACATTCACATTTCTCCAAAATGATGTTTTCAGAAAAAGTGGCACTTTTCAAAATCATATGCAAGAAAGTTACAAAAATGTGTCTAGTGCTGTTTAAACTTAATTTGAATTGTCTTTATTTTCAATTAAAAGAAAGTCTTTTCTTTCTTTAGCTGGTCCTTACTTGAAATTAAAAATAAAATTTTATTTCATTCATGACTAGCCAATTCACGTCAAATCCTGTTTGGCTTTTGTCAGGATTTGGGACCCACGTTTGGCTTTTGTCCGGATTCGGGACCCATGTTTGGCTTTGTCAGGATTTGGGACCCATGTGTGGGCTCTGTCAGGATTTTGGATCCATGTTTGTGGCTTTGCCGGGATTTGGGACCCATGTTTGGCCTTTGTCAGGATTTGGGAACCATGTTTGGCTTTTTCAGGATTTGGGACCCATGTTTGGCCTTTGTCAGGATTTGGGAACCACGTTTGGCTTTGTCAGGATTTAGGACCCTTGTTTGGCTTTTGTCAGGATTTAGGACCAAGTTTTGGCTTTTGTCAGGATTTGGGACCCTTCTTAAAGAATTTGTTTGCGATGTGAAACCAATAGTTAGGGTTTTCCAGAGTATTTTTTTTTGCAATCTATTTCACTGCTAAAAAAGTTACTTATCGGGTGATTCCTAACTCTATAAATATAGTTCCAAATTAAAAATATCAAATTGCAATATCAAAAAATAAATAAAAATATAATATCACAGATTCAATTTGAGATATTGTTGGCAAAGATTGGTGAACGCTACATTAACCCCAACCCTACTACACCACATGAAAACAACACAGCCAGCAGCTCTTGGCTTGTGCACACACAAGTTCTATCTCATGTATAACTGAACCACGGGTTAATATTGTGTCCTTCTTTAGACTGGGAAGCACTCACCTGTGGCTTGGTGGTGATGTACCTCGCATGCCACGCTGGCAGCCCGGGTTCACTTTCCTGAGCCAGCGGACATAGTTGTTGTAGTTTGGATTTAACTCCCTCCCCCTATTCTTCGCTCCATCCCAGTGCACATTTCTAGGGTTAGGGTTGAAAAGAATGAGATAAAGTGGAATTTTCATGTTTGCGCGTGGGTTTTGAACATGCATGATACTAGTATGACAGGTATGTGTATGGGCTGTATTAATCAATTCCTGATCCTCATCTTACTATCGACGGATGGGGTGTACTCAAAGGAAAATTAATATTAAAATAGTTCTTACTAAATATGAAAGTAACCAATGCTTGAATCTATAGCTACATTTATTTACTGTTATCAGCAAAGAGAATCACAGCATTTTATGGTACCGTTATGACTATTTAGGTAAAGTTAATACATTTTGAAACCGAACCAATTATTGAGTATTAATATCAATGACGCATGCCATTTATGATTAAAGGTGTATGTTCCGATCACCTTTTTTTTGGCAATTTATATTTTTTTCACATCAAGATATGTTGATTTCAGAAGAATCCCCAGATTTGTTTCATCATGTCTGTAAAATCTTAGGGGCCAGAAATTATATTCTAAACTGTGGTGAATTACTGCCATAGGTGGTTAACCATCTGCCTATTTGTGTACTACTCAATGGGCAAATTTCATGTGACCTTGTGCTTTTAAAATAAGAGCCACTGGAGTTATGCAACTCAAACATTAAAATGCGCCAATTTGAATGATGACCTTTCATGTAAAATAGAAAACATCCAGTTGAAAAATATGGCCAGCAATCAGAACATCTACGTTTAAATGGTTACATACAAAAGCCACAATAGCTAATTAATAAGACAAAACAAACTTGCTCAAATATTATTTTCATATAAGTGAGTTCTGAAGAGCAAACATAAATCAGGCTTTCGTGATGATCTTATTAGAGTGTGCGCCAGTATTATATAGTGAAATTCAAAAGAGCTTGTTAGAGAAATATCACAAATCTTGTTCAGTTTTTAAACACTTTTATCTAAATGTCAATAAAACATGTTTTCGCCAACAAATTTTAACCAGATAAGATTCTTTTGAAAGCTAACGAGACAGCCTAGATCTCTGCCAAAATAAATAATTTAAGAAATTCTTGCACAGATTTTAAGAAAAAAAGTCCCAAAGTTGAGTACCCTCTTTTTGACTCACCCTGTAGATCCCAAAATGGTATTATTACCACGGCTATTTGATTCCTTAGTAAATCACACCAGCATAAAGAAGTCATCCTGTGGTACAGCATCTCCTTCTGGCAGACAGTCAGCATCATACCTGGTTGAGTTGAATGAGGACTATATAATAATCATGTATCATAGATTATATAGGTACAAAATAGCATATGACACAGCCTTAAAGGTCTTTCCTATAGATGATTTGGAAATATTGTTTAGAACTTGTTTGACTTATTTTCAGACATACTTGCTATGGTTTAACGTCAAGAATGCGTCAGGGATGCATGCACAATTGCAACTCTTCATATATAAAATGTGACACAACAATCAATAATTCCCTGCCTGATAAGTCTCATGCAAACTTCATTATAAGAGAGTAACAAAGAAAATGTAAACAGATTACATTGCTGTAAAACACATCTTTTCTCATGTTCCCTGGAAAAGATATTCATTCTCAAAATAAGATGGCCCTTAATGCAGGAGATATTCACTCTCCTAAGAGTATATGAATTGTGTGTACTATAATAAAATTAACACATTATTCTAGGATGAAGACCTCAATGAAAGGCATCTTGAATATAACCAATATGTGCCAATTTGTTACCCATTGTGTGCACAGCAATAATTCAATGTTTTATACTGTAATTATAAAAGAAGGTTCTGTTCCAATGCAAACATGTGGATATTTGTTGAAAAATATCATTTTTTAAAAATGTATGTGACAAAAATGTTATCACAATTGTGTTAATTAAGGCGACAAAAAACCCAAACACTCTGTTCTACAGGTGAAAGGATCTCTGAGTTCTGTCTGTCACGCTTTTTCCCTTCAAAATCACACAGCAAATTTGTAAAAATTATATTTCCTATTGGTGAGCCTGGAGATCGCTATCGATTAAAGGGTTTCATATGCAAATGAGTTTTGAATAGCGGGAAGGTTGAATGAGTAGGTAGTGGGGTGTGTAAACCTCATTGGCGGGATTCGCTTTCGACAGACAGCAACTACATTTTCGAAAAATGAATGTATATACAGATTTGTGCATCAATTGACCTGTTGTTCTGAGAATTTGTTATTTTTAGAAATGGATAGTGGACTTTCGTAAGTCATAGGCTCTTTTTGACGGAGGTAGTAAACGATAACCGAGCCAAGCTGTACGAAGCTGTATTTTGGTGTTACCTTCATGTAAGGGGTCACGAAAATAAAACTTTCACAGTAGATAATACTGTGTACTCTAAGAGAGGTAGTTGTATATATTTAAATATATATAGAGCTGTTACTTCATATTATCAATAGTAATATATAGTACATATGTTGTATTAGTTTTACTATGTATTATTATTATTATTAATACTATTATTAATACATAGGGTAGTTCCGGTGTCCTATGACTAGTATTACTATATATTATTATTATTAATAATGATATTATTAGTGCATCTGGGGCATTGGAGCTTCTGTGGCAAGTTTGTGATTTACCTTAAACAGAGTAGTTCGTGTGTCCTGTGACTAGAATTACTATATCTATAAGTGTATATGGCTTCAATAATCAAATGCGCAAATATTAAAAAAGAGTATAAGTCCAAGTACCCCTAAGTCAAAGAACCCCTAAACCGGTTCTATTTATAAGTCCCCGTAGACCTAGAAAACCATGTATGTGTATATATGGCTTCAATAATCAAATGGGGAAATATTAAACGAAAAAGTGTAAGTCCAAGTACCCCTAAGTCCCAGTACCCTAAACCGGTAGTCCCCGTAGACCTAGAAAACTATGTACAGTTTGACAGAAAGGGGTCAAAGGTCATTACAAACCAGCTTGGTGACAATAATTTTATGGGTAACATGGGGTGTACAAAAATTGACCGCTAATGACCCCTACATGACCTTTGACCCCTTTCTGTCAACGCTTTAAACCATTCATTGCCGTTTTGGGAATAACGCAATCTGAGGCAATCAGAGGATCAATCAATGGCAGTCAATCTGAGGATCTCTACTATGGCGGTATGTGGACAGGTAATAAAAAGTGGGAGAAATGTGTGACTTCGCACAGTGACTTTTTAAAGATGTCTGAAGGGTCGCATATCAAAAAAAAGTTTCTGGCTCCTTCACTTCTTGGTGATGTCAAGAACTTTTTGATACCCCTCGTATATAGTATGCTAGTCATAGAACACATTACCCATTATTATACGATGTACGATTGTTAAAGGATTGTGGTGATGGTAATATTGCTCTCTATACAGGTTTGTATTGCTTGTACTATCAATTGTCGTCTTGGTATTTGCTATGTCTTTTATTTTTCGTGATCCTTACTTGTAGGTAGAACCTGTATTTGGAACTCAACCAACTAAAAGAGTCGTGCTTTGAGGAAGAGAAGAATAGTGAGGTGAAATGGACAGAATCGGTTCAAAGAGGAACATTGGATAGGTGGAGTATCGGGTTGGGAATGAGGAAAAGTAAGCAGCATTATAATTATCATTTCTTGATACTTATTCCAGCGCCTCTGTACTGTCTGTTCCAGGCTGTTAGCCAGCCTGAGAAGATCCGTGCACTCCAATATGTGTGTTTTACATGTTTCTATTTCAGATAGAGTCGTGGGGCTCAATGGGAAATGTTTTATTTCTGGTTGAGCTTGCGAATTATGTAATAAGTGTAAAACTTTGCCATTTTTGACCGAAAGATGTTTTAGGTTGGTATTTATTTGCACATAAACATTTTGTTTTCACCATTTTCTAAATACATAGGTCGGTCGGGCCTAGGGTTTCTTTTTTGTTGCCTACTAATTCTGAAATATAGATAACTCAGAACTTTCCTCTAATAATAAATCTTGATGACAGTTACTGTATTACAATGTAGTATTTGAGTCTGTAACACTATCATAATTAAAATAAATATAATACTCCACCATACTTTTATTAGGTCCTCATTATCACAAGTACCATCATATTTTACTTACCATAATTCGTGGTATCCCTTCTCCCGACACAGCTCAACTAGGTCACGGAAGTCATCAGTCTTAAGAGAGATATGTCTCAGATGTAGGTATTTCATATTTGATGCAGACTGTAACTTATCCTTGAAGTGCTGCCAGGTGGTGCTGTTGACTTGTGGTGGTGTGTCACGGTGAGCCCTCATATAAAGTTGATCCAGGTGTGATAGTGATCCCATCACATAGGTAACATTCATCATCATGTCGTCTGGATATTGGCTGTCATAGATCCGTAGACTCTTAAGATGAGACAGGTCGCGCATGCTTGATAACAGCTGGTTGTGATATCTCTTGCTAATACCATCCACACTGATGCACAGTTCCCTCAACATACTTGCCATAGGTAGATTGGATACCAGATGCTTTGCAACAGTGTCATCCATGGCAATTTTATCTATACTCAACTTTACCAACTGTGATGCAAACCCTGGTAATTTATGTGCAAACTCTCCCATTGATTGCACTGTTGCCTGCATTCTGTCAATATAAAGTATTTGCACCGATTTCAGGGATGACAGAGAATCGGCCATGATTGACAGACTTTCCCCAGCTATATTATCGGATGTATCAATCCCTCTCAAACATGGTATGTTTCTGATTGCTCTTGCCAACCTCTCCATCTGATGCCTATTCATGTCGATTTTACCCACACACAGCTGTGATAAGTGTGTCATATGACCGTTTTCAATCACCTCTATCAGTACATCTACTTTGTCTCCTAATGTGTACCCTGATATGTCTAAACTTTGAAGTTGCAGATATTGCAGTGTACTAATTAAAGGACCAATATTGGATACTCTAGCACCTGAAAACCCCGCACAATCCTGGATTACTTTTTTCCGGGCTAGTGTATAATGAGGTGATGCAAATACAGGTGGCTCATAGTGACACAACTCCCGGCAAATATTTTTCACTTCATTAACCGGAATCTTTGTTAAGGCTTGCGAGTATTCACTAAATCGCTTATTTATGAATTTTATGGCTTTTGAAGTGTGTGACTCATATGAAGTTGTTTTGAAGTTGAATGACTTGATTTGGCCAGCTTTTGAGTATAACATGTAGTATCCCAATGCTTCACAGGTAAGTGCAGACATATTAACGAAATAAACCTCCCCTTTGGGGAACAGATCTGTTATTAATTGGCTGAACTCACTCTTTCCATCTGCCTCATAGTTGCAAGCAAGACATAACTCTAGGAAATGTTGTATCTTAATATTATCATCTAGGTCCAGGTTATTTGGATAGTATTTTAATACGTCTGGTTGTAATTCTTGTTTAAATATCTCCATGAGTTTTTGAAGGACTTGATGAGCTGCTTTCACATTGGCGCCACTTGCAAACTGTAATAATAGTTGAACACTAAGTGCATCTTGGACAGAATTAAGTGATTGCAGTTGAGATAATAGCTCCTCAAGATTCTCATCAGCAAGACTTGCTAGATATTCTCCTGCACATTTCTCACCACAGGTTTTGTGGAAGAATGTCAGTGATGTGTGCATGCAGGTGCGCAAAATGGACGGAGGGGATTTCTGTTTTGACAAATACCCTATCTGGCATGATTTTTCAACCATTTCACTATCTGATGCTTCGTCAGGAGAAAAGACAATCCGGTTTTCAGGAGGCCACATTCCTTTGAGGGCCATTTTGCCAAGCTGACATTTTAAGTTTTGAATGGTGTCATCGTCTTCAGTTGACCTCTTTCCTAGTTTGTTTTGATACATGATGTTGATTATTGCATCATAGAGATGGCTGATTCTGTTTGGTAAATCACCTCTTCCCTGGATCTCCTTCCAGTAAATACAAACTAACAGGGTCATGAGTGGTACGCTTGTCATGCTGGTTATCATTTCATTCTCATCACTTTCCTTGAAGAATCTGTTGATGTAGTTTTTGACATCCTCCTTCTTAAATTCTTGTATTTCAAAATGCATAAATGTTTTACATTTTGTAGTTATTTCTGTTATGCGCCATGGGCGGGTCATCACCACCAACCTGCAGTTTACTAAGATTTTGCCGGTGAGTAATTTCACAATTCTGCCACTTTTCCCAGAGACATGGTTATACAACTCTCTATCTGATTCATCTACTGCATCCAGTATGATGATAACTTTCTTGCCAAGATCATGGATGATATTTTGAAGCTGCCTTGCTGTAATGTCGGAGTCTTCAGGAATCATGCCGGATGAAAGAATGGCATCTTCAAGATTGCTTGTATGGTCTAACCCTCTCATATTCAGCACAAATAAAAGGGGGACATCATTGACAGGAGATCCTTCTTTCTTAGTTGCCCAGTCATAAGCGATCTTGGCTGCGATTATAGATTTGCCTGATCCTGCAGGTGCTGATACCAAAAGTCTAGTATAGAGAGCACCTTCATCAGACTTTTGTGTGAACATCTCTTCGTATGAAGCCAGTGGTATCTTTAAAGGTTTGCAAGGATTTGGTAGAGACAGGTTGAAGGATAGGTTGATGTATATATCCTTCAGGTTGATAAGAAGCTCATTATCACCAGGGACCTGTGGAATTTTACAGAGGGAATTGATGTAGTATTGACGTAGATACTCCTGGCACATTTGTAGTATGGAATCTTCTGACGGTTTTTCAGGCAGATCTGTAAATAATATACAATAATATTAAGCCAACGTGTTAATTAAAATGTGAAATTATTTAATATATTCCCCGAATGACTTCACACCATTTTGCACGATTATCTGTTCTTGAAAGACATTTCATGCATGTGTATCGTGATTTTTTTTCTGTTTTAGGCTTTTGCATGAAACTGGCCGTATTTTTTGTTGTTGAAATGGGCCTCAGATGATATTCCTGGACATATGCCCGCAAAAAATGGTTATTTTTATATATTTTTATGTCTTTGATCCCCTGACTGACGTTTTAAATTGGATGTAAGTAAAATATTGAAACTTTTATGAATCAGTGTAATTTCTGCCCACCCTCCATCCATTTGGACCTGAACTTGGAATTAGACTCGGCCCTTCTACGAGATGGATATAGAGAATCCCTGCACACATGTCCGTCGCGTTAGTTCAGACTCGCCCCAGCACTGTGGATAGGTATCTCTACAGATGGGAATCACTCTTTATTTATATGCCAACGCAACATTGTTTTTGAATTGTTAAATTTTACTGAAAACTATGAACAATTCGCACCAGATATTTTTTTGAAATTAATGAACTTTTTTGACCCCCCCCCACGAAAGTATTTATGAACGCTCCCTAAGTAAAGTTTAGTACCTCAAGTCTTTTATAAACGTGATTTAACTCAAGTCTAGCTACAAGCATGATAGAGAAAATATAAATGATTATATCTAATTTTACAGAGAAATTGACAATTCCTTTCATCTAGCTGGGACTTCCTGAATTATTGATGGACATTGTCAAGACACCGGCCAATGTAATATTATTAATTAAAAGACAGATAGTTGACCATCAAATGTTTCCTCCTGCTCATACCCACTAGAATCAACTAATGAAAACGCTGTTTCATAATCAATAATCATAACTGATTTTACTTTGTAAAATGATGTGGCCCGAGTCAATGCAACACATAAGACCAATGTTCAAATTAAATGGTAATCCAGGCTTCCTGAAGCCCAAAATGCTAGCGGATAACCTACATTTCAATGCAGGTTATCTGTTGGATACTTTTTGAATATTTGCACTTTAGTAACTTTGGCGGACAACCAAACACATTGTCGGATAAACTGATTTGATAACATGGTTATCCGCTGGAAAACCTGATATTTTTCTTAATTTAAACACTGCATAAGACTGCAGGTAATCGGATTGTGTTCTAATACCGATAGTTAAGGCAAATTAATAGTAACTAGCGGGATGCCCCGTTCTTCGAACGGGCTTCCGCTAGTAAGCAGCGCATACCACCAGATAGACACTTACAACATTAAAAAAAGATTATAAGTATACAAATATCTTTCCTGTCATTTTCATATCACATACATGTACATGAGTAAACATAATGCAGGCCTATAATATTTAGACCTGAAATTGAATGATTCCCGTCATTACCCCAAGCTATATCCCATGGTTTAGTTACGCAATTTAGTATCACTTAAATCTCATAAATAATCAGGACTACCCCAGTGTAAAATCCCACATCTGACACTGTTGCGTGATTTAGATTCACCATACCCTGATACCGTGTTTTTATTTTGTCAGAAACCATATTATTTCATTACCTCATGGCCGTCGGTTATTCCACATTTACCCCCAAACTTTATTTCACCCCCACCCTAAACGGCTTATCTCAACCCCACGGTCTAATCTTAACCATCTCTCGTAGCACAGCGTATTTCTCCATTATTTGCCCGCCAGCCTGCACGCCCGTCCACGTCTATTTTCACGGCGCACTATGACGCATTATGTGTTACGCACGCTGACCGCTTGGTTACAATACGCATAGAGATGAACAAACATGGCCAATAGAAATAATATGAAAAGCCCTGGTTCGGGCTGTGTTTGTGCTCATATCATGGTCAATTTTGTACGGTTTTCGACCATTTAAAGCTTATTACTCATCTCAGGTCATCTTCTAGTGCAACATTTACGGCTTTTAGATGCAAAATGAGAGAGCCTTTTCAGGATACATACATACAACATTACACAAATTATAGTAAGACTAGCGGGACCCCTGTTCTTCAAACAGGCTCCCGCTAGTAAGTAGGGCCTATCAAGTAGAGCAACTACAAAATGAAACAACACATAAGTGTTGGGAAATGTATTACGAAATTGGTAAGAATAACTTTATGGGTTAAAAGATAATGCATAGGCCTATTTTCTGACCTGAAATTGAATGCTTCCCGTCATTACCTTAATAGCCAATGTTTTTCACAGTTAAGAAACCACAATATGTTTTTAACAGAGACACAGATGTACTTCCAGCTATACTTCCAAGTCCAATACCGCCTATGCCAGACATTGTTATAGACCATGAGGGGGTTTTGAAACTGATGCAAGACAATCAAGGTCAACAAATCAGTTGGACCGGGCGGAATACCAAATAAAGCTATTAAATTAGCTGCAGCGAGTTAGCACCTGTAGTCGCATTCATATTCCAACAGTCCTTAGACGAAGGATACTTGCCAGCAGATTGGAGAAGAGCAGACATTACACCGATCTTAAAAAAAGGTCTAAAGCTGCAACCTCCAACTACTGGCCAGTGTCACTAACAACCGTCCTGTGTAAACACCTTGAGCACATATGGCATCCAACATGTCAAATGTAAAACACTGGACTGGATAAGAGCCTTTCTCACCAGACGACAACAGAGAGTGGTAGTGAATGGAAAGAAATCGGAATGGAATACAGTCCTCAGCGGGGTGCCACAACGAACAGTTTCAGGTCCGCACGACTTCATTGCCTTCATCAACGACATAGCCCCGGGTATTTCATCAACTATTAGGCTCTTTGCGGATGACTGCATCATATACAGAGGCATCCAGAATGAACAAGATGAGCGTACCTTCCAAGACGATCTTGATAAACTAACCAACTGGGATCATCTCTGGGGTATGAAATTTAATGCATCAAAATGTATTTCACGCAAAAGAGAGCCAGAAAATCCATCCTACAACATGCTTGGTGAAACATTGGATGAGGTGACCTTTACACAGTATCTTGGTATTCACATACAAAATAATCTAAAATGGGACCAACAATAATAACATGCGGCAGTGAAACAAAGCCTTCGTGAAGCCTCTTCTACAATACGCCTACTGCTGCGTGAATCCCGGGGACAAAGAAGAATAAAGATTTACTAGAGAATGTCCAGAGACGTGCTACAAGAATTGTAATGGGAGACTTCCAGAAGACCTCAAGCGTCACAGAAATGGTCCAACGACTCAAATGGGAGACTGTTGAAGAGAGCTGGATAAAATCCAGAATTAGACATTACACAAAATCATTACAAACCAACTTGCTATCGACGGTCTGAAATATTTCAACGACAAACCTACCAGGGAAAGAAGAGGACACAACAGACAACTCGTCTTACATGAGACACCTCGCACAACAATTATGAAGGAGTCTTTATTCACAGAAGCCATCAATTGCTGGATAGCACTGCCAGCTTCTGACCTCCCAAACAATGTCATATCATCAAGCGAGTGTAGGGGTGCGTGGGTGTAGTGCGTAATGTCTTTCACGCGCCGCCGACTGCATGGTTACAGTACGCATAAACGTAAACAAACACGGCCCATATTTAAACAGTCTGAAAAAGCCTTGGATTTTCCGCTTTTGCTCATATCTTGATCAATTCTGTACGTTTTTGACCATTTATAGCTTATAACCCATCTCAGGACATCATCCATTATCAGTACAACGTTCACGGCTTTTAGATGAAAAATGAGAGAACTTTTTCAGGACACATACATAGTTTACATACATAGCGTATTTCTCCATTATTTGCCCGCCTGTGTGCGCGCGTCTATGTTCACGGCGCACTACAACGCGTTATGTATTACACTCGCAGACTGCATGGTTACAGTTCGCATAGAGATAAATAAAACATGGCCCGTAGAAATATTCTGAAAAGCCCTAGATTTGGGCTGTGATTTTGCTCATATCTTGGTCAATTCTGTACAGTTTTCGACCATTTATAGCTTATAACCCGTCACAAGTCATCATCTATTATCAGTGCAACGTTCACGGCTTTTAGATGCAAAATGGGGAAGCCTTTTCAGGATACATACACACCCCTACATACGTACATCTATATATCCATACGCAGTAGTGGAAATACCCACATGACTTTCTATCCGGGGTTGACGATCATCATGATCATGTGTGTTGCAGCTCTATTAATAATATTGTATGTACTGATCGTAATAGAAGTATAGCTTTATTCCATAATAATAATAAGAGCGATGAAAATCAGGTCTTGGCCAGTTCACCCCTCGCTAGTCTAGAGGTTGACGTACATGCTTCAGGCGCGTCGCAACCGGGGCGGCCCAGGCGGCCATGAACGCCCCCACATTTTTGCAAAGAAAGAAAAAAAAGAAAAAGGGATAAAAAAGAGAAGAAACGGGGAAAGGGATTGCTTTTCAATAAAATATTTGTCAAAAGTACACCCCAAATCGCATCAAATGGGTTCGAAAATTGAAAAAGAAATTCAATTCTGAGGGGGCACATCCCCTCAGATTCCCCTGTTCGAGCTTTTAAACCATGTATACATAAATCAAGAATATATCAGTTTTGCTCAACTTCTTTCGTGCATTGATAAAAAACAAAATATTTATTGGAAATGAAGAGGTGGCTTTTCGATAAAATTTTGGTCAACAGTATACACCAGATCGCACCAAATTAGTTTGAAAATTGAAAAAGAATTCTACTTATGAGGGGGGAACATCCCCCTCAGACACCCCCTGTCCGACGGCGGTGCTGTGCACCGCTTAGATGGTACCAGCTCAATTACCTTTATAGTTTTCAACATAAATGGCCGCCCCACTTTTTGGTACCTTACTACGCCCCTGACATGCTTTATAATGCAGAGGTACATAGCTCGATTCCAACTAGGACCACTTATTCAACTGATGTATTTCTTTTGGTAAAAGTTAGGTTAGAAAATAGACAGACCGTCTATGGTTAGAAATATTCCAAGTCCACAAAGTGTGTAGTTCTTAGTCAACCCCGGGTGGAAATTCATGTGGGTATTTCCAACGCTGCACATAACTGGAAAAATGAAATGCCTCACACATGCAGAAGCTGTATCACATTTCTGAATCCTAGCACAATTACCCTGGAATACCATAGCAACCTGACGCCTGTAGAATTGGTGGCTCCTAATACACAGCTCCATTATATGTTAAGCTGTGGATATGATAATTGTTTTGAGGAGCATGACTTACATACATGGTGTAGCAGTGCAGGTCTGGTCTGTAACCCAACCCCCATGGGTTGGACAAGATTTAATTCCCATCCATTTACCTCATGAATATGTACATGTCAGATGTGGCCCAATGAAATGTCTCACAATCGCAAATACTGTACGCGGACGCAGGTATTTGAAACACAACAGTTGACCGCACCTTATTTGGCACAAGCGTACTTCGAAGCGCAACAGACATCGCACACATCACTCCCGACATCATTGGCCCTGAACCTGTTTATTTTGCAACTAATTTTTGGACTGATTTCAAAATGTCGATAAAATCCGGATCTCGAGTGACAGAACAGCATACATTTGCTGTACCTTGTAAGTGGTGTTACAGTGTCAAAATGACTAAATGTTCACTGAAGATTTCCCATGTTTCGGCTTTAGTCCAGTAAAGAAAGCGTATATTTAAAAAAGAGGGCTTTAATTTAAAGTTCTGCATTGTCACGTAGTCGGTCGTCACTCGTCAGTTGTTGTTGTTGCTGCGTATTATATGCTGATTTGTTTGTTGCTTCTGCAATTATTAACTTGAACTTGGGCCTTAATTCACATTATGATGATGGGTGGTCAGTGTCAATCGTTAGTAATAATAAGCTTACATTTGTACCAGTATAGGCCTAGGCCCCCGACCGAGGCCCTCAACTCAAACTGACTGTCATCATGGTATACTTGGTACATTGATCATGACTTTCAGATTGCGACGATTCCGGGAGACGATTACCCGAACAGTCACCACTAATGATGACGATAATCTGTACATTTAAAATTAAATTAGCGAACGTGAAGCAGAGAGTAGAAGTCCGAAAATAATTCGAATACAAAAGTGCAAACCGCATTAATGATTGATTTTGTCTGGGGATTCTGTTTAAAAAGACTAAAACAAAGCTAAAGCACACCACGATTTGCAGGGATTTAAGAGAGAAGTTTTGATGCACTGGCACGATTCAATACTGACTATAGTTTTGTTTGTAATCCCTAAAATCAGAATCAGGAGGGAATCAGGCCGAGATTAGTTTACGATTTAGAAATCTAGGCCTATTTTAGAAATGGAGTGCAATACAATGCCATTCTGCTTTATACATTTTACTAGGCCTAGCCAAACTTACCTGTTTGGTAAAGAAGGGCTAGGCATTTGTCAACAAAGAACTGACGGAGAATATGATATTCCAATCATCTACAGGTTTTTTGATAAAGAATCAACCAATCTTTGGTCACATTTACAGAATTTATAAAAATTAATTCGCATTTATTTTCGTCCTTGACTTTAATTTAAATCGTTTTAGATGCAGGAAATTACTCGGGCCCCTGAATCTGTTTACCATTTTACGACGGCTTCTTCCCTGACAACAGTCGGACGATTATCATTTGATTGGCTAATTCGTAAATGACATATCACATCAATATTCATATGATCTTATTTGGAGGTTGGGGGATCCCCCGGATTGATTGATTCATTATTACCACAGGGAAGAACATCAAATGTTTACTAATATTATATTATTTTGTAAATATTGATGTTATTATATAAATATATTGTGTATCATAGAATAAAGAATTAATAAATAAGAGAAATTAAAAAAAAAAGTTTTCTAAATCTGAAATATATTCCTCTTAGAATCTCTTTCAAAATTAGTTTTGAAAGAAAAATTGTTATCTTATTTAATATATAAAAAATATTTGATAATGAATGAGGTTTAATACTTTGTACTGGCTAATTTTCGGTAATTGTGGAAAATCAAAACAAATGGTTTCAGGCCCGCGGAATTTCCCTCGGGGCTTCGCCCCTTTGGGAAAATTCCTTGGGCCTGAAACCATTTGTTTTGATTTTCCACAATTACCTGAACACAGCAAGTACGCAGTATTTAACCTCTAACCCAGGCCTTCGCAATTAGATTTTGTGAAGCACCACTTTTGAGATGTTAGTGATCTAGAAGCGCCACTATCCCTGTGAGCGTAGTGAGTGAAGCGAGCGGAGCGAATAACGGGTGGGGTCCATGGGCCCGCCTTAGGCCCCCTGGAAGCTCATGGGTTTACCCCCTTTTAAGAGGCTAAGGAGAGCTATATTTGCATGCAATATGGTACAAGAAATAAAGACATGTTGATGGTAAAATGTACAAAAACTGGTAGCAAATGTAGTGATAATCAATAGGCCTACTAACTTATAAAACTCGAAAAATGTAACTCGAACCTCAAACAAATTAACTCGAAACTAGTACAAAGAAACTCGAAACTCGATAAATGTAACTCGAAACTTGAAACTCGTAAAAAAGTAACCAACATAATCAACATGTGTACTCCCAGCTATAATACACAGTCACAATTATGCTGGGCATACGGCTGATTTCGTGATTTCGTAAGTAGCAACTGCAAAAATGGCCATTATTTATGTTCATCTTGAATTCTGAAGTAAATTAAACAAAATTCATAATTCTTCAACACTATTGCTAATACCTTTAAGAATGGTTACAGTCTGAAAAGCTAATTAAAACGATGCTAGAAAATGTGCGTGCCATGGACATTGGGTAGCCATAACATATTCCGGGTGGGACGTGGAGGCAAGAGAATGAAAATAATAACCCGTGCTTTACTTTTGTTTACCAAGTTCATTGGGACACCTGTACATCATTGAAAAGGTTTGTAGTTTTGGTTGATCTCTTTTTGATAAATAGTGCGTCCTACCGGAACGATGATAATAGGCATTGTTGTAATGTAGGATCCACGTAAGTTAAGGTTAAATATATTACGCTTGGAGTCGTGGGAAGCTTTGTTGCTTCTGCAAGATTTAAACAAATAAATGAATGATTAATTCATTCTAGTTCCTTTTTTAAAAATGTAATTATAGTCAAGAAAATCGTAAGCTATCACTTGGCCTAGCAGCAAATGTAGTGATAATCAATAGGCCTACTACTAATAATCATGACTTACCCCACTGCAGTTAGTGCCTGAAGTGCCTCTTCATGCTTCTTGCGATCTGGTTGAAGTTGGGGATATATTTCTTCTTCTTCTTTTTTAAAAATTTATTTTTAAAATTTATTTTTCATGCGTCCTTCCACGCGCCACTCGGACTGATGCAATGCGCCACAATTGTCGCGCGCGCCACCATTTGAGAAGGCCTGCAGTCTAACCCAATCACTATAAGCAAACAACTTAGGGGAGGTGGACTTGAATTCATTAAAAATATGAATAAAATGTCTTATGTACCTTCTCAAACCTATATCTATTTCAGAACGGAATATTTGATATGGCCAATATGAGAGAGAAATTATTTAGGTTTAGATGTCCGATTCTACTTTTCTACTAGTATCTATTAATATCTATATTTATGCCATTGATCATGTAAGACTCAATCCTAAAACCACCCTGATTGAATTAGAACTAATGCCATGTTGATAGAATTTCGAAATCATAACAGTGGTTCAGTTTTATAAAACAAGCCAACTTTTCTACATTTTTAATTTAATTTTTAATTTCTTACTTAATATACCAGAAGCCGCAACTGCCATCTTATGTCTCAAGTAAGGTGATGGTAGGCTGTCTTGATAAAATTGTCTTGCAGGAATGACATCTTCATGCGCTGATTTTGAGGAGGATGCTGGGATTGGATTGACTGGTACTGTAGAAAAGGAATCAAATGTACAAAGCAAATGTGAAAGTCGTAATTATAATATAAACATCAAAGCAAGCATAATGATGACAATTTTATTACAATTATCGGCCATTTTCTATAATATGATGTTATTGCAACAGATCCAAAGATCTGGTTATTCAAATTTTGGAAAACACTCTATCTTTGATGTTGTCATCTAAATGAATTTTTTGGTCAAATCACATTTATAAAGCATGAAACTAAAATATATTCTAACTTAACAGAGCAATACGTTTTCTAATTACTTCATAGTCAAAGTTTGAAAATATGTTGTCGGATAACCCACAGTTGGTTAATAGAATTCTATGGTTTGATATTATGTTAGGGAGTCTGGGAGAGTCTAAAATATCCTAATAACCAAAACTTCATTTAAGCTATCCTAATAACCAAAACTTCATTGTAAGAGAGAGAAAAATAAGTGTAAACATTTGAAAAAGATACATAATATTACTTTATAGGTGTATGTTCCGATCACTTTTTTTGAGTTATGATTTCTTTTTTCAATATGTCTGTAAAATCTTAGGGGCCAGAAATGTTCCATTTAGAAATTATAGGCTTAAATGTGGTGAATTACTGCCAAAGGTGGTTAACCACCAACCAGTTTGTATAGGCCTACTACTCAAAGGGCAAATTTTGTGTGACCTTGTGCTTCTAAAAATAGGACCATTGGAGTTATGCAACTCAAACTTCGGAATGCGACAATTTTAAGGATGACCTTTCATGTAAAATAGAAAACATCAAGTTGAAAATCGGGCCAGCAATTGGAACATCTACCTTTAAGACAAATATGTAAGTGATTTATACCCTAAATCACACCTGTTCCTATAAATGATACCATCAAAACAAGATTTAATTTATTATGAAATGCGCTAGTAATGCCAACTCCATAGATAACTATACAAATGTAAAGAAAAAAGAAACATTTGAACAGACCTAGACTTCTATAATGTATCTCCCATACGTGGCCCAGCATTACAGGTTGTTTCTTAGCCTTGGAGGTAGCATCACCAACTATCCACTGGATAGACTGGTCATCAACTCCTTGAGGAGAACTTGTCACTACTAAAATGTCTCTGTTAAGCATGTGAGCCATGGCTACGAGAATGACTGCATCGGCCCATTCACCATCTCTTGACATAGATTCTAAATAGGAGTCCCAATCAGACAGTGTAGCTGTAAGGTCAATCAGGCCACCTGGTCCCTGAAAAGGAGTATAAATATCATTATTATGTGAATCTAATCGAGTTATATGGGGAAGTTAAAGATGTATGTTCCGATCACTTTTTGGGGTATGACCTTTTTTCACATCAAGATATTTTCATATCAGAAGAATCCCCATATTATGTCTGTAAAATCATAGGGGCCAGACATTTTCCCTTTAGAAATTATAGGCTAAAATGTGGTGAATTACTGAAAATGGGGGTTAACCACCAGCCATTTTGTGTACTACTCAATAGGCAAATGTATTGTGAACTTGTGCTTTTAAAATAAGAACCATTGGAATTATGCAACTCAAACTTTGGAATGTAACAATTTTAAGGATGAACTTCCATGTGAATAGAAAGCATCAAGTTGAAAGTCGGGCCAGCGATCAGAACATCTACTTTTAAGTTTGATTGATTCTACTAGCCAAGAGATACACCTCCTAAATAGAGTAATAGAGCCTTTTGTGTGACCCGGGGGGGGGGGGGGGGGTACTCGCCTAATACGGTACACGGGGATGGGCCGCACTTTGTAATCACGAGATATGATTTCAAGAAGCATATTATTTTCTATTATTTTCTTTATATATTTTTTGTAGTAGCTACCACTGCATGTTTTCATGGTAAAATTGCATGGAAGTGTGACATATGCACCTCCCATTGTTTATATTAAAACTTTGTATACAGTACATTAGTCCTCGTTTATCTTTGTCGCGACAGCGAATTAGGACAACTGGGTTCGAGTCTGAATATTTTTAAGGTCTTACTTAATTTTGTTCACGCCAGTTTGTCCGAGTCTAAATATTATTTATTCATTTCACTTACTCGGCGTGTATCATTTGCTTGATCCTCGCATGTATTTTTCATTGAGTTTCGCCAGGCATAGATCCTGCTAGAATCCTGCTAGAATCCTGCATATAGGCCAATATATTACATGTAGTCAATTATATACTAATTGTTTATAGAGTTTACAAACATGTTCCAAAAATAGACTATAACCCTACTTTAACGCTGAGCTCTATAAGCGCTCTATGCATACCGTATTTGTTCAAATACTCACCTGAATACTTGGGTGGTTCCGTAGAAACTCAACTATGTTCATTCTGATCTGAGCAGCCGACTGAGGACAGCCCAGCAAAGACAACTGATCTGAAACTGCATGAAAGAAGCAGTTACCATCTGATGGGGTGTTGCCATGGAATGTGAGACCATGTAGTCTGCAATTCCTAAATAGTCGCTGCTCAGCATCAACTCCCTTTGAAGTCTTCAGAATCATATTGAAGGCGTGGCTTACTGCAGTAGGGTTGAAGCGTTTATAACCTTGGAAAATATAAACAAGATGATCTACTTATAGTTAAATCAATATAAATGGAAAATGTGAGCACATTCTGTATCGCTGTATAGACATAAATTATTGTGTGAGACTGTTGTGCATCCGATATGGAGCATTATAGGCTGCTAGTTCAAATCCTTTGCTTTGTAGCTTATATATTGGGATAAATATACTATGATAATTAGGACATGTGTTTTGAACTCGCCACCCTTTGTGTTACGTCTTCAGATTTAAACATTTTCACCATCTAAGATTTGAATTAGCATATCGCATTAACTACTTACTCTACCCCATGAAAAGTATATAACTATTTTGTGTACAGAAATCTCACAAGGAATCCAAATATGCCCAAACGTGTTTTGTTAAACCAAAAAATTTCAAATTTGGTAGATTTTACAAATTAAGCTTTGTGGTATGCACCCTACCCTAATTTAAACTGCATTTTTGAAATGCCCTATTTGAGAGCTTTCCAAAAATGTATACTTTTGCTATCATAGGTGACTTTTTTTAATAGTAATTTATATAAAACCAATGAATTACGACAAGTTTAGTGTGTAGCCAATATGGAGAAAACCAAGGAAAATGCAATCTTTTCATGACACGTTTGTTAAAAAACAGAGACTTAAAATATAATCACCTTTAAAAAGAGACCGCAATCATGTTTGTAGCCGATACAGAGGTGTTTGATTCAAGTTTTCAAACCTAAAAAGGCACACAATATTTGCTTCCACAGAGTTTATGTACAGCGCTTCCCCCACCTCCTACACCTCGGCTGTTCCAAATTCAATCAACCACATCTCCCCCAGTTAGTTAACAAGTTAAATTAAAATTGTAGCAGCGTCAGGTTTTGTATTGGTTAAGGGTGCATGTGTTCCATATGAGAGACTACTCTTGTTAAGAACGAAGCATTTAAAAATGCTTCTAATTTACAGGTTTTGTAATGTCATCATTTAGCTTTCAAATGAGACCGAAACCATGACAATACTCTTTTCGTGTTGCTGAGTTATCATGAATTATACAGAACACAATAATAAAAAGTGCGACGTCACCACCGTTTTTAGGTGGCTATTTCAAAACGTGCGGCCTTAACAAGAGTAGTCTCTCATATCTGCATATGAAATACATGCACCCTTTAACCATAACCCCACTACACATATTGCACCGAGCGACGGTCCATCTCGTACCACGCTCCACCAGGCATTCAACTTGCGAGAAAAACCTAGGTTTTTTGAGCATAACCTATATAGCTCAGTCGGTAAAGTCTCAGACTTGCACCCACGTGGCCCGGGTTCGATCCCTGGTGCATGCGAAGATTGATTTACCCCTCAAATTTGACTGCCCTGACAGTTTAATTTACAAAATCACGCCCGAGAAGTTACAGTTAAAACACACCTTTTTCATGATCTGTGGCGTTGGGAATCTCATCTACCCTGTGAGTTAGTTCTTGCACTCTGGTAGGCATCTGCTTCACTTCTTCTAATAGCAAATTGTAATTTTTCTTGATTTCAGCCTGCACGTCTTGGGTGGTCTGATGTGCTACACGTTCTACAGTATTTACTATCAGGTTTTCCGTCTCCTTGATTTCAGTTTGTACTTTGTTGACAGTCTGACGTGCGACTTCTTCTACTGATTTGGTCAAATCTTCTAGAAACTTCTTCATCTCTGCTGTGACAGGTCCAGTCTTAATCTATTGGAAAATAATATGTTGTCCATACATATTGAATGTTAAGAAATCTCTAAAACCATTCAAACCAAACAATCATACAATTAAACTGTACATGATTTGATACAATATAAAAGTCATATCGGTGTTATATCATCACTAATTGTGTGATAAGCTTTATTGATAGGTATTCATGACATATGATGAAGAGCCTTAATGTACTTGTAAATTGCAACCCTGTCCCCCATGGACCCAGGACTAGCAGGGACTTGGGCCTTGGCTGGGGTTGTACTCAATAACAGGAATGTCATTGAGTTAATCAAGTTTGAAACTTTTTACTTTCAACCTTTCATCAAAATGTACTTCCAAATTCTTTAAAATAAAACCCATAAACAGGCCCTTGTCAATACAGAATTACCAATTGGCTTTGCCCTTGCCAGAAAATGTGATGCGAACTGGTGTCACTTTGGTATCCCCAATTATGACTCTGAAAAATGCCATTTACATGGGCTGCCACATGTCAATTGTAATTGAAGATTCAAAATTATTTTGGTGGTTTCTGAATGCATAGCACATCCATGAGAAAATAAACACTAGAAATTAAGCCAATATAAGAGACTAAATAGAGCGAAATAACAATGTTAAAGGAAGATTTGTTTCCTTACTTCTGAGATGAATTTAGCAGTTGTACACAAAAAAGATACAATTGATTTGATTATCAGTCCGGGCTTCCAATTCAGGAATGCTTCCTGAATGGGAAATCGGCCCGGACTGATTGTTGCTAAGACTCAGCGGGTAATAGTGTTATTTCGCTATGTGCGGAGTTTGGCAAGTAATATCTTAGAGCATCCAACTCTTGTACAACAATCTTCAAAAAACTGTTGAAAACACATCTGATGTCTGAGACATTTTGTAATAATTAAGTAGTTTTATTGCTGTTTATCGTTTTTTATTATATTGTATTTTATGTTTGTGCCTTGAGCGCTTTATTTAGATTGGATATGTGCCTTGTCACTATTATAAGTGTTATTATTATTATTATTAGGATTATTATTATGTGTGTTACTTTTTGTCGAGTTTCGAGTTGCGAGTTTCGAGTTTCGAGTTTCGAGTTGCGAGTTTCGAGTTTCGAGTTGCGAGTTTCGAGTCAAAATTTCGAGTTTCGAGTCAAAATTTCGAGTTTCGAGTCAAAATTTCGAGTTTCGAGTCAAAATTTCGAGTTTCGAGTCAAAATTGCGAGTTTCGAGTCAGGATTTCGAGTTTCGAGTCAGGATTTCAAGTTGCGAGTTTCGAGTCAAAATTTCGAGTTTCGAGGCAAAAATCGACTTTTCGGGTTTCGAGTGTCTGTCTAAGTAAACGTGTAATGCAATTTAACTGTAACGTGTTCAGATATGAAGATATGGTTGAAATTCAAACATATTTAGAGACAACTTTGATTTATCAGTTAAGTATTTCTTTATTTTGTTAAAGCATGCATTTATTGTTTATATTCATCACATAAATAACATGTCTGATGTCAAAATGAGACTAAACATACACATGAGCACACATGTATACATTCACATGGAAATCCCGCCATCAATTTTCTTCCAGTTATGAGAAAATAGTTTAATTGAGTAGTTTTATAACGTGAACAGATGTGAGGCTGGGTTGAAATTCAAACATTTTTAGAGACAACTTTGATTTATTAGTTAAGTATTTCTTTATATAATTAAAGCATGCAGTTATTGCTTATATTCAACACATAAATATCATTCCTAATGTAAAAATTAGACTAAACATACACATGAGCACACCTGTATACATTCACATGGAAATCCCGCCATCAATTTCCTCCAAATTATGAGAAAATAGTTTAACTCGGTTTTTCAACATTTTCGATTTTCGAGTTACTTGACTCGGTTTTCAAAATTGTCAATTTGCGAGTTACTTGACTCGCTTTTAAAAAAAAGTCAAAATGCGAGTTAAGGCTGTAATGTTCAAAGTAAACATTTAATGCAATTGAGTAGTTTTATAACGTAATCAGATGTGAGGCTGGGTTGAAATTCAAACAATTTTAGAGACAACTTTGATTTATTAGTTAAGTATTTCTTTATATAATTAAAGCATGCATTTATTGCTTATATTCAACACATAAATACCATTCCTAATGTAAAAATGAGACTAAACATACACATGAGCACACCTGTATACATTCACATGGAAATCCCGCCATCAATTTCCTCTATATTATGAGAAAATAGTTTAACTCGGTTTTTCAACATTTTCGATTTTCGAGTTACTTGACTCGGTTTTCAAAATTTTCAATTTGCGAGTTACTTGACTCGCTTTTAAAAAAAAGTCAAAATGCGAGTTAAGGCTGTAATATTCAAAGTAAACATTTAATGCAATTGAGTAGTTTTATTACTAATTATTATTATTATTATTATTATTACTAATTATTATTATTATTAGTAGTATTATCTTGCTAACAGGTACCTTAGGGGGAAAGAGGTTTTTGTTATTCACTCATTATTACGTTAGGGCGAAAATAATGTTTCCCCTAAACGTAATTTCTTTCATAAACAATAATGCGCTTTATTCCGTTATAAATAACAAAGGAAATTACTATTCATGAGCTAATTAATTATGCAAATTTATTCAAATATTCAATAAATTTGCATAATTTGTACGACGGGCTGTCTCTAACAGTGACTAAAGACAGAAAATTATGCAAATTTGTGAATATTTGAATAAATTAGCATAATTAATTAATTTATGTAAATGAATGTTATTGTTAGTTAATCTCATGTACTTTTCCCCCTTAAGGTTATCATTATCATCATTATTATTATTATTATTATTATTATTAGTGTTACTTTGCTAACAGGTACCTTAGGGCGAAACAGGTTATTGTTATTCACTCATTATTACGTTAGGGCGAAAATAGTATTTCGCCCTAACGTAGTTTCTTTCATAAACTAATAATGCGTTTTATTAACAAAGGAAATTACTATTCATGAGCTAATTAATTATGCAAATTTATTCAAATATTCAATAAATTTGCATATTTGTACGACGGGCTGTCTCTAACAAGTGACTAAAGACAGCCCGTCGTAAAAATTATGCACATTTTGTGAATATTTGAATAAATTAGCATAATTAATTAATGTATGTAAATGTTATTGTTAGTTAATCTCATGTATCATTTCTCCTTAATGTTATCATTAGTGAAATTATTATTATTATTATTATTATCAATTTCAGCAAGTAAAAGTGTTATTTGCGCTATGTGTGGAGTTTGTATGGCAAGTAATATCTTAGAACATCCAACTCTTTTACAACAATATCAGCAAGTAATAGTGTTATTTCGCTATGTGTGGAGTTTGTATGGCAAGTAGTATCTTAGAACATCCAACTCTTAACAACAATATCAGCAAGTAATAGTGTTATTTCGCTATGTGTGGAGTTTGCATGGCAAGTAATATCTTGGAACATCCAACTCTTATCAACAATATCAGCAAGTAATAGTGTTATTTCGCTATGTGTGCAGTTTGTATGGCAAATAATATCTTAGAACATCCAACTCTTAACAACAATATCAGCAAGTAAGAGTGTTATTTCGCTATGTGTGGAGTTTGTATGGCAAGTAATATCTTGGAACATCCAACTCTTAACAACAATATCAGCAAGTAATATTGTTATTTCGCTATGTGTGCAGTTTGTATGGCAAGTAATATCTTGGAACATCCAACTCTTAACAACAATATCAGCAAGGAATAGTGTTATTTCGCTATGTGTGGAGTTTGTATGGCAAGTAATATCTTAGAACATCCAACTCTCTTACAACCATATCAGCAAGTAATAGTGTTATTTCGCTATGTATGGAGTTTGTATGGCAAGTAGTATCTTAGAACATCCAACTATTAACAACAATATCAGCAAGTAATAGAATTATTTCGCTATGTGTGGAGTTTGTATATGACAAGTAATATCTTAAAACATCCAACTCTTTTACAACAATATCAGCACGGCATGTCCCCTTTACCCATAAAAAGGTAAAGGTAAAGTCGGTCGATCCTGTAATACCAGAAGCGGAGTGCCCATCTCTCTTTCAAAGCGATAGGGCCAGACTCACTCCTTTTTATAATGTTGTGTTGCTGTGTGGGGCTCGCTACACCTCCTCCACAGCGAGTCTGTTACCTTCCCAGCACTGAAGAATGCCGGTACCCATTTAAATACACCTGGGTAGAGAGGAGTAATTGCGGTAAAGTGCCTTACTCAAGAGCACAACATGTTGACCACAGCGGGACTCGAACCCACAACCTTTAGATCATGAATCCAGTGCTCTACCCACTGCGCCACACATGCCCGAACTTTACCCATAATCCTATGCATTTACCTGACTAAGTTGTATCCTGATATCCAGAGCAATGTGCAATGTAAACAACAGAGGATGTAGGTCCTCCAGACAAGTTATCAAATCATCAATGTCACTGAAGATGTCATCCACCTGTTGGTCATCTAGATATAGGTTGTCTTCTAACTTCATGTGGCACAACTTGTTTCTGGCATCGGAGACCTATATTGAAGGGGAAAATGAATGTTGGAAGAATTGATAGACTGGAGGACAGAATATCAGATCAATTGCACACGAGAACACAACTTGTTTGTGGCATTGGAGACCTATAATTGAGAGGGAAAATGAATGGTGAATGGATTGATAGACTGGGGAACAGAATATCAGATCAATTGCCTAGGGATACAGCGTGTTTGTGGCATTGGAGACCTATAATTGAGAGGGAAATTGAATGTTGAATGGATTGATAGACTGTAAGACAGAATATCAGATCAATTGCCTACGAGAACACAGCTTGTTTGTGGCATTGGAGACCTATATATAATTAAGGGGAAAAATGAATGTTGAATGGATTGATAGACTGGAGGACAGAATATCAAATCAATTGCCTACGAGAACACAGCTTGTTTGTGGCATTGGAGACCTAATAATTGAGAGGAAAAATGAATGTTGAATGAATTGAGACTGGAGAACAGAATATCAGATCAATTGCCTGCGATAACACAACCTGTTTGTGGCATTGGAGACCTATAATTGAAAGGGGAAATGAGTGTTGAATGGATTGATAGACTGGAGGACAGAAAAGCAGATTAATAGCTTACGAGAACACAGCTTGTTTGTGGCATTGGAGACCTAATAATTGAGAGGAAAATGAATGTTGAATGGATTGATAGACTGGAGGACAGAATATCAGATCAATTGCCTACGAGAACACAACTTGTTTGTGACATTGGAGATCTATAATTGAGAGGGAAAATGAATGTTGAATGGATTGATAGACAGGAAGACAGAATATCTATCAGAGCAATAGCTTAGTTGTGGCATTGGGGATCTTGAATTAGGGATACATGAATGTTGAAAGAATTCATTTACTGTAATACTGACTCGCAATTGTATTCCTATCCAGTTAGGGTGCAATCATTATTATTATTATTACACTTGCGTGAGAATACAATGGTAGCTAGAACGGTGATGTCGGCCCGAGAGGTCACAAATTGAACTGGTGATAAGAACAACTGCTGGCGGCGCATCGTAATGCAAAATATACCAAGAATTGTATTCGTATACCGTTAGGATGCAACATAGTGCAGTTACTGTGCGTTTTCCCATTCTACACAGACAGTGTACTCACAATAGACGAGTGACCTGCACCCACTGTGTACTACAATGTATAGGCATAGGATAACAGTTAGTCTCAAATTCACTGTTACCGTACTTAAACTTTTTGAATTTTTTTTTATTATTAAAAAAAGAGTTCTAAAACTTGACATTATGTTCCCACTCCCTTAACACTTTTGGACGGTGATTTGACATTTCGCAGGTAATGAATAGGGATGTTTCTGAAATGTCAAAATCACCGGTCCAAAAGTGTTAAGGGATGGGAACATGGAGGTCCGTACGCCCGTATAACAGTTTTGGCTTTACTTTGTAGCTAAAGCACAGATTGGCCGATATATCAATGTGACCCTTTACCGTCGGACGAACTGATCTTCTTTAACAATACATTGGATATGTGCAAAGGGCTCAAATTCAAAGTACACATTTCTGTATAATTTTAATAAGATTCCGATTCCTTGTAGAAAGAGAGATTATTCATGTTGGACATTGCCAATTTTCATCCAGACAGTCGGTGTGTTCTCTGTTTTAAGAATCCCTTTAAAGAATTGTTTTATTTCATGTTGATGCTTACAACTTGAGAACCCTTCTCCGAATACCTAATCTTTGATATGGTGAGGTGACCGTGACCATAGCCCCAAGATCAAGCTAACATATTTTACAATATTAAATACCCCATAGGTAAAAAAGATATCTTTTCGGCAACACCCCCCCCCCCTCTCCTCTCTCTCTCTCTCCTAGGACAGTGGTTGGTTACCTTTTTGATGATATCAAACTTGTTTTGATCTCTTCCATGAAATACTCCAAAGTGCATCATGATCATAAGGACATTAGCCGAGTCAAAATGCTCCATGGTGGTGTACTGCTTACCACGCTGCAGTCGAAGAACAAAAGCCTTGGCAACCTCAACATGACTTCTCGGAAGACATAATGGCCTGACATTACCCCATGGTATCTTGTCTTTTGCTGTTTGTGGGAAGTAAATATCTTCTACCGACTTTCTCCAAGCCACACAGTTTGAGCACGATGATGAAGATTTAGGCTTTCCGTTGTCTTTGCATTCTTGGGGATTTGATGGCGGTCTTGGTCTGGGACGACTACACGATGGAAGCGTTTGACGTTGTCTTGCATGCCAGGCTTTCAAGACATCATCTGCACATGAAATTGATTGGTGAACTACAAGATGTAAGGCCTTGCAGCATCTGATGAAACCATCTGCAGCCATTGCTTATATAATTAACAATCTGTAATAGATAAAAATAGAAACATTGTTGTTGTACCAGTTAATAGTCTTATCAATATCATCGCTCATTATAGTTATATACTTAAGAATACATTTTTAATGGGGATTGCAGAGTTCAGAAATCAATTGAAATGACATATTTTTCTTGGGTATTTGTATACGGAGGATGTGGAATAACATAACAGACATTTGCATGACCGATCTCATACATACCCCCAAAAATTGCATTATTGAACCATCATGATCAGGGATGAACCAATTAATGCAAACCAAATTTATTTAAAAGTTGACATTTGACGGCTAGGCCTAGAGCTTTTTTCTTTCTGATTTCTGCGTGAACGACATTACATTTTTGTCGTAACATTGATGGCGGATAGACTGTTTTGTATGACCGATCTCATAATTAAAAAAGAACGTCATTATTTAACCAAATAATGCAATTTGGGCCTGTTTTAAAAAAAATGACATTTGACGGTTAGGCCGCTTCTTTTTAAATATTTCTCCAATTTCTATGCGAAACAACATTTTTGTCATAAAATTGATTGCGGATAGACTGTTTCGTATGACCGATCTCATACGTAAATTAACAACAAATATCTTTATTGAACCAAGCAATGCAATTTGGGCCTATTAAAAAAAATAATGGACATGTATGGGCTAAATGCTTGCATTTTTACTGAATTGCCGAATTTGGCATACTTTGTATTTCAAAACCAAGTTTGAAAGCTAACATTAGCCACGACATTAGCGGCCTGTGAAATATGTTGATATGTTTATGTAGGCTTAGTTGTTTTCTACATGAAAATACCACTTAATTTTTTAAAGGTGAGCTTAATGATCAAGAACTCGTGATTTTTGGAGCAACAGTTTTTCGTTATCGAACGAAGCTGTTCAGTGGCGAGAAAGGTAAAGTGGTCGCAACTCGCGATCAGTGGATTGTACGACGCATGAATTTGAAAACTTTATCATCATAAATCCATGAATGGGACTGAAATCGCCGTGAATGGCAACGTAAAGCTTCCCTACATCCCAGTTTATTTACGTTGATGATCAAGCAAACGATGTATACGAGAGTGAACTGACATCACTTGAAAACCAAAAGGCAAAAGACGACTTTTATGATCACCTTAAAAAACTAGGTTGGAAAGTTGATCCCGATGCGCTGGACTATAGAGTGAATTTTGAAAAAGACTAGACTATGCCATAGTCTATTTTGTTTTTAACCTTTTCTTTTTTTGTAAATTTTTTTAAACAATTATTTTCTACTTTATATTTCTTATTCTTTTTTACTTAAACCATTTATTCAGTGTCTGGCCCGTTGTCTAATATTCTGCATGCAGCCGCGCCAATGAGTAAATTCCTAATGTTCCTAATGAGGGCAGTATTGTATATGTTCTGATAATTATGTCGCTATTGATATGATATGATCAACAGAGGGCTCCCTTTAGTACACTAGTAATCCCCAGACGACGCTGGACACGGGCGTATTTACGAATATTCAGGCAAAAATATGCGAACGAGGTTACGTGATCAAGTGAATGGGACGACGCTTAACAACGGTTTAAATTCAAAAAATGATATTGACAATGCGGATGGTTAGCCATCCTCAGTGGTTTTAGGATGAAATAATTTAGTTCCAACGTGTGATGAATTTTATTGGGTCATATAATCAAAATTCACTGTTACATTGAAACCAACGGAAATTCAAAATTAACGGCCGTTCGTATCCACCGTCGTCTGAGTAATCCCTTTAGTCCACTAGTAATACAGTGATTGCTCCCGCACACTAACCGACATGTCCCGAGTAAAAACTGACGAACTGACGAACTCCGATGGCGAATGGTGAATGTAAAACTTTAACGGTGACAAGTAGGAGCGCCCTCACTTATAATACTGCCCATCTATGTTGTTAATGGTAACAAGTGTGGGCGCCCTACATGTACCCTCACTTCTAGGTACTGCATTTAGGACCCGATTTAGGACTAATGAATACGCTGAAATGCTGATAAATAATCAGAAAATGGGATAGATAGATAGATAGGATAAAAAAGAGAAAAAGAAGAAAGACTAAAAACAAGAAAGAAAAAAAAAGGACTACAGAGTAGTCTAGAAAAAGACCCGCACTCAAAACACGTTTACGCTAAATATAGAAATAAAAAATAGTATATTGAAAAAGGTACAGCTGACAAATTCATATAATTCTAATAACTTTTTAGCACTATCTACTACTGCAGCAAATAGTAGTATTTCATTCGTTATAGAGATGCTCGGCGTTAAAGAGTATAGTGGGGGCAAGGCCAAAGGTAAAGATAACGCAACAAGTTGAAGCCGCGGCTATCATTAACAGCGTTATAACCCAGCTGTAAATCACAAGATGCAATTACAATCAAATTATTGTACCCGTTTGTTGTACCGATATAAAGATCCATATCACTAGGAATCAGGAATCATATAAAGTCCAAACCCGACAACATAATCCGCCCTACTGTTTGCATATTGCAGTGTAGACTGATATTGTTCATCAGAGCTTGGAAGATCTACCTCTGAATTAATCGCATCATCAACATTAGCTAGGAATTTGTTTGAGCATCAAACGCTTTACCTGAGCCTAAAATAGATGTTCTTGCCTGCACTTGTGCCCCTAAAATTGCCCAAAACATAAGTTCTTATGGATTCGTTTATTCTTGCTGTACCAGCTTGCGTAAATCCATCGTTGTAATCTAAAAAGTTTGTTCTATACTTTTAAATAAATAATTTGAGGGGTCTCCGCTACCACCTACTGTACGCTGTCTTGTGTGTTTATTGGGATTGTAATTTTTTTCCTTTTACTACATGTATTACATCCACATATTTTTATTTAAAACCACTATTGTTCACAACGTTATCATGGTTATATTACCTATTCCATTGGAATAATCTAACTTTGGTCTAAAACTATTATTAACGGAAATTCCGAACTCGACACAAATTCTTTCGTAAGCACCCATATTAATTCCATTGTTCAAGGGGTTGAGGGATTCTTCGGTGGGTAATGGGCATGCTAACTCGCTTAATATCCGCCAGATTTATTAATAAACATGAAAGCGAAACACTCTGCGGATCATTGGGTCTTTGTGTTGCAAGTGATCGTATTTCCTAATACCGCAACCACAGTTGTAGCGCACCATACCGCAAAGTTTAGTTGGTTCTTCCAGAATTGCAACTGATTACTTATCCAATCGTCGTACATTATGTCTTTGGATCCGTAATCTTAGGTAGTTTATATCCTGTCCATATACTGGGAAATCTCGCCTTAAAATTATGTTTTGTATTTACTTGTATAGTTGATTAACTAAGCTGAACTGGTGAGTTGTCTCATATACTCCACTAGTACGATATTTAGCATCTTGATTATACACAAAAGCATTCATTTATATATTTATAATATATAATATATAATATGTTTGTGAGAATTACTAACGCGAGTAAAGGCAAGCCCTTTAGTTTTGTCACACCCCTCCACAAAGTGGAGATATGAAAATTGCAATTAAAAAGGATTACAGTGTGGTCTGGGTGGTATAATATATACGAGGGGCATTCAGTAAATAATGAAAGTGATCATGGTATGGGATGCATGAGTGATTCTATTGAGGGGATAATGTGATCAATACAAAGTATGAACCTTTATCTTTCAAACAGTACAGTTTTGGATTTATAAGTGTGAACTATGACGTCATAGCATTGTCTCAAAGTAAGTACACTTGGGACACTACTTAATCAGTTATTTGGCGGGAAATTTGAATTATTTGTATGAAACATGTGATAAGAAGATTGCATAACATGACACCAGAAGCAGGTAAATCCCATTTTTTTTCACGTAAGTATGATAAAAAAGACAATAACTTAAATCCCTGTGTAATTTGATGTATGTAGTATATGAGTAAAAAGTAAGGAGAGGCAATCGAATAAAAAGTATACAAATATCAGTATTTCAAATAGCCAATTTTCATTGAAAAATGCCCAGTCAGCGAATCACTAATATTGCGGAAAATCAAACAATTTATGAAAAATCCAAGCAATTAACCAGTTTGGGAGATTCCATATGATAGTTAACTAATTTTCTGAACTTATTCGCATGAAACCTGCAGAAAATGTGCGCATGCGCAGACGGCAGATCATTTTGAACAGGGCCACAAATGGCTAAAATCAAGAAATTTACCAGATAAAAGCTTATTGTGCCTTCAAATTCTAATCAGAAATAATTAAAAATGCTTAAATCAATGTGTTTAAATATTGTGATAGTCAAAATAAAGATATACATGAATGTATCAATCAAAGATGGCTGCCACAACCTCTCTTATTACTGTTATCTTTAGAGCTACTATATATGTATTGTTAAAGTAATCGTCACATAATTTCAATGGTTTGAGGAAATTTTATGAACAGCTCCTTCTGAAATCCCCACTATTATTGCTTTACATCCCACACAAATTTACTAAATTATAATCCCTCCATTGTTCTTTATCCTTTGTTGTTTTCAAAGGTATATTATTGCGGATTTTGCTAAATAAAAGCGCATTTGAGATGGTCCCTTCTTATTTGCGTTAAGGAATTCAGGTCTAAAAAATAATGTCAAGCGGAGATAAGTGTGTGTTCTAACTATGTGCCAAGTGTTATCTGTTTTTATGCTTGCATTGCCGAGATATACGCAAATGTATCGATCAACCCATTTTCAACATATTACATATCCAGCCAAATAATTGACAGATTTCAGTCAGTGTCTGAAACCTATTGTGTTTATGTTAATGACATTACATAACCAAAGGTATCTAACATTCCAAAAGTGTATTGTTTGAAAGACAAAGGTTCATACTTTGTATTGATCACATTATCCCTCAATAGAATCACTCATGCATCCCATACCATGATCACTTTCATTATTTACTGAATGCCCCTCGTATATAGGCCTATAATGAAAAAACAACGGTTATATGGGGAAGAAATGAGGAATCACAGGAACTACCGATTGAGCCAGGGTTTTACAATTTTAAGCACCAAAAATAATGTTGGATCGAATTGAAAACTTAAAGTGGTCTAGTGGATATAACTTTACCTCCAAACATTGAACTTTGGTTGTCGGACCCAATTATATATGCGTTAATAGGTATCGATGAATCTGGTTGGATTAATATGGATTACGTAGGGGATCGTTCAGTAGAACTTACACCTAAAAGAATACTTAGCTAAAGCAATTATCGACAACGAATAATTACCATAATCAAAATCAGAATCTAAAAGAATCTCAACTGTTGGAAATAATTCCAATATCGCCAGAGCCCTTTGGGAAACATTCGACATTTGATAATCTCGACTATAATTATTTTCCTTAATACCTCGGGTGATATAAATTAGCTTGATTTCGATTTTAAAGTAGAATGGGGAAACTGAGTTTCACACGAGTTAGACAATCATTTACTGCAAATTGATCTAAATCTTGAAATAAAAAAAATCAACCTCAATAAAAAATATATAGTTCAAATTAAAATTATTTATGAACCTAATTTGGATAACTTCATTGCTAGTACTAGTAGACATGTTTTATAGTGTTAATTTATGTGCAAAGTCAATTTGTGATTTATCACAAGATAACCTGGTATCTTGGTAGTTGTTAAAGGGGCATTAAGAGATGTGGTGGAGGCAGCGCCCTCAATTACAAAAATATATGATAAAAACTGGGATTTGTATATTTTTACAATTGTATTACATGCATGAACTTACACCTATAAGGATTAAGACAAATCAGCCCTCTTTGTACAACAAAACGTCGATTCAAAAATGCTGATCTCCGCAGTAGATCAGCATATTACGTCAGACAGTATCCCCCTGCAGCACGCGTGATAAATATCGCGAACCATATTTGCATAAAGGGCGTTTTTCAATAAATAGCGATGGTATTGTTTTAATCAAGTTTTGCTGTATTTTTGTTAGTAGAAACAACAATAATGACAATTTTCAATATTCATCTTGAATTCTGAAGTAAATAAAAAATAAATAAAAAAATGTCAACACCACTTAATGTCCCTTTAATATAAGTAATTAGAACGAGTGTGTGGGTATTGTGTTAATGAAATTTGACACTGTCCATGTTATATATTTGATAAGGGTTTTCCCCGAAAGGATTATTATATGTGAAAATTCACAACTGTTGTTATATATCGTTAGATAGGGAAGTGGTGCACTGTAATAGGAAAACGCCGGAAATTCCTATAATAGTAAATACCAACATTGTGTACAATTTGCAGCTTCAGTTTCACACATGCCACAGTGTACTGCATGAGTCATCATCTATCATATATATTGGAATATAAAACACTAAAAAAGTATGCAGAGCCCAATGTAGTTATTTACAGTTGTAATAATACCATTGCAAATTGAGGAATGGTGTTTTTCGTGTAATTTTCTTAAGAGGTTATATTCAATTAAATCAAATTTCTCTTGCGTATCTATAAAACGACAATTTGCAACTTCATTTCTACAGTGTTCCAATTTTTGTTCCATATATATGTAAATATATATTTTTAATTGTATGAACAGCATATCAAATTAAAATTTAACCCGAACCCTGACCCTGTTGTATTGTACGGAGGAGGCTCGTCTAAGCTTCTTGCTTGCCTTTTTCCACACCTTTTTTCAGCTTCTTCACGAATTTGTTACTCTGGCTCGGCACTCATTTCTTTAAGTTCGGTGTGCATCTTTTTTTATCTGCATTTTGTGGTCGCGGTAAATTTCTATTTCTTGAGGTATTATTTTAAACTCATCATCACTGATTTTGTTATTTTTTAGAGCTTTTGCTACCGATCTATTAACTGATGAAAGTTTGGCCATGCGATGTTTTTAATACGTTAATGTTTTTCTACTTTGCATAGTATTACTTTGGAAATTGCAGATGTATACCAACAGATAATGCACCCATTCCGATAAATACAATTCCAAGGGGTAAAGCAATGGGTGTGCCAATTCCTGTGCCTAATATTATCATTACGACTGTGCCTGCTCCAACAGCGGTCTCGGATTCAAAAAAGTTCTTATTTCCGAAATGTGTCTAGGTCTAAAAGTCATTCCATTATCAGTAGGCTGTTGTTGTGTAAGATCATCTTGTAGGTTTGGATATATTGACGTGGCTGTTGGTTCCTTCTTTGGCATGATATATTATAATGAACATATATTTTTTTAAATTAATACCTACCTCATCATTTGTAAAATGTTGTAAAATGTTGTATTATTACCTTAAGTGATGAAAGAATGGTCTGGGCGGCTTCGGGACTAACTAAGATGCTCAAGAATTATAAGACCTTCCCAAAAGATCTGATGTCGCTCGGACTAATACCTAGTAAGATGAAATCATCTTAATCTTATTTTGCTCTCAAGTTGGTACACTGTGATGAAGGTAATGTGAAGACAAAGGTCATATAGAGGTCAAGTAGTATATATAATGAGTCGAGCGATCGATCAATATTTGGTATATAATGGTACCGGGTCCCCGGGTCCATTATATATACTACTAAAGTATACACCAGATCGCACCAAATGGGTTCAACAATTGACACAATTTCCAATTGTGAGGGGGGCACATCAGCCCTCATACTCCCCTCATTCGCACCGCTTTCGTCACACTTTGGAAAGAATATTCAAATATTCGCCCCCATCCCCCCACCCCCTCTCCCAAATAAACAATCCTGGATCCGCCCCTGAAACATAGGGAAACTGAGCAAAGATACTAGTAACTGAAAAAAACAACCTAACATATCTTTGTCTCGGACCACGCTAGGTATAGAGGATGATAACTCCGAAATCGGAATCGAAATCGTATTCAAAATTAGGAACAAGCGCGATGCAACACTGAAAACCCAAACTGGTCGGCCTGACCTACTTAAAGCTAGTCCAGATGGTGTCCGTCTTGACTTGCTATAGCCTAGTCCAGCATTGCTGGACTAGCGTTACGTTAGTTGCTGACTAGCTTGATGTTAGTCCGTCCTAAGCTGGACTAGTTTAGGCTCGTCGCTTAAGTTAGTCCAGAGGGTGCCTCTCTTGACTAGTATAGCTTTAGACTAGTCCAGCAGGCGCGTACCGCGGCATGTGAGCCAGGGGGGAGGCAGAAGTATATGTCGTCCCGACAGTGGCGTAAATGTTCGTAAAAGGTTGCCCCAAATCTTTTCCCAGTCAGTCACCTCGTGAATTTCACGGGGGGGGGGGGGGTCACAAAATTTCGCACGGTCACACAATTTTGCACGGTCACAACATTTCGGACGGTCACAAAATTTCGCAATCCAAAAAGCACAACATTCAACAAATAATGCCCAATCATCAGTGTTTTCGGTCTAGGCACTCTTTATTCTTCTTAGGCGAATTTAGCGTCCCGGTATTTTGAATTGAGCGTCCCGATATTTGGAGCCAGGGGGGCAACTTGCCCACCCCCCTGCCCCCCGGTCGGTACGCCACTGTAGTCCAGCATTGCTGGACTAGCTTTAGTGGCTCGACTAGCTTGATGTTAGTCCGTCCTAAGCTGGACTAGTTTAGGCTAGTCGCTTAAGTTAGTCCGGACGGTGCCTATCTTGACTAGCTTTAGCCTAGTCCAGCATTGCTGGACTAGCTTTACGTAAGTGTGTGGTTTTTACGTAAGTTGCTCGACTAGCTTTTATTCTTTGACCATTAAAAATGTATAGTAAAAGTGCCAACAAATCTTTTATCTTTTTAATGTTATCAGGATTATAATAAAACTAGTATGACGAAATTTGACAAAATATATTTTGAGTTATCTTTGCAGAACCTAACACATCTGTGGTTGTACAATTTACTTACCATAAATTTTCTCCAATGGCCTCCAAATGATAATGATATAAAATTGGTATAAATTACCAACTATCCTCCTTTCATGCCTTTAGAACATGTAGAATAAGGGTGTATTTCAATGTCAGCCCAGTAATTCAATAACAAGTTAAGTCAACGGTATGCTAACTGCGGGACTGACTAATTCCGATGGGAAATCCCCATTTAAAGACCGTTGGTGGCGGTTCACTCGGCTCTGCCTGAAGCCAGACGATGGTGGACGCGATGGGCACGATCTGCCTAAATTTGCAATTCTTATTTGCTCAACCCAAAATATATGAGTTGAATTTTATCAAGCACTGTAACTTTTAAACTAATAATGTAATGTACATAAAAGTATACAATTTTTCAAATGAAATGAGTCGGAGAATCCATTTTTGGTATTAATTTTTCCCAAAAATTGTGATTTCTAAATTTTTGACCCAAAAATCACTTTTTTTGGCGCCAACGAGTTTCAGATAACCTAACAAAATCGGTTTTTGATTATTAAAAAATTCAAAATTTCACCAAAATCATCTAAAGTCAATTATCTAGGAAGCACTTTTTTTTTGGCTTAAATTTTTTTAGTTTTGAAACTAATGACCAAAAAGTGCCAAAAAAATGGTTTTTTTATCTCAAAAATCACATTTTTGGCACATTTTGGTCAATATTTTCAAAACTAAAATTTGTTAAGCCAAAAAAAAAAGGTGCTTCCTAGATAATTGACTTTAGATGAATTTGATGAAATTTTGACATTTTGAATCAAAAACTGATTTTGTTAGGTTGTCTGAAAATTCGTAAAATTCCTTCAAATTTGAACTTTAAAACATCGATTTAGTATTAATATTGACATTTTTCACCATTTAAAGCTAATGTTCTCGGAATACACGGGCGCGTGACCTAAAAGGCGAGTATACTATTATGAACAATCAAATTAAACTAACAGATTCAATTTATACTGTCACAATGTGAAGAAATTGGAAGAAAACTGAAATTTAAATGATCGTAAGATTGGCCTTTGTTTACATTTTTAGGCATTGTTTTGCACTCTTTTGTTTTTCGCGTCTTCGTCGCGGATATTAAGCGGCGCGTCTAGTATTACGCACGGGAAGATTCAGCGCGCGACGCAATGATAGAACAGCTGTCGCAGCATTTGAAAAGCGCGGAACTCCGCTTAAATTTCCGCCAAATAACCATGCGCCTTTTCCTGGCTCAAACTTACGATTAGTAACTTATGATGGTAATAATAGAATACATGTAAAAGTAAAATATAATAGAGAAATATGAAATTCAATTTTTGAAACAAGTGCCGGGTTGACACTGCCCTTAACCCCCCCCCCCCCTCCCCCCCCCCCCCCCCAACCCACAAAAAAAAAATCGCGTTTAGGTGTTAAAACAGGGAAAAGAAAAAAGAAAACGCAAAAGAGGAAAAAAGAAAAGGGGAGGGGATTGTGTTTATCTTGCTTACATTTCCGAGGACTGGCCTAAAAACGCACAGACACACTAAAGACTCCCCCATCAGACCTCCCCTGTCCTCGTTTCCAGGGAGGCCGCTGCTTCGCTTTTACTCACCTAGTTACTCAATTTTTGTTTGGTTTATTAACCTTTATAAAATATAAACATGGGAACCCATGGGCCAAAAATAAAAGGGGCCCCAATATAATCAGTGGCTGCATCAGCTAAAAAAAACACAATATTCTATTTGATTGTATATTGAATAAAATATCTTATTGATTTTGTACGATGGGGGCACATCCAATTATACAGTTATGAGTTTGGATCCACAAGCAAATTCATCTATGTCCAACAATGTTCAAGTTCATATGGTTAATGGTTGTGCGGGTTTTGGATCACAGGGTAAAAAGCTGAATTTGTTGCGGGTATTGAGATATTGTTATCACAAATCAAACACATTTGAAATGTGTAGGGTACATAGTCCATAATGTTGATGAATAATATTTGCTATACAAAATATGAACATATGTGACATGTTATGTAACAAACATAAAAAAAACCACAACTGTATTAATAGGGAAAAGATGTATTTTGTGAGATTCTCTTATTCTGTGGTGTTGCTAAATTAATATTGTAACATTTGGAATTAAGAAAATGCTGGTCATCAAACTGAATCAGTATATTATTTATCCCCTCCCCCCCCCCCCCCCCCCCCTTACCGAAGTGAAGACCTTCATTAGGCAGTCGCACAAGCAGTCATTTTAAGTAGTTAATTTAGGCAGTAAAATGAATGTATTCCTATTTCTCAACAAGGTCTTCGACTGGTTATAAGTAGTCTTTTCACAGCAAATTTAACATGCAAATGAGCTAGCTGACTGCCTATTTAAAGATCTACTTAAGCAGTCGAAGACTTTTTCGTCTTAGTCTTCGACCTATTCATCTTCGTTTTCGCAGACCTAATTGTATTCGTCTTCGTATGTCATTTTATGTCAGTAAGTTTCTAAGCTTACTATATTCACCACATTTCAGCTATCTGAATGTAGTGCTGTTCTATCCACATACCTGCTCTGCAGACAATAGTGATTCAAAATTCACATAGATATATCAAATACCTCTGAAAACACCAACATTATGTTAATTATGCTCCACAACCTAACTGCCATTATCAGCTTGAAATGGCAGTTGGTGATCATGTGACATGTATGCAAATCAGATTTTGACTGCTTATAAGGTCTTCAAAACATAATAAGTCTTCGTTGAAAAATATCTAAGTATTAAGTTTTCATTTGCTGTCATCAATTTTTTTCTAAGTGTTCCTCTTCAATTTTACTGACTGCCTAATTTCAAATGATGTCTTCTTTAGGTCTTTGTCTGCCTAATAGGTCTTCTATTCGTTTGTCTTCTATTCTGACTGCCTAATAGCTGGTCTTCATTTTGTTTGTCTTCAATTCTGGTAATTGTCGACTGCTCATGAAAATGTCTTCGACTGCTTAATTTTGTAGCCACTACCTAGTCGACTGCTTGATTAGTCTTCAACTGCTTATTGGTTGTCTTGTCTTTTTTAGCCACAGACACCCTCTGATATTATAATCTCCATTTTAACCTTTGAACAATTTGAATATGCCAAAAGGTCTACTATCGTGTAGGTCTATTTTTGTGAACAGTTATCATCCCTAGGGTGTTTGGCTCCCATAGCTCCCATAGTTAGATTGTGAAATGGCCCCTGGTTTAATTCCAGTTTGCAATGGGAAATATTATACATTTTGTACCTGTGACGTGAGCCACTTATTCACACATTTGTTGTTGAAATTTTAAACAGATTTTCTCGCCGCCATGCGGAAAAAAATATACGCACGCACGTCGGTTAAAAAGAAGACGAATAAAACGATTGAAATATATTGACAAGCGTGTGGATAGAATACAGGTAATGTCGTATATTTTATGCCAAACATGACGGAAATCCGTGCCACCTTGCGCTGCCTGGCGCTGTACCCTCCGCATTTGTGTATCATACATTTGTATACACGTATTTAAACTGCATCGGTATCAATGCTTAATTAATATTTTACTTAAAATCAAAATAATCAACATTCATTTGTAATAGATCCACTATTGAAATCTAACATACCCCTTTTACAACAGCGCAGACGTAACTTCAGTATAGCTATGCAAGATACCTTTAAGATACAAGTCAGACATTTCTTCTCACGATATAAAAAAAAAAAATCCACCATACCTGATTTTCCATCCCCATTCAGCCGTGAACTACCACTGATGACACTCCCCAGTTTCCGTGTATGCCACCTGCCAGGACCGATTGGCTAATAATGTTCGCTTAAAGGGGCACTAAAGCCACTAAGAGATGTGTTGGAGGCTGCGCCCTCAATTATGATAAAAACTGGATTAGTATATTTTTATAATTGTATTTACATGTATGAACTTACATCTATAAGGATTAAGAAAAATCAGCCCTCTTTGTACAAGAGTTAGGAAACGATATTTTTATTGAACGATAACTATGAGCTAAAACGTCAGATTTCACTTAACGACAGTTTCAAAATGATAATGCTGCTACAGACCAAGAGAGCTATCCCATACAAGCGACAACACTGATGTTGACGTCTGTCTTCCATAAGAAAACCCTAGGACAAATAGACATCCCCAAAACCCCCAAACAAACCTAAACAAACACATCCCACAAATAAACAACAAAACAAACAAACACCCACAGGAAACAAAAAAACAAAAACAAAAAACACACCCCAACCAACAAAACTCAAGCAATACACAAGTATCGTTCCACTTATAGTCTAATAATAAGTTTTCATTAGATCACATAATTCCTATTTTAAGGTCACTTCTACATGTTTGCAATGAAGGCAAGAGAAGCATTTTTTACTCAATTAGTGTACGAAGAAATTATATTGTTACATCAATGACGCATCCGTAGTGACCATCAGCGGTATAAATGCCACCCCACGCGCAGAAGGTAAAACATGCATACTGCATTGGTCCCCCGGGATAGAATCAGCTGAGGGGCATTGTTGCAAAATATTTAAAAGGCCGATAGATTTAGTTCAAGCGAGATTCAGACTACTTTATGTCAAATGGAGCTGGTTCGATCTTCTATTCGATCAATATTAATGAATCTTTAAGGAGAGCTTTTATTTTGTATATTGTATTTTATTTTATATGAAAGGGTCAAAACCATTGCTTCTGAATATTAATATCGTCATCTAGAATGTAATTTGAAATTGATTATGTAATGACTTTATACAATTGTTTTTCATAGTTCACAAGTCGCTTTCACGTATAGTTATACAGGGTGTCTCAGAAAAATTTACAACGCACCTTTAGAGCATTGTAACTTTCTGAATAAGTGTCAGAATAGAACAACTCAAACGACAAAATAAACGCAATATAGTTTGCTATACTTTAAAGAAAACCGGATGTGATTCGGTTCGGTAATTCTAGAGAAATGAGCAATTACGAAACATTAGTCTGGGAACACTTCCATCCAAGTTTGCTCATATTGAGGAGTGATTCAGACAGCACGATGCACATATATGAAATCAATACTTCTCTACCAAATGACATGGATTAACGTGTTTTGTGGGTCTAGATTTTATTTTACACCAAATAATATGCCAGATGAGACCAAAGTTTAACACAAAATATAAAATAAAAGTTGTCTAGATTATGTTCATCACATTTTATACTTAAGAACAGTAAAATTTAAAATTTGTACGATAAGTTCAATCTTTTTATAACGATTGGAATCAAAATTATAGTAATTTTAGTAAATATGAACATTGTCGTTATTAAACCAAGTTCAAGAACTAATAACATCGCGCATAAAACTTATCAAGCTTCTAGTCTTCACATTTTCAACTTGAAGGCTGAAATCATGTATATTATAAAATGATCGCAAATTTTGCGCATGATTATTGCGTCAAATTATTAGTATCGCAATTGAAAACAAAATAAATGTTTTGTTACATTAAAAGAGTATGGTCATATCTCTCTCCTTACAATGAGTTGTATTGTTTTTGGTTTTCTGGGTGTTATGAGTGTTATGATCGATTATTCAGTATTCTTAGATCACAAATTGAACTTTTTTTATCACAGTATTAAACAGTGCTGGCTAATTAAACAGTAGTGAGTAAGTAACCAGCCGCGCAAGTGAAAATCTGTCAAAATATGCAAACTTGGATGGAAGTGTTCCGTGACTACTCTTACGTAATCACAGATATCTCCGTAATTACTTGACAAAATTAAACGCTGATTTCTTCCTATTGTAAAAATCTAATTTGGCCTTATTTCACCGTTTGAATAGTAAAATTCAGATACTAAATTAGGAAGTTATGATAGCCTAATGGTGCGTTGTAATTTTTTTTGAGACACCCTGTATATGTAATATGTTTCGAGATGCCGTCATTAACAGGAACGTGTCGTTTGAATGGTCTGGATTTGATCTTATGATTAAAAATAGAAATGATGAAATTATAAGTGAGTTTCTTAATATTTTCAACATTACCAATTGAAAAACCCTCAATAAATGGCATCAATAAATAAATAACCTGTGTCAAACTAGTTTCAATTTGTGAATTTCTCATTTTTTCTTTTAGGTACTCATTTGTGTGTGTTTAGGCAAATAAAACTATTTTTGCTGATGGAATGACAATGTGCATGCCAAAGGTAAGTTTTAGTAGTGAGGCCGCAGTTTTTTTCCAATAAAATTGATTCATTTGATGTCGTAGAAATATAAATGTACGACATTTTTAGGCTATTTGTCATGGCTTGGTCGTCTGGGATTCGAAACACCCATAGCCCCACCCATGGCGTGAAAGCGTTTGGTCGAGCGTTGACCAACGCTAGCGGTCAGCGTTGATCACCGCTGAGCGGCAGAGAGTTGGTACCAGAGTTCAGCGGTCGAGCGTTGAGTAGTATGTTCCGGGCTTAAAGGAGATCAGTACTAAGAATCAATCAAAGGCTAATGAAAGGTTATGTGTGTTATACAATGTTATACAAACAACATCCGTAGGGGAGAATGGAGCAACTGGTCCGGTTAAGCATATTTCATGATATAAAAGATTGAAGCGCGTGTAGATATTTATGGAATTGCTATGAAAATATCACCCATGTCACTGTTAACATATAACATAATTATATATATACGGCCGAGTGCACCAAACTGGCGTAACTTAATAGGGAGGTAAAGCTACCTCCCTAGTAGTTATGCCCTAACTGTAGCGTAACTTACTAACGATGTATTTCTGAGAGCATAACTGGCGAGTAATACCAGAATAGTAACTAGCGAGGTAAATATCCACATTAATCAGCATCGTCCCCTTACAAAATTAATTGTCGCATATGCCAAGTGTTAACCTTTACTTTACTGTAAAATTCTGACGTGAATGGTCCTCCGTAATATTAAAATGTGTCGTCAGTCGCTACTTCAAACGTTTATTTAAATACAATGAATAATGCAACACGTCACACCACGTTCAGTCGAGCAATGAAATCTGTGAAAAATGGCGCCATTGTTTGTGTTCGTAAATTTCAAAATTTCTTACCATTCTTTCAAAAATAAGGACCATAGTTACATTACAAACACATTTTGTGCGAGAGTAACATAGAAATATGGTATATAATGGCAAAACAATTCATGATAAAAACCCTTCCGTTTTAGGGTCCATATCCAAACTCTGAGTGCTTTTAAATTGTTTTTCTAGCGATTTCAAAGCGCTTTTCCAACGAAATACCGTTGGAAAAGCGCTTTGAAATCGCTAGAAAAACAATTTAAAAGCACTGAGAGTTTGGATATGGACCCTTAAACAAATGAATCAATGGTTAAATATTACAGCTATCATACTCCTAGAGTCAAATCTATGTGGCGTGCGCGTGTGCGCTACTGTGATCCTGGCTTTTAAACGTACAACACGGGTTGTATTTACTATTCCCATTGATCATCATATTTATGTTATCGTCCATCGGGCAAATAAGAAAATGTCGTTTAGTTGCTGCATAAACTGTTATGCTTCAACTTACTCTTGGGTCCGGTCAGGAATAACATTTAGCGTAAATTACCCGCAAGTTACTAGCTGTAGCTTACCCCGGTTGGGTGCTCTCAAAATGTTGGGTTACGCTTCAGTTACTAGCGAGGTAGGGCTTTTCTGCAGCTACCCGCCATTGGTGCACTCGGCCGATAATCAATATTACAAAATATAAGGAAAGGCCAATTACCACTAACTGAAAACTTAACTTGACGTGGACCAGTTACCCCATCACACTACCAAAACCCTATTGTATATTTCACGAACATAAATTATGCTAATGAGCTCATTAAATGACGTCACTCACATCATCGGGTTTTGCCGATGATTGAAATCCGTTGATTGAAATTCTAGGTCGAGTAAAATGATGTTCTTATTTGTTGTCTGTGAGCTTTTCTGATTTTTTTCCCGTATTGGAGTATTTTTTTATTGAAAATAGACAGTTCAAATTAAACGTTGGTTCCAAGTTCAAGTAACAGCACATGTATTAAAGGCGACAGCAAAGGCAATATGCAAGCAACATTTGAGAAAAAACGATGCCCGACTTTGCAAGAAAGTGTACGGGGAAGTGTACGGGTGAACATGACAAACCAAAACAGCCTAGTAATAATTACCTCCGTGGCGCAATTGGTTAGCGCGTTCGGCTGTTAACCGAAAGGTTGGTGGTTCGAGTCCAGCCGGGGGCGTTGTTACTTTTTGCATTTAATGCAGATCGACAAATCACAGTAAAAATATATTATTGACAAAATCACAGACCACTTACACAAAAATCGCATCTGCGCATGCTCCTGTCGCGATCGAAATCTACCACGCAAGCAATGAGAGAGTTTTCATAGTGCATCATTGAGGCAACTGGTCCTATATGTTCCAACGGTTACAATACACAGAAATCAATGAATGACAAGACCGAAACTAGGCAGTGAAACCCATGTTTTATACAGTTTTCGTGGTTAACGTGTAAATAGCAGTAATACTAATGGTGTATACAGCAAGCGAAATTTTCGACTGCTCATTTTTGAAATAAAACGGTATGAACCTAGTTAAATGGTTACATGGTTGTGATATTCAGATGCCCCATACATTTGTTTATATATACCCTTTTCTGTAATCAATTTATTTACTTCATATAATCATCAATTAGTACTTATAATAAACCATCTTGATATTGAGCAAGCTTTTCATGTTACAAGCGAAGTTAGTCAATATGACAATGATGACCCAATGGTTAATATACACACATATAAAACCAGTATTTTCGCAAAATTGAAATTAATTTAATTTCAAAATATCATATGCATTCGAATTGAAATGGTTATAAAAATGATTAGCTTATAAAAACGTATCATATTTTGCTAGATTAAATACACTTCATACAAACAATATCATGGTTGAATACCCACATCAAGGTCAAATAATAATAATGATTTATTCAAGCGCTTGATACGTAAGATCTCCAAGCGCTTTACAAGATAAATACAACAGATAATTACAAGATAAAATACACAATTGCTCACAAAATACTTAAAACTACAGACATTGAACCAAAAGCCAGTAAACGACCAGTGAACCAGCATCTGGTCATAATATGAAAAATCCGGCAATGAATCCGGTAGAGTACATATAAAAATTAAAAGGCACAAAATATTTAAAAGTCATCATAGAAGAAGAAGAAACTGCGAAGTTGAGCGAAGTGCACGCCCAGGAGTGTAGTTAATCAGTAGATTAGATATATGGTCGAATCCAACGAAAAGTGTACACGTGATGTTCAGGCCTATAATAAAATCATCTATATCTTGACTATTTTATTTTTGTGTTATACGTATCCGCCTCGATGAGACGCTTCGCGCCATATATAACAGGACTAACTTCTATGCACAGTTGGGCGTATGCGAGCAATAAACCTGCTATTTTTCACCCTTTTTACAAAATAGTTGTTAAAGGTTTTATTTTAGACATATAACCGTTTAGATGAAAACGAGCTTAAGTGGAAATAATTTTGCCTGTTTGATTGGTGGATATCTCAAGAATGCCTCTTGTAATTTTTGTTACTTTTGATCAATCCCCTGAATTGTTGTGATTTTTTTTGCTGTGGTAAGTTTTGACGTTACCTACCAATACATGTTTTGTTAAATCTCACTTTCGGGGAAGAATTCGCCTGAGGTAGTGTAATTTGTGCTGTAAGGATACCTAAATATGTTAAATACTTAAATGATAAAATTGTTAGAAATTTTAAAAGCGGAAACGATCGGTTTGGTAAACAAAATGCATTACCTCCGAATACCTATTTAAAACACTGCCATTTTAATATAAACACAGATTAGTGAATGATATCTATAGAATAAGTGAAGTATGAAGTAAGTAACTTTTCACAAAATGCTGTAGTTTGCGTACAAGTGCATAAATAATTTGTTGTTGTCTTAAAAGTTGATTGAATAGAGCCTCCCTCTGTCTCAATCTTGTTACTCCTATTAGTGTAGTTTTTTATGCTATTCACGCAAAGACATATCCTCTGACAGTTGATTTAAATCGCAATGGGCGTGATTAATGTTTATATAAATATTCAATAACAGCTTCTCGTGCATTGACTTCATGTTGTATTCGGAGGTAACATGTATATGTAGGCAACATTCAATAATATACACGGTGCATATTGGCCCTAAATGATTTGATTTTACATACAAGCAGTGCGCAATCATATATACAATCTGATTGGATATATTATTAGATTTATATTTGGAGGGGAACATTAATATTCCCTTATTAAATGAAAATAGGAGGTGTTAATTTAAATAAAATGCATGGTGTAATCACACTGGTTTTGCCGAGAACATATTTTTTGTTGGAGTTTGAGTGAATGAATGTTATTTATATCCATAGATTACACGTCGATCGTCTAAAATGGGTACATTTAGTCATAATATCCATGCAATTTCGGCTTCATAATCAATTTATTCATATTCCATTTTGTATTCGTAGGTAACCGATATATTAGTTAATGAGCATGGTACAATTCCTGTATTTGTTTTTCGCTTTCATTTGCACCTAATATTATGTAAATATTTAGCAGGAATGTATAAGACAGGAATAATATCGTTTGGTGCGTAATATTGTTTTAAACCAGCTTGTCGATATGATGTATGCGTAGTTACCACACTTTCCCCTGGAATTGCAGAGAAGTGACTACCGAGGTACATAATATTGGCCATTATTATATTTGTATTTGAAAATGGAATTCATGTGTCACAAATGTAAAATAACTTGCTTCATTTTTGCTCGGGCAGGTTGTGTAATGTCACCGAAACGTATTTTAAGTGAACAAGAAATTTAGTAAAACATTTTCCCTTTTTTTTAAAGGTGGGAGGGAATCAAGGGTAGGCCTAACTGATTTCAGTCTCAAATCAAAAATGGTTCATGAATAATGCTTCCGACATTCATTAATTAGTGTAATTGAACTAAGCAGTGATTGATTTAAAAGAAAATCACAATGAAAGGCACATGCCCGACAATATCTCTGTCGTGGCAAATTAGATTAGTGTTTTTAAATCTAACAACATTGAATTTTTAAACATAAAATTCCTATTTTGTCTACATCTGACAAGATATTTCATATTGGTGATTCTATGTCAAACGGAATTTGCCTCCGGTTGAAACTCGATAAAAACTGACTATGCACGACTTTTAGAATGATACAATTTCCCAACTAGGAAATTATATCTTAATTATAATCTGACAACTGAATGTCTTGCTGTAAGTTGTATGTGCTTTATTCCGCTGTGGACTGAAATGCACGACATTTGAATGTACTAGACTTTGAACATGTTCGGCTCATATTAAACTTATATATATAATGTAAGGTCTGATATGAAATTATTTCAAAGTTATGTTAAATGAATTAAAATGCGATCTGGCTTTCGTGTTTAAAACAGCTATTCAAAATGATAACTGCTAGAAGACTCACTTGCCTCCTTCATTTAGAACAAATTGAGGAAGACAACCGGTTGTTTTATTGCTTAAAACAAATAACCTGACATTCAAGACTATGAATTACAGGCAAATCAAACTGTTTGCTAAAAGAAAACCGCTTGCTTTCTAATTAATGATGGCATGAAGAAATGTTCAATAGTTGATTCGATCCAATACTTTGGATTCACACGGAAACTGAAACGTTCATTCTTAACATTCTAAAATGTCCTATAATAAACAAAGAGTAATTCTGTTCTACTAGATATTCATCCTCGTGACAAGAGAGAGATGAAGAACTAACTACACAAAGAATACAACAAGATCCACTAAACTTGTTAAGTAGAGATTACGAGGCTGAATGATCAGAGGTATCTTACTTAAAATGTTTCTATATGCTTAATATTTTATTATGTTTAGTTTTAATGATGAACATGCTATCTACCAAATGAGATGAGTAAGAATATTATTACTAGCGAGTTAATTGATTGTTTAACTATACCTTTACGAAATTTTAACCCAGTGCGATATGTATGTTGTCATCATATGTTAAATATTACACACTTCTGACTGTTTTGTAGAAGTTAAACGCACATTCCTAATAATTGAAAGTCAAGCAAGAAAGACACTTACAAAATTGGATGATCAGATACGTTAGCATAATAAAACATTTTCTGCCGTAATTATCATGTGTAAATTAATTTTAATCAACATTCCTTAACCAAATTAGATGATCAACAATACTAACAGTATTATATAGGCCTAGTGAGTTTATTGATGTTTAGGATGTTTTCTTTTATATCTTAGAAATAGGAACATAGTTTTATATAATTTTAATGTTTATTTGGTTAATCTTGCTTTTTATTCAAATGTTGAATATTACGCAATTCTGATTGTTTTGTAAAAGCAGTGCTGAGCGCACATTCTTATATTATCAACTTTTAACGTCAAGCAAGATACCTTTTTATTTTGCTGTACGACATTCACCCTCACACGCGATTCAGGGCATAAAAACTACGTCGAGTACAATTTTGCCTCTTAAACATATGTAAAATCAAAGAATCCAACCGTTCTTAGTCAACGAAGTTGAAGTTGAGAACAAATGTGTTACCTACGAATACTTTGATTATTGCAATATTAGCTACCGTGCTTTAAGTCTGAACATGTTTTTCTCTTATAGGAATGCTTAAAAATGTTGCTTGATATTTTGTTCTCAATAAAACCTATTTAAAATTACAACTGAGAGTAAGATATTGTGTATTTTTTCAACATTAAATTAATATTCTAGTATCTATTTAAAGTAAACTATTGGGGAATATGTCCATAATATTAGGATTTAAACATGTTTTAACATGTTTATTTAAAAACAAATATTGTTAACAACCGTGCATGATCATTTCACCCCCAGAATGCAGCATAAATTAAGTACAACATTAATTCAATACAGTTTTACTTCTCTTATACCTACGTATACATTAACTGTTACCTACGAATAAAAAAATGTCCACATTCCTCTATGTACTTAAGTTTCGGGCGCATGCTCAATATTCTAAATTTTCCAGAAAGGGTCATTCCCCCTCTTTGAGGTACATGAAAATAAATGTTCATTAAAATCATCTTGGTGAAAGTATACAAAGTGACTCAACCTCATGTTTCAAAGTATTGAGAGCCTGAAAATGCTACCTAACTGTGTGAATCTAAAATGTAAAAAAGATGTGTACCTGTACAAATATGTCCACTTTCTATCAACATTAGCATCTTCTGAATACAATACAATCACAAATGTGAATGCAATATGTAAATAGGTGGAATAATCATCACTTAATCAAAATATGGTACTTGTATTTGTAGGTAATATTGAGAAGTGTACCTTCAACTTCATCATTCCGCCACGTGGTCAATTGGAGAGATTAGTGATGGCACTTTTTTCCATACAAGCTTGATATGTTGACTTAGAGTGGGGAAAAGGAATAAGAGATCGAAGCATTTTGAAACTGGACCCTAAAAATCTAGCCGTGTACACTTTTCGTTGGATTCGACCATATACACTGGGGCCAGATTGTTGAGGGATTTATAAGTGATGAGGAGTATTTTGAATGCTATACGATCATTTATAGAGAGCCAGTGTAATTTATCACGTCGCACAGCACTGATACTCTCACCAGCTCTCACTAGTATAACCAATCTAGCAGCACTGTTTTGGACCTGCTGAAGTTTGGCGATCTGATTCTTTGAAAGACCATAGAGAAGGCTATTGTTGGCATCCAGGCGCGAAGTAACAACGGCGTGCACTAATCTCTCAGCAGTTTGTCTGTCAATGTATTTCCGAATCTGTCCTATTTTATAAATGGCAAAACAAGCAGAACGGCATATGTTGCTGATGTGAGTTGTATAAGATTGAAATGACTGTCCATTACACCGAGATTACGCACTTCATGAGCCGGTTGAACCTGCGACATCCCGACGGTAAAAGAGGTTAAAGGGTCACGAGCGCTCAAATAAGAAAACTGAACAACTTCTGGCTTGGAGTCGTTAAGCAGAAGTCTATTTGAGGTTGTCCAAGCCTTGACATCACGGACCGCATACGGATCCTTGAGGCACACCGCAGTCCAAACCCTGGATATCAGATGTTTTCCCGCTGATTTTTACCAACCGTTTCCGGTCAGATAAATAGCTGCGGAACCAGCTAAGTGCGTTCACATTGATACCATAGCGTTCACTGAGTCTCTGGAGCAAAATACGACGATTCACGGTATCAAACGCGGCGGAAAGATCTAACAATACCAGCACAACATCATTTCGCTGATCAACAGCAAAACTCACCTTGTTTAATAATGAGGATACCAAATACCAAATATACAATCTCGTTCATCTCATGTACTCACAATTTTTTTGTTTGTTATATTAAAAATGGATAAGATGACGAGTTTGATTTGTTGTTCAAAAATTAAATTTGATATAAATAATTATTAATATTTAAATACTATTCAAGATGTTTATTATAGAAGCACAAACAATTGAATTTATTCAATTCAGTCCCAGACATAAGGCCACAGTAAATGGTTTGATTGTCCTCTTACGACCGACCCTAATTTTGAAACTGACAAAAGAGTTGTGTCTTTTTTGCTTTTACTAGTGCAAATGAATACATGATTTTACCGACCGTAATTTTTGAAATTCCAGAAAAAGGTTTAGGTTTTAGATATTTTGAAACTGTCATGAAGTGATTTAATATTAAAATATCCCCATTCACATCTTAAGTGAATTAAGTGAATTAAAGAAATCGTTTTAATTTAATGTAAACAAGAAATCTGACAGACCGACCCTAACTTTTGGAGGGGATCTATAATATGTTGTTGTTTTATTGGAAAATAGATTAAATGTCAGTAATGTTTGGCCAAGCACACACCAATACCCTCCCCAACCACCCCCACCACCACCTCACCCCACCACAAACCCACTCCATCTCCCCACCTTGCCCCCCTCCACATCCCCTCCCCACCCAAACCACCACCACCCCTCCCCATCACAAACCCCTCCCCACCAAAACACCATCCACACCCCTACCCTCCCTACCACACACCTACCGCTCCCCACCCCCATGCCACCACAACCCTTTTACCATCACAATCCCCCACCCCATCCACACCACAGACCCCCTCCCCTCCCCATCCCCACCACAAACCCCTCCCCTCCCATTCACAAAACTCTTGCCCACCACAAAACACTCTCCCACCACAAAACACTCTCCCACCCTAGCTCGCCACTCTGGTTCACAAACATAGGCCTATTCAACTCAAAAGTTCGAGAACTAAAGTATTTTGCCCACATCATTTAAATTCTGTGATTTTGCGTACTGCTTTTATTTACAGCTCGTAACTCTAGTCACGTGATTTTTGGCCTCTTTGGCGAAGTAAGTTTTTGTCGATCGTTTTGTGTTGTACATCATTTTGTGTTTATATCATTTCGTGTTTGTATTTACTATACTGTGCCGGTCGTTTTGCGGTGTCTATACGATATTGTGTTTGTTAAACTAATTTACCAGTCGTTTTGCGTTATCATTTTGTTTTCATGCTGCTTTGTGTTTCTTTTATATCTTGTTTGCATATCAGTTTGGATTTACACCATTGTGTGTTTGCATATGTTCTGTCTCTATATTTGTGTTTTTATATCGATAATTGTTGTATATAATTTTGTTTTTGTAGCCTGCTAGTTTTGTGTTAGTTTATATTCTGTTTTCATATATATTCGTCTTTTCATATATGACTTTTATTTCATGCTGGTTTGTGTTTGCTAATTACGTGTCATTTTGTTTGCATATAGTCAGGTTTTTATATCTTTTTCTGTTTTTATATAGTTTTGTTTGCTATAATTTTGTTTTCAGTATCGTTTTGTGTTTGTTTATGTTGTTTTGATATGTAAAAACACAAATTGATATTCAAAAACAACACGTAAAACACAAATTGATATACAAAAAACCAAGTAAAACACCAATCTATATACCTAAACAATGTTACTTTTGAAACAACACGTAAAACACAAATTGATATACAAAAAACCCATGTAAATCACAAATAGATATACAAATCACAACATGTAAAACACAAATTGATATACAAAAACAAAACCACTTTGAGTCCGGACCGGGACCCACTTGAATCGCGTTCCCACTAGCGATTTGTTAAGGACAGAACCGGGTCAGGATTATTCTAGACTACTCGGGATTTTGTTCTGTGTGGGAACCTGGCCTTAAAAGCCAAGAGGAAGGGAAATTACATTCCACTTTGTCAAGAGGCAGTTGAATTGTCACACTCGAATAATATAATCTCATGTATGTTCTACAGTTGTGCAGTTTGGTGCAGGATGTTCTTTTGTTTTTGAAACTTTAATGGAGTAATTTTAAAAGCATGTTAAGTAGGTTTAAATGTACTCATTCATCAAACAATTAATTGTTCATGTGCCAGTAGGCATCATTTGAAAATATTTTGTTTAAAAAACATGTGAATGGCACCATCTGCGCATATTTAATGTAGGTCATGATTTGAACTGTGAAATAATTGTATGCATTTCCGTGAGTGCATGAAAACAATGTGCTGCGATTTCTCTATGCAGGCGCGGATCCAGGAAAATTTTAGGGGGGCCCAAAAAAATGAAATTGTGTTGGTACCATCCAAGCGAGCTATGCTCGGACAGGGGGTGTCTGAGGAGGGATGTGGGCCCCCTCAGAAGTTGATTTTTTTCAATTTTCGAACTCATTTGGTGCGATCTGGTGTATACTTTTGACCAAAATGTTATCGAAAAGCCAACTCTTCATTTCCAATATTTTGGTTTTTTATCAATGCACGAAAGAAGTTGATCATATTATAATTTTTTTTTTAAATTGTATAGATGGTTTAAAAGCTCGAACAGGGGGAGTCTGATGTGCCCCCCCTTAGAATTTAAAAAAAAAATCGAACTCATTTGGTGCGATCTGGTGTATAGTTGTGACCAACATTTTGTCGAAAAGCCACTTCTTCATTTTTATTAATTATACTGATATATTTTTGAATTAAGTATAGATGATTTAAAAGCTCGAACAGGGGGAGTCTAAGGGGGTCACTTTTTACCATCATTTTATCGAAAGCCACCTTTTCATTTCCAATAGATATATATATTTTTTATCAATGCACGAAAGAAACTGAGCATATTATACTGATATATTTTTGACTTAAGTATAGATGGTTTAAAAGCTCGAACAGGGGGAGTCTGAGGGGGGGGGGGGGGGGGGGGGGGGCGTTTGCCTCCTGAGAATTGGATTTGTTTTCAATTTTTGAACTCATTTGGTGCGATCTGGTGTATACTTTTGACCAACATTTTATCGAAAAGCCACCTCTTCATTTTCAATCAATATACGGTATATTTTTTATCAATGCAAGAAAGAAGTTGAGCATATATACTGATATTTTCTTAATTTAAGTATAGATTGTTTAAAAGCTCGAACAGTTGGGAGTCTGAGGTTAGGTGTGATGTGCCCCCCTCAGATTTTGATTTTTTTTCTCTTCAATTTCCGAACCCATTTGGTGCGATTTGGTATGTACTTTTGAGCAATATTTTAATGAAAAGCAGTCACTTTATTTCCGATCAATATTGGCTTTGTATATAGGCCTATGCCAGAAAGAAGTTATACTATATAGTTACCTTCAAAATATCAGATTTCTCAGCAACGTACGTACGCGTATGTATCCCGACCAACTTGCAATAAACTCCAAACGTTCTTATATATGTCCCTCGCATGCCTCCCTCGGCCCCCCTGTATCCGCGCCTGTATGCAACATAATTAGAGGTTCATATTTGCCGCATACCTGGTGTATGAATGTAGGATAACTATCTGAATATAATTAACTTTAATTGATTAATTTGCATAATTGGGCACTTTTTGTGTATTCAATGGCGGATCCAGGATTAAAATTTACGGGGGGGGGGGGGGGGGGGGGGGGGCTGACCAAGCTGATTTTTTCAGGAAAGGGTACCCAAAAAAATCGTAAAACGTGCTCTATCTTTTTGCCCCCCCCCCCCCCCCACAAAAAAATGGGGACCTTTTACGATTTATTTTGGGTACCAATCAAAAAACCTTGGTCAGCCCCCCGTAAATTTTAATCCTGGATCCGCCACTGTTTAGAATAGATCATTGTATATTACATATTTAAGTCAAAACATTCATTAATTACCATATTTATAACAGCGGGAGCATGGTTGACTGCATCAAATGGGGTTACCCGCATGGGTGACTCCATCAAATGGGGTTAAAAACTGCATGGTTGACTCCTATCAAATGGGGTTACCTGTATGGGTAACTCCATCAACAAATGTGGTGACCTGCACAGGTGACGCCATCAAATGGGGTTACAACTGAATGGGTGACTCCATCAAATGTATTTTCCTTCAGCCACTTCAGTCACTTTAATACATGTTATCCTGGATACGGTGTGCGCCTTGCTCACAGTTTCTTTATTAAAATAAAGGTCTTGGCTTTATGATTAATGTTTTGTTTGTGTCTTGCTCTCGTTACCTTGTATTGTACTGTACTGCACGGTATGCACCGCGGAGCAACCGTACGGACTGCCTGCTTTCACCCTTTCCCGTTATGCACTTATCAATTGCAGTCCGGCCCCGGGGGACCCGGGGCATGGCGGGGACTATGCGGGGACCGTACGCCAACGTACAAAAAACATGGCCCGGCTATGCGGGGGCGTGTACCCGGGGCGTACAAAACGTGCCCCCGCTAGCCGGGCGTGTAGCCGGGGCATAGCGGGGACGTACATTACTGAAAAAATAGGCCGGGCATTGTAGCGGGGGCGTACGCTAGGGTAAACAAATGTACACCCCGGGGCATAGCCGGGGCGTACACACATAGCGGGGACGTACGCTAAGGTACAAAAAATGTACAGGGTGTAGCCGGGGTGTTCACATACATAGCGGGGACGTACGCTAAGGTACACAAAATGTACACCCCGGGGTGTACGCACACATAGCGGGGATGTACGCTAAGGTACATATCATCCACACCGGGGCATAGAAATATAAAATACAGACATGCACTATATTAAACTTTAAAATTAGTCACCTCGATTGATCAATGCCTGGATTTTCACTACCATGACTACGGTAAACTTAGTACAATTTGACCATATACATGTAGTGCTTTTGCCTGGAATAATGTACACGGTATAAGGGCCCGGACAGATAGACAACACCTACCTACTTGCATGCCCGTAAGTCAGGCAGGGGAGCCCCCCACCCCCTCAATTCCCCCATCCCAAGTCCCCACGAAGGTCCAAAATCCCCCTCCCAAGTCAATTAGATCAATCATCATGTTGTCGGTCCATTTTTAAAACTAAAAATAGGCCTACTGTTTGTTTATAATACATAAATTGGACCAAAACTGTCCAATGTTGCCGTTGGGTAGGCCTACGCATGATCTATCAAAAATAAAGCTACACAATATTATATCCATAAAGTGATTTTTTGACTCGATTCATTTCTGGTTGACAACAGACTGAGATAGATCATGCCAACATTATAGTATTTCTAGTTTTAGGCCTCTGGTAAGTTTTGTTCTGGAGCACTGTATAAACTATAAATTATTCACAAAACCATAGTAGTCAACGGTAAATCATGAAAATGCTCGCAGTGAACCATGTAACATGATAACGATTCGCTAATATTGGCCCGGCTGTAATACACTTATCAATTGCAGCCCCGGCCCCGGGGGACCCGGGGATAGCGGGGATTAGGGCCGGGACGTACAAATTGCCGATGTGACGTCCCGGCTACAGTCGTGCACGGTCCCCGCAGGGCGGGGCACAACTTTTTGTACGCCCCCGCTACAGTCCGGCCATTAGTCCCGGGCCCAATGGCCGGGACAAAGTGTACGCCGGCGTACGGTCCCGGCCCCCCCCCCCCCCCCCCCCCATAGCCGGGACAAAGTGTACGACGGCGTACGGTCCCGGCCCCCCATAGCCGGGGCATAGTGTACGCCCCGGCTACGCCCGGCCTCAGACAGCCGGGCCGGGACCGTACGCCGGCGTACACTTTGTCCCGGCCATTGGGGCACAACTTACCAGAGGCCTAAAACTAGAAATACTATAATGTTGGCATGATCTATCTCAGTCTGTTGTCAACCAGAAATGAATCGAGTCAAAAAATCACTTTATGGATATAATATTGTGTAGCTTTATTTTTGATAGATCATGCGTAGGCCTACCCAACGGCAACATTGGAAAGTGTTGGTCCAATTTATGTATTATGAACAAACAGTAGGCCTATTTTTAGTTTTAAAAATGGACCGACAACATGATGATTGATCTAATTGACTTGGGAGGGGGATTTTGGACCTTCGTGGGGACTTGGGATGGGGGAATTGAGGGGGTGGGGGGCTCCCCTGCCTGACTTACGGGCCTGCAAGTAGGTAGGTGTTGTCTATCTGTCCGGGCCCTTATACCGTGTACATTATTCCAGGCAAAAGCACTACATGTATATGGTCAAATTGTACTAAGTTTACCGTAGTCATGGTAGTGAAAATCCAGGCATTGATCAATCGAGGTGACTAATTTTAAAGTTTAATATAGTGCATGTCTGTATTTTATATTTCTATGCCCCGGTGTGGATGATATGTACCTTAGCGTACATCCCCGCTATGTGTGCGTACACCCGGGGTGTACATTTTGTGTACCTTAGCGTACGTCCCCGCTATGTATGTGAACACCCCGGCTACACCCTGTACATTTGTTGTACCTTAGCGTACGTCCCCGCTATGTATGTGTACGCCCCGGCTATGCCCCGGGGTGTACATTTTTTTACCCTAGCGTACGCCCCGCTACAATGCCCGGCCTATTTTTTCAGTAATGTACGTCCCCGCTATGCCCCGGCTACACGCCCGGCTAGCGGGGGCACGTTTTGTACGCCCCGGGTAGACGCCCCCGCATAGCCGGTCCATGTTTTTTGTACGTTGGCGTACGGTCCCCGCATAGTCCCCGCCATGCCCGGGTCCCCCGGGGCCGGGACTGCAATTGATAAGTGCATTACAATGTACAGTTTGCGCCACAAACGCGTACACACTTTGTCTGCGTCATTACGTGTGCGCCGAATCGCGTGCGTCATGTTAAACGCGGTCATGCAGCAACAGCATAGAAACGGTTGGTTTAGTTCATCTATGTTACTAATGTGAAAGTGTCACTTTAAGATCTGTGTAAGAGTTTTTGTTTACATTTAGAAAATGTCGTAAAATATTTTTATTTCTCGGACGTATAGTCCTGTATAAATGCTTGTTACTCATTCGATCTTTAAGAATAACAAACGGACGCATTATGTCATCACACACTCCGAAAATCAAAATTTTTGTCCGAACAGTAGCTACCCGAGTAAAAGAAATTCAGCATTTCGGATTATCATCTGTGATCCTTTCTGCGCATGTCTGAAAACGGGAAAATACTGGCATTGAACTATCTAATTAGCTCGTGTATTAGAGGCGCAATTACCACGCTTTTTCAGTTGAGAAGAGGGACGCGAGTGTAACATTATTATTGAACTATCTAATCAGGCCATGTTCCGAAAATTAGTATATAGATATCTTACTATAAATCTGGAAACGGTGTGTGTTTGTTTGTTGGGGTGTTTGTTTGTGTGTGTTTATTTGTTATCCTTATTTATCCGTTAGTTGGGATCAAAGTGGCGCCTAATTCGCATGAAAGATAGAAGTAAATAACGGGAAGGGTGTTAAAGTTTATTCCACTGAAATTGGTTAACAATTGGCTCCAAAACAGCAAAAAACCTCTCAGATTTGGCTCATAAATGCCACTAGAATTGAACAACACTGTGCGTTGCGCGTACTACCGCGTAATCATACCGTGGTAATGCGTCGCGTGCATGTATGCGCAAGGGCTCACTGCCGCGGCACACGCACCCCTACACATGGCGCAGAAGCCACACGGGAAATGGTTATAGGCCTGTTGGTAGGGTATTTGGTGTCATGTTGGGTGTGTGTATGCGGGGGGGGGGGGGGGGGGGGGGGGGGTAAAACCACGGGAAATATTTTAGGATAGGGTTAAGAGTTAATGAAGTAGCCTCGGGAAATGATTAGGAGGGTTATGATTATAAATCTACCTGGTTGGTGTAGTTGCAGTGTGTGTGCTGGGGGGGGGGGGGGGGGGGGTGAAGGGGGTTTATGTGGTTTTAAAAGTACGGAAGGTTAACTTGATGCGGTTTGAGAGGTAGGGGTTAATAAAGTAGCCACGGCAAATTGGTTAGGAGGGATATACGCCGCTAGTGGTCATAACAATGCGTATGTCTTATAATTAACCAATCGTAAACACTGTTATACGCATGTAGTGCCCAGGGAGTTAAAATATCCAATCATACAATTATGGAGTCATTTCTCTATTCGAATTTGAGATATTTGAGATAAAAAATACAATGTTCACTTTTGAATTTGGGTTTTGAAAATGTAGGATAGTGAGACAGGTATGTGAATGAACCGCATTCAATCATAAACATCAAACGCGTAAAATCGTTACGTTTAGACAGACTCATTTTTTTTGCAAATTGTCATGATTAAAAAATTCATTTTAGAAATATTTTGATTTGTCTTTTAAACCAACATTTCCCAAAATGTCGCCTTATATTACCATTTATGAATTTGTTTTAGGGTGTAGAGTGATCACTACGCACCTGTCGCCTAGCAGCTGTTCATAATCGAATCGATGGCGTTAATTACGGATATAATTTAGCACAATTAGCCTACTGCGATTTCATCGTGACTTTAGTCACCGACTCTTGTAGGTCTAATGTTTATGTGACGTATGAGTAAACTTGCATTTAAGATTATGATCTTGTTTGGTCATAATAATATTGACTGATCAAACATGCACGTATCAAATCTATTTTTAAATTCATATGTCAAAGAAATCTGACTTATAAATTGATTGTTATTTAATACTACTATATCAGCGATACAGTAGGAACACACACACCCCTACTGTTTTGTTACTCGACAGCCTTACATGTCGTGAGAATGATTATAAGCTGCTGTCATACACAACGGTTGCCAACGTTCTATTTGAGTGAAAGTACGTTCTTATGGTATACTCATTTGCCAGTGTCCTTCATGGCATGTATATGAATACTTTCGTCTCGTTTCTTATATTGTCAAGCAGTGCAATAGTGTACGTAGAGCCCGCCCTGATATTTTCATCACAGTCCTATGTACAAATATGAATACTGTACAACGTGTGCAATAGTGTACGTAGAGCACGCCCTGATATTTTCATCACAGTCCTATGTACAAATATGAATACTGTACAACGTGTGCAATAGTGTACGTAGAGCACGCCCTGATATTTTCATCACAGTCCTATGTACAAATATGAATACTGTACAACGTGTGCAATAGTGTACGTAGAGCACGCCCTGGTATTTTCATCACAGTCCTATGTACAAATATGAATACTGTACAACGTGTGCAATAGTGTACGTAGAGCACGCCCTGATATTTGCATCACAGTCTATGTACAAATATGAATACTGTACAACGTGTGCAATAGTGTACGTAGAGCACGCCCTGATATTTGCATCACAGTCTATGTACAAATAGGAATACTGGACAACGTGTGCAATAGTGTACGTAGAGCACGCCCTGATATTTGCATCACAGTCTATGTACACATAGGAATACTGTACAACGTGTGCAATAGTGTACGTAGAGCACGCCCTGATATTTTCATCACAGTCCTATGTACAAATATGAATACTGTACAACGTGTGCAATAGTGTACGTAGAGCACGCCCTGATATTTTCATCACAGTCCTATGTACAAATATGAATACTGTACAACGTGTGCAATAGTGTACGTAGAGCACGCCCTGATATTTTCATCACAGTCCTATGTACAAATATGAATACTGTACAACGTGTGCAATAGTGTACGTAGAGCACGCCCTGGTATTTTCATCACAGTCCTATGTACAAATATGAATACTGTACAACGTGTGCAATAGTGTACGTAGAGCACGCCCTGATATTTGCATCACAGTCTATGTACAAATATGAATACTGTACAACGTGTGCAATAGTGTACGTAGAGCACGCCCTGATATTTGCATCACAGTCTATGTACAAATAGGAATACTGGACAACGTGTGCAATAGTGTACGTAGAGCACGCCCTGATATTTGCATCACAGTCTATGTACACATAGGAATACTGTACAACGTGTGCAATAGTGTACGTAGAGCACGCCCTGATATTTTCATCACAGTCCTATGTACAAATATGAATACTGTACAACGTGTGCAATAGTGTACGTAGAGCACGCCCTGATATTTTCATCACAGTCCTATGTACAAATATGAATACTGTACAACGTGTGCAATAGTGTACGTAGAGCACGCCCTGATATTTGCATCACAGTCTATGTACAAATAGGAATACTGGACAACGTGTGCAATAGTGTACGTAGAGCACGCCCTGATATTTGCATCACAGTCTATGTACAAATATGAATACTGTACAACGTGTGCAATAGTGTACGTAGAGCACGCCCTGATATTTTCATCACAGTCCTATGTACAAATATGAATACTGTACAACGTGTGCAATAGTGTACGTAGAGCACGCCCTGATATTTGCATCACAGTCTATGTACAAATATGAATACTGTACAACGTGTGCAATAGTGTACGTAGAGCACGCCCTGATATTTGCATCACAGTCTGTGTACAAATATGAATACTGGACAACGTGTGCAATAGTGTACGTAGAGCACGCCCTGATATTTGCATCACAGTCTGTGTACAAATATGAATACTGTACAACGTGTGCAATAGTGTACGTAGAGCACGCCCTGATATTTGCATCACAGTCTATGTACAAATAGGAATACTGGACAACGTGTGCAATAGTGTACGTAGAGCCCGCCCTGATATTTGTATCATAGTCTTATGTACGAGGGGGTATCAACAAGTTCTTGAAATCACCAAGAAGTGAAGGAGCCAGAAACTTTTTTTTTGTTATGTGACCCTTCAGACATCTCTGCGTCACGTCACTGTGCAAAGTCACACATTTCTCCCACTTTTTATTACCTGTCCACAGACCGCCATTGTAGAGATCCTCAGATTGACCGCTATTGATTGATCCTCAGATTGCGTTATTCCTAAAACAGCAATAAATGGTTTGAAGTGTTGACAGAAAGGGGTCAAAGGTCATGTAGGGTCATTAGAGGTCAATCTGTGTACACCCCATAGATGTTCTTTATAAAATCGTTTCCATTATTTTCTTTATAAATGTTGCAACGAATCACGGGAAAATATGACATCAGCGCGTACTGGAACGTATACGTACTACATACAGCGCGCTATCGTCTCAATATGACACCAAACTGCTGCACCCTAAATTTCGCAAATATTATGATTACGATATTTATAGTGAGGATTACGATATTTATAGTGAGGAAAAACAATCCCTGCTGCATCAAAACACCCACGAACCGACAATGCCTATTGTTCACAATTAGACGGGTTTCAATGGTTGGTTCTAAAACCTAAATAAAGGTCTTACGTGACTTCAATATCTGTTTGCACGTGTCAGCCCATTACGCAAATCACAAAACAAAATCAAATGGTTTTTGAAATGAAAACAAAGCACACAACTGGTCGATCACATCCTGCTATTTGTTATAAAACATTACCAGTGTTATATAAACATTATTGCAGATGTACATGATGCAAACCAATGCAGTACCGGTTTCATCTCTCGACATCGTAGCAGCAGGAAAATAGTCTGCTTTCTCACATTTTGATATAAGCTTCGTAAAAGGTATGTACTTTATTAAACTATGTTTTTGCTGTTGAACTTTTTGACTTAGTAACTCATATTAATTTAAATTAAAAAGTAAGTGTTATATACAAAATGGACAACAATCATAACAACCAATAATTGTTGTGTTCTTGAAATTTCAGTCTACATATTTCGGGGCTTTCGAAAATAAAGTATAGCCTACTCTGGCATTTCAAATTTAACTTTGGCCTTTCATGCGTAGACGAGTCAGTGGCATTACATCGTCATGTATGATGTATAGTGAGTAATTTGACATAATCAATACAATTAATTACAATTTTCTACTAAAATGTTTAATAGTCGAGAGAAAATTCCCATTGTCATCAGCTATAAAAATGAGTTTAGGCCAAACGGAAAACAAGTTTGTCTCAGACAGAAGACCGCGCGTAGCTTTTAAAATCGCATTTTACCGCATAATTTTTTTTCTCCATTTTTTTCTTCACCTTTTGAAAATGATGGTGTAAGCTAAGTTGTGACTGTATGAAATGGGTTTTTTTAATATTAAAACAGTATTTAAACGCAAAAAACCCGACTCCGGTGGACTATGTTTCTTCAAACTTTAATTTCACATTGTGCAGTACATACCATCAGGTTGATTGTCTGTTTTCACAGAGGGCGTCTTATGATAAAAATTTTAAAAAAAACCGCATTTCGCATAGCATTTTTTGCTAAAAAAAGGGATCGTATTTCGCATGTAAAATGTTAATAATTCATCGGTGAATAATTTGCGGGTTATGACTTCGTGGTAGCGCATCGGATCTTGCGTCCTTCTGGCTTTTGTCTCAACTTTTATTCTCTTCAAGCTGATGCCTCTAGGTACTGAACATCAGTGGTAAATTCCCATTGTTTCTGATAAGTATCATTCAGCTGCATTGTTATATATTCGGAAGTTCATTTTAACTTCCTATAACATATTAGATGAAGTTATTATTTTAAATCAATTACGAGGGTCATTCAATAAGTTCTACCTCCTACCTCATAACTTTGCTATTATTATAAGCCAGTCGTATGAAATATTCCACAATTGAAGCTTTGAATCTCAGCTACAAATTCATAGTAAATTGGTCTGAGTACTGATTGTACTTTTCTGGAGATGCAGTGAAAACCAGACGTCCATTTAGTGCGACGGAAACGGATAAAAAACAGCCAAATGTAATCATAAGCGCTATTCATTTGGCCAATTCTAAGAGACAAAACGTACCTATCGGTCAATTAAAACCGTTCTATATCCCTTATATTAGCCAGAACTAGACCAGAACAAACAGCTATTAATCTAAACCCTACCCTATAGAGAACCGCTGCAAAAGTCATATTTGCTTTTCATAAGAACTAAGAGATCTTCATTATACTGGACCAAATGGAGGGATTTCAAGTCTCTCGAAGAGTTAATATTCTATCACTGAGTACCTGATTGACTATTCTAACGGTTGCATATAAGGATAACTCATAAAGTTACTATCATATTAAGATCTCACATTCGAGGCATCACTGTGGCTTGACTTGACAAAAAATTGACCGAATAGCAGTATTCCCGTATGCTAAAGGCGTAGCAATACATTCGAGTTGATAGTATACTTTTTGAAAGCCTACAAAGGTTAATATTGCCTAATATTCAGAAATCATCCATTGTTTTCTATTTTCAGTCAATCGGGCTGGTATATCTAATCATACAATAGGGAGTGAAAACGAAAAAAACATGTATTTATCTTTGGGGTAATTGTCCGTGTCCGTTGTCCAAAATCTCTCTCTGGCTTTGATCGCATCATAACAAAAGTGAAAGAGGTATCAATTATCATTTACTATCAATGTGTAGCTATGATTCAGAGCTATAATTATGACAAATGTCATGAGGCTGACATTCATATTGACGATGTTATGAGTGAAGAGGTAGAACTTATTGAATGACCCTCGTATAAAGGATCCGCATCTTATTTGGTCAATACTAGCATTTTATAAAATGTTATACAGGGTATCCCAGAATGATTTACACCAGGAAATATGCATTTATTTAGCTATGCCATTGTTGTTGGTCAAAGTGTTTATAATTTTAACATTTAAATACATTTAGCTTTCTAAAGAATTTTGAATTTTAAAATTCGAAGTTTCTAACATAATTCTTGTACGGACTTTTTTTTGTAAAATTGTAGATTTAAAGTTTGACCACGTTCGGCACAAAGCTCAATTTAAATGATATGCAGATAATTTGCCGAGTCCTTTTTTAATTTCCAGTACAAAGTTAATATATATCAACTGTTGGTGATATTTTATGAAGCAATATTTGAATGGGGCGAAGGAATTGTTCTGCTTGATTGATTAAAATCATACTTTCTTAAGCGGCAGTTTTGAAGTTTGGTGTGAGTGTTATCAATTGGAATACGCTGAAAGTGAAAAACAGGTTTTCACCGATTTTGAATAATGTCATGCTATATCGGATATGTTGAGATATGTTGATGAAATTAAGAGAGTAAGTAGATTACATGTTCTTCATTGTATTCCAGGCATTAGACTTGGACTGCAATGTTGTTTTTATTATTTTTAATGTTTGTTCAACGGTATAAATCATTTTGATACACCCTATAGGCCTACAGAATTGACATGTTATCAACACACTAGTTTTCTTTAACATTTCTACCTCGCCAAACTGTTGGGCCACTGTATGTTGACATGCTATGGACAAGTTAAACTTTTTGGGGTAACCACTGCAGTAAATTGATACTTCATATAACGAACGCATCATCAACGACAAGCAATATACACCTGATACAAAAAGTCCCTGACCAGGTGCTTTGATGTTGGTTAATCCAAAATAAATAATCGCGGTTCCCAAAAATTTGAGATATACATTTAATGAGCAAATGTTTTCTCCGAAGTTTGATACCTCATTCATAAAAAGCAAGTGAATAGTTTTGAAGTTCTGATTGTTTCAATGACCACAACTTACGACAAAAAAGTTGCACTAGAATTGGTTTCCATGGGATACCATTGATTTGTAATGTCCACTGAGTGTGTGCTATCTGAACCAGTCAGGTATCTGGATGAATAGGTAACAGGTATCGAAAGGGAGTCTGTACGCACATATTTTCAATACGTAATCATACACTTAGCAATTATGATATCCCATAGAAACCCAATTTTAGTGCAACAATTTGGTTGGTAGTTATGGTCATTGAAACAATCGTAAATTCAAAACTATACACTCGATTCGTACTTCCATTATCCTTTGCATTCTTTCCAGTACACAAACATCAACATCGATAGAGAACTGGCAGCGGCCAGTAACAAGCCTTCAAGATGGTGAAGGGATTGTTCCTAATGATAGTTGTAGCGCTGTCCGTATCTCATGGCCTTGGCTTACCAATATTCGATAATCTGCCTGAATTGCAGGAGCAATTTGCCGGTAAGTTTATGTAATGTCTAGATTATTAATTAAATTGACCAGCATACACCATGATATCCAGATTAGCAAATCCTCTTTAACACTTTCCACGTGGCAGTAGTCATACAGACGAGAGTTCCAAAATTACACAAAATGTTTCAAAATGTCAACATTATTGAATTTCATCACCATATTTGGAATCACCATGAGAAATTCATCAAAATGAGTACAAATATGCCTATTATTTGTTCAGTAATTCTTGAGATAGACTTTGAAAGTTGGGAAAGGTTTCTGAAAAATCTGTTTTGTATGGTAAAACTAATAGCCACGTTGAGAGTGTCAAATCACATCCAAACGACCGTCAAATACTTTTCCGGCAAATAGAAGCGTTTCATCTTATTGTGGTACAACCTCGTATACGCTAAGTCAAATTGATGCCAATGTATTAAAAACTCCATAGAGGTTATACAATGTAGCCACGCGCAACGGATTAAAAAGGGGAATCGCACCCGGCCTATGCTACAGTCGATTGAATCGGTGCATGACGTCCGATTCGTAACGTGAACCCTGCTACTAAATTGGCCTATTACATATCACGAAACAGGTGTGCCTTCTTTCTGAAAATCGTGAACACAGTTATTATTCCGGACAAGATGGAAGCTTATCCGTTACACGGATAACATATTGGGCCGTATAAATAAAAACTAGCAATTGCTTATCAAGTAAAAGGTCTAGCATTAGCAAAAGGTTGATAAGTAAAAGACTCAGGCTCGAGCAATTGCTTAAATCTCTATAAATAACCTTTTACTTGACTAAACACCTTTTACTTGATCGGATAAGTAAATGGTCGGAGGATAGCACAATAGCGGGGTATATAATCAGGAGTATAACAATAGCGTATTTAAATGAACATGGGCTTTTTATTAGATCAATAGCGAGTAATTTAAATACACGTGGCAGTTTCCACTTCAAATTAATCTAAAGAAAGAAAACACACTTAAAATAATTTGTTTTGCTATGTTTTAGTATAGGCCTACTAATTTCTCAACACGAATAGCCACATTTTCCTTATTAAATCGAAAGAGTCGATGATAAGTGGCAGGATTTACCTCTTCACGATTCATTCTCATCTGATACACCTTAGCATGTGTTCTTGCATTCATGAATAGCGCCATGATGACAACATGACACCATGTATGCAACACTGTTGTTTAAGTAAAAGCGCAAGCTCCTCATGTAGTATCTTGTAAAACTACAAGTAAATGCTACAGGACACTAGTAAAAGGTCGTCTTTATTTATATGTTAATAAGTAAAAGGTAATCCCGCGACCATTTGCTTAAAAATGCAAGCAATTGCTTTTACTTACTAGTCCCACCATTTACTAGCAAGTAATTGCTTACTTTTATTTATAAAGATTTAAATAAAAGGCTAGTAAAAGCAATTGCTAGTTTTTATTTATACGGCCCATACTCTTACGTGCCGTTGTCTCTTTTAACCGGCAACCACAGCCTGGACAAATTTATGGCCATGGGTTTTGAACTGACCACCCGGCGTTGCATTTTTTGGTGACGAATCATCCATCTCTCTCTATCAAACTCAACAACTATATGTGGTAGAGCTATGGTTTAGGTGTCATTTGAAAGCTTATTTATCTAGCTACACTGTGTTAATAAATCAGGTATTTCTATAACTGTTTGGCTGAGATATGATTGATTATATTTCAAATAACAAATGTTCCCAATTCTACGTTCAAATTACAATAACTCCACATCTCGATATGGTACAAACATGATTTTGCTCTCATTTTATAGATTGTTTTATATTCTATAAGTTTCTGTTTCAACAAACGTGTCAACTATTACGTAACAATTGTAATCACGAATCGATTGCATTGTCATTGGCTTTTTCCCTATTCACTACACAGTGAACTTGCCCTAATTCATCAGTTTTACATACATGACTATAACAACAAAATTATTCCACCGATTATAGCAAAATTATACATTTTTGGAAAGCTCTCAAATAGGGGAATTCAGAAATCTTGCTTAAAATAGGATAGGGTGAATAGCCAAAAAAATATATGTGTAAACTCTAATAAATTTTAAATTTGCAAACGTTTGTGCTCATTTACTTCCCGATGAAGTATATTTCAACAAGTTACCCTTGACAACTATTATGTTCTGATGGGTAAATGGCATGAGGAACTAATATGCACAGTAAAGTGATGATTGGGATAGGAATAAAAAAATATTGAGCTTTAATCAAAACATCGATATTTTGTGAACATTCTTAATCACAACATGTTACCATTAGGTCCTCTGCAAATTCCAATCGCATATTTGGATTCCTTGTGAGATTACCGTTCAGAAAATATATACTTTTTATGAGGTAGAACAAGTAGTTATTGCAATATGCTAATTCGAATCTCAGATGGTATAAAATGTAAAAATCTGGACATGCAACGGGAAGGGTGACGAGTTCAAAACACATGGCCTTATGATAAAGGTTTTACCAGAAACATGTAGACGGCTTTCCGAGGTACCCTGTTGCTTGGAATAAGTAGCAATTCCAAGCCTGTTGTAGATGGGATGCCGTTTTAGATGGAATACGCAATTCTACTCATTTCAATACAATCTGGCAAATGACCCTTGATATGTTTGAAAGAAAAATTAGATAATACCCAAGTTGTTGCCATTCCATAATAAACGGGATCTCTCTGTTAACCGTCCATACGATATGTATAGGCTAAACCCCATCCTAAATGTAAATATGGATATGATATTGTCGCGGGGCGGGAGCGATGGCGCGATAGCCAAATGTGCAGAGTATTTATCAGATCTGACACCACCAAATTTTGCGCGTGGGAGGGTTTAATTTGGAAACCTATGTCTTTTATTTACTAGCCACGCGAGTTCGTCTGCAGGGCAGAACCTGCGTTTTCTACTCATTAACGAGCAAACCAATGACTCTGGACAACTTCTAAGGTTCACAGTTTAGTTTCATTCTCCTTCTTCAACAAATGCCACAAAATATATCACAACATCGGGTTAATTTAAAATATCCAACAAGTTACAACTTCGTACAAAAACTTTATAATAATTAAGGTTGGGTCAAGGGGCTAAGTCTCAACTGTCACTCGGTCAAATATTTTACAACAGTCCGTCCTACCACTCCGCACTACTACTCCAACCACCATCTCAACTACCACTTCAACCTCAACCTCATTATTTTAAAACGCAAGTCGAAAATTTAAGATCCGGCTGAGTCAACAGGTTCTGAAATACTTTGGGATTGTATTATTTGGTGATTTATCGATTTTCACTTGCCAAAATAACAAAAAAACGTTAAAATCTATATTTTATTGTTTCCAATTGGCAGCATCTGCCACAAAGCTGCCAATTGGCAGCATTCAAAGCTGCCAATTGGCAGCTTTTGACAATTGTTGTTATTTTGTCCTGCCAAAATGTGTTCATAAATACAATGATTCGGCAATACTTTGATTTGTACTGGTCAAAATACTAACAATCGTTAAATTGGCAGCTTTTGAATGCTGCCAATTGGCAGCTTTTGTGACAAAAGCTGCCAATTGGCAGCAATAAAATGCAATATTCAACGGTTTTCCTTAACATTTTAGCTGGCCAAAATTGAAATAATGCTAAATAATACAATCCCAAAGTATTTCAGAACAAGCTTGGTTTGATCTATACATAGATCTAGTGCAATCGTTGCAATTTCGCTTTTCAACACTAAATATTTGCATACAAATTGTTATGTTAGTGTATGTTGTATTCTGTCATTTTACCTTCGATAAAGATTCTGTTAGAATCGAAACGTCAGGTCCTCTTATATTTATTACAAATTATTATTACATCTTTAAAAATTGAGGGCAACCTGGGTACCACAATTCCTCGCGACAGCTAGTCCGATGATTTTACTCACCTTTGAACATCTCGCAATACCGACTGGTTAGCGAGAGGTTGCTTGCAGTAACCAGGTAACACCATACACTTTTTGTGTCCAAATTAAAAGAGAAAGGGGACAAGTTTAAAATAAATGTCCTGTCAGTCTGTTTTAGTTCTAATGACCCCTTCTTTGACTCATTGAGCAAAAATAGTGACGAAATGACACTATTGTCTAAGAAAATGCAGCTTCGTGAACAAACCATACCAAATTTACTTTCTCCCCAAGCTTCCCCATTCCAGAAAGTGTTTACAAAACAGGACTCTTTCTCGAAGACCGCCCCAAATCCATTTAAGTAGAATTTCCAGGAGAATTTGTATGAAATCATTTCATATCTTTAATAATATCAGTTTTTTGTTGCATTTAGTTCCGCCAGTATGTAGAGGTACTCCGTTGGGCATGGAGGACGGTACAATTGAGGATAGTCAACTGAGCAGCTCTACAGAGTGGAATATCTACACTTCTGCTACCAATGCTAGACTGAACTACATACCGCAACTTAGACAAACCGCTGGTGCATGGATCGCAGGGACGAGCTCTCAAGATCAGGACCAATGGATCAAGGTGAGATCCTCCGAATTCAATCGATGCATGCATGGCACATCTGAGCGGGGCATCTCTTCTGAGCCATTGCGTCTCAGCGGCACATCCTTCTGCGAATAACCCATCATGGGCGCAGTTAAAATATCCACCATTTTCCAACACACAGACACAAAACCGCTTTTAAACAAAAGGTTATTCGGCAGGACTCAAACCGTGCGGGGAGAAATCGATTCTAGTGCATAGTTTCAACCGCTCGGCCATGCCTCACTCATTGAAGCGCCATTGTGTTCACTGCGTAATGAACTAGTGGTGAACTATGAGTTCTTCGAAACCATTTAAGCCAAATCGAACCCAGTTTCTAAAACATTTAGAAATATGAGAACGGCGTCGTCGCAAGTTGAACTTGGTATCAAAGTGAATAAATCGATGATCGTAAAAGGTTATTAATTTAAAACCATTTGAACACTGACACCCCTGAGTAAACGGTAGCCCCACCCTGACACCCCTGCCGAAATACCCCTCAATAGGGCATAATGTTACTGTCTATATCGTTCCCATAACATTTACTAGCACATTTTTAGTTGCAATATGCATGCTTACCGTGTCTTGTTCATCCTTATTACTATAGTCAGAATCATATATATCATCCGTATCAGAGTCCATGACCCTTGCTAAAACATCTGCTGCCGGCGGCGCCATTGAAAAATCCGAAAATCCGACCAAAATTGATGAAATAACACCACATTTATCAGCACAGATGGTCTTCAACGCATTGCCAGACAAAGCTATGTGCAGCCCGTAGCCAGTAGACCACTCTCCGGGTCAAAGGGCATGTGTACATTCGATGGGGAATTCCCCATAGCTTGTAAACAGTGCGCACATGTTAGCGGCCGGAAATCCGGCCGCCAGTGTATATACGATACTCATAATTATTAGCCTGAAATCCGGCCAGTATGTGTTCAAAGGGTTTTAAAGCTTTTAATGAGATAGAATTCCAGGCCACGGGAAATACACCATAATTTGTGCAGTAATGAAAAATATATCTTCTTCAGAAAATAGCATTTTCAAGCAAAAACGTCACTGCAAACATGACTTTAGCATAAACATAATTGATTACTATTTTATTGCTCCCCTTATTGAAAATCACCTATATAGTCAAATGGCGTTGAATATCATTTTAATGCCTTATTGTTGTCATTGTATAAGCCTGACATTTTGGCATATTTAATTGCACGAAATCGACATCCTCTTTCCAAGGGGAAATAAACTCGCGTCGTGTACAATAGACTCATCGAACGTTGACAACTGATTGACATAATTATTTATTTTTACTCAGGTGGATCTACTTGCTGAACATAGAGTTTCAGGGATAGTTATTCAAGGGCGCGAGTTAACAGGTGATAAGTATTTTGGTGGCGATGGCGTTATACTTCCCCCCGTTGCTCAACAATGGGTTACCAAATATAAGGCGTCATATAGTACAGATGGTTCCACATGGAATTTCGTAAAGGATAGTGCAACAAATGCTGATGAGGTGGGTCATTAAACACTTTAAGCGTGTTAAGCGAAGGACAAACAAAATGTGTTCGGGCAAACGGAACGTCGGGTTAGTCGAAATATTAAAATCAATATCGTGAACATGTTCGAGATTTTTGAAATGTTCAAAAAATGTCAATATTTCAATAACAACAACAAATCAGAATAAAAATGCCATTGAATGGAATAGGAGCGGTCAAGAAAGAGACATGCTTTGTAAACATTTTTCTGGAATGGGAAGTAAGTTAAATCATCTGTGTAATACCAATATACCATGGAAATGCTGTATTTTCCATATACAAACGAAAAATAGATAACTATCCCTCTAACTTCAAACGGCATAGCGCATGCCCAAGATAATTCCATTTACCATTATTTTTTTCACTCTTTCCTATTTTTCTGTATTTTCACGATGCCACAACTGTGTGTAAAAATAGGTTACATGATGTAATGGCTAGGCCTACGTTATATTTGGCCTGATTTAAAGATCAATACTATAATTATATTGCCAGAGCTATAAGTTCCCAAATAAACATGGAATTTAATCAAAACAAAACTTTTTCTTTAATATCTGTTGTTATTCTATTCGATAGATATTTGGGGGCAACACGGACACGACGACACCCGTAAGAAGCCTATTCGATACACCAGTGTTGGCCAGATACATAAGGATACATCCGTGGGAGTGGAATAACTATATATCCCTCAGATTTGAACTTCTAGGTTGTCCAGGTATGTCATAATGGGGTTTACTGCGTGGCAGTTTTATAGGAGATGGGAGAAAACTACTATTAAAGTTTGCCACTCCGAATGAAAAAGAATTCTATCCGTGTTTTGATTAGGCCACTTTCAATTAATTATTAGATTCTCGTATATACGAGTAGCTCTGGCCTTGTTAGGAGGGAAAACGATTTTCATGTTTATTTTTTACTCATAATGTCCTGTCAGTCTGTTTTAGTTCTAATGACCCCTTCTTTGACTCATTGAGCAAAAATAGTGACGAAATGACACTATTGTCTAAGAAAATGCGGCTTCGTGAACAAACCATACCAAATTTACTTACTCCCCAAGCTTCCCCATTCTAGAAAGTGTTTACAAAACAGGACTCTTTCTCGAAGACCGCCCCAAATCCATTTAAGTAGAATTTCCAGGAGAATTTGTATGAAATCATTAGTTCATATCTTTAATATCAGTTTTTTTTTTTGCATTTAGTTCCGCCAGTATGTAGAGGTGCTCCGTTGGGCATGGAGGACGGTACAATTGAGGATAGTCAACTGAGCAGCTCTACAGAGTGGAATATCTACACTTCTGCTACCAATGCTAGACTGAACTACATACCGCAACTTAGACAAACCGCTGGTGCATGGATCGCAGGGACGAGCTCTCAAGATCAGGACCAATGGATCAAGGTGAGATCCTCCGAATTCAATCGATGCATGCATGGCACATCTGAGCGGGGCATCTGAGACGATTATTACTCTTCAGAGCCATTGCGTCTCAGCGGCACATCCTTCTGCGAATAGCCCATCATGGGCGCAGTTAAAATATCCACCGTTTTCCAACACACAGACACAAAACCGCTTTTAAACAAAAGGTATTCAGCAGGACTCAAACCTTGCGGGGACAAATCGATTCTAGTGCATAGCTTCAACTGCTCGGCCATGCGTCACTCATTGAAGTGCCATCGTGTTCACTACATAATGAACTAGTGGTGAACTATGGATTATTCGAAACCATTTAAGCCAAATCGAACCCAGTTTCTAAAACATTTATTAATATGAGAACGGCGTCGTCGCAAGTTGAACTTGGTATCAAAGTGAATAAATCGATAATCGTAAAAGGTTATTAATTTAAAACCATTTGAACACTGACACCCCTGAGTAAACGGTAGCCCCACCCTGACACCCCTGCCGAAATACTCCTCAATAGAGCATAATGTTACTGTCTATACCGTTCCCATAACATTTACTAGCACTTTTTTAGTTGCAATATGCATGCTTACCGTGTCTTGTTCATCCTTATTACTATAGTCAGAATCATATATATCCTCCGTATCAGAGTCCATGACCCTTGCTAAAACATCTGCTGCCGGCGGCGCCATTGAAAAATCCGAAAATCCGACCAAAATTGATGAAATAACACCACATTTATCAGCACAGATCGTCTTCAACGCATTGCAAGACAAAGCTATGTGCAGCTCGTAGCCAGTAGACCACTCTCCGGGTCAAAGGGCATGTGTACATTCGATGGGGAATTCCCCAAAGCTTGTAAACAGTGCGCACATGTAAGCGGCCGGAAATCCGGCCGCCAGTGTATATACGATACTCATAAGTATTAGCATGAAATCCGGCCAGTATGTGTTCAAAGGGTTTTAAAGCTTTTAATGAGATAGAATTCCAGGCCACGGGAAATACACCGTAATTTGTACAGTAATGAAAAAAAATATCTTCTTCAGAAAATAGCATTTTCAAGCAAAAAGTCACTGCAAACATGACTTTAGCATATAAAAATAATTGATTACTATTTTATTGCTCCCCTTATTGAAAATCACCTATATAGTCAAATGGCGTTGAATATCATTTCAATGCCTTATTGTTGTCATTGTTTAAGCCTGACATTTTGGCATATTTAATTGCACGAAATCGACATCCTCTTTCCAAGGGGAAATAAACTCGCGTCGTGTACAATAGACTCATCGAACGTTGACAACTGATTGACATAATTATTTATTTTTACTCAGGTGGATCTACTCGCTGAACATAGAGTTTCAGGGATAGTTATTCAAGGGCGCGAGTTAACAGGTGATAAGTATTTTGGTGGCGATGACGTTATACTTCCCCGCGTTGCTCAACAATGGGTTACCAAATATAAGGCGTCATATAGTACAGATGGTTCCACATGGAATTTCGTAAAGGATAGTGCAACAAATGCTGATGAGGTGGGTCATTAAACACTTTAAGCATGTTAAGCGAAGGACAAACAAAATGTGTTCGGGCAAACGGAACGTCGGGTTAGTCGAAATTTTAAAATCAATATCGTGAACATGTTCGAGATTTTTGAAATGTTCAAAAAATGTCAATATTTCAATAACAACAACAAATCAGAATAAAAATGCCATTGAATGGAATAGGAGCGGTCAAGAAAGAGACATGCTTTGTAAAGATTTTTCTGGAATGGGAAGTAAGTTAAATCATCTGTGTAATACCAATATACCATGGAAATGCTGTATTTTCCATATACAAACGAAAAATAGATAACTATCCCTGTAACTTCAAACGGCATAGCGCATGCCCAAGATAATTCCATTTACCATTATTTTTTTCACTCTTTCCTATTTTTCTGTATTTTCACGATGCCACAACTGTGTGTAAAAATAGGTTACATGATGTAATGGTTAGGCCTACATTATATTTGGCCTGATTTAAAGATCAATACTATAATTATATTGCCAGAGCTATAAGTTCCCAAATAAACATGGAATTTAATCAAAACAAAACCTTTTCTTTAATATCTGTTGTTATTCTATTCGATAGATATTCGAGGGCAACACGGACACGACGACACCCGTAAGAAGCCTATTCGATATACCAGTGTTGGCCAGATACATAAGGATACATCCGTGGGAGTGGAATAACTATATATCCCTCAGATTTGAACTTCTAGGTTGTCCAGGTATGTCATAATGGGGTTTACTGCGTGGCAGTTTTATAGGAGATGGGAGAAAACTACTATTAAAGTTTGCCACTCCGAATGAAAAAGAATTCTATCCGTGTTTTGATTAGGCCACTTTCAATTAATTATTAGATTCTCGTACGAGTAGCTCTGGCCTTGTTAGGAGGGAGAACGATTTTCATGTTTATTTTTTACTCATAATGTCCTGTCAGTCTGTTTTAGTTCTAATGACCCCTTCTTTGACTCATTGAGCAAAAATAGTGACGAAATGACACTATTGTCTAAGAAAATGCAGCTTCGTGAACAAACCATACCAAATTTACTTACTCCCCAAGCTTCCCCATTCCAGAAAGTGTTTACAAAACAGGACTCTTTCTCGAAGACCGCCCCAAATCCATTTAAGTAGAATTTCCAGGAGAATTTGTATGACATCATTAGTTCATATCTTTAATATCAGTTTTTTTTGTTGCATTTAGTTCCGCCAGTATGTAGAGGTGCTCCGTTGGGCATGGAGGACGGTACAATTGAGGATAGTCAACTGAGCAGCTCTACAGAGTGGAATATCTACACTTCTGCTATCAATGCTAGACTGAACTACATACCGCAACTTAGACAAACCGCTGGTGCATGGATCGCAGGGACGAGCTCTCAAGATCAGGACCAATGGATCAAGGTGAGATCCTCCGAATTCAATCGATGCATGCATGGCACATCTGAGCGGGGCATCTGAGACGATTATTACTCTTCAGAGCCATTGCGTCTCAGCGGCACATCCTTCTGCGAATAACCCATCATGGGCGCAGTTAAAATATCCACCGTTTTCCAACACACAGACACAAAACCGCTTTTAAACAAAAGGTATTCAGCAGGACTCAAACCGTGCGGGGAGAAATCGATTCTAGTGCATAGCTTCAACCGCTCGGCCATGCGTCACTCATTGAAGTGCCATCGTGTTCACTACATAATGAACTAGTGGTGAACTATGGGTTATTCGAAACCATTTAAGCCAAATCGAACCCAGTTTCTAAAACATTTATTAATATGAGAACGGCGTCGTCGCAAGTTGAACTTGGTATCAAAGTGAATAAATCGATGATCGTAAAAGGTTATTAATTTAAAACCATTTGAACACTGACACCCCTGAGTAAACGGTAGCCCCACCCTGACACCCCTGCCGAAATACTCCTCAATAGGGCATAATGTTACTGTCTATATCGTTCCCATAACATTTACTAGCACTTTTTTAGTTGCAATATGCATGCTTACCGTGTCTTGTTCATCCTTATTACTATAGTCAGAATCATATATATCCTCCGTATCAGAGTCCATGACCCTTGCTAAAACATCTGCTGCCGGCGGCGCCATTGAAAAATCCGAAAATCCGACCAAAATTGATGAAATAACACCACATTTATCAGCACAGATCGTCTTCAACGCATTGCAAGACAAAGCTATGTGCAGCTCGTAGCCAGTAGACCACTCTCCGGGTCAAAGGGCATGTGTACATTCGATGGGGAATTCCCCAAAGCTTGTAAACAGTGCGCACATGTAAGCGGCAGGAAATCCGGCCGCCAGTGTATATACGATACTCATAAGTATTAGCCTGAAATCCGGCCAGTATGTGTTCAAAGGGTTTTAAAGCTTTTAATGAGATAGAATTCCAGGCCACGGGAAATACACCGTAATTTGTACAGTAATGAAAAAAAATATCTTCTTCAGAAAATAGCATTTTCAAGCAAAAAGTCACTGCAAACATGACTTTAGCATATAAAAATAATTGATTACTATTTTATTGCTCCCCTTATTGAAAATCACCTATATAGTCAAATGGCGTTGAATATCATTTCAATGCCTTATTGTTGTCATTGTATAAGCCTGACATTTTGGCATATTTAATTGCACGAAATCGACATCCTCTTTCCAAGGGGAAATAAACTCGCGTCGTGTACAATAGACTCATCGAACGTTGACAACTGATTGACATAATTATTTATTTTTACTCAGGTGGATCTACTCGCTGAACATAGAGTTTCAGGGATAGTTATTCAAGGGCGCGAGTTAACAGGTGATAAGTATTTTGGTGGCGATGACGTTATACTTCCCCGCGTTGCTCAACAATGGGTTACCAAATATAAGGCGTCATATAGTACAGATGGTTCCACATGGAATTTCGTAAAGGATAGTGCAACAAATGCTGATGAGGTGGGTCATTAAACACTTTAAGCATGTTAAGCGAAGGACAAACAAAATGTGTTCGGGCAAACGGAACGTCGGGTTAGTCGAAATTTTAAAATCAATATCGTGAACATGTTCGAGAGTTTTGAAATGTTCAACAAATGTCAATATTTCAATAACAACAACAAATCAGAATAAAAATGCCATTGAATGGAATAGGAGCGGTCAAGAAAGAGACATGCTTTGTAAACATTTTTCTGGAATGGGAAGTAAGTTAAATCATCTGTGTAATACCAATATACCATGGAAATGCTGTATTTTCCATATACAAACGAAAAATAGATAACTATCCCTCTAACTTCAAACGGCATAGCGCATGCCCAAGATAATTCCATTTACCATTATTTTTTTCACTCTTTCCTATTTTTCTGTATTTTCACGATGCCACAACTGTTTGTAAAAATAGGTTACATGATGTAATGGCTAAGCCTACATTATATTTGGCCTGATTTAAAGATCAATACTATAATTATATTGCCAGAGCTATAAGTTCCCAAATAAACATGGAATTTAATCAAAACAAAACCTTTTCTTTAATATCTGTTGTTATTCTATTCGATAGATATTCGAGGGCAACACGGACACGACGACACCCGTAAGAAGCCTATTCGATATACCAGTGTTGGCCAGATACATAAGGATACATCCGTGGGAGTGGAATAACTATATATCCCTCAGATTTGAACTTCTAGGTTGTCCAGGTATGTCATAATGGGGTTTACTGCGTGGCAGTTTTATAGGAGATGGGAGAAAACTACTATTAAAGTTTGCCACTCCGAATGAAAAAGAATTCTATCCGTGTTTTGATTAGGCAACTTTCAATTAATTATTAGATTCTCGTACGAGTAGCTCTGGCCTTGTTAGGAGGGAGAACGATTTTCATATTTATTTTTTACTCATAATGTCCTGTCAGTCTGTTTTAGTTCTAATGACCCCTTCTTTGACTCATTGAGCAAAAATAGTGACGAAATGACACTATTGTCTAAGAAAATGCAGCTTCGTGAACAAACCATACCAAATTTACTTACTCCCCAAGCTTCCCCATTCCAGAAAGTGTTTACAAAACAGGACTCTTTCTCGAAGACCGCCCCAAATCCATTTAAGTAGAATTTCCAGGAGAATTTGTATGAAATCATTAGTTCATATCTTTAATATCAGTTTTTTTGTTGCATTTAGTTCCGCCAGTATGTAGAGGTGCTCCGTTGGGCATGGAGGACGGTACAATTGAGGATAGTCAACTGAGCAGCTCTACAGAGTGGAATATCTACACTTCTGCTACCAATGCTAGACTGAACTACATACCGCAACTTAGACAAACCGCTGGTGCATGGATCGCAGGGACGAGCTCTCAAGATCAGGACCAATGGATCAAGGTGAGATCCTCCGAATTCAATCGATGCATGCATGGCACATCTGAGCGGGGCATCTGAGACGATTATTACTCTTCAGAGCCATTGCGTCTCACCGGCACATCCTTCTGCGAATAGCCCATCATGGGCGCAGTTAAAATATCCACCGTTTTCCAACACACAGACACAAAACCGCTTTTAAACCAAAGGTATTCAGCAGGACTCAAACCGTGCGGGGAGAAATCGATTCTAGTGCATAGCTTCAACCGCTCGGCTATGCGTCACTCATTGAAGTGCCATCGTGTTCACTACATAATGAACTAGTGGTGAACTATGGGTTATTCGAAACCATTTAAGCCAAATCGAACCCAGTTTCTAAAACATTTATTAATATGAGAACGGCGTCGTCGCAAGTTGAACTTGGTATCAAAGTGAATAAATCGATGATCGTAAAAGGTTATTAATTTAAAACCATTTGAACACTGACACCCCTGAGTAAACGGTAGCCCCACCCTGACACCCCTGCCGAAATACTCCTCAATAGGGCATAATGTTACTGTCTATATCGTTCCCATAACATTTACTAGCACTTTTTAGTTGCAATATGCATGCTTACCGTGTCTTGTTCATCCTTATTACTATAGTCAGAATCATATATATCCTCCGTATCAGAGTCCATGACCCTTGCTAAAACATCTGCTGCCGGCGGCGCCATTGAAAAATCCGAAAATCCGACCAAAATTGATGAAATAACACCACATTTATCAGCACAGATCGTCTTCAACGCATTGCAAGACAAAGCTATGTGCAGCTCGTAGCCAGTAGACCACTCTCCGGGTCAAAGGGCATGTGTACATTCGATGGGGAATTCCCCAAAGCTTGTAAACAGTGCGCACATGTAAGCGGCCGGAAATCCGGCCGCCAGTGTATATACGATACTCATAAGTATTAGCCTGAAATCCGGCCAGTATGTGTTCAAAGGGTTTTAAAGCTTTTAATGAGATAGAATTCCAGGCCACGGGAAATACACCGTAATTTGTACAGTAATGAAAAGAAAAATCTTCTTCAGAAAATAGCATTTTCAAGCAAAAAGTCACTGCAAACATGACTTTAGCATATAAAAATAATTGATTACTATTTTATTGCTCCCCTTATTGAAAATCACCTATATAGTCAAATGGCGTTGAATATCATTTCAATGCCTTATTGTTGTCATTGTATAAGCCTGACATTTTGGCATATTTAATTGCACGAAATCGACATCCTCTTTCCAAGGGGAAATAAACTCGCGTCGTGTACAATAGACTCATCGAACGTTGACAACTGATTGACATAATTATTTATTTTTACTCAGGTGGATCTACTCGCTGAACATAGAGTTTCAGGGATATTTATTCAAGGGCGCGAGTTAACAGGTGATAAGTATTTTGGTGGCGATGACGTTATACTTCCCCGCGTTGCTCAACAATGGGTTACCAAATATAAGGCGTCATATAGTACAGATGGTTCCACATGGAATTTCGTAAAGGATAGTGCAACAAATGCTGATGAGGTGGGTCATTAAACACTTTAAGCATGTTAAGCGAAGGACAAACAAAATGTGTTCGGGCAAACGGAACGTCGGGTTAGTCGAAATTTTAAAATCAATATCGTGAACATGTTCGAGATTTTTGAAATGTTCAACAAATGTCAATATTTCAATAACAACAACAAATCAGAATAAAAATGCCATTGAATGGAATAGGAGCGGTCAAGAAAGAGACATGCTTTGTAAACATTTTTCTGGAATGGGAAGTAAGTTAAATCATCTGTGTAATACCAATATACCATGGAAATGCTGTATTTTCCATATACAAACAAAAAATAGATAACTATCCCTCTAACTTCAAACGGCATAGCGCATGCCCAAGATAATTCCATTTACCATTATTTTTTTCACTCTTTCCTATTTTTCTGTATTTTCACGATGCCACAACTGTGTGTAAAAATAGGTTACATGATGTAATGGCTAGGCCTACATTATATTTGGCCTGATTCAAAGATCAATACTATAATTATATTGCCAGAGCTATAAGTTCCCAAATAAACATGGAATTTAATCAAAACAAAACCTTTTCTTTAATATCAGTTGTTATTCTATTCGATAGATATTCGAGGGCAACACGGACACGACGACACCCGTAAGAAGCCTATTCGATATACCAGTGTTGGCCAGATACATAAGGATACATCCGTGGGAGTGGAATAACTATATATCCCTCAGATTTGAACTTCTAGGTTGTCCAGGTATGTCATAATGGTGTTTACTGCGTGGCAGTTTTATAGGAGATGGGAGAAAACTACTATTAAAGTTTGCCACTCCGAATGAAAAAGAATTCTATCCGTGTTTTGATTAGGCCACTTTCAATTAATTATTAGATTCTCGTACGAGTAGCTCTGGCCTTGTTAGGAGGGAGAACGATTTTCATGTTTATTTTTTACTCATAATGTCCTGTCAGTCTGTTTTAGTTCTAATGACCCCTTCTTTGACTCATTGAGCAAAAATAGTGACGAAATGACACTATTGTCTAAGAAAATGCAGCTTCGTGAACAAACCATACCAAATTTACTTACTCCCCAAGCTTCCCCATTCCAGAAAGTGTTTACAAAACAGGACTCTTTCTCGAAGACCGCCCCAAATCCATTTAAGTAGAATTTCCAGGAGAATTTGTATGAAATCAATAGTTCATATCTTTAATATCAGTTTTTTGTTGCATTTAGTTCCGCCAGTATGTAGAGGTGCTCCGTTGGGCATGGAGGACGGTACAATTGAGGATAGTCAACTGAGCAGCTCTACAGAGTGGAATATCTACACTTCTGCTACCAATGCTAGACTGAACTACATACCGCAACTTAGACAAACCGCTGGTGCATGGATCGCAGGGACGAGCTCTCAAGATCAGGACCAATGGATCAAGGTGAGATCCTCCGAATTCAATCGATGCATGCATGGCACATCTGAGCGGGGCATCTGAGACGATTATTACTCTTCAGAGCCATTGCGTCTCAGCGGCACATCCTTCTGCGAATAACCCATCATGGGCGCGGTTAAAATATCCACCGTTTTCCAACACACAGACACAAAACCGCTTTTAAACAAAAGGTATTCAGCAGGACTCAAACCGTGCGGGGAGAAATCGATTCTAGTGCATAGCTTCAACCGCTCGGCCATGCGTCACTCATTGAAGTGCCATCGTGTTCACTGCATAATGAACTAGTGGTGAACTATGGGTTATTCGAAACTATTTAAGCCAAATCGAACCCAGTTTCTAAAACATTTATTAATATGAGAACGGCGTCGTCGCAAGTTGAACTTGGTATCAAAGTGAATAAATCGATGATCGTAAAAGGTTATTAATTTAAAACCATTTGAACACTGACACCCCTGAGTAAACGGTAGCCCCACCCTGACACCCCTGCCGAAATACTCCTCAATAGGGCATAATGTTACTGTCTATATCGTTCCCATAACATTTACTAGCACTTTTTTAGTTGCAATATGCATGCTTACCGTGTCTTGTTCATCCTTATTACTATAGTCAGAATCATATATATCCTCCGTATCAGAGTCCATGACCCTTGCTAAAACATCTGCTGCCGGCGGCGCCATTGAAAAATCCGAAAATCCGACCAAAATTGATGAAATAACACCACATTTATCAGCACAGATCGTCTTCAACGCATTGCAAGACAAAGCTATGTGCAGCTCGTAGCTAGTAGACCACTCTCCGGGTCAAAGGGCATGTGTACATTCGATGGGGAATTCCCCAAAAGCTTGTATATAAACAGTGCGCACATGTAAGCGGCCGGAAATCCGGCCGCCAGTGTATATACGATACTCATAAGTATTAGCCTGAAATCCGGCCAGTATGTGTTCAAAGGGTTTTAAAGCTTTTAATGAGATAGAATTCCAGGCCAAGGGAAATACACCGTAATTTGTACAGTAATGAAAAAAAAAATCTTCTTCAGAAAATAGCATTTTCAAGCAAAAAGTCACTGCAAACATGACTTTAGCATATAAAAATAATTGATTACTATTTTATTGCTCCCCTTATTGAAAATCACCTATATAGTCAAATGGCGTTGAATATCATTTCAATGCCTTATTGTTGTCATTGTATAAGCCTGACATTTTGGCATATTTAATTGCACGAAATCGACATCCTCTTTCCTAGGGGAAATAAACTCGCGTCGTGTACAATAGACTCATCGAACGTTGACAACTGATTGACATAATTATTTATTTTTACTCAGGTGGATCTACTCGCTGAACATAGAGTTTCAGGGATAGTTATTCAAGGGCGCGAGTTAACAGGTGATAAGTATTTTGGTGGCGATGACGTTATACTTCCCCGCGTTGCTCAACAATGGGTTACCAAATATAAGGCGTCATATAGTACAGATGGTTCCACATGGAATTTCGTAAAGGATAGTGCAACAAATGCTGATGAGGTGGGTCATTGAACACTTTAAGCATGTTAAGCGAAGGACAAACAAAATGTGTTCGGGCAAACGAAACGTCGGGTTAGTCGAAATTTTAAAATCAATATCGTGAACATGTTCGAGATTTTTGAAATGTTCAACAAATGTCAATATTTCAATAACAACAACAAATCAGAATAAAAATGCCATTGAATGGAATAGGAGCGGTCAAGAAAGAGACATGCTTTGTAAAGATTTTTCTGGAATGGGAAGTAAGTTAAATCATCTGTGTAATACCAATATACCATGGAAATGCTGTATTTTCCATATACAAACGAAAAATAGATAACTATCCCTCTAACTTTAAACGGCATAGCGCATGCCCAAGATAATTCCATTTACCATTATTTTTTTCACTCTTTCCTATTTTTCTGTATTTTCACGATGCCACAACTGTGTGTAAAAATAGGTTACATGATGTAATGGCTAGGCCTACATTATATTTGGCCTGATTTAAAGATCAATACTATAATTATATTGCCAGAACTATAAGTTCCCAAATAAACATGGAATTTAATCAAAACAAAACCTTTTCTTTAATATCTGTTGTTATTCTATTCGATAGATATTCGGGGGCAACACGGACACGACGACACCCGTAAGAAGCCTATTCGATACACCAGTGTTGGCCAGATACATAAGGATACATCCGTGGGAGTGGAATAACTATATATCCCTCAGATTTGAACTTCTAGGTTGTCCAGGTATGTCATAATGGGGTTTACTGCGTGGCAGTTTTATAGGAGATGGGAGAAAACTACTATTAAAGTTTGCCACTCCGAATGCAAAAAAAATTCAATCCGTGTTTTGATTAGGCCACTTTCAATTAATTATTAGATTCTCGTACGAGTAGCTCTGGCCTTGTTAGGAGGGAGAACGATTTTCATGTTTATTTTTTACTCATAATGTCCTGTCAGTCTGTTTTAGTTCTAATGACCCCTTCTTTGACTCAATGAGCAAAAATAGTGACGAAATGACACTATTGTCTAAGAAAATGCAGCTTCGTGATCAAACCATACCAAATTTACTTACTCCCCAAGCTTCCCCATTCCAGAAAGTGTTTACAAAACAGGACTCTTTCTCGAAGACCGCCCCAAATCCATTTAAGTAGAATTTCCAGGAGAATTTGTATGAAATCATTAGTTCATATCTTTAATATCAGTTTTTTATTGCATTTAGTTCCGCCAGTATGTAGAGGTGCTCCGTTGGGCATGGAGAACGGTACAATTGAGGATAGTCAACTGAGCAGCTCTACAGAGTGGAATATCTACACTTCTGCTACCAATGCTAGACTGAACTACATACCGCAACATAGACAAACCGCTGGTGCATGGATCGCAGGGACGAGCTCTCAAGATCAGGACCAATGGATCAAGGTGAGATCCTCCGAATTCAATCGATGCATGCATGGCACATCTGAGCGGGGCATCTGAGACGATTATTACTCTTCAGAGCCATTGCGTCTCAGCGGCACATCCTTCTGCGAATAACCCATCATGGGCGCAGTTAAAATATCCACCATTTTCCAACACACAGACACAAAACCGCTTTTAAATAAAAGGTATTCAGCAGGACTCAAACCGTGCGGGGAGAAATCGATTCTAGTGCATAGCTTCAACCGCTCGACCATGCGTCACTCATTGAAGTGCCATCGTGTTCACTACATAATGAACTAGTGGTGAACTATGGGTTATTCGAAACCATTTAAGCCAAATCGAACCCAGTTTCTAAAACATTTATTAATATGAGAACGGCGTCGTCGCAAGTTGAACTTGGTATCAAAGTGAATAAATCGATGATCGTAAAAGGTTATTAATTTAAAACCATTTGAACACTGACACCCCTGAGTAAACGGTAGCCCCACCCTGACACCCCTGCCGAAATACCCCTCAATAGGGCATAATGTTACTGTCTATATCGTTCCCATAACATTTACTAGCACTTTTTAGTTGCAATATGCATGCTTACCGTGTCTTGTTCATCCTTATTACTATAGTCAGAATCATATATATCCTCTGTATCAGAGTCCATGACCCTTGCCAAAACATCTGCTGCCGGCGGCGCCATTGAAAAACCCGAAAATCCGACCAAAATTGATGAAATAACACCCCATTTATCAGCACAGATCGTCTTCAACGCATTGCAAGACAAAGCTATGTGCAGCTCGTAGCCAGTAGACCACTCTCCGGGTCAAAGGGCATGTGTACATTCGATGGGAAATTCCCCAAAGCTTGTAAACAGTGCGCACACGTTAGCGGCCGGAAATCCGGCCGCCAGTGTATATACGGTACTCATAAGTATTAGCCTGAAATCCGGCCAGTATGTGTTCAAAGGGTTTTAAAGCTTTTAATGAGATAGAATTCCAGGCCACGGGAAATACACCATAATTTGTTCAGTAATGAAAAAAATATCTTCTTCAGAAAATAGCATTTTCAAGCAAAAACGTCACTGCAAACATGACTTTAGCATATAAAAATAATTGATTACTATTGTATTGCTCCCCTTATTGAAAATCACCTATATAGTCAAATGGCGTTGAATATCATTTCAATGCCTTATTGTTGTCATTGTATAAGCCTGACATTTTGGCATATTTAATTGCAGGAAATCGACATCCTCTTTCCAAGGGGAAATAAACTCGCATCGTGTACAATAGACTCATCGAACGTTGACAACTGATTGACATAATTATTTATTTTTATTCAGGCGGATCTACTCGCTGAACATAGAGTTTCAGGGATAGTTATTCAAGGGCGCGAGTTAACAGGTGATAAGTATTTTGGTGGCGATGACGTTATACTTCCCCGCGTTGCTCAACAATGGGTTACCAAATATAAGGCGTCATATAGTACAGATGGTTCCACATGGAATTTCGTAAAGGATAGTGCAACAAATGCTGATGAGGTGGGTCATGGAACACTTTAAGCATGTTAAGCGAAGGACAAACAAAATGTGTTCGGGCAAACGGAACGTCGGGTTAGACGAAATTTTAAAATCAATATCGTGAACATGTTCGAGATTTTTGAAATGTTCAAAAAATGTCAATATTTCAATAACAACAACAAATCAGAATAAAAAATGCCATTGAATGGAATAGGAGCGGTCAAGAAAGAGACATGCTTTGTAAACATTTTTCTGGAATGGGAAGTAAGTTAAATCATCTGTGTAATACCAATATACCATGGAAATGCTGTATTTTCCATATACAAACGAAAAATAGATAACTATCCCTCTAACTTTAAACGGCATAGCGCATGCCCAAGATAATTCCATTTACCATTATTTTTTTCACTCTTTCCTATTTTTCTGTATTTTCACGATGCCACAACTGTGTGTAAAAATAGGTTACATGATGTAATGGCTAGGCCTACATTATATTTGGCCTGATTTAAAGATCAATACTATAATTATATTGCCAGAGCTATAAGTTCCCAAATAAACATGGAATTTAATCAAAACAAAACCTTTTCTTTAATATCTGTTGTTATTCTATTCGATAGATATTCGGGGGCAACACGGACACGACGACACCCGTAAGAAGCCTATTCGATACACCAGTGTTGGCCAGATACATAAGGATACATCCGTGGGAGTGGAATAACTATATATCCCTCAGATTTGAACTTCTAGGTTGTCCAGGTATGTCATAATGGGGTTTACTGCGTGGCAGTTTTATAGGAGATGGGAGAAAACTACTATTAAAGTTTGCCACTCCGAATGCAAAAAAAATTCAATCCGTGTTTTGATTAGGCCACTTTCAATTAATTATTAGATTCTCGTACGAGTAGCTCTGGCCTTGTTAGGAGGGAGAACGATTTTCATGTTTATTTTTTACTCATAATGTCCTGTCAGTCTGTTTTAGTTCTAATGACCCCTTCTTTGACTCATTGAGCAAAAATAGTGACGAAATGACACTATTGTCTAAGAAAATGCAGCTTCGTGAACAAACCATACCAAATTTACTTTCTCCCCAAGCTTCCCCATTCCAGAAAGTGTTTACAAAACAGGACTCTTTCTCGAAGACCGCCCCAAATCCATTTAAGTAGAATTTCCAGGAGAATTTGTATGAAATCATTAGTTCATATCTTTAATATCAGTTTTTTATTGCATTTAGTTCCGCCAGTATGTAGAGGTGCTCCGTTGGGCATGGAGGACGGTACAATTGAGGATAGTCAACTGAGCAGCTCTACAGAGTGGAATATCTACACTTCTGCTACCAATGCTAGACTGAACTACATACCGCAACATAGACAAACCGCTGGTGCATGGATCGCAGGGACGAGCTCTCAAGATCAGGACCAATGGATCAAGGTGAGATCCTCCGAATTCAATCGATGCATGCATGGCACATCTGAGCGGGGCATCTGAGACGATTATTACTCTTCAGAGCCATTGCGTCTCAGCGGCACATCCTTCTGCGAATAACCCATCATGGGCGCAGTTAAAATATCCACCATTTTCCAACACACAGACACAAAACCGCTTTTAAACAAAAGGTATTCAGCAGGACTCAAACCGTGCGGGGAGAAATCGATTCTAGTGCATAGCTTCAACCGCTCGGCCATGCGTCACTCATTGAAGTGCCATCGTGTTCACTACATAATGAACTAGTGGTGAACTATGGGTTATTCGAAACCATTTAAGCCAAATCGAACCCAGTTTCTAAAACATTTATTAATATGAGAACGGCGTCGTCGCAAGTTGAACTTGGTATCAAAGTGAATAAATCGATGATCGTAAAACGTTATTAATTTAAAACCATTTGAACACTGACACCCCTGAGTAAACGGTAGCCCCACCCTGACACCCCTGCCGAAATACCCCTCAATAGGGCATAATGTTACTGTCTATATCGTTCCCATAACATTTACTAGCACTTTTTTAGTTGCAATATGCATGCTTACCGTGTCTTGTTCATCCTTATTACTATAGTCAGAATCATATATATCCTCCGTATCAGAGTCCATGACCCTTGCTAAAACATCTGCTGCCGGCGGCGCCATTGAAAAATCCGAAAATCCGACCAAAATTGATGAAATAACACCCCATTTATCAGCACAGATCGTCTTCAACGCATTGCAAGACAAAGCTATGTGCAGCTCGTAGCCAGTAGACCACTCTCCGGGTCAAAGGGCATGTGTACATTCGATGGGGAATTCCCCAAAGCTTGTAAACAGTGCGCACACGTTAGCGGCCGGAAATCCGGCCGCCAGTGTATATACGATACTCATAAGTATTAGCCTGAAATCCGGCCAGTATGTGTTCAAAGGGTTTTAAAGCTTTTAATGAGATAGAATTCCAGGCCACGGGAAATACACCATAATTTGTGCAGTAATGAAAAAAATATCTTCTTCAGAAAATAGCATTTTCAAGCAAATGACTTTAGCATATAAAAATAATTGATTACTATTTTATTGCTCACCTTATTGAAAATCACCTATATAGTCAAATGGCGTTGAATATCATTTCAATGCCTTATTGTTGTAATCGTATAAGCCTGACATTTTGGCATATTTAATTGCACGAAATCGACATCCTCTTTCCAAGGGGAAATAAACTCGCGTCGTGTACAATAGACTCATCGAACGTTGACAACTGATTGACATAATTATTTATTTTTATTCAGGCGGATCTACTCGCTGAACATAGAGTTTCAGGGATAGTTATTCAAGGGCGCGAGTTAACAGGTGATAAGTATTTTGGTGGCGATGACGTTATACTTCCCCGCGTTGCTCAACAATGGGTTACCAAATATAAGGCGTCATATAGTACAGATGGTTCCACATGGAATTTCGTAAAGGATAGTGCAACAAATGCTGATGAGGTGGGTCATTGAACACTTTAAGCATGTTAAGCGAAGGACAAACAAAATGTGTTCGGGCAAACAGAACGTCGGGTTAGACGAAATTTCAAAATCAATATCGTGAACATGTTCGAGATTTTTGAAATGTTCAAAAAATGTCAATATTTCAATAACAACAACAAATCAGAACAAAAATGCCATTGAATGGAATAGGAGCGGTCAAGAAAGAGACATGCTTTGTAAACATTTTTCTGGAATGGGAAGTAAGTTAAATCATCTGTGTAATACCAATATACCATGGAAATGCTGTATTTTCCATATACAAACGAAAAATAGATAACTATCCCTCTAACTTTAAACGGCATAGCGCATGCCCAAGATAATTCCATTTACCATTATTTTTTTCACTCTTTCCTATTTTTCTGTATTTTCACGATGCCACAACTGTGTATAAATAGGTTACATGATGTAATGGCTAGGCCTACATTATATTTGGCCTGATTTAAAGATCAATACTATAATTATATTGCCAGAGCTATAAGTTCCCAAATAAACATGGAATTTAATCAAAACAAAACCTTTTCTTTAATATCTGTTGTTATTCTATTCGATAGATATTCGGGGGCAACACGGACACGACGACACCCGTAAGAAGCCTATTCGAAACACCAGTGTTGGCCAGATACATAAGGATACATCCGTGGGAGTGGAATAACTATATATCCCTCAGATTTGAACTTCTAGGTTGTCCAGGTATGTCATAATGGGGTTTACTGCGTGGCAGTTTTATAGGAGATGGGAGAAAACTACTATTAAAGTTTGCCACTCCGAATGCAAAAAAAAATTCAATCCGTGTTTTGATTAGTCCACTTTCAATTAATTATTAGATTCTCGTACGAGTAGCTCTGGCCTTGTTAGGAGGGAGAACGATGTTCATGTTTATTTTTTACTCATAATGTCCTGTCAGTCTGTTTTAGTTCTAATGACCCCTTCTTTGACTCATTGAGCAAAAATAGTGACGAAATGACACTATTGTCTAAGAAAATGCAGCTTCGTGAACAAACCATACCAAATTTACTTACTCCCCAAGCTTCCCCATTCCAGAAAGTGTTTACAAAACAGGACTCTTTCTCGAAGACCGCCCTAAATCCATTTAAGTAGAATTTCCAGGAGAATTTGTATGAAATCATTAGTTCATATCTTTAATATCAGTTTTTTGTTGCATTTAGTTCCGCCAGTATGTAGAGGTGCTCCGTTGGGAATGGAGGACGGTACAATTGAGGATAGTCAACTGAGCAGCTCTACAGAGTGGAATATCTACACTTCTGCTACCAATGCTAGACTGAACTACATACCACAACATAGACAAACCGCTGGTGCATGGATCGCAGGGACGAGCTCTCAAGATCAGGACCAATGGATCAAGGTGAGATCCTCCGAATTCAATCGATGCATGCATGGCACATCTGGGCGGGGCATCTGAGACGATTATTACTCTTCATAGCCATTGCGTCTCAGCGGCACATCCTTCTGCGAATAACCCATCATGGGCGCAGTTAAAATATCCACCATTTTCCAATACACAGACACAAAACCGCTTTTAAACAAAAGGTATTCAGCAGGACTCAAACCATGCGGGGAGAAATCGATTCTAGTGCATAGCTTCAACCGCTCGGCCATGCGTCACTCATTGAAGTGCCATCGTGTTCACTACATAATGAACTAGTGGTGAACTATGGGTTATTCGAAACCATTTAAGCCAAATCGAACCCAGTTTCTAAAACATTTATTAATATGAGAACGGCGTCGTCGCAAGTTGAACTTGGTATCAAAGTGAATAAATCGATGATCGTAAAAGGTTATTAATTTAAAACCATTTGAACACTGACACCCCTGAGTAAACGGTAGCCCCACCCTGACACCCCTGCCGAAATACCCCTCAATAGGGCATAATGTTACTGTCTATATCGTTCCCATAACATTTACTAGCACTTTTTTAGTTGCAATATGCATGCTTACCGTGTCTTGTTCATCCTTATTACTATAGTCAGAATCATATATATCCTCCGTATCAGAGTCCATGACCCTTGCTAAAACATCTGCTGCCGGCGGCGCCATTGAAAAATCCGAAAATCCGACCAAAATTGATGAAATAACACCCCATTTATCAGCACAGATCGTCTTCAACGCATTGCAAGACAAAGCTATGTGCAGCTTGTAGCCAGTAGACCACTCTCCGGGTCAAAGGGCATGTGTACATTCGATGGGGAATTCCCCAAAGCTTGTAAACAGTGCGCACACGTTAGCGGCCGGAAATCCGGCCGCCAGTGTATATACAATACTCATAAGTATTAGCCTGAAATCCGGCCAGTATGTGTTCAAAGGGTTTAAAGCTTTTAATGAGATAGAATTCCAGGCCACGGGAAATACACCATAATTTGTGCAGTAATGAAAAAAATATCTTCTTCAGAAAATATCATTTTCAAGCAAAAACGTCACTGCAAACATGACTTTAGCATATAAAAATAATTGATTACTATTTTATTGCTCCCCTTATTGAAAATCACCTATATAGTCAAATGGCGTTGAATATCATTTCAATGCCTTATTGTTGTCATTGTATAAGCCTGACATTTTGGCATATATTTAATTGCACGAAATCGACATCCTCTTTCCAAGGGGAAATAAACTCGCGTCGTGTACAATAGACTCATCGAACGTTGACAACTGATTGACATAATTATTTATTTTTACTCAGGTGGATCTACTCGCTGAACATAGAGTTTCAGGGATAGTTATTCAAGGGCGCGAGTTAACAGGTGATAAGTATTTTGGTGGCGATGACGTTATACTTCCCCGCGTTGCTCAACAATGGGTTACCAAATATAAGGCGTCATATAGTACAGATGGTTCCACATGGAATTTCGTAAAGGATAGTGCAACAAATGCTGATGAGGTGGGTCATTGAACACTTTAAGCATGTTAAGCGAAGGACAAACAAAATGTGTTCGGGCAAACGGAACGTCGGGTTAGACGAAATTTTAAAATCAATATCGTGAACATGTTCGAGATTTTTGAAATGTTCAAAAAATGTCAATATTTCAATAACAACAACAAATCAGAATAAAAATGCCATTGAATGGAATAGGAGCGGTCAAGAAAGAGACATGCTTTGTAAAGATTTTTCTGGAATGGGAAGTAAGTTAAATCATCTGTGTAATACCAATATACCATGGAAATGCTGTATTTTCCATATACAAACGAAAAATAGATAACTATCCCTCTAACTTTAAACGGCATAGCGCATGCCCAAGATAATTCCATTTACCATTATTTTTTTCACTCTTTCCTATTTTTCTGTATTTTCACGATGCCACAACTGTGTGTACAAATAGGTTACATGATGTAATGGCTAGGCCTACATTATATTTGGCCTGATTTAAAGATCAATACTATAATTATATTGCCAGAGCTATAAGTTCCCAAATAAACATGGAATTTAATCAAAACAAAACCTTTTCTTTAATATCTGTTGTTATTCTATTCGATAGATATTCGGGGGCAACACGGACACGACGACACCCGTAAGAAGCCTATTCGATACACCAGTGTTAGCCAGATACATAAGGATACATCCGTGGGAGTGGAATAACTATATATCCCTCAGATTTGAACTTCTAGGTTGTCCAGGTATGTCATAATGGGGTTTACTGCGTGGCAGTTTTATAGGAGATGGGAGAAAACTACTATTAAAGTTTGCCACTCCGAATGCAAAAAAAAATCAATCCGTGTTTTGATTAGGCCACTTTCAATTAATTATTAGATTCTCGTACGAGTAGCTCTGGCCTTGTTTTAGGAGGGAGAACGATTTTCATGTTTATTTTTTACTCATAATGTCCTGTCAGTCTGTTTTAGTTCTAATGACCCCTTCTTTGACTCATTGAGCAAAAATAGTGACGAAATGACACTATTGTCTAAGAAAATGCAGCTTCGTTAACAAACCATACCAAATTTACTTACTCCCCAAGCTTCCCCATTCCAGAAAGTGTTTACAAAACAGGACTCTTTCTCGAAGACCGCCCCAAATCCATTTAAGTAGAATTTCCAGGAGAATTTGTATGAAATCATTAGTTCATATCTTTAATATCAGTTTTTTATTGCATTTAGTTCCGCCAGTATGTAGAGGTGCTCCGTTGGGCATGGAGGACGGTACAATTGAGGATAGTCAACTGAGCAGCTCTACAGAGTGGAATATCTACACTTCTGCTACCAATGCTAGACTGAACTACATACCGCAACATAGACAAACCGCTGGTGCATGGATCGCAGGGACGAGCTCTCAAGATCAGGACCAATGGATCAAGGTGAGATCCTCCGAATTCAATCGATGCATGCATGGCACATCTGAGCGGGGCATCTGAGACGATTATTACTCTTCAGAACCATTGCGTCTCAGCGGCACATCCTTCTGCGAATAACCCATCATGGGCGCAGTTAAAATATCCACCATTTTCCAACACACAGACACAAAACCGCTTTTAAACAAAAGGTATTCAGCAGGACTCAAACCGTGCGGGGAGAAATCGATTCTAGTGCATAGCTTCAACCGCTCGGCCATGCGTCACTCATTGAAGTGCCATCGTGTTCACTACATAATGAACTAGTGGTGAACTATGGGTTATTCGAAACCATTTAAGCCAAATCGAACCCAGTTTCTAAAACATTTATTAATATGAGAACGGCGTCGTCGCAAGTTGAACTTGGTATCAAAGTGAATAAATCGATGATCGTAAAAGGTTATTAATTTAAAACCATTTGAACACTGACACCCCTGAGTAAACGGTAGCCCCACCCTGACACCCCTGCCGAAATACCCCTCAATAGGGCATAATGTTACTGTCTATATCGTTCCCATAACATTTACTAGCACTTTTTTAGTTGCAATATGCATGCTTACCGTGTCTTGTTCATCCTTATTACTATAGTCAGAATCATATATATCCTCCGTATCAGAGTCCATGACTCTTGCTAAAACATCTGCTGCCGGCGGCGCCATTGAAAAATCCGAAAATCCGACCAAAATTGATGAAATAACACCACATTTATCAGCACAGATCGTCTTCAACGCATTGCAAGACAAAGCTATGTGCCGCTCGTAGCCAGTAGACCACTCTCCGGGTCAAAGGGCATGTGTACATTCGATGGGGAATTCCCCAAAGCTTGTAAACAGTGCGCACACGTTAGCGGCCGGAAATCCGGTCGCCAGTGTATATACGATACTCATAAGTATTAGCCTGAAATCCGGCCAGTATGTGTTCAAAGGGTTTTAAAGCTTTTAATGAGATAGAATTCCAGGCCACGGGAAATACACCATAATTTGTGCAGTAATGAAAAAAATATCTTCTTCAGAAAATAGCATTTTCAAGCAAAAACGTCACTGCAAACATGACTTTAGCATATAAAAATATTTGATTACTATTTTATTGCTCCCCTTATTGAAAATCACCTATATAGTCAAATGGCGTTGAATATCATTTCAATGCCTTATTGTCGTCATTGTATAAGGCTGACATTTTGGCATATTTAATTGCACGAAATCGACATCCTCTTTCCAAGGGGAAATAAACTCGCGTCGTGTACAATAGACTCATCGAACGTTGACAACTGATTGACATAATTATTTATTTTTACTCAGGTGGATCTACTCGCTGAACATAGAGTTTCAGGGATAGTTATTCAAGGGCGAGAGTTAACAGGTGATAAGTATTTTGGTGGCGATGACGTTATACTTCCCCGCGTTGCTCAACAATGGGTTACCAAATATAAGGCGTCATATAGTACAGATGGTTCCACATGGAATTTCGTAAAGGATAGTGCAACAAATGCTGATGAGGTGGGTCATTGAACACTTTAAGCATGTTAAGTGAAGGACAAACAAAATGTGTTCGGGCAAACGGAACGTCGGGTTAGTCGAAATTTTAAAATCAATATCGTGAACATGTTCGAGATTTTTGAAATGTTCAAAAAATGTCAATATTTCAATAACAACAACAAATCAGAATAAAAATGCCATTGAATGGAATAGGAGCGGTCAAGAAAGAGACATGCTTTGTAAACATTTTTCTGGAATGGGAAGTAAGTTAAATCATCTGTGTAATACCAATATACCATGGAAATGCTGTATTTTCCATATACAAACGAAAAATAGATAACTATCCCTCTAACTGATATGGAATGTTCATTTTACTGATCCAATGTAAAAGGTACTCACGTGTACGTTTCGGATACGACTGTGTCCTTTGTCAACACTTTTGATTGTGATGATCTTGACGACTCATGACGCTTTTTGCAGTCTTGGAGATGCTCAATCACGTTTTTGATGATCTGTTATCATCTGGTAAAAAATCCCCAGATGATAAATCAACTGGCAACTCCAAGACTGCAAAAAGCGTCATGAGTCGTCAAGATCATCACAATCAAAAGTGTTGACAAAGGATACAGTCGTATCCGAAACGTACACGTGAGTACCTTTTACATTGGATCAGTAAAATGTACATTCCATATCAGATTATAATCAACGATCCTTATGAACCTTTTTGGTAATATTCGTGAATCTTATGGACAAAGTACAGTGAAACATCTACGTGATATCGAAAACGTTGAGAAAAAATTACAAAGACATCGGAACCATCTCGTCTTTAGTCTCCGTTGCCGTGACCTAAACCTCACTCCGTCCAGCCTCAAGCTACGATGCCCGATCAACACTAAAAAAGCGAAGGATATCATACAACACGCGGGAAAATGCCTCATCAGAGAAAGGATTCGCGTTGTAAGCAACAAAGTCGGATCGCTGAAGAAGCAGAAAGAATCCCGAGAGAGAGATTTTGATAAAATTATTCCCGCGGAATCGCCACTTCAACAACAAATCAAACGCCATCTTACGACCGTAAAAGAGACTACGTACAATAACACGAAGGCGACTCACACACGGAAGTTGCAGAATTTGACAGCGAAGACCGTAGAAAAAAAGGAGTCCGGACATTCAAACTTCGATCTCTCTGGTACGCAACTTAAAAAATGGGTTGTGAATCTCTCGCAGTTTAAGTTGAGTAAAGATCAAACGAGCGTGTTAGCAAAAGGACTGAATTATGCTATCTCACCAGCCGATGTGTGCGCGGAAGAACTTGTAATTGCGACAGAAGTGGCTTGCCGCAAACTTCCTACAGCCGATGGCGTTCAACTACGTGCAAAAGTGGCGAGTATTCTGAAATCGTCCAAACCGCCAGAACAGAATGTCACGAAAGGTGAAAGAAAAGCGCTAAATAGCCTGAAAAAGGAGAAGCAAATCATAATTTTTCCAGCTGACAAAGGTAAAGCAAAATGTGTACTAGATGTGAGTACTTACGAGGAGAAAGTTTCTTCTATGTTAGCCGACAAAAAGACGTACGAGGAGTTACCAAAAGACCCAACAGCAAAGTACAAACGCAAACTTATCGGCATTTTAACAAGACTAAAGAAAGAAGAAAAGATAACGGAATGTAAGTACAAACAACTCTACCCTACTGCTGAGAATGTTCCTCGATTATATTGTACCCCCAAAATCCATAAGCCAAACACGCCACTACGCCCTATCGTGGACTACACTAGTACCATAGGCTACAGCAATTCAAGGTGGTTAGCGGACATTCTAGGCGAATTGGTAGGGAAAACGGTTCATCATGTGAAGAACTCGCAGGACCTGGCGACTGAGCTAGCAGATCTAGTTATTGAGGAGGGGGCATACTGAATTCCCACGATGTCGTCAGCTTGTTTACAAACACACCAATCGACCAAGTCTTGAAAATAGTAAAAGACAGACTGGTGAAGGAAGATGTACTCAAACACTACAACAAACAGGAGGGATTTAAGTTAACCAGCGAGGATGTGGTAGAGCTGCTGCATTTTATTCTTACTACCACCTACTTTACATTCCGATCCAAAATCTACCGTCAACTGTTCGGCACAGCGATGGGCAGTCCTGTTTCACCTATTGCTGCTAACATTTTCATGGAACATTTAGAGCAACAGGCCATCGCTACAGCCCCCATAGAGTGCAAGCCCAAGTTATGGCTTAGGTATGTCGACGACATACTGGAAGTGGTAAAAAAGACTGTATCGACAAACTCACAGACCACATCAACCAAGTCGACGAATCCAAGTCCATTAAATTTACATACGAGCAAGAGGCGGAAGGAAAGATACCTTTTCTGGACACATTAATCGTCAGAAAGGAAGATGGTACAGTCAATCTACTGGTCTACAGGAAACCAACTCACACGGACCAATACCTAAACTACCATTCACACCATCCTCTCCACCAGAAACTTGGAGTTATCAGAACATTGTATGACAGGAAGGATCGAGTGATCACAGAAGAAGCTGACAAGAAAGAGGAGGAAGAATAGTACAAGATGCACTACAACTCTGCGGTTATCCAACCTGGACATTTGACAAAGTCAAAAAACAGATGGCCACTCCAAAACAGAAGAAGACCAACACCAAGAAAGGTGATGACAACAGGAGTCGTGGTTTTGTTGTGTTACCATACGTCAAAGGTGTTTCTGAGCGTGTTTCAAGAACCATGAAAACCTACCGAATCTCCACGGCCATGAAACCCCACTGCACTGTTCGCAACCAGTTGGTACATCCCAAGGATAAACGCGAGCCTCATACTATTTCGGACGCGATATATGACATTCCTTGCAAAAATTGCGAAAAAAGCTACATCGGCGAAACCGGGAGACAATTTGGTACAAGACTCAAAGAACACAGAAAAGAGGCAGATAAGGCAAACAACACTACGACCACGCGTGCAGGGAGAAAGGCATCTCTCACAAATGTTAACAAATCCGCAATCACAGACCATGTTGTAGACTCAAATCATGTCATCGGATGGGATGAGGCTAGGGTCTTAGGTACGGAGCAAGACCGATACAAAAGATGGATTAGAGAGGCAATCGAGATAAGGAAGCGAGGGACCTCCACGATGAACCGCGACGAGGGGCAGTACTTCCTCACTCACGTTTTTGATGATCTGTTATCATCTGGTAAAAAATCCCCAGATGATAAATCAACTGGCAACTCCAAGACTGCAAAAAGCGTCATGAGTCGTCAAGATCATCACAATCAAAAGTGTTGACAAAGGATACAGTCGTATCCGAAACGTACACGTGAGTACCTTTTACATTGGATCAGTAAAATGAACATTCCATATCAGATTATAATCAACGATCCTTATGAACCTTTTTGGTAATATCCCTCTAACTTTAAACGGCATAGCGCATGCCCAAGATAATTCCATTTACCATTATTTTTTTCACTCTTTCCTATTTTTCTGTATTTTCACGATGCCACAACTGTGTGTAAAAATAGGTTACATGATGTAATGGCTAGGCCTACATTATATTTGGCCTGATTTAAAGATCAATACTATAATTATATTGCCAGAGCTATAAGTTCCCAAATAAACATGGAATTTAATCAAAACAAAACCTTTTCTTTAATATCTGTTGTTATTCTATTCGATAGATATTCGAGGGCAACACGGAAACGACGACACCCGTAAGAAGCCTATTCGATACACCAGTGTTGGCCAGATACATAAGGATACATCCGTGGGAGTGGAATAACTATATATCCCTCAGATTTGAACTTCTAGGTTGTCCAGGTATGTCATAATGGGGTTTACTGCGTGGCAGTTTTATAGGAGATGGGAGAAAACTACTATTAAAGTTTGCCACTCCGAATGAAATAGAATTCTATCCGTGTTTTGATTAGGCCACTTTCAATTAATTATTAGATTCTCGTACGAGTAGCTCTGGCCTTGTTAGGAGGGAGAACGATTTTCATGTTTATTTTTTACTCATAATGTCCTGTCAGTCTGTTTTAGTTCTAATGACCCCTTCTTTGACTCATTGAGCAAAAATAGTGACGAAATGACACTATTGTCTAAGAAAATGCAGCTTCGTGAACAAACCATACCAAATTTACTTTCTCCCCAAGCTTCCCCATTCCAGAAAGTGTTTACAAAACAGGACTCTTTCTCGAAGACCGCCCTAAATCCATTTAAGTAGAATTTCCAGGAGAATTTGTATGAAATCATTAGTTCATATCTTTAATATCAGTTTTTTTGTTGCATTTAGTTCCGCCAGTATGTAGAGGTGCTCCGTTGGGCATGGAGGACGGTACAATTGAGGATAGTCAACTGAGCAGCTCTACAGAGTGGAATATCTACACTTCTGCTACCAATGCTAGACTGAACTACATACCGCAACTTAGACAAACCGCTGGTGCATGGATCGCAGGGATAAGCTCTCAAGATCAGGACCAATGGATCAAGGTGAGATCCTCCGAATTCAATCGATGCATGCATGGCACATCTGAGCGGGGCATCTGAGACGATTATTACTCTTCAGAGCCATTGCGTCTCAGCGGCACATCCTTCTGCGAATAACCCATCATGGGCGCAGTTAAAATATCCACCGTTTTCCAACACACAGACACAAAACCGCTTTTAAACAAAAGGTATTCAGCAGGACTCAAACCGTGCGGGGAGAAATCGATTCTAGTGCATAGCTTCAACCGCTCGGCCATGCGTCACTCATTGAAGTGCCATCGTGTTCACTACATAATGAACTAGTGGTGAACTATGGGTTATTCGAAACCATTTAAGCCAAATCGAACCCAGTTTCTAAAACATTTATTAATATGAGAACGGCGTCGTCGCAAGTTGAACTTGGTATCAAAGTGAATAAATCGATGATCGTAAAAGGTTATTAATTTAAAACCATTTGAACACTGACACCCCTGAGTAAACGGTAGCCCCACCCTGACACCCCTGCCGAAATACCCCTCAATAGGGCATAATGTTACTGTCTATATCGTTCCCATAACATTTACTAGCACTTTTTTAGTTGCAATATGCATGCTTACCGTGTCTTGTTCATCCTTATTACTATAGTCAGAATCATCCTCCGTATCAGAGTCCATGACCCTTGCTAAAACATCTGCTGCCGGCGGCGCCATTGAAAAATCCGAAAATCCGACCAAAATTGATGAAATAACACCACATTTATCAGCACAGATCGTCTTCAACGCATTGTCAGACAAAGCTATGTGCAGCCCGTAGCCCGTAGACCACTCTCCGGGTCAAAGGGCATGTGTACATTCGATGTGGAATTCCCCAAAGCTTGAAAACAGTGCGCACATGTTAGCGGCCGGATCCAGTGTATATACGATACTCATATTAGCCTGAAATCCGGCCAGTATGTGTTCAAAGGGTTTTAAAGCTTTTAATGAGATAGAATTCCAGGCCACGGGAAATACACCGTAATTTGTGCAGTAATGAAAAAAATATCTTCTTCAGAAAATAGCATTTTCAAGCAAAAACGTAACTGCAAACATGACTTTAGCATATAAAAATAATTGATTACTATTTTATTGCTCCCCTTATTGAAAATCACCTATATAGTCAAATGGCGTTGAATATCATTTCAATGCCTAATTGTTGTAATCGTATAAGCCTGACATTTTGGCATATTTAATTGCACGAAATCGACATCCTCTTTCCAAGGGGAAATAAACTCGCGTCGTGTACAATAGACTCATTGAACGTTGACAACTGATTGACATAATTATTTATTTTTACTCAGGTGGATCTACTCGCTGAACATAGAGTTTCAGGGATAGTTATTCAAGGGCGCGAGTTAACAGGTGATGAGTATTTTGGTGGCGATGGCGTTATACTTCCCCCCGTTACTCAACAATGGGTTACCAAATATAAGGCGTCATATAGTACAGATGGTTCCACATGGAATTTCGTAAAGGATAGTGCAACAAATGCTGATGAGGTGGGTCATTAAACACTTTAAGCATGTTAAGCGAAGGACAAACAAAATGTGTTCGGGCAAACGGAACGTCGGGTTAGTCGAAAATTTAAAATCAATATCGTGAACATGTTCGAGATTTTTGAAATGTTCAAAAAATGTCAATATTTCAATAACAACAACAAATCAGAATAAAAATGCCATTGAATGGAATAGGAGCGGTCAAGAAAGAGACATGCTTTGTAAACATTTTTCTGGAATGGGAAGTAAGTTAAATCATCTGTGTAATACCAATATACCATGGAAATGCCGTATTTTCCATATACAAATGAAAAATAGATAACTATCCCTCTAACTTTAAACGGCATAGCGCATGCCCAAGATAATTCCATTTACCATTATTTTTTACACTCTTTCCTATTTTTCTGTATTTTCACGATGCCACAACGCTGTGTAAAAAATAGAGTACATGATGTAATGGATAGGCCTACATTATATTTGGCCTGATTTAAAGATCAATACTATAATTATATTGCCAGAGCTATTAGTTAAACATGGAATTTAATCAAAACAAAACCTTTTCTTTAATATCTGTTGTTATTCGATTCGATAGATATTTGGGGGCAACACGGACACGACGACACCCGTAACAAACCTATTCGATACACCAGTGTTGGCCAGATACATAAGGATACATCCGTGGGAGTGGAATAACTATATATCCCTCAGATTTGAACTTCTAGGTTGTCCAGGTATGTCATAATGGGGTTTACTGCGTGGCAGTTTTATAGGAGATGGGAGAAAACTACTATTAAAGTTTGCCACTCCGAATGAAAAAGAATTCTATCCGTGTTTTGATTAGGCCACTTTCAATTATTTATTAGATTCTCGTACGAGTAGCTCTGGCCTTGTTAGGAGGGAGGTCGATTTTTATGTTTATTTTTTACTCATAAAATTTACTCAAAAATATGAGTTTTTCATGCAAATGTATTATTCCCAGCATCTTTCAGCAGCATCAGGTAAACCATGAGGCCTCTTTTATGTTTAGGTTTATGAGGGTTAGACCCATGGAGTGCTTGAAAGTAACTGTAGTTGATAAAGATATACTTAGGTTCATATCAACCATTACAATTTCAATGTTAATAACTCAATACGTTTTTAACATTGAAACAAAATGGAGTTGACCTTATCCCAGAAAGTGAGGATGGAGGCTACGAGAAATTATTTTAAGTATCCTTGCCTCAGCTGCAATCTCGTCGTGAATGTACGTCCAACCCATCAATCGCGCAGCTGACCAAAAAGCAACCTACCAACGTGCGAAACATTCACTATAACTATAGCGAATGTTCAACGTACACATAGTGTATATTGTTGAAAATGTTCACTACGTTGTAACCCGCTCAATATATTGAACGCCAGTGTTCAAAAATGGTGCTAACTTCTTTACCCCAGCGCACATCTGCGAACCCCTATACGAGCCGCAAACGAGCACAACTTATTCCAATGTTCCAAACGAAAGCCTAACAGCTCCTTATAAGTGCTGCGGCCAGTCACGCGACGTGTCTCCGCCGATATTGAGCATATTGCCTGGGCGTTAGTTACGTTCCAGAATCATAAGAGAGAACACTAAGCTGGTTTTTTGCTTGTTCGCCAAGGCGAACAAGTATTAGGCTTGGATTTGGTACGCGTTATTTATGGCTCCGTTCCGAGTGTCACTTTGCACAGAAACCTAATTGGTATAAAAGCCAAACGATACTTTCATACGCTCATATTGATTGGACGAGTGTGCCATCCGTGTCGATGGCTTTGATTGGACGAGAGATTGATATATCATTGCCAGTGAATGTGTCATCGTATAGTGAATTTGAGTGAGTGATAGTTCGTAGTTGTCTTCAGTACTATGGAAAGGGGCCGTGGTCCACGTAACAGCTCGGCCGTGGTGCATTTTTGAGTTTTGTAGACGGAAGGGTTATTTTGTAATTGTATGCTTTGGCTTTTCGCCATATATGAAAAAACGTTGATTTTCGTCTTTACTCTTTGTTTGGAAAATTATTATGTAATAAATGTTTTTAGAAATAGTTTTCCAAATTGATCAACCAGGACCACAAATTTTATGGGCTCATATCCTGTCCGGAGTTAACTCTAGAACAGGTCTGCACCTGATTTTTGTCTGTATTATTATTTTTGAGTGATTTTTGGCTAGTTATAGTTTAACCAATGCATGCATTTGTAGTAAGCTTACTTACCATTTTAAGCTTACAAAGTCTGACTTTGATATTTCTACGTCCGAGATGTAACCACCCAAAATCATGTTTATGGTGCTAGGGCATCTAGTACAACAAATGTCTTTTGATCACAAATCTGTTATTGATTATACGTAGCTCAAAATCGTATCATAAAAAGCAAATAAAGCCCGGTTTAATAAAGGCACATTATATGATATTTGCTTATTTTTTCGGAATTGGTTGAAAAAAAACCACATTTTTCCTTGAGATTTCTACACGAATGTCATTTATGTTCTCAAATTGGTTGCGGATTGACCGTGCAGTGATACTGATATATGATACGTAGCTCAAAATGTGATATCGTCCTTTAAAAGTAAATCAGGGCACATTATGATTATATGAAGTTACTTTAGCAATGGCTAGTTTGTCCACAATTGAATTGGTCGGTAAAAAACCTGTTTTTCCTTGCGATTTCATAGGGAATGTCATTTATGACATCAAATTGGTTGCGGATTGACCGATCAGTGACACAGATATTATACGTAACTCAAAATGTGATATCGTATCCTAAAAAGCAAATCAGGGCACATATTATGATAGTTTGTCTATTTAGTCCCTAATTGGTAGAAGAAGAAAAAAAGTGTTTCCTTGTGTGATGTCAACGGCAACGCTATTTGACGTCAAATTGGTTGCTGATTGACCGATCAGTGACACCGATATCATACGTAGCTCAAAATGTGATATCATATCCTGAAAAGCAATTCAGGGCACATTATATGATATTTAGCCTATTTTGTCCGGAATTGGTCCGTCAGTTCTAAAACCTCGTATACCTTATTCATAGTCAAATTACCCGCTCATGCTTTATAACCGATGAACATATACCCTGAGACGATGTATTGTGCAGGATTGGACATACCGATTGAGCAGTGTGCAATGAAAGCATTCATGTGTAGTAGCGTGTGATTATGCTAAGTTGACGTGAGTTCAAACGCCAATTATTAGCCGTTGATAAGCAGAGTGTCGATTGGGAAATGTGTTGACATTTATTTGTTGTTGTATTAGTGTGTTTCGTTATTGACATCATTGTTCACCGGCCTATGGTGAGCGTGTGAACTCACTAAAACTGTTTTAGATATGACCAAATATAAGGACTGACCGTGGACAACTAAATTATTTATATTTTGGGACTTACGGGAGCATTGATATTAGACGATTTATAGAATCAATTTCAATAAGTAAGCTATCAAAATATTCCTTGATGTATAAATAAGTATTATAGAGGAAATCATTCTCTTTAATGCACAAATTACAGAGAAATCTTGAAATGAAAGTTGCAAACATTTTTAATTTTTGTTGAATTTTTGAATTTTTTGCGACACATTTATTTTCACTCATCTGTATCGATCTGTTATGTTGCAGGGGAATGGCATTTGGCTCTCATCTCATCCATAATAGGGGTTTGACTAATATTCATTACATCCATACCATTAAACAACAACTTTGATATGTCAATTTTCTAATATATTGACTCCCAATAGTTAGCTTTAGACAATTGACATCAGAGCAAGCGACCATTGATGTTTAGCTGTGGTTCGATTCCTATTGTTCAGCTGGTCGCTAGTGGGCGCTACATTTGATGTCCGTTATATGCTTGCGGTAGCACTTGTGGCTAGGAAAAAACCCGTTTTTCCCGGCGATTTCAACGTGAACGTCATTTATGTGGTCAAATTGGTCGCGGATTGACCGATTAGTGACACAGATATCATACGCAGCTCAAAATGTGATATCATATCCTGAAATGCAAATCAGGGCACATTATATGATAATTAGCCTATTTTTCCGGAATTGGTTGAAGAAAACCCACCATTTTTTGCGATTTCAATGTGAACGTCATTTATGTCGTCAAATTGGTTGCGGATTGATCGATTAGTGACACTGATATCATACGTAGCTACAAATGTGATATCGTATCCTAAAAAGCAAATCTGGGCACATTATATGATATTTTCTGGATGCATGATATGGGAATTGCCCACATAAAACTCTAATATGTTTCACACTTGTTACAAGCATTTCCCTTTTTAAAGGGTTTTTTATTATTCAAACTTTGGAACCATTGGAATGGGAGATGCTTCTAGTAACTCCCCGAACGCCTGAAAATGGAATACAACCATATCAGGATAGATCTGGTGATAGATCTAGTCGCTATTTCAAGATATTGTGACAGTCACAATCATAACGTTACCATGGTTACTGCAACGTTTGCAAGTAGGTTTTGCCGATCGCTAGCACTTAGCTATGCTTAGTCCTTCTACAAGTTCTATAATTTTTACTAGCAGCCGTGAGTTCCATTTTGTGACGATATATATTGCCAAATTTGGATTCTCTTATCCATTTCCTTTTCAAAAATCAGTCAGTATGCAGTAGCGCTCAAAGCCGTTATTTTTCTAACTCACTCACAGCTACCCGGAAGTACTCACCCGTAGCGATATGGCTTCGTCGTTATAGTTTTACGGGCCCGACCGACCCACTTGCTATTTAAAAAAATAAAAATAAAAACTTTTTTTAAATCAGCCCTTTTTGGCCGAAAACCTGTCGAAAATTTGTTTCCACAAATTTATCACAAATTCCCCGATTTTTGCAGATTTTGTGACATATTACATTTTAGGTAAAAATACAACAAAAAATGGGTGTTCTTTCGTCACCTAGGTACTTATAATAAACAATGTCCGATATACTGTTACAACTTGCCTTATTAATATTAATATTATTGCTCATTTGATCGTTTAACGCGTTTATTATTAATATTTTGATTGTTATCATATTTTTTATCTTAGGATCGTCGTCATCATGGTCATATTCAAGTTAGAGTCATCCATATTCCAGTGATCCATATTCGAGTTATTATGGATTTTATCGGAAGAGACGTATTTAGTTTACAACCAGACATGCCATCTTCAAGCCCATGTTAAGGCGACGAATCCCCTGTTCTTCGGAAATTTGTTAAATCTTTTTTTGTTTTAAAAATTCGAAACAAAATGGGTCGGTCGGGCCCTATATTATAAGAACACAGACATTTGTTGTTGTCGCTTAACCCTAACCCACCCGGTGGATTTTCCAACGAATTTTTTTTCAATCGAAAAAAGGACACACAACAAGAGGTGCCACGCCCCGGGGTTTGAACCCACGACCTCTCGGTTGGCGGGCGGACACTCTACCAACTGCGCCACGGGGGGAGCTGTGCTGGGCGAGTGTATTCGCCCAGCTATATAGCCCGGGGCCGTTATTTCAGACAAAAACCTCGGCGCCGGGTGGAACCAGGATGCTGGGAAATGGGATTTCATGGGATCTGGGGCTGTAAGGGTTAATCAGGGTAAAATTAGAGAAAAAAAGTGAAAATTAAAAAGAAGAAAAAAAATCGTTCAATAACCCTAACCCACCCGGTGGATTTTCCAACGAAATTTTTTTCAAGCGAAAAAAGGACACACAACAAGAGGTGCCACGCCCCGGGGTTTGAACCCACGACCTCTCGGTTGGCGGGCGGACACTCTACCAACTGCGCCAAGGGGGGAGCTATATAGCCCGGGGCCGTTATTTCAGACAAAAACCTCGGCGCCGGGTGGAACCAGGATGCTGGGAAATGGGATATCATGGGATCTGGGGCTGTAAGGGTTAATATGTTATGTTGGTTTCCCATGTCCATGATGTCACTGCATTATATCAAAATATACTCTTTTATACGTGCTCGATGCGAACAAATATGGTTACATTTAATTGTAAGCCAGAGATAATAGATACGCTCAGAACTCTAAATATTATAGTAGGGGTGGGCAAAGGACAATCACAATTAAAAAACGAGTACATTCTGTGGCCATTTTGGCTGCTGAAAATAAATCTGGCAAGCGTTTTGGCGGATTTTGACGTTTTTCCGTAAACTTTTATTTTGTGCATGTAAAGTAAATGGTGAAATTTGACCATTTCAAGCATCCTTCTAAAGTTTAAAGTTCTGCTCAAATTATTTGGTCAAACTCTCGCATACAGATGCCTTTATATTGGCCATAAATATTGGCAAAAGAAAAATGATATAAAATTGTGCTGAATTGTGAAACACAAAACTTTAAAAAACATTTTCTGAAAATGCTTTCAGTGGGCGCAAAGCAGTAAATGTAATAGCCACTGTTGAGTGAGCATGAATGAATAGAATTAATAAAGCACATTGTGTGTATCTCTATTCATAGGATGTTACTACGCTGCATGCTTTGGGTGTAGTCTTTTGAATTTCCCACCATTTATCCCAAACCAAATACTGCCCACCTATTGTGTCTGCTATTCTTCAAAAAGGCTTAAATAACAGAGATGTTCACTGAAGCATAATACCACACTAGTTGTGTCACATCTCTTTTTATAGGATGTAGGTATTCATATTACTCAAGTGGTATAATTATTATGAACATCCTATGAATTAAGGGGGCTGTGCACCTTCAGGTACAGCCTCCGTAAAACTGCCGTAACTTCTTCATTATTTATTTAATCTATATAAAAGTATACATTTTTTTGCAGGAAAGGGTTCAATGAATCCAACCATGATCATGAAATTGACCATTTTGGAAAATAATTATAAAAAACACGTTTTTTGACCCATTTTAGGTTTGGAAAAGATAACTCAAAATTTATTTTGTTAAATTTTGTCATACTAGTTTTATTATATTCCTCATACAATTCCCTAGGAATTGTTTTTTTGTTTTTTGAAAATATTTATTATTTTTTGAATTAGAGACCAAAAAGTGCCAAAAAATGTGATTTTCACGATTTTGGAGGTAAAAACATCACGTTTTTTAGCACTTTTTGGTCTCTAATTCAAAAAATAATAAATATTTTCCAAAACAAAAAAAACGATTCCTAGGGAATTGTATGAGGAATATAATAAAACTAGTATGACAAAATTTAACAAAATATATTTTGAGTTATCTTTTCCAAACCTAAAATGGGTCAAAAAACGTGTTTTTTATAATTTTCTCCAAAATGGTCAATTTCATGATCATAGTTGGATTCATTGAACCCTTTCCTTCAAAAAAAGGTATACTTTTATCTAGATTAAATGAATAATGAAGAAGTTACGGCAGTTTTACGGAGGCTATACGAAGGTGCACATCCCCCTTTTAAGAGATGAGTTCATGGTCTGCTTTCTCATGACCTTTTTTGAACTCTGCTCACTGACATAGTGGCTATTCTATTCACTGCTTTGCATACGCTGATAACATTTCTTTTAACAATTCAGCACAATATTATTTTTCTTTTGCCATTATTTATGGACAGTACAAAAGCATCTCTATGTGATATCCTGAAAAAATAGCTTGAGCAAAACGTTATTTTTCAGATTGATGCTTACAATTGTTCAATTTTACCATTGACTTTACATGCAAAACACAAAAGTCCACGGAACCAACTCGGTCCATACCATCATTTTGAGGAAATGTGACTGTTTTGGGAAATGTAAACATGATATCGAAAATGTAAAACTTTCTATTGGTAGCCAAGCGTTTTCTCTTTTCATAATCGTTTCAACGGTTCGGAATGTTTGATTGTGTTAGAAGTTATGTAAACAAAAGTAATCTAATTTTAGGGGGACCTACTTTTTATGACCCCTTTATCTCCTTGATTACACATACGTGATTTTGAAACCAGTTTAACAATGTTGATTATTTATTCACAATTGAAATTTGGAGATTTCAAGGCTCCCAGAATGTAAACATATTATTGCAATCCATGGTGAGAAAAAGGGAAAGTGAAACTTAAATAACCGCCATTTTCCGTCAAATCGGTTGAACAGGTTTTCGACATACCTTTATTTAAATACACATAATATGAAAACAGTTTAACCAATCTTAATTATCATTTCACCACGTAAATGTGGGGATTCTAGGGTTTCCAGAATAAATAAAACCGTGGCTTGAGATTCAAAATAAGTTGCAGGTTTTCCGGGAACCCTATAATAATGGACCATAGTTATACGTGAACATTTCGTATAAGTCTTTCTGACGTATACCTCACTTATACGTTTGAGCCATACGAACTAGTTTTGCATTGCAGCCTTATTACCCATGCTATTTTGTTTAAACAGATTGTTCTGCAATATGACGTAAAGACTGTCAACGAATCCTGCCATAAAGCAAAACAGCCAACATGTTGTTCCCAGATCTGGACAAACTCGGCGTTGACCAGATTTACAAAAGTCTTATATCGATTGGACTACTGCGTCACATCACCTATTCGCGTGTGCACTAGCGTACCCGCAGTTTCCATCACAAAGACCGAAGGGGCAATATAAAGTGCCTTTTCGCCAATTGTGCAAGATCATGCAACGTGTAGTGAAGGAGTCTACCAAAGAAGATTTCTTGATGCACCCCAGCATGCATCATTTTCATCACATGACCTACTGATTTCTGCCACTAGTGTCTACTGGTTATAATGTGGTCAAACGAGGGTCTTTAAGAAAATCATTCTGCAAGCAGTACACTTGATGTGACTTCAATTAAGTCCTTTCTTGTTTTTCTTAAAGACTCTTTATTTTTGGAATAACACGTATGTATGTTTTAGTAGGAATTCAACTTCTTTTCATATATTTGACCAAGTTATGCCTATCTCTACCACTGTATTGGAAGGTGGAAGTCCAGACGACCTCCAGCTGTTAATTACTTTAACACATGTTTGGCACTGTTTGTTTGGTGATAAGCCCTGCTGGTACTGTAGTAGCGCTAAGCATGATGGGGTGCATCAAGAAATCTTCTTTGGGAGTCCACATGGCCAATCGACTGCGATACTCTGCCCGTAGATAACGGTGACCACGGCGACGATAACCACAGCGATAGTTTGTGTACCGCGCACGTCAGACACACTAACCGAAACGCACGTGTAGCAAACGTCACTGAACTTTTAGTCTGAAAGTCAGTCTGAAAGTTACCAAATTGATCAATAATTGGCCTGCTATTTCTATAGTGTCAGACCAATTTGAGCTAATTTCAAGCTATGTTAAATGTTCCTCCGGGTCCGAGACAATCATCCGATTGCGGCCCGCCGTATCGTGATGCTTTGTAGGCCGCACTGCAAAATCAGAATGAAGGGCTCTTACGTATAAGTGACTTGTGGGTCATTCTTCAGTAAATGTCACATTTCATGTCCCGACACTTTGATATCCTATATCTGGTAATTTCGTTACACTTGAATACTTCTTTTAGTATATTTCTGTTCATAAACATATTCCCCATCATAATAAAATCATAAAAGGCTGAAGAATTATTTGTTTATATAACATTTGTCAAATGTTTGATGCCAATACCCTACAAACACCTATGTCCCGATGGTTACGCGTAAAATTTCCGATTGCCATATTAATTTTGTGAAGGGGATTTGTTTCATGAAAATACTCATAAACGCTAGTTATTAACAATTTAAACGTATTTCATCCAGCCAATTATGGAATTATATGCCTATGTGGAGCTTAATTTACCAGTTTTTGTCGGGAAATTTCTGTCCCGGTGTTTTGCGTCATCTCCGTCACGAGCCTTATGCAGCACCATATCATTCGAAATAAAAGGAGAATAGAAACACTGCTTTGACCGTTTGAACTTACCGCAAATAAACTTTAACACACGCAAGGTTAGTACGCGCTATTATTTAGCAGTACATCAAAATTCGGGTTGTGTTGAAACATTGTATGTGAATATTTTTATTCAGTGTCATCTCCGAACGCTATAGAATCAATTGAAAATATGTATTCATTGGATTTTTAGGATTACTGGTAAAATAAGAGTAGTGACCACTAATAATACCCGTGAAGTAGACTGCTAGACATACTTTTCCGGCGAAGTTATACCGGCCCAAAACTTAAAATCGTCATCTCCGTCACGTCATATTCCGTCATCTCTGTCACATTTTCGTTGATTTTCTGTGTGATGGAGATGACCGGGCACCGTGACGGATATGACTTTACATGCAGGTCATCTCCGTCACATGAGTATTTGATACTCATAATTTGTAAAATAATACAGCATTTAACACGATTATCAGTTGTAATTTATAAATTAATAGTGTTCTCATACTAACTTAACTGAAATGTATGTTATCTAAGAGGGTGTCGATGAAAATAAAGTGACAGTCAACATTTTTACCAAAAATCGCTATTTTGGGGGGTTGTAAACTTTTGCGAAGTTATAAAATCGGTATGTTATACTGAGACACTCAAATATTTGAATTTATTTGAGCAGAATACTCTTTTATTTTATAGTTTGAGACATGAATGGGAATTTCTAGTCTCGAATCTTTTATATTTTCTAATGAATTTTTATACTAAAAACGTGACGGAGATGACTATAGTATGTGACCAACCTGTAAGCATAAGAGAACAAATCAATTAAATATCCGTAAAGATTGCGCCAAACATGTTTTTAATATGTTACAGATGTTTATCTTTGTGAACAAATATTCAAAGCTAGAAAAATTTGAAATTTAAAACCGAGTTTCTAGAAACTTGAAATGTAACATTTACCGAAGAATGACCCATGTACGTAATATTCAGGCTATACGATAGTCGCTAACGTACATTATATACAAGAACCATTTCTATAATAATGCAGAAATATTTGCAATGGTGTCAGATCAATTGGCTTGTATGGTGATGCAATATATTACCTATGCGACTATCGTACACGTCACCTTTACGTATGAGCCATACGTACTAGTTTTGCAGTATAATACTTATTTACATCTCAAAAAATGCTTGATATTCTTACTACTCCTTCTCGCAACTTAAATGTCTGCAATAATTCGATCTCCAAAACTTAAATGGCTATCAATCGTAAATAGAACACGCACAAATCCTAGAAGAAATTCCCCATGAATTAAGTCCAACGACAAATGATGCTGCAGTATCAGCTTGGTACCCCATAAACCTAATCGGATTGTGATTGGAAAGCAGGGTGACTTTAACGACATCGAGTCATCTTAACAAGATAATCTATCTCGCCATGACGACATCTTATTTTTGTGGAGTCAACTTGGCAAGATAATCTATCTCGCCATGACGACATCTCATTTTTGTGAAGTCAACTTGGCAAGATCATCTATCTCGCTTTGACCACATCTAATTTGTGTGAAGTCGACTTGTATATTTCACCACGACGACGACTTACTTAATACTGATATTATGTCTACTATTGTCAAGATATATTATCTCGCTCTGTCTTCAAGTAGGATGGCACTTAGATACTTCAGTAGTTATCATTCAGCATGTACCGTAAAAAATAAAGTCTTCTTCTGTAGCTGTATGATCTCGAAAATATGGTGGTATTAATAAAACAATGCATGTTATAAAATGATCGTGAATGTAATGCTTTATTCAGTCGATGTTAATTTCTAGGTATAGTAGATTCATGCGTATTAGCCAATCGGTCCCAAATTTGAACTTCTTTTATTACACATCAGAGAAACCAGAATTGACCAATAATAACAAATGCTGTCTATTTGTTTTGCTGCGATATAGTGGACTCTTCCTGGCATTCTACAGCTTATGAGTAACCCATTCACACGGATACCATGCATTAACACTCGTCATACTCAGCCGTTTTTGTAACACTGTTTACTCAGGGGGGGGGGGGGTGTTAGTGTACCACCAAACCCCTTTAATACAAAATTAAATCCAAACAGAGATGCTTATTTTGGTACCATGGTATAGCTATCTCTTTCCGTACCAAAACAAGTACAAACATCCCAAGCATGACGTCAACATGACGTCACTAAACATGGCCGACCTCTATATACCGTTGTATTCGTCAGTAAAATGTAGGCCAACATTGACACTTTCGCCAACAAAATTCCAAATTCCGAAAATGGTGTTTCTAACATAACTATAAGAATCAGGACCATATTTATTAAGATAATCCTAGCCTTGATTCAAGGCGTAATTGCTTAATGTCACTTTATTTCTAGCCTATGTATATCACACAATAATAATACCAGTATATTTAATGCCCAACCCCCGGCCCAACCAATCCACACATAGGCCACCTGTTCAACTTGTCAAACCGATTTTGATTTTCCTGAGTTACAATAACTCAATAACTGAGTTACAATAACTCGTGGGGCTGGTCGGTTCTCGAAGCGACTTCGGTTTTCGGAACGATGCAATTCCATATTTTGACAGCACATGGATTGTGCGAGTTGATTGGGAGATTATCTGTATGTAAGAGTATATTTGCTGCCCAAGGACTTGCAGTAAGTCCACGAAAACCCTAACTCTACCCCGTTTTTTCAGACAATAATTCCGCAAGGCGAAAAGTGACCAAAAATATCGCCGCGACCACCATCACCCGGGATTTGAACCAGGGACCTCCGGCACACGGGACTTGGGAATTTCCATTACACCACGAGTGTCAAGGCTCTTGGTGCAGTATACTGCACCAAGTATACAAGCTGGGTCCATTTATTCAAAGAAAAACTTCCACGCCGGGTGAAACCAACAAACTCTGTCGTGGTATATTGTGGTATATGGTAGAGTTAGGGTTAAGATATTTTTCAAAATGGCGATTTTTAAATACTGTAAGGTGTCAACCACCCCTCCCTACCTTAAGATTTGGACGGCTTACCTGTGTATGGTGGCACCCTCAATTTATTTTCGTCAATATGAGCGCAAGGGATGTTAAAGAGATCACCTAGACGCCCTAGGTCTTCACTGTCCTTTGGGTTATAGCGCAATCGGCAATCATTTTTAGGGGGGGGGGGGGGGGGGGGGGGGGGGCGGTCCCTATAATAGTAGGACGAGGGCTAACGAGTTGTTTCTATATACTCTATCACAGCTTTCCCCAATGCCCAGTATTCCATGGCGTGTGAATGTAAACGCGGGAAAAGCTGTGGCGAAGTATTATGCAAACGACACCTAAGCGTAAAGTGCCCGGGTAAATTATGCGCTATTAAAACACGGATCTTAACAAGTGACACATACTGATCATAATCGTAGGATTTTAAGCCGCCTTGTATAAATGAGCCAGTGGCGGCACCAGCACAATAAATTGGGTGGGGGGAAGGGGGGGGGGGGGGGGCAAGAAACAATTTAGGTGGGGGCAAGAATTGAAAAATTCGCGCAATTTTTTTTGCCATTTTACGCTAAAACTGTCAAATTTTGTCTAATTTTAACTAATTTGGTAAGCAAATTGCAACATTTGGTCTTATTGTACCTAATATGGTGATAAAATGTGCGCGCAGCGCGCCAAAATTTGATATGTTATGCTAAAATGGTCAAATTGTAACCTTTTTGAAATATGCTACCATGATATTCGCCAGCTCACTGCTCACCTTATCCTAACCTTAATACTAGGTTTCTCTAAAACCTCCCACAAACAAAACCCCCCTTTCCATGTTCTTATCACACGAGCACGTGCCGCACAAGACCCATAATATACTTTTATCTCACCACTTGCAAACTGTTCATATATTCCCATCCATTTTCCCTTTTCCCGTTTAAATACTATTCTACTATCCCGGATCTTATTTAATATATTAGTAGGTTTATCTCCACCCAATAATAGACACAACCCCGTGAAGTACATTCTACACTACAACCTATTCACATCCATCCCAAATACCTATCCCCGGCACTATATTTGCCACAAAAAAACTTAGACCACCTTTATAAATATAACACTCCTAATATTTTAACACAATTCCAACGGCTCTTTTCAGTGCCACCAAAACTCCAAACAAAAAGCACTCCCAATATCCTCCCGGCTTTTAAAAATAAAGCACTCCCAATAATTTAACAAAATTCCAACAACGGCTCTTTTCAGTGCCACCATAACTCCAAATACAAAACACTCCCAATATCCTCCCGGCTTTAAAAATAAAGCACTCCCAATAATTAAAACAGAATTCCAACAACGGCTCTTTTCAGTGCCACCAAAACTCCAAATATAAAACACTCCCAATATCCTCCCAACAAAATTACGCTAAAATTTCACCTTACAAATTCCCGCCATAAACCCGCCATTATTACCATTCCACCACAAAAACATCATATTTCCCCTTCAAAATTACGATAAAATTTCACCTATTGTGATTTTCTATGACGTCCGCTACACCAAAACCAGACTACCTCCTGATTGGCTACGAAAGCCTAGCATATCATTGGCTATCAACAAGTGAGTTTACTCGAGTTCTGAACCGAGCCCCCAGCCAATGAAAACCTCTACTTCACTGACCAATCACAATAAACCGCAAATCTACACACGTAGATATCCCACCCAAAACCCACCAAGGCATATTACTCGCAAACACATAAATACCCCGTAAACCCACCGTAGTGTATCACTTTTAGTGTAACTACCAACGACACCACACGCATCATGCCTCAACTAACCAAGCAGCTCAACAAACTCAGCATCAAAGGCCGCAAGCAACCTCCAGCTCCAGACACACGCCCGAATTCACCAGCCAGTTCCTACGCGTCTACACCGCCGTCAAGCCCGGTACCATCATCACCCATCCCATCCCACGGCAAAGGTCATGATTCAGATTCTGATCACCCTTATGCTAACAGCTCCGTATCTGACTCTCAAATTATCCAACCAGGTCAACCGAGCGCCGATGTCAAACCACCAACTCCGATTTTATCAACAGTCACTTCAGAATTTATTTTAGGCCTTTTGAGAATGGTGGAGAGAAATTACACAAATCTTGCCAGTTTAGAATCCAGACAAACGAGCTTCCAAAATATGCTGGACGGCAAAATAGAAATCCCCACAGAGCTACGGACAAACCGTAAGCTTCCCGCCCTACCCGGTGACTTCCACTTCTCCATTGTTGCCTAAGTCGAGATAGGCAACATGGATAAAAGTATGGATAGACAAATCATCACTCGCCTCAGAGATGATTTAATCGCCAAAACCATCCCAGCATGCCAAGCAGACTGCCACGAAGCGGAGAAGAAAGCCAGAAGAAGACTAGCAGCAGAATGCCCACCAAAGGAGCTGTCTTTAGCCAAATCTACGATGGAGAAAGACATCAAACTCAAGGCATCAACAAGAAATCAACTCTGGAGGAACAAGACTACAAGTAGAAAAAGGAAGACAGCGGAAAGTTACCCAGCTCCCAGAGATAACCGGCGACCACCACCACTCATGAGACACTACCCGGGGCCATCTCTCCAGTCTTCAAGACATCAACGCAGTAGGCAGGAACGCAACGAGTATCGACGAGTATGATTCACCATAACCCGCTATTGCAGCACCAACGGCTCTTTTCAGAGCCACCCTACCTTCCAAAAAGAGTAATATGCCTGTTAAACAAAACTTTATATTTTCCCTCTAAACTTATACCTACGTATCCACCCTATCAACTATTCCAAATAATGTTCTTAAAGTGAATACAATACACTTTAACCCTACTCACATCCAGGCACTATATTTGCCACCAAAAAACATAAACCATCTTTAAAAATAAAACACTCCTAATAACTCAACACATTCCCAACGGCTCTTTTCAGAGCCACCAAAACTCCAAATAAAAACACTCCCAATATCCTCCCGCCTTTAAAAATAAAGCACTCCCAATAATTCAACAAAAAATCCAACGGCTCTTTCAGAGCCACCATAACTCCAAATAATAAAACACTCCCGATATCCTCCCAACAACGTAATTTTTCGTATTACTTAATAATTCAACAAAAATTCCAACGGCTCTTTCAGAGCCACCATAACTCCAAATAATAAAACACTCCCGATATCCTCCCAACAACGTAATTTTCGTATTACATTCCCATAGCCTTATGGGCCGAAATAAATCGGACCAAAATTATTAGATAATTTTATTATTATCATCCTTAGAATTCCTAGATTTAGATTTCAGGCTGCGTCTTAACCCCACCATATTTTCTATAACTATATAACTATACAGTACAGTACACTAAAGTACAGTACAAAAACATAACATTGTATTTGTTAAATTAGGCTTGTCTGTGATGCGACCCCACAAAAAGTGCGTCGCGACCCCAACCCAGAGGTTGGGAAACACTGGTTTATACTTTTGTGAGGCCATTACTTCTCAACTTCCAACGATGATGGCGTCATCATTCTCATCGACATTTTTGCTGATCCTGCTCGATTTGATCCGAGATCATTTGGGTCCTACGACCCTGGATAACCTAATAAGCTTATATAGCTTATTTCCATTGGGTTCCGTTAGACGTGTAAACAGATACAGACCGGGATGATCCCCTACTATTTACGAAAGAGTCTGTAACCTTTTTAACGTGCACGGGTATTGCTCTTCCGATGCCCGGGACCACCATTTCTACGTGACTTCCGAACCACTGTTTTTTGCTGCCATAAGGAAATCGTCACAATCACTTCGCTTCATTTACCAGGCCACATACACGGCGCACACAATGTATCAGCACTTAGATTGTAATATCCCCTAAAAGCTCCCCAATCTCGATTGGGTCGACGAGGAAATTGAAACTAATTAGGCCTACCTTGACCAAGGATACAAATATATTGGCTTTAGTGGGGCTAGAAATCACAACCGTTGTATCATGAACCCTGCATGCTATCCACTAGACCACCACACATGCTCTCAAAACAATCATGAATGGCTAAACTCACACACCTTCCCTGCGACGTGGTTGTGGCATCCTTTAGATTGGTTTCTGCAGTGGCACAACCCGTTTGTTATACTCGTAATTGATCAAGCATATCGTTGGCTGGGGAACATCAATTACAATCAAACTATCGGCATTCAAAAGCCGACTAAATTATCCTTAAGATTATATAAACATAACAGCCAAATAATGAGTAATTAATGAAGGCAACGTGGAACACGTGCACCTTTTTTTAGGGACACCCTCTACAGTACACAGCGGATATTAACGTTGAAGGTCTACACTCTACATGTATGAAAAACCTGTACACCTAAACGTTATCATGTTGTTTAAAGGATTGTTACGATACAGGTAAACAAAATAAATTGGCATTTGACCTTGACGTGAGCATTAAACCATAACATTATTGTTTTTGTATAAAGTGTATTTAATCTAGTTCATCTTCCGAATAGAATTGTTGACTGAAAAATCATAAGCAAAACGTGACACTTTTTATAAGCTAACCCTTTTTTTATAACCATTTCAATTCAAACGCAATATGATATTTTGAAATAAAATTAATATCAATATCGCGAAAATACTGGTTTTATAATGGTCTTATCAAATTAAACCAGTATTTCCGCGTTCTACTTGTATCTACAACATGGTCTATGCCATTGGTATTTCGACAAAACACAATGTTCTGCGTGGACGCACACAGAATGCACTTTAGCGTGCCTAACAATAGCATTTGGAGAATTCCCGAATATGCCCGTTCTATTATATAAGTTGTGAGTATACCACGTGCACAACATAAAAGAAGTCTGAACTTTGATCCTGATCCTAACTCATTCGTAAACATGTATATAGCGCTTTCCACAATGCAAGCACAGTCCCAAAGCGCTTTTTAAATCAATTATTATCGCTGCCAGTTTAGATATCAAAATCCTTTGGTTGCTACACTTAGACGGCTACCAGTCAACAAGTGCACAAGCCTATCAGCACTTAGATTTTGATATCCTAACAGCTCCCCAAATATTGATTAGGTCGACGAAGCAATTGAGACTAAGTACCTTGCCCAAGGATACAAACATGTTGGCTATAGTGGGGCTAGAAATATTGTACATCTCAAAATGTATTATCTACAAAGCCAATATTAAACAATTACACTCTGACAAACGCCTGGAAGATACGAATTTCCACCATTATTCGATATGCCTATTGTTGGTACGGTGTGTTATAAAGATTTTTGTCAATTTTCGCGAATTTGCAAACCATATCAGTGGTAAATTCTTTACATCTTTACAGTTAAACTATCAACATGATAAATACCGTACAATATTCAATCATCATCATCATCATCATGTCTATACAAAGTATATGTTTTCCAGAATAAGTAAGAGTCTTATTACTTCATTTTAATGTTATTTCTTAAGACTGGAATAAGAAGGATGGTGGACATCAGACAGTTCCAATCCAATGTATGAAGTATCGTTCGATACAGCAACTGATGACGGTTCCAAATATGTATTTGGTATGTTAGGACAATTGGGATGTTGATTGCGGCTCACTGCTTTCGGGGGATTATTGGAGCTATGAAGGATTGAATTAGGTGAATCTCCTTGTATTTCACAGTAGAGTTTATTGGCAGAGGATGATTCCCGGTGGCTTAGTGCGGGGATGCTTGTCGAGTAGTACGATGAGTTCCCTGGCTTGGCAACAGAACTCTCCTTTTTTCTTTTAACGTGTCTTACTATAGAATAAATGGCAATAGTTATGATGACTATAATCAATAGTCCACCCGTCATACAGTTTCCCACTATCAGGCCAACATATGTCTTGGTAGAATTGATCATTGTCCCCGAAGAAGTTTGCGCTTTGTTTTGATCAGCTGGATCAGACGTTACAGAGACCAGGGCTGTTGTCCTGACGAGGCTGAATGTTTCAGAGACTATTAATTGAAATGAACAGCTTTGACTAATTCCTTCGTATTGGGAGTTCATTGCGGTGCAGGTGAAATCCACAAAATTATCACCTAAGGATGGGATGAAAGTCAAAATTGATGGGGAAAAGCTACCAGACTGTTCGACTGGTTTCTCATCTGATCTTGACCAATCCAACGTGACTGATACAAATGCCATATCAGTGCTGACTACACATGGTACTGTCACCATAACGCCTACTTTTGCATTTATATTACCAGTTATAGGATCAAAAACTGTGTCTACCGATCGTGGTGCAAAGCAAATGGGTGTGGGAAAGGTGGGATTGGTGGTGATACGGATTATTTGCGATTGATAAGTCTGTGTCGAATCCATAATGCTACATTGGTATTGCCCAGCGTCAGTTACCTTTACCGCATTTATTGTGAGATGTATTCCAGAAGGTACACCTACAACATTGTTGATGATTCCAGTGGTATACTCGCTGCCTGATTGAACACTATGCTGCGTAAATATACCATTGTCAAATACTAATACGACCATACCTTGGAAACTAATTTCCACTCGATCTGTACTGGGGTTGAAGCCATTGTATGAACAGAGGAAATCTACTGGCTGTCCAACGATAACAGTGGTACTACCACTACCACTACCACTACCAGTCGTAACAAATGACACATCCTGCGAATGGATACCAGCTATAAGAAATAGTAACATATAGGCAATAATCACAAGATTCCACATATTCTTAGTATGGAGTAGTTCATGCCTGCTTATAAAAGTTATTACAATTATAGGTAACAGTAAGCACAATATTGTAATTATTCCCGTATTTCCTCATTCTTCCCGTTAAAAACAATTTATTGAATAAATATACATGCCGCATAACAAACATATGACTACAATAACAGATACATGTACATTTTAACCCTTAGCATCGATATGCCTCAACAATCTTGCCACTGCGCGCAGTATTCTAGTATTTCGACATGATTCAAGTTCAATGAACATACGCTCTCGGTTTTACATAACTTAACAGCCAACACACAACAAACCTATTATGTTAATTTTATGATCCAAACTATGACCTATCACGTACGAGAAAAATGCCAAAAATCGAGTTACGGCCTGGCGCTCAACCCTCGAGTTGATATCTCCAGTATAGATATCTGTAGTACTGAGGAGGGTTAGGGTTGAGATATACTGGGTAAGCATGCGCTACCGGTACCAGCAAGTAAGTCAAAAAAGTTTCATGTTGTTCCACGGACTACTTCTTCATTTGGAGATCGCGCATTTTCGGTTGCTGCACCACCTCTCGGGAACTCACTACCTCATAATTTAATATGCTGTGATTAACTTGACTCTTTTAAGAACGCATTATAAATGCCATTATTATTATTACTAGCGGCGTACCCTCGCTACGCTCGGGTCCCCGTTAGATGGTTATACCACATTACCAACCTCTGAAACCTCTGGAACCACATAAACCCCCTACAACCCCCCCCCCTCCCAACCAGGTTGATTTAAAACCATATCCCTCCTAAAGGCATTATAAACCCCTACAACCCCCCTCCCCATTAGGTTGATTTATAATCAATCATATATCCCTCCTAACCATTTACCGTGGCTACTTTATTAACCCCTACCTCTCAAACCGCATCAAGTTAACCCTCCATACTTTTAAAACCACAGGAACCCCCAACAACCGCCCCCTGCAACTACCCCAACCAGGTGGATTTATAATCATAACCCTCATAACCATTTCCCGTAACTCTTAACCCTATCCTAAAACATTTCCCGTGGTTTTAACCCCCCCCCCCCCCCCCCCATACAAACACCCAAACCAGGTTGATTATAATCACAACCCTCCCTAAACCATTTCATGTGGCTTTCATATACCCTCGGTCCCTTAGATTGTTTGGCATGCCAGCTTAAAGTAAATAAATCAGGTTGTTTCATTGACCCTCGCAAAGCCCGTGGTTTTACACTCCCCCCTAACATGACACCAAATACCCTACCAACAGTCCTATAACCATTTCCCGTGTGGCTTCTGCGCCATGTGTAGGGGTGCGTGTGCCGCGGCAGTGTCCTTTCGCAAACATGCACGCGACGCGTTACCACGGTATGATTACAAATAAACAAAAGCACAGCACTGAAACTGCATTGCTCAAGGTGAAAAATGATATCGTCCAGGCCCTTGATGATAATAAAACTGCTTTTTTGATTATGCTGGACCTTTCGGCGGCCTTTGATACCATAGACCATGATAGCCTACTCAACCGCCTGGATCATAGCTTTGGTATCAAGGGCACATCCTTAAAATGGTTTCACTCTTATATTACTGGTCGTAAATTTTGTGTTTCTGCTGGTGGTGTAATGTCTGATAAATTTGATCTTAACTGTGGTGTTCCACAAGGATCAATCATTGGCCCTAAAGTGTTCACTATGTATGCTCAACATGTTGCTTGTATAATTAGACGTCATAACCTTAACTTCCACATTTACGCTGACGATGTTCAGATATACATGTTTTCCAACCCTAAAGTTCCTGGTGATGCTGCATGTACTATGTTTAAACTCATATCTTGTGTTACGGAGCTCCGTTCCTGGCTATCAAACAATATGCTGAAATTGAATGATTCCAAGACTGAGTTTTTTATAGCTGCTTCCCGTCACAACATGCCAAGACTGTACAACATCACATTGCAAGTTGGTTCAGCGGAATTCAGTCCATCGACCAGTATAAAAAACTTAGGGGTTACATTTGATAGTACTATGACCATGTCGCATCATGTCACATCACTTTGAAAATCTATTAATTTCCTCCTGTAGAACCTTGCCAGAAAACAAAAATGTATTGACCATGATGATTCTTCAAACGCAATGCGGGCTCGTGTTTTATCCAAATTAGACTATGCCAATGCCTGATTATCTGGATGCAGAGGCAAAGACATTGTTCGTCTACAACGCCTTCAAAACCGTGCAGCGCGCATTGTATTCCAGGTTCCACGTCGTCATCCCTAATCTACCCTGTTGAACTCACTACACTGGTTGCCGGTTGACAGGCGTATCAAGTTTAAGACTCTCCTTTATATCTATAAGGCTCTGAATGGTCTATCGCCGATTTACCTGTCCGACTGCATTACCATTCATGTCTTATCAAGGACAGGTCTGCGCTCCAACCTTGACAAGACTCGTCTTATTATTCCAAAAACTAAAAGACAAATGGCGATGGATCTTTCGGAGTCTGTGGCCCAACCCTCTGGAACAAGTTGCCACAATCAATTCGCTTGTCACCAGTATTGATGCATTCAAACGCAGCCTCAAACTCATTTATTCTTGTGATTCCTCTTGCTGATGTTGTATTTGTATATTTTATTTTGCTTTGTATTATTGTTATCCATTATATATGTAATTGTTGTAAAGCGCAATGATCAATTTTGGAATTGCGCTATATAAGCACCGTTTATTATTATTATTATTATTATTATTATTATTATTATTATTATTACGAGGTAGTACGCGCAACGCACAATGTTGTTCAATTCTAGTGGCATTTATGAGCCAAATCTGAAAGGTTTTGTGCTGTTTTTGGAGCCAATTGTTAACCAATTTCACTGAAATAACGGAGAAATAAGGATAACAAACAAACAAACAAATAAACAAACTAACACAGCCAAACAAACACACACCGTTTCCAGATTTATAGTAGGATTATTAACTAGCAGTGTAGTGATGTGTAGTGCTGAGGAGAGTTAGGGTTAAGATAGACCGGGGAAGCACACGCTACCAGCAACTAGCAGTATAGTGAGCTGTAGTGCTGAGGAGGGTTAGGGTTAAGATAGACCTGGTAAGCATGTGCTACCAGCAACTAGCAGTGTAGTGATGTGGAAACCAGGGAAAGCATACACTGCCAGCAACTAGAAGTGTAGTGATGTGTAGTGCTGAGGGGGGTTAGGGTTAAGATAGACCGGGGAAGTACACGCTACCAGCAACTAGCAGTGAAGTGATGTGTATAGTGCTGAGGAGGGTTAGGGTTAATATAGACCGGAGAAGCACACGCTACCAGCAACTAGTTATGTAGTGATGTGTAGTGCTGAGGAGGGTTAGGGTTAAGATAGACCGGGGAAGTACACGCTACCAGCAACTAGCAGTGTAGTGATGTGTAGTGCTGAGGAGGGTTAGGGTTAAGATAGACCGGAGAAGCACACGCTACCAGCAACTAGTTATGTAGTGATGTGTAGTACTGAGGAGGGTTAGTACTTGCCCGGTCATCGGTTTCCTCGTTTGGATATGGGTTACTAAGCATAAGGCGCAGGTTACCATGGAAACATATACCTCAACGATAATACTAATTTTAACAAGAGATCATTAAAAGTTCCATCCACATCAGTAGAACCCTCGAGTTAGCCAGCCGGTTGTGATTTGAGTCGTTTGCCTCTCACTGGTCAATGTAACCAATTTGAGTATGTTCAATGTATGCGATTGGCTGATGCTGTATGCATGTATCCGTGTATGTCTAACGGGGGATTGAACAGGGCTGTGTTGCAGAGCTAGTGTCTCCAAAACTATAATTTCTACAGCATGAGAGTCAGTCAAACTCAACTATAGAGGGCACACTTAATGATACCTATTGAAAGCAAGTGTCTGCCCTGTTATCGGTTTGCTCGTTTGAACATTGCTTACCAAGCATAACATGCAGATTACCATAGAAACCTATCTCAAAGGGGGAGTTAGTTTATTTTACTAGCCAAGAAGTGCACCCCCTAAACAAATGTATAGATAGCAATCGATGGCAGCCACAGAATTTCAACCCTTGTATCGCAAGAACAATTCCACAATACACTGGCAACAACTGGCTTGAATGATCTAGTCCCAGTCCCGCATTTCTTGAAGAACCCCCCCCCCCCCCTCCCCCAATATTTTCTTATATTGCAATTTTATTTCAAAGTCGTACACGGCGGACAAGTGTTGCCAGTTCAAGTAAATCATAACCTAAATGATAATTATAGAAATATCTAGAATTAAGGTAAATCAGCGTCACAACATTATCAGTAGCTATATTTACTGTAGATAGCGGGTGGATTTATGTAGTTCAGATAGCATGTGAGAGCACACATTATAACCTACTGTTTAGTAAGGTTATGTTTCAACTAACAGGCAATTTGATCTTTTGCTATGGTCTCAATAATAACACAAAATCAAAAGAAATATGTATTTTTGACTGAGCTATTGTCTTTATTAAAGCAGGAAGTATTAGGCATGGTTAAACTTGAAGTGCTAGAGCATAGAGTATCGTCAGCTGATTCAGATCGTTAAGCACGTTGTCGGACGGTGATTCACATTATCATTTTACTTATCAATTACACACTTAACTGCTTATTTTGGGTAGGAAGCAAGGGAAATATAGCACAGGCATAACATGGCGTAAAACATCCATACAACCCTTTTCTGTCATACCAACGCCACGTATTAATGTCAATAACAATTCAAAGATCTATACAATAATATAATTATATAGGTGAAGTGTGATAAGTATAAATTTCTGAACCAGTAAAAACTGGCAATAGACAAAAAGATATATATCTTTATTCTCAATTCCCTGTACCCAGTTCAATGCCTCTTATATAAAAGATACAGATACTTTGATTTCTGGGTAGGATTTACCATACCTAAAGAATACCTGTCAGTATCTAACATTTATTGTATTCATGTGTCACTGAACAGTGCCTTGTGTTATGAGATTGTAGGCGTTGGTATATTCCGTTGATTGTTCAGATAATTTCACACTCTCAGGAGTTTAGCTTGACTGTAAACACAACTATTTTGATCAGCATAGTTTTGGGATATCTTAACGAGATGGCTATCTTTACTATCAAGTGTGTCTTTCTATTTACCATCATCATGGTATCACTGAATGGTATCAACAGTCAACAAATTGCAGTAGTTGGTGTACAGGATATTATTAATCAAATAACTCAAATGGCAGATGATTTGAATCAGAGCATGCACAATCAAACTCTGATGGCTCAAAATCCAACGGCAAACCTGCTTGATCAAAGCCTTGGTGCTCAAAATCGCCTAGAGGAAACTCTTATTCAGGTATTCAACACCTTGAATCGGAGCGTGGACACCCAACATCGCATCGAGGACACCCTTATTCAAATAGCAAATACTCAAACTCAAACGGCAAATACTCAAACTCAAATAGCAAATGATTTCACTCAGAGCGTGGATACCCAACATCGCATCGAGGACACAATTAATCAAATGGCAAATACTCTAACTCAAATGGCAAATACTCTAACTCAAATGGCAGATACTCAAACTCAAACGGCAAATTCTTTCACTGAGAGCGTTGACACCCAACATCGCATGGATGATACCCTTAATCAAATCGCAAATGCTCAAACTCAAATCGCAAATGCCCTCACTCAAGTGGTTAACCTCTTGCAGACTCAGAATGAACACTTACCAAATACGATGGCTACAACAACTTACATGGATGAACAACTCTCTACACAAAATCCGATTATTTCACTGCAACCTAATGACATAGATTGCTCAGATCTTGCTTCTAGAGGACCATACCCATCTGGATATTACACCATACAATCCTGGGATAACTTAGGAAGCTTCCCTGTATATTGTGATATGGACATTGATAATGGTGGTTGGACCGTCTTCCAACAAAGGTTTGATGGGACTGTGGATTTCTACCGCGGATGGGATGCTTACGAAGACGGTTTCGGCAGCTCTGATGGTGAATATTGGATGGGACTGAGACAGATACACCGATTGACACGACAAGGCGATTGGACATTGCGAATTGACCTACATGATTTTGATAACAATGCCGCGTTTGCTGAGTTCAGATTATTTTCTGTCGGAGATGCAGCAGATCATTATCGACTTTCCATAGGTGCATGTAGTGGTACTGCAGGAGACTCACTGACCCTATGGAATAACAACCAAGCCTTTTCTACCGAGGACAGTGACCATGATGGCTGGAGTGGTGGTAACTGTGCTCAATCCCAACAAGGTGCATGGTGGTACAGTGACTGTGCCTATTCAAACCTGAATGGTCTGTATCTGGGGGAATCACAGAACAGTGACACAGGAATGACATGGTGGCAATGGAAATCCTCCTTTGAAGTTCTGAAGCGATCAGAGATGAAAATAAGACGTACCAATTAGGTTGCCGGATCATATCAAATCTATATGAATTATAATCATTAAATACCATTTGTTGGCCCATCATAATAATTAAGATATACAAATTATGGGACACAGCGCGTCGTTGGTCAAATCATAATCACATTTATTCCACGCAATAGTTTAATGCGAGACAATTTGTTCTCAACAGTGTTGGTTTTTTCCCTCTTTTTTGTTGTTGATGAGCACACTTGAAAGTCTTTATTTTAGTGACTGAAATACAATAGGTTTATTTTTATTGACATGCATTTGCTATTTTTTTCTCATTAATTTGAGTTCTCATTGTATTTAACATGAGAAACGATTAAATCAAGCCATACAATAATTAAAAAAATTCTTTAAGTGATGCAACTAATGTTGAACAATTAATTATTAACATGATGATGATAACAAGAGCTGTTCTTGAAGATTGCGATTTTGAGGTCTTCAACGTTCTGGTTGTCATGGTTGTGGGTAAATAATACTAAATGTATATAATTAAACATATAATTACATCCTGGGTGACACTTATGTACATATGAACATATAAGTTGTAAGCATTATATGTCCATTGATCAATAATATGTACTTTACGCGCATAGCTGTCACTCTCTCCTGCATGGTGGAAAAGCAACTGCAAAAATTAAAATTGAACTTTGTTATTTTGTTTTGGATATATGATAACTCTGTTGATATTCAGTCAATCTTCATGTGTAATGTCAAAATTAAAGAGAAAAAATATCTTCACAATTATCTTCAAAATATCTTCAAAAATCAGTTGCCTGACGAACGGAGTAGCATGAAAATTTAAGTAGCAACTCGTCCATTTGACTTTAATTTATATCTTCACAATTGTATATATTCGTGCATATAGTTCTAGAATTATGATCATGTTTCAGCTGTAAAATCTTAAGATTTTCCAGATCATTTGATAGCTCACCGGACAAGAGATAGACCGGGGAAGCTTGCGCTACCAGCAACTAGCAGTATAGTCTTTTGTAGTGCTGAGGAGGGTTAGGGTTAAAGGAATACAACTGACATGTGAACCTGTAAATTGTTTTACGAACTCGATCAACTCTTTTTTTTAATATTCTAATTTGTTCAAATACATTTTTCGATAATTTGTTGAAAATTTTGTGCAAATAATTGATTTTTTTTTAAATTTGAAAACAGTTGAAAATTTAAAGAAAACGACAACAACATAAAATGACTGACCGACTGCCTCTTTGCCATATTGGTGTTTTTTCATTCACACGTATGCTTACAACTTGATACAAGAGTAGAACCCCCAGAACTATTATTAAGGAAGCAGAGAATTCCCTTGGTTGCAGTTGTAATGTTATAAGGTTTTGGTTGTGGGTAGTATATATTATAATGAAATAAATACACAATTTAACTGGTGAATGATGAAAAATAAATACCCCAGAACTATTATTAAGGAAGCAGAGAATTCCCTTGGTTGCAGTTGTAATGCTATAAGGTTTTGGTTGTGAATAGTATATATTATAATGAAACTGGTAATAGACATAAAAGATATCTATATTCTCAATTCCCTGTACACAGTTCAATGCCTCTTATACAAGAGATACAGATACTTTGGAAGAAGCGAACATGCTATTGAAAAAGAAAAACTTTCGATGGGTAGCCAAGCGTTTTTCCTTTTCATAAACATTTCGTTGTTTCAAAACGTACATGTGTGTGGTGAGTTATGCAAACAAACGTGATCAACTTTTAGGGGGGCTTACTTTTTTTGAACCCTTTATAAAAAGTGAGTATTCCCCAATTAAGTGGTTCTAGACCTATGTACAGTCTTTTTAAAATTTCCCTAAAATCAAAATTGAAAAAGAAGAAAAAAAATCAAAAAGTAAGCACTGTATCTGAAAAAAATTCACGAGAGAATTTAGATAGTATGTGACACAATCAAGCGTAGGTCGGGAATATTAATTTCGAGTTATATATATAGAAAAAGGTTTTATCTTGTTTTCTCAGTTAGTAAATTGTTTGTAACCTAAGAACTAAAAGTTCGATTCTAGTGGGGTTTGGACCCTACTATAGCATTTTTCACCTGGTTTAAAAAAAATGGACAAATGTCAAAATTGAAAACTACTGACATATGACTCATTTCGCTTGATCACGTCACATATATGCTTATAAATTAATTCTCAAGGTATCATGGCCATAGCACTTTCCCGTTTGTCTACAGAAATTCCAGACAGTTAAAATTTAGGAAAGTTTAACACTTTATTGATTCTACGACTTTATACATTTTTCCAGTGCACGACATTTATAATACTAAATGTATATAAGTAAACTTATAATTACATCCCGGGTGCCACTTATGTACATAAACATATAAGTTGTAAGCATGATATTTCTATTCATCAATCGGCCGAGTGCACCAATGACGGGTAGCTGAAGAATAGCGGCTACCTCGCTAGTAACTGAGGCGTAACCCCAAATTTTGAGAGCGCCAATGCGGGGTTAGCTACTAGGCTAGTAACTGGCGGGTAATTTACGCTAAATGTTATACCTGACCGGACCCAAGAGTAAGTTGGGGCATAACGTTTTATGCCACAAGTCAGTCGATTCTAGCAGTAGCGTAAATTTGCTGTGAACATTGGAGGGGATGATTCGCTGATGCTGAAGGACCAATTGCGCTTGCATGCCCAGGGGGTGTCTATTTGAAGTGGAATGCGACCCCTCCTAAGCTGAAAGATTTTTATATTTTTGAAAATCCATTCATGCAATTTGGTGATTTTTAGTCAAAATTTAGATCAACTCCTTTTGCCCATTCAAACACTAATCGCACCGACTTGGGGTCATATTTTGACCAAAATGTAATAATTGTCCAAGGATCTTAAATAATGACTAAATAAATAAATTTGTTATTGTTTTTTTAATTAAAAACTGATAAAGCTAAGTTTCAAAATTATTGTGAGTGGAAGGGTAGAACTAGAAGAACGAAATTTAAAAAAAAGCATATCGTGCCGTGCGTGGTCTGGGAATCGAACCGGGGTTCCGCGGTTAACAAGCGAGGAACAAGGTGTCCACGCCACGGAAGTATTTGTGTTAAGAGATGTGTTATAATTGTATATAATTGTTTCCATCGGGTGCTTGTGTTTGTCATTAAAATTGTGCTTTTTGGTGCAATGTTTGTATGTGCCCCTCGCCCAAAATATGTTTGTAATGTCATGATAGTCCTTATTTTTGAAAAAGCGGTAAACAAACTTCGAATTCTTTGGCCATAAAATGGCATCATTTTTTTCCGGATCGCAGGCCGACTCCACGTGATTCTTGATTTACACTCACCTATGACCTAGCGAGTGACGACACGTTTTTAATATTACGGAGGACCATTCACGCCAGATTTTTACAGTAAACTATAGGTTAACACTTGGCATATGCGCCAAATAATTTTGTAAGGGGACGATGCTGATTTATGTGGATATTTACCTCACTAGTTGCTATTCTGGTGTTACTCGTCAGTTATGCTCTAAGAATTACATCGTTAGTAAGTTATGCTACAGTTAGAGCATAACTACTAGGGAGGTAGCTTACCTCCCTATTAAGTTACCCGTCATTGGTGCACTCGGCCGATTGTACTATATATTATATATATATATACCTGTCACTGCATGGTGGAAAACCAGCTGCAAAAATTAGAATTGAACTTTGTTTTTTGTTTTGGATATAGAGCTATGTTGAGATTCAGTCAATATTCATGTATACTGCTTCAAATTAAAGAGAACAAATCTCTTCACAATTGTATATATATTTGCCTATAGTTCTAGAGTTATGATCATGTTTCAGCTGTAAAATCTTAAGATTTTCCAGACGATTTGACCGGGGAAGCACACGCTTCCAGCAACTAGCAGTATAGTGATAGTGCTGAGGAGGGTTAGGGTTAAGATAGACCGGAGAAGCACACGCTACCAGCAACTAGCAGTGTAGTGATTTGTAGTGCTGAGGAGGGTTAGAGTTAAGATAGACCGGGGAAGCACACGCTACCAGCAACTAGCAGTATAGTGATAGTGCTGAGGAGGGTTAGGGTTTATAAGATAGACCGGAGAAGCACCAGCTACCAGCAACTAGCAGTGTAGTGATTTGTAGTGCTGAGGAGGGTTAGGGTTAAGATAGACCGGGTAAGCACATGCTACCAGCAACTAGCAGTATAGTGATATTGCTGAGGAGGGTTAGGGTTAAGAAAGACCGGGGAAGCACACGCTACCAGCAACTAGAAGTGGCTCCCTGTAGAGTGGATGAAATGTTGCTGAAAATCCCCTTGAAAATACATCCTTATTCTCTGAAATATGTGATTTTGATGCCTTCCACATGAGTCAGCAATTGCAAAGTTATAGCTACCACCATGACCAATCATGATTATTTACTAATTTGTTCGAGAACATACCTTTATCCGTTGTGCTCAAAAAATTTCCTGTAAGTGACTACAAAAATACCTGTTCTTTCGTTTTGAATATAATCTAAAAATGATTTTTTTTTAAAAACTTTTTTCGATAATTTGTTGAAAATAGTGTGAACATGTTTGAACATTTTTTTGATTTGAAAATTGTTGAATACTTATTTAAAGAAAACGACAACAATGCTTGACCCCTCTACCTGAGAGGTTGCTTGCCAGTAGAACAGTTCTTTTCCTTCTTTACCTAATTGGTATTTTTGATTCACACGATGCTTACAACTTTATACAAGTGTAGACCCCTGGGAACTACAAAAAGTAGCAGAGAAGTGCATTGCTTGCAATTGTAATGTTAAGGTTTTGGTTGTGGGTAGTATATATTTTTAAAAGAAATCATGAGAATGAAATGAAACACACAGTTAAACTGGTGAATGATGAAAATAAATAAAATATAGCCCAGCTTTAAGAGTGGTTGAATACGGTATATATTCATTCCTTTCTCTCTCTCCTATGCAATAATTGTCCGCGTGTGTGCTAGAAAAGGTTACACACGCAAAAATTATATAGCTATACACAGTTGTCTTTGCAGACTGGGTGTGCTTGTTGTATGTCAACTTGCAAGCCTTCCAGACTCCAGAGACTACCAACTAACCAAAATCTGTGGAATCCATCTATCGTGCTATTTTATTTGGTTCGTACATACTAATGACATTCGTAGAATGTATTTCGATACTAGATGAGTCTTTCGATGGTTCATATTTTTTTATATTCCAACAAAACTCCCTTTGATTATATTATATAGAATGAACCAAAATTGACAACAACCCACTATACATTTTACAAAGCACTATTATGGTCAATTGGTCATCAGTGAAATGAAAACTATTATACATCTCGTAATGTATTATCTATAATACAATTATACACTCTGTCCAACGCCTGGAAGATACGAATTTCCACCATTATTCGATAGGTCTATTGTTGGTACGGTGTGTTATAAAGTTCTTTGTCAATTCTTCGCGAATTTGCAAACCATATCAGTGGTCAATTCTTTACATCTTTAAAGTTAACTATCATCATGATAAATACCGTATAATTACAATGATTATCATCATGTATATAAACATGATAAAAGGTATATTTTGTTTTCTAATCTATAATAAGCAGAGTCTTCATTTAATGTTATTTCTTAAGACTGGAATAAGAAGGCTGGTGGATATCAGACAGTTCCAATCCAATGTATGAAGTATCGTTTGATACGGCAACTGATGACGGTTCCAAATATGTATCTGGTATGTTAGGGGAATTGGGATGTTGATTGGGGTTCACTGCTGCCGGGGGATTATTGGAGCTATGCAGGTTTGAATTAGGTGCATCTCCTTCTATTTCACAGTAGAGTTTATTGGCAGAGGATGATTCCTGGTGGCTTAGTGCGGGGATGCTGGTCGAGTAGTACGATGAGTTCCCTGGCTTGGTAACGGAACTCTCCTTTTTTCTTTTAACGTGTCTTATTATACAATAAATGGCAATAATTGTGATGAGTATAGCTAGTAGTCCACCCATCATACAGTTTCCCAATATCAGGCCAACATATGTCTTTGTAGAAATGATCATCGTCCCCGAAGAAGCTTGCGCTTTGTTTTGATCAGCTTGATCAGTCGTTGCAGAGATCAGAGCTGTAGTGCTAATGGGGACAAATATTTCATTTACTGTTAGTTGAAATGAACAGTTCTGACTAATTCCGTGGTATTGGGAGTTAGTTGCGGTGCATGTGAAATCAACAAAATTATCAGCTAAGGACGGGATTAAAGACAAAGTTGATGGGGAAAAGAGGCTAGACTGTTCGACTGGTTTACTGTCTGTTCTTGACCATCCCAGAGTGACTGATATACTATTGACATCAGTATTGATGAAGCATACAACGGATACGCTAAATCCTTCTACCGTATTAAGCAAACCGTTTGCAAGAACTGCATTGTCTGACGTTTGCGCCAAACAAACAGGTGTAGGAAATGTTCTGACACTTATATCGATTATTGGCGATTGATAAGTCTGGATCGAATCCGTAATGCTACATTGGTATTGCCCACCATCAGTTAACTTTACCGCATTGATAATGATAAGTATTCCATTCGGTACAAAATTGCCTTCTACGTCCTTGTTTAGGATTTCAGTGATATACTCGCTGCCTGATGGAACACTATGCTGCGTAAACATGCCATTGTCAAATACTAATGCGACCATACCTTGGAAGCTAATTTCCACTCGATCAGTAGTGGGGTTGAAGCCATCGTATGAACATAGGAAATCCACCGGTTGTCCAACAATAACAGAGGTACTACCACTTGTAGAAAATGACACATCCTGCGACTGGATACCAGCTATAAGACTAAATAGTAACATATGGGGTGAAGTCACAAGAATCCACATATTCTTAGTCTTGAAGTATTCCATGCCTGCTAATAACATTTATTACAATTATAGTTAACAGTAAGCACAGTATTGTAATTATTTCAGTGTTTCCTTATTCTTCCTGTTATTACAATTTATCGAATGAATATATATTCTGCATAACATACCACAATTACAGATACATGTACATTTGACATTGAGCATCGATATGCCTCATTAATCTTGCCACAATGCGTAGTAAGTCCTATGTATTTCATGATTCAAGTTCAATGAATATACGCCCTCGGTTCTACATAACTTAAAGGCATATTATGGGATCTTTTCCAGGGGGCGTCCTCTATTCATGATTTGTTTTAGAAAGTAGATTTTCTTGCAGATTTACATTTCTGATCATAAATCATAAATTTATTCTGAGTTACAAAGCGATACGATTCCTCATTACTTCAAAATCATGGTTTACAAAGTTAAGAATAAACTGTCCTGCTATCAGGGCAGTTTATTTTTCACTCTAAATTCACTCTAAAACCATGACTTTAAAGTAATTAGGAATTGTATCGCTCTGTAACTCAGAACATATTTATGATTTAGGCCCTATGATCAGAAATGTAAATTTGCAAGAAAATCTTCTTTAAAAAAAAAAAATTATGAATAGAGGGCGCCCCCTGGAAAAGATCACATAATATGCATTTAAACAGCCAACACACAAACAGACTGTTATTTTGAGTTTTGTCATAATACCATAGCCTTGATTATAATTGTTTGAAAACTAAATTAAGGGATGTCCTGTAAGTTATTTTTATGATCCAAAATATGACATAATAACCTATTTCCCGCACTAACAAATGCTTTTACTTATTACAGTTGCTATCTACTCTAGAAAGCAATTCACAGTTTTCAATGGTACTCGCAGTGAACGGAAAAGATGGGAGATTTATTTTTGTAGACGGAATTGAACAAAACTTTTTGCTTGTACGTAGTATAGGGGTTGAGGAAGAGATACAAAAATAAAATTGTGAAAAGTCATTTGTAAGAATTGTACGAAAACACAGCCAATACATGTAGAATCACACGGTAGTAACATGGGATGCTTGACCTCAATCACATGATAATTATCATGCTCAGAATATATTATCGTATTCTGACGGAATGAACAGCAAGTGTTAGGATGGGAGATTCTGTAAGATTCTGTATTGTAGAACACAGAATGTTCATAATCCCATGTCACTACCATGTCATTCTAGTTGTATTGGGTGGTTATTAACGATTATTAGTGCTAGCCCGACCAATTTACATGAGTTTGGTCCAATCAGGACCCAAACAAGTGTTCGCATGGACCGACCGTGTAAAAATCCAAACATACAAACAGGTTTTTTTAAATTAACCTCCCAAATTTACACATATCGACCAACTCTGATTTTTATTTGCCTAGAAAATGACGAATAATTTGTACATGTATGCAGGGCTTTTGTTGTAACGGCACTCAAATTAAACATAATTTTGGTTTGATGCTTTTCTTATTTTGAAATGATATTATCAATATACTTCTGTGCCAAGCAGTGAACGGAAAGATCGGAGAATTATTTTTGTAGACGGAATTGAACAAAAGTATTTGTTTGTACGTAGTATAAGACAAAATTAAAAATTAAAAAAAGGTTTGGCGTCCAGCCTTTTTGAAAAAAAAGGAAGGAGCAGGCCTTTTTTTCTTTTCTTTTTTCTTTTTTTTCCAAAATCGCCGCCTGATACATTTTGTCAAATAGCTGGCCGGGCTATTTTTGAAGATGGTTGCCTGCTTTTTTCAAAATGACCGCCACTTGGACTTAAGAAATTACATATTGGCTTCTATATACTATGGGCAAGATGAAACAGAAAATGAGACCAAAATTATGTCTTGTTCTAAGACGTAGAGAACCAGTATATTTCATGGGGCAATCAGCTTCATGCAAAGTGTGCTTAAGTCAACAAATACGATTATTTGTTCCTTTTTTTTTCTGAATCTTTAAAAAAGAAAAAGGAGGCGGGCCTAAAAAGGAAGCGGGCGGGAACGCTTAACATGATTTTTTTTAAAATTTGGCCTAAGGGTTGAGGAAGAAGAGATACATAATAAAATTGTGATTAGCCATTTGTAAGAATAGTACAAAAATACAGCCAATACATGAAGAATCACATGGTAGTATTAAAATGGGATGCTTGACCTTAATCCCACGATAATTACCATGCTCAGAATATATTAATATATTCTGACGGAATAAACTACAGACACTACCAACTATTAAACCAGGATCTGCGGAATCCTATCTATGGTGCTATTTTATTTGATTGGGTACATATATTTTTATTCCAATAAAACTCCCTTTTTGATGATATAGAGAACCAAAATTGACAACAATTAGCTATAAATTGTACAAAGCACTGTTATGGTTAATTGGTCATCAGTATTATAATAAAAATTGTACATCTCAAAATGTATCATCTATAAGGCCACTTTTAAACAATTACACTCTGAAAAGCGCTTGGAAGATACGAATTTCCACCATTATTAAGAAATTACTTAACCTAGTGTTAATAAATTTCACATTTGACACTTGCGTGAAAGATCGATTGTCGCGTGCGTTCGAGCGTTTTGTGCTCTTTGTTTGACCAGCCAATGAGTGCTTTTGTGGGCGTTTTGGTTTTGCATCCATTCTCTGTCTGTGAGTTGCTTTTTCCATCACAGTTTTTGGTCATTCGCTCCGTGGTTCTTGATGAGAGAACATGCTCTAACCAGCTCAGCAAATCTAAATTTCCCACCCTCCCTCCCAAAAAATGAGGCGCAGGTTTTGCTGGTTGTTCCCATAGCATGTCTCGTTTTTAGTTATACAGGGTGTCCCAAAAGTCTATACACGTTTTTGAAGAGTCATATCTCATAAAATATAAATCATATGGTATAAATTTAACCATATTTTGATAGACGAGATTTGGGAAATTATTTTGACACCAAACACAACCCTATTGGTGAATCCACAACATTATAAAACTGGTTGAAAGTTTTTGGCCGTGTGTCAGACTCCCTATACCAAGTACCACACATTTTTGCTAAAATCAGGTGCGCATAAATTTACGGTATGAAAGCAACGTAGCGCATTAGTCACAGTTCACTGCTTACCTTGCAACATTTATGTTATTACCAAATTCGGTCACTCACAACATAAATAGGCGTAGTAGACAACATTGCACAGAGGGTTTACAGCATAGATAAGCGAATACAAATTGTATGGTTCTACGCTGAAACAAATTCAGTTCAACTTACTCAATAAAAGTTCAGTAAACATTTCAAATTGAAACGCGATTTTCAAGGAAGAAATATCCATTCTGAAGTTGGTGGATACATTTTTGAACACAGGAACTGTGCATGATTTGTCTCGATGTAGTAGAAAAGACTGGTAGATCAGCAAGTCACATTGAGAAATGCAGTAGCCAAAAGTCCAAAGAGGTATATTCGCCGACTTTTCCGCAGAAAACAAGGTTAAAAGATCAACGGTTCACAGAATCTTGCGTAACGACTTGAAGTTTCCCGATTCAGATCCAACAAAACATTCAAGCAGCGGACAGAAAAGCAAGAGTGGCATTTTGCAACTGGATAAGCAACCAAATTTTAGTTTTTCAATTGACGGATCACTTTCCGTGTAACCCACTCTACCCGTGTTTTTTAATCTCAATAGGTATGGATTCATGAACTTTATTCCTCCGAAGTATAAAATTACATCTTTGCAGTAATACATAATGTACTTCTAGGGTGGCATTACAAACAGATGTTACTCCAATGTTTGGTATCAACATTATTTCCCACATCTCCTCTTTCTAAATATGTATTCATATTTTCAATACGACTTATATTTTGTGAAATACAAAGCTTCAAAGTCGTGCATAGACTTTTGGGACACCCTGTACATGCCAGTTGATTCCTCAGTTATTTCGCAGTTTTGGTTTTTTCTTTCAATGTAAAGAAGTACTTTAAAATCATTTAAAAATGTAACGATTGATATGCATTATTTATTCAACAAGTAGTTGTACAAAATGTTATGCAAATTGTGCGTTTTCACACAAAGGAGTAAAAATGTGGTTAAAATTTGACCGATATGACTTCATTTCAAGTGTATGTTAAATGAAGCGGCATCGTGCCCCAAATTAGGGAATTTTAATGTTGGTACTCATACATGTAACAAAAAGGTATCGCTAAATCCAAAGATCAAAATAGGATCTTGGGTTTATTCTCGCTTCACGTCGAGGAGAGAAACGGATGGCCAAAGTTATCTTCCGTCCTCGTTGTACGTCCTAATCAAATATGTTTTCAGCCTTTATGTAAACTAAATTTGATAAATGCAATTTTAAAAGGGCGACAATTGCATGTCTACCCTTTTAAACTGGATATAAATTCGTAGTTCTGCCTCAATAATGCTCGTTGTGACTATTTCAATTCAATTCAGGTTTGCCTATCCCCATGTTGGATATAGAACGGATGGGCATCGTCGTATGTGTTATAATATAATTAAATCTGTCTTCAGCCCTTAATGCCAGTTCGATTTAGGGTCGGATGGGCAAATTTCTTCCCATCCGCGACGTAGGTCAGAGATACGTATTGATTACTGCAAATTATATATTATCGTTTGAATTGTTTTGGCGTATGTAGTCAGGGAAAAATAAATGGCAGACTTGCCTCTCATCATCACGGTGGCATCCGCAAATTTTGGTCTGGTCAGTGTTATACTTTCTGAGCGTCAGGTGGCAATCGATATGTCTATTGTTGGTGCGGTGTGTTATAAAGTTCTTTGTCAATTCTTCGCGAATTTGCAAACCATATCAGTGGTCAATTCTTTACATCTTTTAAGTTAACTTTCAACATATATAATATATATCGTATAATCTTCTAGCATCATCATGTCTATAAAAGGTATATTCTGTTTTCTATAATAAGTAGAGTCTTATTTTATTTTTTGGTAAAGAAAACTCAGAAACAATTACGCATCTTTTCATAACTTGTCAAATCTCAAAATCATTCTGGAATATCTTTAAAAGGTGGGTTAAAGGTCAAACAAATGTGGACTTGAATATGAATCCATTAACAATGCTTTTTGGATCAAATTTGGATTTCACCCTAACATTGAAAATGACAATGGCGAAATTCCATATTTATAGAGCAAAGATGACAGTAAAACAGCCAGATTTAGACACTTTTAAACACGAAATTGTGTATTATTACAATATTCTAAAATACCAAGCCACATGTAATTCAGACTTGAATAAATTTCTGGAAAATTGCATCAATGGCAAAGTCTCTGCACTGATTAACGGATAAGTTTAATTTCCATATATTTGTCATTATGTTACCCATGAAATAATGTATGTAGCGTAAGGTCACTGAGTAAGTGACAGTACTATGTTTATAACAGCTGTGAAGAGAGAACAGAAAAGAGGGGGACAATAGAAGAAGAAAAAAAGAATCTTATTACTTCGTTTTAATGTTATTTCTTAAGACTAGAATAAGAAGGCTGGTGGACATCATACAGTTCCAATCCAATGTATGAAGTATCGTTTGATACGGCAACTGATGACGGTTCCAAATATGTATTTGGTATGTTAGGACAATTGGGATTTTGATTGAGGCTCACTGCTGTCGGGGGATTATTGGAGCTATGAAGGTTTGAATCTCCTTGTATTTCACAGTAGAGTTTATTGGAAGAGGATGATTCCCGGTGGCTTATCGCGGGGATGCTGGTCGAATAGTACCCTGGATTGGCAACAGAACTCTCCTTTTTTCTTTTAACATATCTTAGTGTACAATAAATGGCATTAATTGTGATGAGTATAGCCAAAAGTCCGCCCATCATACAGTTTCCAACTATAAGGCCAACATATGTCTTAGTAGAAATGATTATTGTCCCCGAAGGAGCTTGCGCTTTGTTTTGATCAGCATGATCAGTCGTTGCAGAGACCAGAGCTGTTGCCCAAACTGTTGTGCTGATGGAGCGTAAGGTTTCACTTACTGTTAGGTGAAATGAACAGCTTTGACTAATTCCTTGGTATTGGGAGTTCGTTGCGGTGCTGGTGAATTCAACCAAATTGTCGCCTAGTGATGGAACGAAAGATAAAAGTGATGGGGAAAAGTTACTAGACTGTTCGACTGGTTTCTCGTCTGATCTTGACCAAGCCAGGGTGACTGATACAAATGCCATATCAGTGCTGACTACACATGGTAATGTCACCATAGCGCCTACTTTTGCATGTATATTACCAGTTACGGGATCGAGAACTGCGTCTAATGACTGTGGTGCAAAGCAAGAGGGTGTGGGAAAGCTGGGATTGGTGGTGATACTGACTATTTGCGATTGATAAGTCTGTGTCGAATCCGTAATGCTACAATGGTATTGGCCAGCGTCAGTTACTTTTACCGCATTGATAATGAGAAGTACATTATTACCATCTTCAACTTGGCTGGGGATTGCAGTGGTATACTCGCTGCCTGATGGAACACAATGCTGCGTAAACATGCCATTGTCAAATACTAATGCGACCATACCTTGGAAACTAATTTCCACTCGAGCTGTACTGGATCCATTGTATGAACAGATGAATTCCACCGGTTGTCCAACGATAACAGTGGTAAAAACTCGACGTAGTAAATGAGACCTCTTGTGACTGGATACCAGATATAATAAATAGTAAAACATGAGCTATAGTCACAAGAATCCACATATTCTTAGTCTTGAAGTATTCCATGCCTGCTTATAAAAGTCATTACAATTATAGTTAATAGTAAGCACAGTATTGTAATTATTTCAGTATTTCCTCATTCTTCCCGATAAATGCAATTTATCGAATGAATATATTCTACGTAACAAACATATACGACAATTTTAGAAACATGTACATTTGACCTTGAGCATCGACATGCCTCAATAATCTTGTAACTGTGTGCAGTAAGTTCTATTATTCTTGTATTTCAACATGATTCAAGTTCAATGAATATGATATTTTGACCTCGGTTCTAAAAACCTTAACAGCCAACACACAACAAACTTGTTATCTATAATAATTATGTTTTGTCATAACTCCATAGCCTTGATCGTAATTGTTTTAACACTAATTTAAAGGTAAGTCCTGTCATTTATTGTGATACAAAATATTACATAATCACCTATTGCTCGCAATAACAACGCTTTACTTATCACAGTTGCTATCTACTTGAGAAAGCAATTGACAGTGTTTCAAATGGTACACGCAGTGAACGGAAAAATTAGGAGATTTATTTTTGTAGTTTAACAACACTGTTTTTTGTACGTTAAGGAAGAGATACAAAATAAAATTGTGATTAGCCATTTGTAAGAATGGTACAGAAACACAGCCAATACATGTAGAATCACATGGTAGTAACATGGGATGCTTGACCTCAATCCCATGATAATTACCATACTCAGAATATATTATTTTATTCTGACGGAATAAACTACAGACACTACCAACTAATCAGGATATGCGGAATCCTATCTATGGTGCTATTTGATTTGAGTGGGTACATATATTTTTTTTTATTCCAATAAAACTCCCTTTTTGATGATATAGAGAACCAAAATTGACAACAGTCAGCGATACATTTTACAAAGCACTATTATGGGTAATTGGTCATCAGTATAATAAAAAATGATTGTACATCTGAAAATGTTTTATCTATAAATCCAATTACACTCTGACAAACGCCGTGAAGATACGCATTTCCTCCATTATTCGATATGTCTATTGTTGGTACGGTGTGTTATAAAGTTCTTTGTCAATTCTTTTTGCGAACCATATCAGTGGTCACGTTTTTACATCTTTAAAGGTTACAATCTTCTATCATCATGATGTCTATAAAAGGTATATTCTGTTTTCCATAATAAGTAGAGTCTTATTACTTCATTTTAATGTTATTTCTTAAGACTGGAATAAGACGGCTGGTGGACATCAGACAGTTCCAATCCAATGTATGAAGTATCGTTTGATACGGCAACTGATGACGGTTCCAGATATGTATCTTGTATGTTAGGAGAATTGGGTTGTTGATTGCGGTTCACTGCTTTCGTGAGATTATTGGAGCTATGACGGTTTGAATTCGGTGAATCTCCTTGTATTTCACAGTAGAGTTCATTGACAGAGGGTAATTCCCGGTGGCTTATTTCGGGGATGTTTGTCTTGGCAGAGGATGATTCTTGGTGGCTTAGTGCGGGGATGCTTGTCGAATAGTACGATTGGTTCCCTGGCTTGGCAACTGAACTCTCCTCTTTTCTTTTAACGTGTCTTATTATACAATAAATGGCAATAATTGTGATGAGTATAGCTAGTATACAGTTTCCCAATATCAGGCCAACATATGTCTTAGTAGAAATGATTATTGTCCCCGAAGAAGCTTGCGCTTTGTTTTGATCAGCATGATCAGTCGTTGCAGAGATCATAGCAGCAGGTGACACCGTAGGGGTTGGTGTTCGAGATGTAGGTCTATTCACATTGCCGAATGGTTCACTTACTGTTAGTGTAAATGAACAGCTTTGACTAACACCTTGGTATTGCGAGTTCGTGGCGGTGCAGGTGAATTCAACAAAATTGTCGCCTAGGGATGGAAGGAAAGATAAAACTGATGGGGAAAAGTTACCAGACTGTTCGACTGGTTTCTCGTCTGATCTTGACCAAGCCAAGGTGACTGTTACAAATGCCATATCAGTGCTGACTATACATGGTACTCTCACAATAACGCCTACTTTTGCATGTATATTACCAGTTACAGGATCGTGAACTGCGTCTACTGACTGTAAGCAAACGGGTGTGGGAAAGCTGGGATTGGTGGTGATACTGATTAATTGCGATTGATAAGTCTGTGTCGAATCCATAATGCTACATTGGTATTGGCCACCATCAGTTACCTTTACCGCATTGATTCTGATAAGTATTCCAGAAGGTACACCTACATCCGGACTGATAATATATGCGGTATACTCGCTGCCTGATGGAACATCCTGTTGCATCAACATGCCCTTAACCAATGCTAATACGACCATACCTTGGAAACTGATTTCCATTCGATCAGTACTGGGGTTGAAGCCATTGTATGAACACAGGAGTTCCACCGGTTGTCCAACGACAACAGTGGTACTCGACGTAGTAAATGAAACCTCTTGTGACTGGATACCAGATATAATAAATAGTAAAACATGAGCTATAGTCACAAGAATCCACATATTCTTAGTCTTGCAGTATTCCATGCCTGCTTATAAAAGTTAATACAATTATAGTTAACAGTAAGCACAGTATTGTAAATATTTCAGTATTTCCTCATTCTTCCCGTTAAATGCAATTTATCGAATGAATATATTCTACGTAACAAACATATACGACAATTTTAGATACATGTACATTTGACCTTGAGCATCGACATGCCTCAATAATCTTGTCACTGTGTGCAGTAGGTTCTATTATTCTTGTATTTCAACATGATTCAAGTTCAATGAATATAATAATATTTTGACCTCGGTTCTAAAAACCTTAACAGCCAACACACACCAAACCTGTTATCTATAATAATTATGTTTTGTCATAACTCCATAGCCTTGATCATAATTGTTTTAACACTATTTTAAAGGTAAGTCCTGTCATTTATTGTGATACAAAATATTACATAATCACCTATTTCCCGCAATAACAATGCTTTACTTATTGGTTGGCGGGGCAACCGCCAACCTTATAGCATCAGATTGCATATTCTTGGACATTTAGGTCTTTCTACATATACATGGAGGCTGCCATTTTGTTTTTAGTATATGGAAAATTGTCTAAATTATTTTGCAGTCTTTGTAAATTACATGTACCTATGCAGTTTATTTTAACAGTCCTGCAGTCTGTGATAGAGTCAAAGCTATATTTGTTTAGCCTTGATGACTCAATCAGAGAGATGTTATTAGACTCCCAACAGAGAGACATAATAGCTTATCTTGTTTGACTAAAGAGAAATCTCCCAAATGTCCAGATGTTATACACATTACAATTGTGGTCTCAGATACTACTGAAAAGCTCAGAGTGTCTGGCTAGGATTGGTGAAATTGTCATGCTCACAAGCTTTTAGTATTCTTATTAGACATTATTAGAAAGGTGCACATTTGTAAACATTTCATGATGAAAAATGTGGGTTCTTCTGCTCCCCCACAAACATTAAATGCCGCGAAAAAATAGTGCTTGCTTTAGAATAAACCTACCGTATGTGTCCTTGTTGGGTTTCCTGTACTATTTTTAGACTGTTGTGTTTTGATTTGGTTTTTTTTTTGTTGTTTGAAAGATACATACACCATATCCCTGGTATTTTGGTATGCAACAGAATGAACAGATGCTTCAGAAAATGGTTACAAAACATGATTCTTTCTCTTGGATCGCCCCCATTCCATTTCAATGGAATTTTTTCTATAATGAACAAATAAATTCTACTTCAACCATAGTTTTACTAACGAATATTGGCCATATTAAATTGAATATAATTCTAATCAAATTAATTGAATATATATGACATATTTAAAACTTAAATTGAATGTAAAATGTATTCATTTGTATATTTCTATATTAAACTTATTTACTTTTATATTATTAATTATCTACATAATTATTCATTTATTTATTTAATCATTTTTTATTTATTAATGTTTTCTCATGTTTATTTGTTTTAATTTCTTTATTTTATAAGTAATTTTTAATATTTTAATTTTTAATATGCGTGTATTTATGTATTGATTCATTAGTTCATTAGATTCATTTATTTTCGATTAAAAATGTAATTTTCGATTTATATTATTATTTATTAACAAAATGATTCAACTATTTATTTTAAAAAAAACCTCATTTATTTATTTCTACATTTATTTATGTATTGATCAAATAAATTGAATACATATGACATATATTTAAAACTTAAATTGAATGTTAAAACCGTGTTTATCACTAAACTATGGCTGTAATTTATATTGCTTTCTAGTAATGCCATGCAAGAATCTTGCACAATTATCATCTATGCCCTTGCTTCTTCTGCCACATACTTTTAGCAACTAAAAGCCGTATTTACAAATGTTGCTATTTTTGCTCTTTCTATTTGCCTTATATCGCAATTTCCTTTTGACCGCCAACTTTCCATTTTAATGGAATTTTTATCACAGTTGCTATCTACTTGAGAAAGCAATTGACAGTTTTCAAATGGTACACGCAGTGAACGGGAAATATGGGAGATTTATTTTTTGTAATTGAACAACATTATTTGTTTGTACGTAAGGAAGAGATACAAAATAAAATCGTGATTAGCCATTTGTAAGAATAGTACAAAAGCCAACATGTAGAATCACATGGTAGTAAATGGGATGCTTGACCCCAATCCCATGATAGTTACCATGCTCAGAATATATTATTATATTCTGACGGAATAAACTACAGACACTACCAACTAACCAATATCTGCGGAATCCTATCTATGGTGCTATTATATTTCATTGGCTACATATATTTTTTTATTCCAATAAAACTCCCTTTGATGATAGAGAGAACCAAAATTGACAACAGTCAGCAAAACATTTTACAAAGCACTATTAGGGTTAATTGGTCATCAGTATAATAACAATTATTGTACATCTCAAAATGTATTATCTAAGTCATTATTATCCTACAATTACACTCTGACAAACGCCGGAAAGATACGAATTTCCACCATTATTCGATATGTCTATTGTTAGTACGGGGTACTATAAAGTTCTTTGTCAATTCTTCGCAAATTTGCAAACCATATCAGTGGTCAATTCTTTATATCTTTAAAGGTAACTATCAACCGTACGATATTCAATCATCATCATCGTGTCAATAAAAAGTATATGTTTTCCATAATAAGTAGAGTATTATTACTTCATTTCAATGTTATTTCTTAAGACTAGAATAAGAAGGCTGGTGGACAGACAGATCAGACAGATCCAATCCCATGTATGAAGTATCGTTTGATACGGCAACTGATAACGCTTCATTATATGTATCTGGTATGTTAGGAGAATTGGGATGTTGATTGTGGTTCACTGCTTTCAGGGGATTATTGGAGCTATGAAGGTTTGAATTAGGTGCATCTCCTTGTATTTCACAGTATAGTTTATTGGCAGAGGATGATTCCCGGTGGCTTATTGCGGGGATGCTGGTCGAATAGTACCCTGGCTTGGCAACAGAACTCTCCTTTTTTCTTTTAACGTGTCTTATTATACAATAAATGGCAATACTTGTGATGAGTATAGCCAATAGTCCACCCATCATACAGTTTCCCAATATCAGGCCAACATATGTCTTTGTAGAAATGATCATTGTCCCCGAAGAAGCTTGCGCTTTGTTTTGATCAGCATGATCAGTCGTTGCAGAGATCAGAGCTGTAGTGCTAATGGCGCCGAATGTTTTAGTTACTGTTAGTTGAAATGAACAGCTTTGACTAATTCCTTGGTATTGGGAGTTCGTTGCGGTGCAAGTGAAATCCACAAAATTATCGCTTAAGGATGGGATGAAAGACAAAGTGAATGGGGAAAAGTTACTAGACTGTTCGACTGGTTTCATGTCTGATCTTAACCATCCAAGACTGACCGATACACTTTTGTCATCAGTACTGGTGTAGCATACAACGGATACGCTAAAGGCTTCTTCTGCAGTTAACATACCGTTTGCAAGAACTGCATAATTCGACATTTCCGACAAACAAAGGGGTGTAGGAAATGTTCTGACACTAATGTTGATTATTGGCGAATTAAAGGTTTGTATCGACTCCGTAATGCTACATTGGTATTGGCCAGCGTCAGTTTCTTTGACTTGATTGATAATGAGAAATAATACAGGCACATTAGTGCCTTCTACATCCTCTTGTAGGATTTCGGCGTCATACTCACTACCTGGTGGAACATTCTGTTGAGTCAACATGCCATTAACAGATGCTAATACGACCATACCTCGGAAACTGATTTCCATTCGATCTGTACTGTGGTTGAAGCCATTATATGAACAGAAGAATTCCACCGGTTGTCCTACAATATGAGTGGTACTTGACGCGTACGTAGTAAATGACACATCTCGTGACTGGATACCATCGATACGACATAGTAGTAAAATATAAGCTATAGTAACTAAAATACACGTATTGTCAGTCTTGGAGTATTCCATGCCTGTTATTATAAGTTATGACAATTATAGTTAACAGTAAGGACATTTTATTGTTTTTATTCCAGTACTTCCTCATTCTTCCCGGTAAATACAATTTATCGAATAAATATATATTTGCATAACAAACATATGACGACAATAGAAACATGTACATTTGACCTTGAGCATCGATATGCTTCAATAATCTTGTCACTGTGCGCAGTAAGTTCTATTATTCATGTATTTCGACATGATTTTAAGTTTTTAAAATATTTTATTGTTTATTACCTTTTTCCATGCTAATTTGTGTCTTGATGTTTTACATGCGCTATGATCTAGATAAAATAGTGCCATATAAATATTAATTGTAATGTTATGTTATGTCATAATTATTAATAATTTTCACGTTTCACATAGTTTCATCATGTTTACATAGTATATATATCATTACATAAGGCAAAAACAAAAAATTGACTTGCCCTTTCAGGGCCAGAGTCAGGGTCGGACGGGTCGATTTTGTTGTTGATTTTTTTTGGTTTTTAATTTAAACGGATAGATACTACAAAAACATGTTTTAAAGGTGATTTTTTTTTTTTGCTATTTTTTTAATTATTTTTAAACAAGCAGATACTACTCAAAAACACGTTTTCATCTTTCTTTATTGTTATGTGCTTCTTTCAATTTTTTTTTTTTTTTTTTAGCGACCCTAGATTTCCGAAAATTCGGGTCGGTCGGAAAGGGCAAGTCAACTTCTTCTTTTTTTGGCCTAATTTATCATCACATGGTGATTATTAATCATGTTGATTACACATTTCATAATCACATGTGCTTGGTGGTTATAAGGGTTTTTAGCCTAGCACGAGCAATTTACCTGCGTTTGGTCCTATTAGGACCCAAGCAAGTGTCCGCATGGACTAACCATGTACAAATCTAAACATACAAACATTTTTGTAAATTAACCACCAGGAATTTAGGGTCCATATCCAAACTCTCAGTGCTTTTAAAGCATTTTTCTAGCGATTTAAAAGCGCTTTTCCAATGGTATTTCGTTCTATTGTTAAAAGCATCGGAAAAAGATCGGTGATTAACTAGAAACCTCTCTACTTATCTGGCGTTAACAATAGAACTATTGTAGTACTCTCGATGGCTGCATTAGTGAAGCAGACAGATCAAAGGCGCAAGGAAGGTTGTGTTATATTCTTTAAGAAATACTATAATATAGTATTTCTTAAAGAATATAACACAACCTTCCTTGCGCCTTTGATCTGTCTGCTTCACTAATGCAGCCATCGAGAGTACTACAATAGTTATATTGTTAACGCCAGATAAGTAGAGAGGTTTCTAGTTAATCACCGATCTTTTTCCGATGCTTTTAACAATAGAACGAAATACCGTTGGAAAAGCGCTTTTAAATCGCTAGAAAAATGCTTTAAAAGCACTGAGAGTTTGGATATGGACCCTTACACATATTGACCAACTTTGATTTGTTTTTTGCCTAGAATTTTTTTGTAACGGCACTCAATATAATATTTGTATCAAACATTATTTGGTTGTCGTTATTCACAATGCTTTTGGTAATTTCATCATTGTTTAGATACACAATGAAATTGTGATTAGCCATTTGTGAGAAATGTACAAAACACAGCCAATACATGTAGAATCACATGGTAGTATTAAAATGGAATGCTTGACCTCTGTTTCAATCCCATGATAATTACCATGCTCAGAATATATTATTATTCTGACGGAATAAACTACAGACACTACCAACTAACCAGGATCTGCGGAATCCTATCTATGGCGCTATTTTATTTGATTGGGTACATTCTTTTTTTTATTCCAATAAAACTCCCTTTGATGATGGAGAGAACCAAAATTGACAACAGTCAGCTATACATTTTACAAAGCACTATTATGGTTAATTGGTCATCAGTATAATAAAAACTATTGTACATCTCAAACAATATTATCTATAAAGTCACTATTATACAATTACATGAATTACACTCTGACAAACGCCTGGAAGATACGAATTTCCACCATTGTTTGATATATCTACTGTTGGTACGGTGTGTTATAAAGCTCTTTGTCAATTCTTCACGAATTTGCAAACCATATCAGTAGTCAATTCTTTACATCTTTTAAGTTAACTTTCAAAATAATATATACCGTATATTCTTCTATCATCATCATGTCTATAAAAGGTATCTGTTTTCAATAATAAGTAGAGTCTTATTACTTTATTTTAATGTTATTTGTTAAGACTGGAATAAGAAGGCTGGTGGACATCAGACAGTTCCAATCCAATGTATGAAGTATCGTTTGATGACGGTTCCAAATATGTATCTTGTATGTTAGGAGAATTGGAATGTTGAATGCGGTCCACTGCTTTCGGAGGATTATTGGAACTATGAAGGTTTGAATCAGGTGCGTCTCCTTGTATTTCACAGTAGATTTTATTGGCAGAGGATGATTCCTGGTGGCTTATTGCGGGGATGCTTGTCTCGGCAGAGGACGGTTCCTGTTGGCTTAGTGCGGAAAGGCTTGTCGAGTAGTACGGTGAGTTCCCTGGCTTGGCAACAAAACTCTCCTTTTTTCTTTTAACGTGTCTTATTATACAATAAATTGCAATACTTGTGATGAGTATAGCCAATAGTCCACCCATCACACAGTTTCCTAATATCAGGCCAACATATATTTTAGTAGAAATGATCATTGTCCCCGGAGAAGCTTGCGCTTTGTTTTGATCAGCATGATCAGTCGTTGCAGAGACCAGAGCAGCAGGTGACACCGTAGGGGTTGGTGTTCGAGATATGGGTCTTCCGAATATTTCACTTACTGATAGTTGAAATGAGCAGCTTTGACTTATTCCTTGGTATTGGGAGTTAGTTGCGGTGCATGTGAAATCAACAAAATTATCACCTAAGGACGGGATGAAAGACAAAGTTGATGGGGAAAAGAGGCTAGACTGTTCGACTGGTTTCTCGTCTGATCTTGACCAACCCAAGGTGACTGATACACTGTTAACATCAGTATTGGTGAGGCATACAACGGTTACGCTGAATCCTTCTACCGTATTAAGCAAACCGTTAGCAAGAAGTGCATTATCCGACCTTTGCGCCAAACAAACGGGTGTAGGAAATGTCCTGACACTTATATCGATTATTGGCGATTGAAAAGTTTGTATCGAATCTGTAATACTACATTGGTATTGGCCAGTGTCAGTCTCTTTGGCTTCACTGATACTGAGAACTATTCCATTCGGTACAAAAGTGCCTTCTACGTCCCTGTATAGGATTTCAGTTAAATACTCGCTGCCTGATGGAACACTATGCTGCGTAAACATGCCATTGTCAAATACTAATGCGACCATACCTTGGAAGCTAATTTCCACTCGAGCAGTAGAGGAGTTGAAGCCATCGTATGAACATAGGAACTCCACCGGTTGTCCAACAATAACAGTGGTACTACCACTTGTAGAAAATGATACATCCTGAGACTGGATACCAGCTATAAGACTAAATAGTAACATATGGGGTGTAGTCACAAGAATCCACATATTCCTAGTCTTGAAGTATTGCATGCCTGTTCATAAAAGTTATTACAATTATAGTTAACAGTAAGCACAGTATTGTAATTATTTCAGTGTTTCCTTATTCTTCCCGTTATTACAATTTATCGAATGATATATTCTGCATAACATACGACAATTACAGATACATGTACATTTGACATTGATCATCGATATGCTTCAATAATCTTGCCACAATGCGCAGTAAGTCCTAATAGTATGTATTTCAACATGATTCAAGTTCAATGAATTTAAACGCCCTCGGTTCTACATAACTTAAAGGCATATCATGGGATCTTTTCCAGGGGGCGCCCTCTATTCAATTTTTTTAGAAAGTAGATTTTCTTGCAGATTTACATTTCTGATCATAAATCATGAATTTATTCTGAGTTACAAAGCGATACGATTCCTTATTACTTCAAAATCATGGTTTACAAAGTAAAAATAAACTGTCCTGCTATCAGGGCAGTTTATTTTTCACTCTAAATTCACTCTTAAACCATGACTTTAAAGTAATTAGGAATTGTATCGCTCTGTAACTCAGAACATATTTATGATTTAGGCCCTATGATCACAAATGTAAATTTGCAAGAAAATCTTCTTTAAAAAATAAAAAAAATGAATAGAGGGCACCCCCTGGAAAAGATCACATAATATGCATTTAAACAGCCAACACACAAACAAACTGTTATTTAGAGTTTTGTCATAATACCATAGCCTTGATTGTAATTGTTTGAACACTAAATTAAGGGATGTCCTGTAAGTTATTTTTATGATCCAAAATATGACATAATTACCTATTTCCCGCACTAACAAATGCTTTTACTTATTACAGTTGCTATCTACTCTAGAAAGCAATTTACAGTTTTCAATGGTGCTCGCAGTGAACGTAAAAGATGGGAGATTTATTTTTGTAGACGGAATTGAACAAAACTATTTGCTTGTACGTAGTATAGGGGTTGAGGAAGAGATACAAAATAAAATTGTGAAAAGTCATTTGTAAGAATTGTACGAAAACACAGCCAATACATGTAGAATCACACGGTAGTAACATGGGATGCTTGACCTCAATCCCATGATAATTACCATGCTCAGAATATATTCTAGTATTCTGACGGAATAAACAGCAAGCGTTAACATGGGATTCTGTAAGATTCTGTATTCTAGAATACAGAATGTTCATAATCCCATGTTACTACCATGTCAATCTAGTTGTACTGGGTGCAGCTTGGGTGGTTATTACGATTATTAGTGTAGCCCGACCAATTTACATGAGTTTGGTCCTATCAGGACCCAAACAAGTGTTCGCATGGACCGACCGTGTAAAAATCCAAACATACAAACAGGTTTTTAAATTGACCTCCCAAATTTACACATATCGACCAACCCTGATTTGTTATTTACCTAGAAAATGACGAATAATTTGTACATGTATGCAGGGCTTTTGTTGTAACGGCACTCAATAAAATGTGTATATTAAACATCATTTTGGTTTGATGCTTTTCTTATTTTGAAATGATATTATCAATATACTTCTGTGCCAAGCAGTGAACGGAAAGATCGGAGAATTATTTTTGTAGACGGAATTGAACAAAACTATTTGTTTGTATGTAGTATAAAGCAACAACAAAAAAGGTTTGGCGTCCTGCCTTTTTGAGAGAAAAAAGGAAGGAGCAGGCCTTTTTTTTCTTTCTTTTTTCTTGTTTTTCCAAAATGGCCGCCTGATACATTTTGTCAAATAGCTGGCCGGGCTATTTTTGAAGATGGTTGCTTGCTTTTTTCAAAATGACCGCCACTTGAACTTACGAAATTACATATTGGCTTCTATATACTATGGGCAAGATGAAACAGAAAATGAGGCCAAAATTATGTCTTGTCCAGTTTTATGCAAAGTGTGCTAAAGTCAACATACGATTATTTGGTTCTATTTTTTTTCTGAATCTTTAAAAAAAAAAGAGGAGGCGGGCCTAAAAAGGAAGCGGGCGGGAACGCTTAACATGATTTTTTTTATTTGGCCTAAGGGTTGAGGAAGAAGAGATACAAAATAAAATTGTGATTAGCCATTTGAAAGAATTGTACAAAACACAGCCAATACATGTAGAATCACATGGTAGTATGGTGCTTGACCTCAATCCCATGATAATAACCATGATCAGAATATATTATTATATTCTGACGGAATAAACTATAGACACTACCGACTAACCAGGATCTGCGGAATCCTATCTATAGTGCTATTTTATTTGAGTGGGTACATATATTTTTTTATTCCAATAAAAACTCCCTTTGATGATAAATAGAGAACCAAAATTGGCAACAGTTAGCTATAAGCACTGTTATGGTTTATTGGTCATCAGTATCAATATATGTATCATCTATAAAGCCACTATTAAACAACACTCTGACAAACGGCTGGAAGATACGAATTTCCACCATTATTCGATATGTCTAGTTGGTACGGTGTGTTATAAAGTCCGTCAATTCTTCGCGAATTTGCGAACCATATCAGTGGCCAATTCTTTACATCTTTAAAGTTAACTATCAATATGATAAATACCGTACAATATTCAATCATCATCATCATCATGGTGTCTATACAAAGTATATTTTTTCAAGAATAAGTAAGAGGCTTATTACTTCATTTTAATGTTATTTCTTAAGACTAGAATACGAAGGCTGGTGGACATCAGACAGTTCCAATCCAATGTATGAAGTATCGTTTGATACGACAACTGATGACGGTTCCAAACAGGGATCTGGTATTTTAGGAGAATTGGCATGTTGATTGGGGTTCACTGCTGCCGGGGGATTATTGGAGCTATGAAGGTTTGAATTAGGTGCATCTCCTTGTATTTCACAGTAGAGTTTATTGGCAGAGGATGATTCCGGGTGGCTTATTGCGGGGATGCTGGTCGAATAGTACCCTGGATTGGCAACAGAACTCTCCTTTTTTCTTTTAACGTGTCTTAGTATACAATCAATGGCATTAATTGTGATGAGTGTTGGTGCGGATTCGATCTTTTCTAAATCAAGTAGAAATTCTAAGAGCCGCCACTGTCTGATCATGCTGATTGCGCGTCTTGGTTCCCAACTTCCCTGTGTTCCATGTATTTCGCTAATGCTCGCGCTCGGTTGGTTTGACCCCGGGTTTGACCTGTCATCAGGGGTATGCCTCTGAGCTTGCCGATCGGGTCCACTTTTTAATTAAAATTTGGTCAGCATAGAACTGGTGGCGCTATACCGATCAGGCGTGATTATAGCAGACGACACGACGCTGGCCACGTGTCTCTCAGACGACCCAATTATGTCAACGGGAGTGCACTATTTTGAATTATTTTTAACAGTCATCGCCCGGTTAACGATGACAATTCTTCTAATTATGATGAATTTGTCAAAATGATAAGATTAACATTCGCGATTACGTGTTATTCATTACGTATTCAACATTTAGGTTTCACGTGGCCACCATCGTCTATGTAAAACCAAAACGCCCTCAATTCTATGCTGACCAAATATTACGTTAAACCTGGTTAAACACTGTTAAACGCGTTCAACGCTGGTCACCGACACATTCCGATGATAACCATAGTTTATTTAATTTATGCAAACGGCACCGTTTTCGTTACGTGTGTTAGTATAGGAGTTACCTATCCCAAAATTAATAGTATCCCTGCTGTCATGTTTACAGTCAGTCATTAACAGATGCGGAGTTTCTTTGGATGTCTACAGTTTTTGTACCTTTTCAATTGCTTTATATGGTGTTTATACGGAGATTCATAGCTTTAGCAACCGTTTCACATAATATGTATGGCATCTTCTACCTAGTGAGTTAATATAAGGACTTCAGAGAAGTCAAAATATGTACTTTGGTGACTTATTTCGTCGTCAACGTCTCGGGCTCGCAGGTGAAGTAAAACAGGGAAAGCGTTGCAATACAAATAGACTATAGTAAAAATGCTAGTTAAAGAAACCGGAAACTCTTCGTCTTCGTAGGGTTAATAATAGCCATCTGGACCCTACATTAGTGTACAAAAACTTTACATTTGACTCAAGGAGAGGTCTATATAAACCCTGAGGGCCTCTATATAAACCAAACTTAAAACTAGCTACGGAGTACGGTATACAATCGTATTACAATCCAGGATCCTGGTAACAATGAATTTATAATTGGGGCATGACTAGCATAGGCCTAACGCAAGCCTATACAAACAAGGGGGCCTAAACAAAATTATAAAAAGCCAAAATGGAGGACGAAAAGCCCGAGTACATGGCGTACACAGATGAACTAGAGCCAAGCGACAGTGCTTCAGGCGTAGGTAATTCATCGTACATCAGTCATATCTCTTCTTCTTCATCAAATCGTTCATTGGAATTGAGACAGAGAGCTCAAGCTAACGAGATAGAACTCGCAGCCAAGATAGCAGTGTTGAGAAAGCAAAGTGAGTTGGAAAGTAAACAACGACAATTAGATTATAAACTGCAAGAAGAAGAGGCCAAATATGAAGAAGAAGCGTGCTATAGAAAGGCACAAGAACTAGTAAAGGTCGCTAAAGAAAACTCTATAAGAAATCGAAGGCGACAAGAAATTCTAAACGAGCAGAGCGAGCTGAAGCGAAGGCAACATGAAATTGATATCGAAGCACAGTATGAAGCGGCAAGATCAATATCCCGCATGTATGAGCGTCAAACGGGGAGTTTATCATCGATAACCAGCTCGCGCAAAAATATCCCGAACATTCCTGCCAAGCGTCAAACACTGGACACTTCATTAGGTCAAGCAGCAGCGTTGGATTTGTCCACGGATCACCAATCACACTCTCAGCGTGATGGCAGACATTCTCAGCCACCACCAGGAATTACCTTGGAACATCAGCCACCACGTTCACGACAACAGGCGTCTTATATACCAGATGTGGCAGAAATGGTGCTTCAGCAAGGCAGCTTAACTAAACTTCTCCTGGAACACCATTTGAAGGCAAGTCTACCGCAACGTAACATTCAACAATTCACCGGTGATCCGTTAGAGTATGCATCGTTCATGAGCGCATTCGAGTATATAATAGAACAGAAAACCAGCTGCGAACAAGATAAGTTGTATTATTTAGACCAATATACTTCCGGTGAGGCGAACGCGCTGGTAAGAAGTTGTTTGCATCAAAAAACAGATGGATACATTCACGCCAAGAGCCTTCTTAACAGGAAATTTGGCAACCCTCATAAAATCTCTGAGGCATATTTGAATAAGATCACCCATTGGCCACAAGTAAAGGGCGATGATTCCAAAGCATTGCAAAACCTATCAATGTTCTTGAATGAGTGTGAAACTACACTAGAAAGCTTAGGATACTTGGGAGAGCTAAACAGCACATCTACGCTGAGAATTGTCGTATCAAAGCTCTCTTATGGGTTGCGCGATAGATGGAGAAGATTGGTGGACAATATTGAAGAAGAGAGAGGGCGTGCTGTGCGATTCAAGGACCTCGTACAGTTCATCAACAAGCAAGCCAGAGTCGCCACTAATCCAGCCTACGGTATTATCCAAAGCCCAAGAGATGACAACTATCAGAACAGGCCTAAACATAATGACAAACCAAGAGGGCCAATGAGAAGTTCCAGTTTCGCCGCAAGTGTGCAACAAGAAACAAATCAGCAAAATCAAAACCCAGAAAGATTATGCCAGTTCTGTGAAGGTACATCCCACAATCTGGACAGCTGCTTCAAATTAGCCAACAAGCCTATTGAAGACAGATTAAGCTACATGAAAGATCAGAGTATGTGCTTTGGATGTCTGAAAAGGGGCATGCACCGCCGCAAAGACTGCAAGAATAAACTGACATGTAATAAGTGCTCTAAACGACATCCAACGGTGCTTCACCAGGAACCACAAGCAGAGTCTAGACAGGAAGATCAGCCCTCACAAACTACAGAACCTACGGAAAACGTTAATACTACAAGTTGTGGGCTCACTGGCGCCGGAGACAACTCACCTAGCCCATCTATCATTCCCGTAGTTGTTCGTTCAAAGGACAGTAGACAGTCAGTGAAAACGTACGCCTACATTGATGATGGAAGCAATGCTGTGTTCTGCACAGAAACATTAAGAAGGAATCTAGGGGTCAATGGCAAGAAGTCCAAACTGCAAATAAAAACCATCACAGGAGAGAAATTGGTAGATACCCACCTTCTGAAGAACCTGGAAGTTTCAGATATTTATGGAAGAAATGTAATTCCCCTTCCTGAAACGTATACGCAAGATCATATTCCAGCTAGTACCGATGACATGATAACAGAGAAGGACATAGCAAGTTGGTCTTATCTAGATAGAGTCCATCTACCTGAATTGACAGACACAGCAGCAAACCATATAGGAATCTTGATTGGAAATAATGTGCCCAAGGCTACTGAGCCGTGGGAAGTGATAAACAGCCAAGGCAGTGGTCCATATGCTTGTCGAACCCTTCTAGGCTGGACCGTTCATGGTGCAGGAAGAACGTCTGAGACCACTATTTCGCAAGGAATTGCAGTCAACAGTATCATTGCAAAGAAAGAGCATCAGAGATTGCAGCAACAACAAGCAAAAGAACAACAAAGATTGCAGCAGCAGGCAAAGGAACCAGGTCCAACTCGGCATCAAGTCCAACAGTGGATACAGCCACTTCAGGGACTGACGCAGCAGCCACAGCAGCTTATACAAAACCAATATGCACAACAGCAGCAACAAAGACATCCTCAAGCACCACAACAGCTGCCTTTGTCACTACATCAAATCCTTCAGCCACCAAATAAACAAGGACTCGTGCGCCAAGTGCAAGTCGACTGTGTTGGTTCGACCCATCGACAGGTTGTGTTTGATCCTGGAAGCAGATACATAGACAACAGGACTACAACAGTGTCATGTGTCAGAGTTCCAACATGGTACAGAACATTACAGCAGTCAGACATGTTGATTGCATAGGTTTCAGAGTTCCAACATGGTACAGAACATTACGGCAGTCAGACATGTTGACTGCATCATAGCAACCTGTAGCCAACTGATCATTATGAAAGATGGCTGTGACCATCACCCATCAGTATGAAAGATGGCTGTGTCCATCACTGATCAGAATGAAAGATGGCTGTGACCATCACTGATCATTATGAAAGATGGCTATGACCATCACTGATCGTTATGAAAGATGGCTGTGACCATCACTGATCATTATGAAAGATGGCTGTGACCATCACCCATCAGTATGAAAGATGGCTGTGTCCATCACTGATCAGTATGAAAGATGGCTATGACCATCACTGATCATTATGAAAGATGGCTGTGACCATCACTGATCGTTATGAAGATGGCTGTGACCATCACGGATCATTATGAAAGATGGCTATGACCATCACTGATCGTTATGAAGATGGCTGTGACCATCATCAAGAATCTACGAAGTAACACATAATGGAATCAGCAAACGCGTAATTCCTTTTTTGCTCAATTCAAAAAGTCTAATTTTAGGCCAGATACTAGATTTCTGGTTGGCATTTGGTGTTTTTGCTGGTATTTGTGATTTTCACCTTTGGGCATGGTTGCAATTTGTTGGAATCCAAATGTGTTAATTTCAATTATGTAGCTTGAAATAGAGCATATATAAACGTCCAGTTGTAGACAAGGAGTAGTTTCTTCAGCCACAAGTCAGCTCAAGTGAACCATGTTACTTCCATGAGTGAACAATGGAAAAGTACTGTATAATACTGATTTTTCAATATGGATAGTGTTGTCAAACAAAATAGAGAACAAACTTCTGTATGATATCATGGTTTATTTTGGGTTTTGTATGCAAAATCATTAATTCTTCCTTTCCAAGTTTAACCTTGGAATTTTAGGTGTATTTTATATTGATCTAATGTTGCTTTGCTTGCCATAATAGATTCATACAGGAAGTTCATTGTTCTTATTTCTGCACACTGTGTGTGCCATTTAATGATTTAGTTATAGAGATTCTTCAGTATGCTGTAAAGTCAACAAGGGTCTACAGTTTGAATGTAGTCATGAATCTTCATACAGTAATCTTGGTTGTGTATTTTACCAAGGAGTCATTTGATATTTTTTGAACAGTGAATTATTATGCTATTAACTTCACAGTGTGATAGGGTAATGCATTTATTTTAATTGATATTTTTATTGTCAAAAAGTTCAGCTACCCTTGTGTGCACAGCCTGTACTCAGTTTGGGTTGGCCTTTGTTCTGAGTAACCTTTTGAATATTTACCAAATATCACTATGAAGTTTTCTGCTACAAAGAAAGAGGGTGATTCAGTATTTTGTTTCATGATATAAATCAGTTTATTGATCTTTGGAGTTACAAATCCATACAGTGACATGTGCTACAGGATTGGTCATGTTGTAAGCTATGTAGCCTTTTATTTGTCACCAGCATTATAAGTCAGTATTTTTAATGCACAGACTATTTCTCTGATCAGACAGTATTATTAGCTTTAAAAGTGAAGGTCTCATGCTACATATACTTTAGATTATTAGATTCATAATTGCATGTTATTCCTTACCAGTTATTTAGTAAAAGCCGTACCATGATACTTGTTGGTTTACAAATTTCTATTATATAATCAATCAGTTTGATTGCATTTTGCGAACACTTACAAATCCAGTATTTTGATCCACCCTGTTAATAGTAGTTTAAACTTTGGGTCATAGATTGTTGCTTGTCTGATCACACTTCTGTTGGAATTTTGCAATTCAACTTCAGCATGCATGTGTTTCTATTTTAAGAGACACTCCAGTATGTAATCTTGCATAGTGTACCACAATTTATGGGTAATAACATATATACATTTGTTGGTACTTCTAGATATTTGAGTTAAAGGCATAGTAATGTATTTTCGTGTTAAAAGGACGAAGCCGCTCTCCATTGTTCCAATTCAGGTAATTGTTGCGATAGCCTTAACAATTAGGCGCCGGAATGTTGGTGCGGATTCGATCTTTTCTAAATCAAGTAGAAATTCTAAGAGCCGCCACTGTCTGATCATGCTGATTGCGCGTCTTGGTTCCCAACTTCCCTGTGTTCCATGTATTTCGCTAATGCTCGCGCTCGGTTGGTTTGACCCCGGGTTTGACCTGTCATGTTTACAGTCAGTCATTAACAGATGCGGAGTTTCTTTGGATGTCTACAGTTTTTGTACCTTTTCAATTGCTTTATATGGTGTTTATACGGAGATTCATAGCTTTAGCAACCGTTTCACATAATATGTATGGCATCTTCTACCTAGTGAGTTAATATAAGGACTTCAGAGAAGTCAAAATATGTACTTTGGTGACTTATTTCGTCGTCAACGTCTCGGGCTCGCAGGTGAAGTAAAACAGGGAAAGCGTTGCAATACAAATAGACTATAGTAAAAATGCTAGTTAAAGAAACCGGAAACTCTTCGTCTTCGTAGGGTTAATAATAGCCATCTGGACCCTACAATGAGTATAGCCAAAAGTCCGCCCATCATACAGTTTCCTACTATCAGGCCAACATATGTCTTTGTAGAAATGATCATGGTCCCCGAAGAAGCTTGCGCTTTGTTTTGATCAGCATGATCAGTCGTTGCAGAGACCAGAGCTGTTGCCCGAGCTGTTGTGCTGATGGCGCCTATGGTTTCACTTACTGTTAGTTGAAATGAACAGCTTTGACTAATTCCTTGGTATTGAGAGTTCGTTGTGGTGCAGGTGAATTCAACCAAATTGTCGCCTAGGGATGGAACGAAAGATATATATGATGGGGAAAAGTTACTAGTCTGTTCGACTGGTTTCTCGTCTGATCTTGACCAAGCCAGTGTGACTGGTACAAATGCCATATCAGTGCTGACTATACATGGTACTCTCACAATAACGCCTACTTTTGCATGTATATTACCAGTTACGGGATCGAGAACTGCGTCTGCTGACTGTGGTGCAAAGCAAACGGGTGTGGGAAAGCTGGCCGGATTGATGGTGATACTGATTATTTGCGATTGATAAGTCTGTGTCGAATCCGTAATGCTACATTGGTATTGCCCAGCGTCAGTAACCTTTACCGCATTGATTGTGATAAGTATTCCAGACGGTACAATATTGCCATCTACATTCTGGTGGATGATATCAGTGGTATACTCGCTGCCTGGTGGACTACTATGCTGCGTAAACATGCCATTGTCAAATACTAATGCGATCATACCTTGGAAACTAATTTCCAATCGATCAGTACTGGGGTTGAAACCATTATATGCACAGACGAATTCCACCGGTTGTCCAACGATAACAGTGGTTCTACCAAACGTAGAAAATGACACATCCTGCGACTGAATACCAGCTATAAGAAATAGTAACACATAAGCAATAGTCACAATAATCCACATTTTAATAGTCTTGGAGTATTCCATGCCTGCTAATAAAAGGTTTTACAATTACAGTATTGTAATTATTCCCGTATTTCCTCATTCTTCCCGTTATATACAATTTATCGAATGAATATATATTCTGCATATCATACGACAATAACAAATACATGACTTTTAACCCTTAGCATCGATATGCCTCTGTGTCACTGTGCGCAGTAAGTTCTATTATTCTTGTGTTTCGACATGATTCAAGTTCAATGAACATACGCCCTCTGTTCTACATTACTTAAAAGCCAACACACCACAAATCTGTTCTTTAGAATAATTATGTTTTGTCATAATTCCATAGCCTTGATCGTAATTGTTTTAACACTAAAATAAAGGAAGTCCTGTATGTTAATTGTATGATCCAAAATATGACATATCACGCATTTGCCACAATACCAAATACTTATCACGGTTGCTATCTACTGCAGTATGTCTCTCTATCTCAAGGGAACGTGAACTGTCCTAATGTGTTTTGCATATCTGTATGCACACGGACTTTTATGAATTTGAATTGTATTTTGCTTATCGGCACATACTTTTGTCTTGCTCTATCTAAACTTGATAAAGACTGGTATATCCAGTCGAAATGTCGACCACATCTTTCTCCCCCTTCTTTTACCCCTCCCCATCATCACCTCTCCCACTCACCATATGTTGAGACTTGCAGTTTTGCCTGTATGTATCTACTGTAGAAAGCAATTTACAGTTTTCAAATGTTAGCGGGTGAACGGACACAATGGGAGATTTATTTTTGTAGAGGAAATTTAAAAAAACTATTTGTTTGTTGTACGTACGGTTTGAGAAAGAGATACAAATTAAATAAATTGTGATTAGCCATTTGTAAGAATAGTACAGAAATCACAGCCAATACATGTAGAATTTAACATGGGATGCTTCAATCGCATGACAATTACCATGTGCTCAGAATATATTCTCGTCTTCTGACGGAATTAACAGCAAGTGTTAACAAGATTCTGCATTCTAGAATACAGAATGTTCATAATCCCATGTTACTACCATGTCTCTATAATAGCTGTATTGGGTGGTTATTAGGCTTTTTAGCCTATCCCGAGCAATTTATCTGAGATTGATTCTATCAGGACCCAAACAAGTGTTCGCATGGACCGACCGTGTAAAAATCTAAACATACAAACAGGGTTTTTTTAAATTGACCTCCCAAATTTACACATATCGACCAATTTTGATTTTTTAGTTGCTTAGAAAATGACGAATAATTTGTATGCAGGGCTATTTGTAACGGCACTCAATAAAATGTGTATATCAAACATTATTTGGTTGTCGTTATTCACAATGCTTATGGTAATTCATCACTGTTTTATTGCTTTTCTTATTTTGAAATAATATTATCAATATACTTCTGTGCCACGCAGTGAACGGAAAGATGGGTGAATTATTTTAGTAGACGGAATTGAACAAAACTATTTGTTTGTACGTAGTATAAGGCAACATAAAAAATAAAACATGTTTAGCGTCCTGCCTTTTTGAAAAAAAGGGAGGAGGCCTTTTTTTCTTTTTCTTGTTTTTCCAAAATGGCCGCCTGACATATTTTGTCAAATAGCTGGCCGGGCTATTTTTGAAGATGGTTGCCTGCTTTTTTTTCAAAATGACCGCCACTTGGACTCAAGAAACTACATATTGGCTTCAATATACTATGGGCAAGATGAAACAGAAAATGAGACCAAAATTATGTCTTGTTCTGAGACGTAGAGAACCAGTTTATTTCATGGGGCAATCTGCTTTATGCAAAGTGTGCTTAAGTCAACAAATACGATTATTTTTTTCTTCTAAATCTTTAATAAAAAAAAGGAGGCGGACCTAAAAAAGAAGCGGGCGGGAACGCTTAATATGATTTTTTTTATTTGGCCTAAGGGTTGAGGAAGAAGAGATACAAAATAAAATTGTGATTAGCCATTTGTAAGAATAGTACAAAAATACAGCCAATACATGAAGAATCACATGGACCGAGAGGTCCGGGGTTCAAGCCGGGAGCCAAGACACTTTTTGGCCTCGCTTTTTGTAGTGCGAAAAAAAAACTTTGGAAAATGTGGCTGAGGGGCAGGGGCGGACTGGCCACTGTGGCGTTGTGGCGATCGCCACATGGGCCGCTTTGGGCCGCTTGGTTCTGGGCCTCTCAGGGCCGGTTACTCACTTGTGTAAAGCATTTTTTCGGGCCGTTTTGGACTCAAATTTCTCCTACCACCCCCCCCCCCCCCCCCACGCCCCCCCCCCCCCCCCCACACCCCCGCTCTCAAATTTCTGACTCACCGGCACATTTCCCGAAAAAAAAAGCCCCGACCGACCCTACCTGAGAGATTCGTTTGCCTGTGGAGCAGTCTGTTTTTGTTCGTCGTCGCCTAACTGAACCTTAATTTATCAAGAGAAGTAATATCGGCAAACCAGTTTTGGAGGGTATACTTACTAACTTATTTACGTCACCAACACGTGATTATAAATCCATGAATAAAAATATGATACTTTTTAACAAAAGGATCTTTGGGTTAGGGATTAAAGGTATATTATGTGATATTTCCATGGAACGCCCTCAACATCAAAAAAAAAAATAGAAAGCAGATTTTCTTGCAGATTTACATTTCTGATCATAAATCATGCATACATTCCAAGTTACAGGGCGATACGATTCTTAATTGCTTCAAAATCATGGTTTTAGAGTGAAAATAAACTGTCGGAATTCCGACAGTTTATATTTTTCACTCTAAAATCATGATTTTGAGGTAATTAGGAATCGTATCGCTCTGTAACTTGGAATGTATGTATGATTTATGATCGGAAATGTAAATCTGCAAGAAAATCTACTTTCTAAAAAAAAATCATGAATAGAGGGCGCCCTCTGGAAAAGATCACATAATATGCCTTTAAATTAATGACAAATATGGGTGAGCACGCGTGTGGAAAAGGGGTCGTCATTAGTAGCGAGCGTACTATTAGTTTACCTTCTCTGAGAGACCTATCACCAGGCCTCAATTACAAATCTTTGAGGGCACTCATTTCAAGGCCAGTGTACAAGGGCACCAGAGGCCACTATTATTGCTAAAGAATGCTTTGACAAGGCCAAGTCAGAGGGCATGGAGACCATGGCCTCGATGGCCTCCCTGTAATTTGAGCCCTGCCTATTACGATCATTGTATTAATCGTGCCGGCCGTGGTTTTGTTTTCTAGACTGACGGGCACTAAGTATAGGGCTTCAATGTATTCCTTAGCAAGTTTCAAGAAAGTATATCAATTTCAAAATGCCTATTCAGCAACCAGCGCACATCACGGACATGCATTATAATACGCGACGCGTCCAATTACTCGCGCAGCGTAGATGCGTACCAGTGCACCACGCACGCCTGGCGTAAAGTGACGCGGGCTAGCCGTTGCGTAGCTACAGGGACTTGCCGCAGCGCGAGTAAAACAAACAGATATCTTGTAGCTACCAGCTGATCAGTTTAATCGTTTAGCTTTAGCTTCGCTTTCAATATTTTCTGATTGAAATTTCAACAGAAACCGAAAACTTTACAATGCTGTCGCATTCTATCTATGTGATAGTTGTCCATACTATTCAGATACTGTGTGCAAGTCTTATTTGGAACAACTTCTATCGGAAGATCATCGCTCCTGTCAGTGTCATCCGCAAGTCTGGTGGTATTTCCTACAAGAGTGTTCATAAGGCTGATTTGCCATCTCGTATCTGGAACAACTTCTATCGGACATGTCGGAAGATCGTCACCTCTTTCCGCCGCCGCAGAAAGCATGTTCATTTCCAAATCAACGATGAGTTGCCATCTGTTAACAAATTCCGTCAAAGTTATCAATATGACCGTTTTGTGAAAAAGAGGAGTCGTCAAAATAGTGGTGAGTAGGCCTACACATTGACTTTATGTTTGTTTATTTTGTTTGTTTGTTTGTAAGACAACAAAAAAGACACGCCTTTTCTTTGGTAGTAAAAGTGCACGTAGGCCTAAGGCCTACTCTCTACATGTAAAACGAGTGGAAATAGTGGAAATTCACTCGAAAAGGAGTGAAGGGAGTGAAAGGACAACCCGTTTTAGAGTGGAAAATGTCCACTCTAAAAAAATTCACTCTCAATAAGAGTGCAACATTGTCATATAAAATCCCCTTTCACTCCTTTTAGAGTGTTTCCCACTCAAAAACATGTTGTCCTGCATTTAACTCCTTGAAAGAGTGGAAAACCACTCTTTAACATTTAGAGAGTAGTCCGCCTTCGAAATATGTGTTGGTGGTTCATGAAAGCATCTTACTATAAATCTGGAAACGGTGTGTGTTTATTTGTTATCCTTATTTCTCCGTTAGTTATGATCAAAGTGGCGCCTAATTTGCATGAAAGATAGAGGAAATAACGGGAAGGGTGTTAAAGTTTATTTCAGTGAAATTGGTTAACAATTGGCTCCAAAAACAACAAAAAACCTCTCAGATTTGGCTCATAAAATGCCACTAGAATTGAACAACATTGTGCGTTGCGCGTACTACACAGCGTAATCTTACCGTGGTAACGCATCGCGTGCATGTTTGCGCAAGGGCTCACTGCCGCGCGGCACACGCACTCCTGCACATGGCGCAGAAGCCATACGGGAATAGGCCTGTTGGTAGGGATATTTGGTGTCATGTTTGGGGGTTGGGTTGCGAAAGGGCTCACTGCCGCGGCACACGCACTCCTATACACATGGCGCAGAAGCCACACGGGAAATGGTTATAGGCCTGTTGGTAGGGATTTTGGTGTGGGGGGGGGGGGGGGGGGGTGTGGGGCCGGGGAGGGGGGGGGGGGCGGTGTAAAACCACGGGCTTTGCAGGGGTTGGCATGCCAAACAATCTAAGGGACCGAGGGCTAATGAAGAAGCCACAGGAAATGGTTTAGGGAGGGTTGTGTTTATAATCAACCTGGTTTGGGTTTTTGCATGGGGGGGGGGGGGGGGGGGGCGGGGGGGGGGGGGGTAAAAACACGGGAAATGTTTTAGGATAGGGTTAAGAGTTAATGAAGTCGCCACGGGAAATGGTTATGAGGGTTATGATTATAAATCCACCTGGTTGGTGTAGTTGCAGTGGGGTGGTTGTAGGGGGTTTATGTGGTTTTAAAAGTATGGAGGGTTAACTTGATGCGGTTTGAGAGGTAGGGGTTAATAAAGTAGCTACGGTAAATGGTTAGGAGGGATATGATTGATAAATCAACCGAATTGGGGTGGGGGGGTTGTAGGGGGTTTATAATGCCTTTAGGAGGGATATAGTTATAAACCAACCTGGTTGAGGGGGGGTTGTAGGGGGTTTATGTGGTTTCAGAGGTAGGTTATGTGGCATAACCATCTAGCGGGGACCCGAGCGTAGCGGGGACCCGAGCGTAGCGAGGGTACGCCGCTAGTGGTCCCTAATTCCGAAATATTGCGCATAAAATCTGACACGTGTCTTTAGTTACTATTTTTATTCTATATATTTCCTTGACTTCCTAGCAATTCTACGTAAACCCGCAAGATCTCAACAACATCTTGTGGAACGTCCTATGACTAATGCGAGGAAAGCTCGTCCGGAGAAGTTTGATTTCAGGGCATGGCCTCACACCCTTGCAGCCCGGATCTGGCCAGAGTCGGTTCGTGTGACCACCAGATTGCATGAGAATCCGCAGGTCTTCAGACCCGTTGAATCCACGACGGTAATACACGGGAGGAACAACCGCACGATATGGGGTCTTTTAGACAAAGGATTGCGAGATTTCATGCATGTGGGTCATGGCGAATCCGACTCGGCACAACCCATCGGTGACTATTCAACAGGTGAGTTGTTGAGGTTAAATTTAAAGGTGGAGGAGGGGGAGTTAGAATAGGGGTTTCTTGATAGACGACGAAAAATTATGTTCTACGGGTCCGATCCGACCCCCGGGGGGGGGGGGGGGGTACTCGGATTTGGTTTGGTCGGGGGTGTGCCGCTGGAGATTCAAAACCCATACCCATTTCTAAGGGTGGTTTTTCGCGAAAATATACCTAATTTTGGCAAATTTTCGCGAAAAATGACCTAATTTTGGCACATTTTCGCGAAAACCGCGAAAACAGGACCCATGTCTAAGGATTTTTCACTGAAAAGCCTACCCATGGCTGAGGATGTCTCATGAAAAAGCGACCCACTGGAGCGGCACATCCCCGTATACCTGACATACGTGAGTACCCCCCCCCCCCCCCCCACCCATATTTCGAATATAGAAACAAGAAAGAATTGTTTTGAAAGGTTTGCCAATTTTGGGACGTTTTTTTAAAAATTTGCTTGACAATTCACAACACTTCCCCGACATTTTTGAAGCAAAAACCCAAGGCCGACCGACCAACCGACCAACGTATAAAGTGTACCAACGTAAACGTAAACGACCGACCCTATATGTGAGAGGTCCGATCGCCCGTAAAACTGGGTTATTTCGTCGCCTATGGTGACTTTACACTGTTAGGAAAAGGGTGCTTCAGGGGTTCTTGGCTGTCCCGTATATGGAACCCTAAGGGTTTAAAGGTTCTTTGATTTTAAAGGACCCAAACAGAACCTTTAGAGGTTCCAAAGACCCATTTTTGCCCTTTTTTGCACCTTAAAATGGTTCTTTTTAGAACCTTTTAAGGTGCTATAAAGGGTTCCATATACGGGACAGCCAAGAACCCCTGAAGCACCCTTTTTTCTAATAGTATAGGGATTGAAAGTCTTATGCTTTATATTCACTTTATGCCCATACATTACGAAGACGGGCTACCACTTACTAGATGAGCATTATAATTATTCTACCACGGTCGTGGTTAGTTTGATGAGATATCAATAAACCACAACCAAGATATATTTGCATACTGAACCTAACGCTAACCTTCACCCTGAACCTTATTGAAATCCTAATCGTAACCATTACCGTATAGCCATAACCATAGCCGTAGTCATAGCCATAGCCCGAAACCATAACCAAATTACCATGGTCATCAGAGCCATAATCATGACCCATAACCATAATCACAACCATGACCATAACTACTGTACAATAACCATTACCCATACCCACAACCTTAATCAGAGGCCTAACCATAATCATAACATTACCATAACCATAACTACAACTATAATAACCATAACCATAACATCTACATCTACATCTACAGTAATACTCACCAAAGTTGCATACATGCAATATCTGGCTGAGATAACCAACCATAACTATAACTATAACCATAACCGACCACAGGCTATAACTATAATAACAATACACATAATTATAAACATATTTATACACCCTTAACACAAACCCAACCGTAACCAATAAACTTAACCCTTAAAGGGACATTAAGTGGTGTTGAAAAGTTTAAATGTTTAAAAATTTACTTCAGAATTCAAGATGAACATTAAAAATCGCCATTATTGTTGTTTCTACTAACAAAAAACACAGCAAAACTAGATTAAAACAATATCATCGCTATTTATTGAAAAACGCCCTCTATGCAAATATGGTTCGCGTTATGTATCACGCGTACTGCACGGGGATACTGTCGGACGTAAAATGCTGGTCCCAGCGGGACCAGCATTTTTTGAATCAACGTTTTCTTGTACAAAGAGAGCTGATTTTTCTTAATCCTTATAGGTGTAAGTTCATACATGTAATACAATTATAAAAATAAACTAATCTCAGTTTTTATCATAATTGAGGGCGCTGCCTCCAACACATCTCTTAGTGTCCCTTTAACACTCACACCCCCACCCCTAAAACCTAACCCCTTATCTAACCATAACCATACAAACTCAAAGCCCTTACCTTTAACCACACCTTCAACACACACCTTCAACCCTATAGACCTAACCTAACTCAACTAAACCTACACTAACCCTAACCCTAATACCCTAACCCCAAGACCCTGAATCTACACTACCATTCAATAACGATGTTATCCTTCTGAAATCGTATTAATCACAGGTAAAGTCCGAATAAGTAAGAAGAAAACGGAAACATCGCGATATCAACATCGCCATCACCGTCGTGCGACGAGGAAGACTAAAGCAGGCCTATCGATTCTCGACGAGCTGAAAAACTTGATGAATACGACACCCGCGCCCAAGCTCTTGTGGTTCCAGCTACACTCCTATGGAAGTCGTATCAATGACCAACCGCAAACCCATGGGTACCTTCCGCCGCCACCGCCGCCACCACTGCAACCACTGCCACCACCGCCGCCACCGCCACCGCTGCCACCACTGCCACCACCACCCCTATTGATGCCTTCCGTTTCCAGCTTTGTGTTCTGTACACCTGGCGCCGTGCAATCGTCGATGGATTGGAATTATTCGAACAATGCCTCTACTTCGACAGGTTCGAATCCTGTCGACATGTTGGAAGTCGAACCCATACAGACGATGCGGATGTGGAATAGTGCACACACAACTCAGATCAAGTTTCCATCATTATTGCCGACTTATCCCGTAGAAATAATGGACTGCGCGCCAAGTGCACCGATTTTTGGAAGTACGCAGAAAATCCTGGACCATTTTTCATCATTATGGCAGTCTTTGAAATCACGTGACCGCCAAGTGCCAATGGATTATTCCGATAGTTGGCCCACCACTTTCATTTCTACTGGCCCAAAACTACCTATTATGCAAGAGATAAAAGTGCCGACAGCGCGGGAAATTCAGATTTCTCATAAGCCACGAAAATCGAAAAAAGTTCGGTTTTCATTTTTAGGAGCATCGAAATCAAGTGAAGTCCAACCGTGGCAACCGATGGAATGTTTGTCGTCGGAACCGGAAACAGGCTACATGTAAAGATCAGGCAGGAGGAGGATTTTGGAACAGAATTTTTTCTTCTTTTTAATTGGTGCAAACTGCAAATATTATGTTGTGGACACTTTGACGAACAATCATGTATTTGTTTATCTTTTGTATTTTGGCGCTTAATTTAGATTAGTTGGAGTGTGGCTTCCGACTTCGCATTTATACACTTTTAGTATACCGTACTGAGTCATTTGACTCATGTAGCCTACTGAGTCATTTGACTCATTTCTGTGAGTCACAGTTGGTTGAACTTGTGGCCAAATATGTATGATATAAGGACTGGATGGCAGAGAATTTTGTCGATATGTTTATAGTAGGTTTCTCACCTCGACTGCCTAGTTCACTGTCCGGACCGAAAAGAAACATGGCGGCAGTTAGATCGTTGGACGCCGTGTCAAGCCTCACTTCTCGTTTTATCCATTTTTAGTATACATAGGTAGGCCTATACATAGAATTTGTTATAACTGGTCGCGGTGCTCGAGTGGAGAAATGAAACTAATCGCTTCCGGCTATACCTGACGCCAAGAGTGACTCACGCGTTGAATGGAAGTATAAACTGCAACGATTTAGGCAGTCTGTTACCGGCCAAAAGACTCACCACTACATGGAGCAACCAGGCCCGAGTTTCTGTCTCGTCGTATCGCAACGTCGGTCGGTCACTCATTCTAAATCGGGTCAAAATGTCTTTCATTCACTGAAGCTGTTCTAATCATGAATTTCAAAATATCAAAATCAGTTTGGGTATAAGACTGGGAGGGGTAGAGTTCAATCAATAATCTATAAACCAACCTTATTTATATCAATAAATATAATAAATTAATGTATTACCTTTTTAACATTGAGTTCATGAGTATACAGTCTGTTTGTTGTCCGCTTTCATTAAGGGGGTGTGGCCTCTCAGGTACAGCCTCCGTAAAACTGCCGTAACTTCTTCAATATTCATTTAATCTTTATAAATGTATACAGATTTTTGCAGAAAAGGGTTCAATGAATCCAACCATGATAATGAAATTGACCATTTTGGAAAAAATTATAAAAAACATGTTTTTTGACCCATTTTAGGTTTGGAAAAGATAACTCAAAATATATTTTGTTAAATTTTGTCATACTAGTTTTATGATAATCCTGATAACATTCCCCAAGAGCGTTTTTTGTTTTTTTAATATCTTATTTTTTATTTTTTGAGTTACAGACCAAAAAGTGCCAAAAAATGTGATTTTTTTACCGCCAAAATCATGAAAATCACCATTTTTGGGGGGAAAATCACATTTGTTGGCACTTTTTGGTCTGTAACTCAAAAAATAAAAAATATGATATTAAAAAAAAAACGGGGAGCAAGGTTTTGAGCTTAACATTTCCCCACCTACACTTACAAGTTTGATAAAAATCATAATTATTACAATATGTTAGCTATAGTGTTGTTTAGATGTACCAGGCCGTAATAAGTTTACATTTGGGAAGACATTTTTTTGGTCGAACATTTGTTGTGCTATTTTACGCTAAATTTTGTATAATACTAACTAATTTGGTATGAAAATGCGCCCTTGTGCGCGCTAAATGTAGCTGTTTTATGCTAAAACGGTCAAAATTTGGTCTGATTTTAACCTAATTTAGTAAGAAAAGGCGCGCGAAGCGCGAAAAAAATTGCCTTTTTATGCTAAAATTGTTATTTTTTTTCTAATTTTAACTTCTTCTTTTTTTTGGGGGGGGGGGGGGGGGGGGCGGGGTGGGGCAACCAAATATGTTTTGGGGCAATGCCCCCCCCCCCCCCCCCCTGTAGCGCCGCCACTGGGGAAAAGCATTAAAACAATAAATACTAGTTTGTATACCTGTGCAACCATAGCTCATAACCCAAAGTTGCATTTTTTCCCTTCATCTTTTTTCACCCTTTTCACCAATACTTTTTCTTTTTCCACTTGGCATTATTTCCACAATTCTGCTCATTATTTCCCGGGAGCGTGCTCCCTGCTCCCGCACTTTGTGCAACCCTGGAACTTCTGTAAGCCCCTGTTTTGGTGCAATTCAGTTCCGTAAGCCCCAGTCGGAAACTTGAGAGAGAGAGAGGGGAGGGCGTGACGTGACGTGGCGTCACCCAAACCGCTCCGTTACAATTAAATCGAACTCGATAAGGCCAAGAAAAAAAAATTGTTTGTTTGTCCACGTCCGACCGACCGTGTACCTTGGTGCCGACCGTATTATTTTTTATTTTCTATTATTTTTTTAAAACAACTTTTTGAGCAATTTAAATGGCCAAACGGACCGTTTTATTCCTGATTTCGTACGCTATCGTAAATCTGGTCTTTATAAACACCATGCGCAGTCCCTTGTAACATGATGTTTATTGCATGAACATTTAATCGCGCGTGCAATTGATGTCATTTTTATACTAAAAACGCAGTGTGAGAAAATATGGAAACTCTATAGTTACGGTTCATATTTGCAATTTTTGGGGTAGTTAGTTCGAGAAAAAATAGGTTTAGTAATACTTTCACGTATATATTTCTAGAACTTCAACACTACGTTGTTTCACTTTCTGCAAATTTTCAATCATAATAAATGGCGGCGACCGACAACATGTTCACGGTATCTGCGCACACAAACTCGGTACAAAAATACTCTTTGACCGAGTTTGCAGTGTTGCAACCAGTACTACAATATTGGAACTCATGAAAAAGAGTTCAATACTATCAAAGTGATGTGTTTTGTGTTTGGACGACTTTAATTCACAGTATTCATGCCGAATTTATATTCCCAAATACAATATCCGTATTTAAAAAAAAATTAAAAAATTAAAAAAATTATCCGACCTACCGACCCTACCTTTTTCGGACCCTCTATGGACAAACAAACAAAAACAAAATTTGGCCTAACCGACAGTAGGCCTACACCACTGTCTAGAAATGTTTGTGACTTTTTTCAGTAATTATCAAAAAAATGTTTTAAAAAAATATATATATTGCAACGAATTTGGAAACAATTTTCAACACAAAAAATCTTTAAAAAAAAGATAAAAAGGTCGAAGGGATGAATCAGAGCATTTGGGTCTAGTTTGGCGTTTGTGTCAAGATATTGGTGCAGCGTAGCCATGGGGTGCAAGGGGTGGGGGGGGGGGGGGGGTTCCCCCACCCCCCCCCCCCCCCCTGAAAAAAATTGACCGGGAAAATAGCGAAGGCATTGGAAAATCGGGAAGGCAAAGGTAAAGAAAGGGAGAAGAGGAGACAAAAAGAGAAGGAAAGGGAACGGAAAGGGACAGACAAATTAGTTGGAAAAAATTAGTTTTTCACGCCGGTATGTCGACTACAAACATGACAAAGGGAATCGCACCAGGTTCTTAAAACGGTGCGTAACGTCCAATTCATTTCATGTATTGCATGAACCGTGTTACCAAATTGGCCAATTTATAATGAAACAGGTGTCTTCTTTTTGAAAATCTTAAATAGTTATTTTTCTGGACAAATATAGCAACTAATCCGTTACATGCACTCTAAATGTGAAAGAGTGAGAAAAAACCCACTCTAAACTCTTTCCCCTGCGAAGATTTTATCAACCGCTGACAATGTGGCCCATTTTCAGGGTTGTGAAGGTTAGTTTACGCCCTTGAGGCATAATTATGTCCTTTGCAGTCTTTTAATTGGACCGCATAGTGGGAAATAGACACATCCTTAGATGATTTATTACCGGCGAAATGTCAAATCACTGGTCCAAAAGTGTTAAGGGAGTGGGAACATAATGAGAAGAACAGCCTGAACATAATATCTCAATTGATGGTGAAGCTGTTGCACGTACAAGTCCGTCACCTTACTAAATACCGGAGCTCTGTGAAAACCATCTGCACAGCTGATATCAGAGCTAGAGGATCGGAATGGCCAAAGGACGTACACTGCAAAAAGTGCAGAACACATGACGCGTTCAGAACATGTTCACGGTGTGTTCTCCAGGTGTTCCAGATAAGTTCAAAATGTAACAGATTTAGAACATGTTCTGAACGTGTTCTGGATATGTTCTGAACGAACGTGTTCAGAACACATCAGAACATGTTCAGAACATGTTCTATATCTGTTACATTTGAACACGTTCTGCAGTTTTTGCATGGAACGTATGGATCAGGACGTATGGAACGACCGCAATCTCACAACAAATCTTAAAATAAAGATTCTCAAGACATGTATGGATCTGGAGCGTAATACTCCTTTATGTCTGGAGGGGATCTCTAACCAAGGCTGATAAGAATCGAATAATGGCTGCCGAAATGTGGATCTGGAGTTTTGAAAGTCAACTGGAAGGAGAAAAACCCCAAATTATCCTGAAAGAACTTAGTGTGTTTAGAGATAGCTGCTGGAAGAGCAAATCAAAGGAAACTTTGGGCACATCATACGAGGCAGTGGTAGCTTATTGGCACTCCACATCATAGCGGGGACAGTGTGTAAAGTCAGGCACTTTGTTTTGACACCATTCCAAGTCATGCATTTGGAATCGACGCCATTTCAGTCATAACATTAGTGTACAGTTAGGTATTTTGTATCGACACCATTTCAGTCAAAACATTAGTGTATAAAGTCAGGCATTTTGTATCGACACCGTTCCAGTGAAAACATAGGTATAAAGTTAGGCATTTTGTATTAACATGACATTTTGTTTCGCCACCATGCCATTCCAGTCAAAACATATGTGTAAAGTTAGGTATTTTGTATCGACGATATTCCACTCAAACATTAGTATAAAGTCAGGCATTTTGTATGGTAATCATTCCAGTCAAACATTAGTGTAAAGTTAGGTATTTTATATCGATACCATGCAAGTCAAACGTATCTATATACTAATTTTCGGTCCCTCGCCTGATTAGATAGTTCAATAATAATTTTGCACTCGCGTCCCTCTTCAACTGAAAAAGCGTGGTAATTGCGCCTCTAATACACGAGCTAATTAGATAGTTCAATACCCGTTTTTTCCCGTTTTCAGACATGCGCAGAAAGGATCAAATGTGAAAATCCAAAATGTTGAATTTATTTTACTCGGGTAGCTACTGTTCGGACACAAATTGTGGTTTTCGGAGTGAGTGATGACATATGGTCTTCACCCAAAATATTTTCTTCAGGGATATAGCTACATTTCTGTATATGCGGCTGTTTGTTATTCTTAAAGATCGCATAGTAACAAGCATTTATACGTCCGACAAATAAAAATATTTCTCGACATTTTCTAAATGTAAACAAAAACTCTTACACAGATCTTAAAGTGACACTTTCACATTAGTAACATAGATGAATGCGACGTTTGCTAACGATAAAGAAACTGGCAGTACCATGTCAACCGTTTCTATGTTGTGCTGCGCGACCGCGTTTAACATGGCGCACGCGGTTCGGCGCACACGTAATGACGCAGACAAAAAGTGTACGCGTTTGAAAAAGTGTACGCGTTTGTGGCGCAAACCGTGCACATTGTAACGGAGCAGAGTGAAAGCAAGCAGGCAGTCCGTACACTCTTAGAAAAAGGATGCTTCAGGCTTCAGGGGTTCTTGGCTGTCCCGTATGGAACCCTTTATATCACCTTAAAAGGTTCCAAAAAGAACCATTTTAAGGTTCAAAATAGGCAAATATGGGCAAACATTGGTCTTTCGAACCTCTAAAGGTTCTCTACAGAACCTTTTGGGGCCTTTAAAATCAAAGAACCTTTAAACCATTATACGGGACAGCCAAGAACCCCTCTGAAGCACCCTTTTTCTAATAGTGTACCCTAAAGCCACCTCCTCCGCACTTCCCTTACTTGATAATCTGGATATAAGGGCACATGGGGCATCTGGATAAACGGAACGTGTGGTACATTATCATGATTATTATAGAGTGTCTGGATTATTCAGGGCATCCGTGGTATCTGGATTACGGGGTTCACTATAAAACGAGTCTCAAATTACCTGGATATACTATGCGCAGGTGGGCCACCTGTGATAACTGGATTTTAAGGGTGTACACTCAGGTAGTATCTCGGGAGGCTTTATAGAACACAGCAAACATGATAAAGGGACTACATATATTATACGTTAAGGCCCCACATGCCTATTGGAGGACTAATAATTTAATGTTAATAGGCCAAACAAAACCCGGATGGCACACATTGTGCTCAAGTACAAGCGTGAAATGGTACAAGTGATCTTGATGATAGACTCCGCCGACCATAAAACTAAACGACCGACTATAAAACTATAACGCTCAGAACGTAGGCCTACTGAATTACCTGGATACAGTATGTGCATATGAACAGTGGCGACACTTGCACGGGGAGACATTTAAAAGCTAATTTTAAGTAACTTTCAATTTTGACATTAAAATTCAACTTTTTATTATTTGGGGTACAAAATAGGTAGAGACATGCGCTGACAGGAGTATAACTGGGGGTATTAAGAACACGTTGATGGAGTAGGCCTACTCGGATTAAGATCTTGGGTATCTATATACTAATTTTCGGTCCCTCGCCTGATTAGATAGTTCAATAATAATTTTGCACTCGCGTCCCTCTTCAACTGAAAAAGCGTGGTAATTGCGCCTCTAATACACGAGCTAATTAGATAGTTCAATACCCGTTTTTTCCCGTTTTCAGACATGCGCAGAAAGGATCAAATGTGAAAATCCAAAATGTTGAATTTATTTTACTCGGGTAGCTACTGTTCGGACACAAATTGTGGTTTTCGGAGTGAGTGATGACATATGGTCTTCACCCAAAATATTTTCTTCAGGGATATAGCTACATTTCTGTATATGCGGCTGTTTGTTATTCTTAAAGATCGCATAGTAACAAGCATTTATACGTCCGACAAATAAAAATATTTCTCGACATTTTCTAAATGTAAACAAAAACTCTTACACAGATCTTAAAGTGACACTTTCACATTAGTAACATAGATGAATGCGACGTTTGCTAACGATAAAGAAACTGGCAGTACCATGTCAACCGTTTCTATGTTGTGCTGCGCGACCGCGTTTAACATGGCGCACGCGGTTCGGCACACACGTAATGACGCAGACAAAAAGTGTACGCGTTTGTGGCGCAAACCGTGCACATTGTTGAGCAGAGTGAAAGCAGGCAGTCCGTACACTCTTAGAAAAAGGATGCTTCAGGCTTCAGGGGTTCTTGGCTGTCCCGTATGGAACCCTTTATATCACCTTAAAAGGTTCCAAAATGAACCATTTTAAGGTTCAAAATAGGCAAAATATGGGCAAACATTGGTCTTTCGAACCTCTAAAAGTTCTCTACAGAACCTTTTTGGGCCTTTAAAATCAAAGAACCTTTAAACCATTATACGGGACAGCCAAGGACACCTCTGAAGCACCCTTTTTCTAATAGTGTACCCTAAAGCCACCTCCTCCTCTCCGCATTTCCCTTACTTGATGATCTGGATATAAGGGCACATGGGGCATCTGGATAAACGGAACGTGTGGGTACATTATCATGATTATTATAGAGTGTCTGGATTATTCAGGGCATCCGTGGTATCTGGATTACGGGGTTCACTATAAAACGAGTCTCAAATTACCTGGATATACAACTATGCGCAGGTGGGCCACCTGTGATAACTGGATTTTAAGGGTGTACACTCAGGTAGTATCTCGGGAGGCTTTAGAACACAGCAAACATGATAAAGGGACTACATATACTATACGTTAAGGCCCCACATGCCTATTGGACCATGACCATGATTTTGAAGTAATTAAGAATCGTATCGCCCTGTAACTTGGAATTTATGTACGATTTATGATCAGAAATGTAAATCTGCAAGAAAATCTGCTTTCAATTTTTTTTCGATGTTGAGGGCGTTCCATGGAAAGATCACATAATAAACCTTTAAAGGAGGAAAACGGGGTGGCAGGGCAATAAAAGAATCGGGGGAGACATTTAAAAGCTAATTTTAAGTAACTTTCAATTTTGACATTAAAATTCAACTTTTTATTATTTGAGGTACAAAATAGGTAGAGACATGCGCTGACAGGAGTATAACTGGGGGTATTAAGAACACGTTGATGGAGTAGGCCTACTCGGATTAAGATCTTGGGTATCTGTATTATTTAAGAGCACATTGGGCCTAGGCTCATGGTGTATTAAGGGCACCATGTTACTTACATTATATCAAGGGCACCTTAGTACCTGAATTATTTAAGGACATACTCTTGATTGATATTTATATAAACATTTATAACGCTTTGATATTACTGACGTCTGCCTATTGTGATATGACTTTTACTGTCCGCTATCTTCGGCACCCGCGTTTAATTTACTTGACTATGATAAAGTAAGGGCACCTGGGTATCTCGAGATAACGGCACACTGCAGTGGGCCTACCTTGATTATGTGGTATCCAGTGCATTATTAAGGGCACCTGGGGTAACTGGATTAGGGGGTAGGGCTTAGGCCTATGGGGTCCCTGGATATAATGGGACAACAGGTACCTGCATTTCAGGTCTCATGGGAGGCCTACATAGGTATCTGGAAACACAAACGTAGGCCTACCTAGATTAAGGCAATGTATAACCTGGATTATCAAAAGTACCTGCGATATTCGGATTATTTAGGGCCCCGTCTGGATTATGTATACATAGGACATGTTCTTGATATTATTGTATCAAATTTTCTTACGCTTTGTTTACTTATTCCCCGTGAAATCTTCTAGCGGGTCCAGCGCGAAGCGCTGGTGCCCGCTAGTATGTATAAAGTCAGGCATTTTGTATCAAAAACATTCCAGTAAAAACGTTAGTATAAAGTCAGGCATTTTGTACCAGCACAATTCCAGTCAAAACATTAGTGTTAAAGTTAGGCATTTTATGTCGACACCATCCAAATCATAACATTAGTTTCCAAGTTAGGCATTTTGTATCAAGTCAAAACGATAGTGTAAAATTAGGTATTTTGTATCGGTTTACCATGCGAGTCAAAAGTTACGTATTTTGTATCAACAACATACACTCCAGTTAAAAAGTTAGTGCAAGTTTAACATTTTGTATCAACACCATTCCAATCAAAACATAACTTTAAGGCATATTATGTGATCTTTTCCAGTGAGCGCCCTCTATTCATGATTTTTTTTAGTAGATTTTCTTGCAGGTTTACATTTCTGATCATAAATCGTACATACATTCCAAGTTACAGAGCGATACGATTCCTAATTATCCTCAAAATCATCGTTTTAGAGTGAATTTAGATAAAATAAGTTGTCGGACATCCGACAGTTTATTTCCACTCTAAAACCATGATTTTGAAGTAATTAAGAATCTTATCGCCCTGTAACTAAGAATGTATGTACGATTATGATCAGAAATGTAAATCTGCAAGAAAATCTGCTTTCAATTTTTTTCGATGTTGAGGGCGTTCCCTGGAAAAGATCACATAAAATATATACCTTTAATCATTTGGTATCAACACCAGTTCCAGTCAAAACATTAGTTTAAAGTTAGGCATTTTGTATCGACGCCATTCCAGTCAACACATTAGTTTAAAGTTAGGCATTTTGTATCGACGCCATTCCAGTCAACACATTAGTTTAAAGTTAGGCATTTTGTATCGACGCCATTCCAGTCAACACATTAGTTTAAAGTTAGGCATTTTGTATCGACTACAAACGTTAGTAGTTTAAAGTTAGGCATTTTGTTTCAACACCATTCCAGTCAAAACGTTAGTTTAAAGTTATAGGCATCTTGTATCAACAACATTCCAGTCAATTGGTGTAAAGTTTGACATTTGTATTGAAGCCATTCCAGAGTTCAGTACTTTATATGCCTATCTCAGTTTTTTTGGGTATTTTTTTAAACAGTGGCTATACAGTCATCAAAAAAGTAACTATACAGGTAATACATTAATGTGCTTCTAACTCTAAAAATCATATCCTACCTAAAATCAGCGTAGCTGCCGAGGTGCTATAAGGAATTAATAGCACTCATCGACAGTGACCATTTTAGTGATGATTTATATGGCAGAGCTCACCCCTACACACCAGATACACACCACTTTCAGTGCACAGTAGGACACCTCTCACTCACCCAGACTTAGACAATCATCTACTATTAAACACACACACACCAAGTTGGGTAATAATTACAGTGCTGTAATTAATCAGGTTATTTACGATGTCAAATTTACAGCATTCTGAAGCTGTACAATAAGTGAAATTTGTGGAATTCTGGATTGGCTGTGTATGTGCTATTATATAATATATTGCACGCTATAGGATCGAGTGATTATTTGAGGAAATGACACTCCCAAATGTAATTGTAAGGTGAAGTCCGATTTTCATTTTCACATATTGTTTTATACACGCGGACATTATCGATAATACCGGTAGTGCAATTGGGGGATGCATGCGAAGGCTGTCATACTCTCCCCCGTGTTGAAATGTAAAAATGAAATTGTGACTTTACCTTACATTTTGGATTGTCACTTCTTCAATATTCAACTGATCCTAGCGTGCAATATCTCATATTAAAGAAGATAATTTTTCAACAACTTAAGGATTTTAATATATTTAGGTAGGATATATTTTTAGAGTTAAAAGTCCATTTATTACCTGTAGGCCTATAGCTATTTTTTTGATGACTGAACAAGGTGACATCGAGGCTCACAAATGAGGGTTGTGACTGTGAGTGACAGCATATAGTTGAGGTTCAAAAAAATTCGCACGGTCAAAAAAAAATCGCACAGTACATGTACTATACATGTATTATTTTGCCTTATTTGAATATTTGGGCTGAATATACCCACACATAACCGCCCGCCATCTCGGTCTTTAATCATTATTTTCCTATTTTCTTTTTTTTTCCTCCGTTTTTATTTTTTTTAGAGGGGCTGGGGGCGGGGGCGGGGGGGGGGGGGGGGGGGGGGGGCGGCACAAATGGTTTTTTTCCGTCAGGGGGGGGGGGGGGGGGCATTTGCCGCCCCCCTGAGCTACGCCACTGGGGATAGTAATCGTGGATATAGGGAGATTGCTAGGGGAATTGCGCACAATTCAAGGCTTGCTTCTTTGGCCGATTAAACATACTTTCGCTAGTTTTTTCTCAAAACGTCATATACCTCGAATTCGAAGTAGGCTAGGCCTACCTTTACACCAAATCAGGGCAATGTTGACTGGTTTAATCTTATAGTGTGTCCCCTTATACCCCAATATTTAATGGAGATTGCCGCTCCTGACTCTCGATGTCTACCAAGAATTATTTAGATCAATCTATCTATTCTTTCCGTGAATCTAACTGTGAATCTATCGAACAGGCCTTTAACATACACACCGATACAATCGATCCCTTATTGCTTATCCGGGGCTTTACCAACCCCCAGCACCGTAAAAGGGTCATAAGTAAACGGTTATAAGCAGTACAAACAGTTATAGTGTAATTGTGTCACCTTGTGTCAATAGCAAAATAATAATCGTTATTATTTACATTGTGTTGTTGTTACACTATAAAATGGCTTCCTCCCACTTCATTTTGTCATTGTTCTTCGCCGCGCGTCTCATATAGAGGAGGTGGTGAGTTGAAGTGGAGTGGACGAGTGGAGTAGTGATGAAGATGGGCAAGTGTCACTCACAGTCACAGCTAATGGTCGCGGCCGGTAGATAACAGAACTTCCGATCATTATAATCATTTATAATCACACCGGATGATATTACCGTCGAGAACGGCTTGGGGAGGTACAGACACAATTTCCAATTCACGATCCTTGGCCTACCCCTATTTTTCCCCGGCTCCAGTCAAGCCACTCCAGTTCAAGCCTAAATTTCAATTCGAACCCTCGCCCGGGGCGCGATTTGTTTTTACTAATTAACATTTGTAAAATCAGTTGACTTTTTAATTAACTGTAGGCCCTACTTCTTTTTAATTAACTGTACTTAGTGGATTTGAGGTTACGGGGCCGGGAGGTGCCGCCAAATTAGGTCCCATTTTTCACACCCTGGCAAATGGATGACCCCTTGTCAAAGCCATTTATGGGTCTAAAATCCTGAATTTTGCTGTTTTCGCCGAAATGTTAGCAAAATCTGTCTAAAATTATGTGTTTCTGGTAAAAATGTGGGTCTATTTTCTCCCAAAAATATTTGGGTCAATATAAAAACTGCCTGAAATGTCTATCAGGCAAGTAGATTGTAAAGGATATGCTAAAATGGTCACTGTCAATTTTAATTATCTCTTTAACACCCCCCCCCCCCCCCCCCCCCAACCCCCACCCATCACTGCTGGCGCCCGAAAGCGGGTTATCCGGAGCACAAGTTCCAAATATAATACTTAGAATGAGGATATCCTCATAGCCCTGGCCCGGGTGTCTAGAAAACGGGGACGGAAAACGGGGACAGAAAAACGGGGACACATGAAAACTGGGTCGCGTCCCCGTTTTCCAGATTACCCCGGGGTTATCTGTAAAACGGGGATAGAAAACGGGGCCACTAAATTTGGTCCGAGTTTACGGTGTGCAATGGATTGGAAGTGAGCGTCCCTGTTTTTTGGCCCCGTTTTCCAGATTACCCCGGGTTAATCTGGAAAACAGGGACGCGACCCCGTTTTCATGTGTCCCCGTTTTCCGTCCCCGTTTTCTAGACACCCCATGGCCATGGCCCTCCAGTTTATGCTACTCAGCTACATACATTTTGTTTGGGTGGGGTGCGCGGGGTTGTGAGAGAGAACCCAGGGCGAAAACTCTTCTCAAATGAGAACTCCATATTATAAAACTTTCCAAAATATTAGACTACAAACTTTTATCCATTTATTTACTTAGCGTAGTATTTTAGGCATTCTGAGTATAATCGATAAGCCACTCGTGTTGGTCAATGGGTCGTTGATATAATTAGATGGACAACTTTTCAAGGGGACAAGCTTACAAGTACACTGGAGCTGGAAGTAGCAGTGAGTGGCCTAGCCCGACCAATGATTGGCGTAATGACACAAATATAACGGACATGAGTGGATAAAAGCTATTGTTTTGGATCAAGGCCTACATGTGACACCGGGCTCAAGGACCTATCACTCACTTGACCCGCCAGGCCGGGAATTGCCTGTCAGCGTCACGCTTTGATTGATTGATGGTGTTTTGCGTTCTTGTCCCCCCGTCCATCCGGTTGCGCGATTGTATGAACTGTCATCATTGTGATACGGTACCAGTGTATATTATTTTACATACATACAGTACATGTACAATGTATATCATAGGCCTATAAAACCGATTGGACCACTACCAATGGAAATATATTGGTGTCATTATAAATTGGATCGGACGGAAAGAGACATCTTGAATTGAAGAATGATGATGATGCCTTCCAATCCAAGGATCAACGCCCGCATCAAACCAGTGTCAACGGTAAACGGTAGGCATTATTTGCTTGTTTACTTTTTAGGTCTATCAATATCATGCTCCCGAGATCATATCGCTACTGATTTGCGGTAGGCCTATTTTTTCCTGTATTTATTTAATCATTGTACATGTAGTACATTCGGAAATTACATTAGTTTGTCATGTTTGTGCAGGCATACACCTTGGTTTGTGCATGGAAGCTACAATCATAGAAGGTATGGCACTCTAGCAGTTTATAAAATTATAATGAATATAACATCTGGTCATTGGATCAATGAGAGATTTAAAAGGCATATTATGTGAATCATGATTTTTTTTAGTAGACTTTCTTGCAGATTTATATTTCTGATCATAAATCATAAATATATTGTGAGTTAGATGGCGATACGATTCCTAATCCGGGGGGGGGGGGGGGAGTACTCACATATATTGGCCATACGGGTATGTGCGGCCAAGACAACTTTTCACAGCCTGTCAGCTGCCACTCACAAAGCATCTCATTACACTATAAGTCGTTCCACAAGCTATACAATCCAAACTCTCCCGTTCGGGCGTTGTCATCCCCCGTTCATTAGCCCGGAAATCCTGTAGACCCGTTCTCTAAACATATATCGTTTTCGAGTCAAGACCCCATTTCAAAGATACCATCAGTTCCAGGCATAATTCTGTTATACCCTACACACCAACAACATCGGTAGTATGCGTCGTTCTTCCATAAGACCCCCAATTCAGGTTGTGTCAGTTCGGTAAGCCCCTATTTTCAGACTGCCCAGTCCGAATCCGAGTTAACCCCCCCCCCCCCCCCCCCCCCCCGGGTTCCTAATTACTTCAAAATGGTGTAATGGTTTTAGAGTGAATTTAGAGTGAAAAATAAACTGTTTATTTTCACTCTTAAACCATGATTTTTAAGTATTAAAGGTATATGACCCGATCACTTTTTTGGGGCTATGACTTTTTTTTTCGCATCAAGATATTTTGGTATCAGAAGAATCCCCACATTTTTCTCTTTATGTCTGTAAAATATTAGGGGCCAGAAATGTTTCATTTGGAAATTATAGGCTAAAATGTGGTGAATTACTGCCAAAGGTGGTTAACCACCAGCCAGTCTGTGTACTACTCAATGGGCACATGTCTTTTGACCTTGCGCTTCTAAAAATAGAACCATTGGAGTTATGCAACTCAAACTTTGGAATGCAACAATTTTAAGGATGGATGACCTTTCATGTAAAATAGAAAACATCAAGTTGAAAATCAGCTTTAATAGGAATCGTATCGCTCTGTAACTCGGAATATATTCATGATTTATGATCAGAAATGTAAATCTGCATCCAATCAATGCTATAGCATGCGTGTGGACATTGTTTTTGGCTGTAGTGAATCGTAGTGTCTAGGAAGGTTTTAATTACTAATAAAAACATGTTAATTACTTGTGTTATATCACCGAATGTACTAGTGTATTCTACTAAGACTAAGAGTGTATGAATTATGATTTTTTGTTGTTGTCATGCATGCAAACTGTAATACAGGGTCCCAGAATGATTTATACCATGCTCGAATAAAAATGCACAGTTTTCCCCAGAATAAATCATTCTGGGACAACCCTGTATAGTTGGTTGACTGCTGGGAAGAGCCACCCAAATACGTATGGATGTAGAAAACAACAACCAAAAGAACCTTATTAACTTTGCGCCATACTTTCAAAACTGCTATCGCAATGCGCAATAAAAAGTTTGTTGGTGCTAATTTACGATGTGATATGAAAAGTTTTGAAATCTTGGGAGTAGTTGAAGGCCAACAAGAACCTATAAGGCAAAAAAAAAGAAGTAATTTGTCCTCCACAGCTTTCAGAGAGGTAAGGCGGGTGGATGTTTTTTAATTATTTTTTTATTTTAAATTTTCTTATACCAGCGGAAGCTCAAAGTTCAGCCAACGAGTAGTTGTTGTAATCACACTAAGAGTCGCACATATATGTTATAAGCACTTAATTTAATATTCAATGCCATTTAAACTAGTTTTAAAAAAAAATCTGGAAGAAAAAAATCTGGAAAAAAAAAATCTGGAAAAAAAGAAAGAAAACAAAATCGGAGCAGCCCTAAATCTGACAGCGGGCGGTGGAGGACAACATTATATATATTTTTTTGCCCAACGGTGGTCATCGGATGCTTATAAAACGATAACACTTTCTCTTTGCCTCCGCAAGATTGTGCAAACATCTACACTGGATTACACACACATTATTATTGACCCATCATTCAACTTTTAATTAACTTAGGTGCCCTTGTAATAACTTATATCTACAGATATTATGATTTAAGACCTTGATTTGAAGGGATTTATATCCTATCCTAGCCCATGGTACTCATAAGCCTATACTCAAACATAAATTGGCATCGATCATTTATGGAAAAGGAATATATCTGGCAATACAAGTATTAGGGACGCACCATTAGATTTTCAGGGGGTAGGAAGTTGGGTTGGGGGGGGGATTTTTTTTTATAGCCGCCATAAGAGGGGATTTTTTATTTTTTTATTTTTATTTTAGAAAATAGGCCGAGGTATGCATTCAGAGAACTTTTTTTATAAAAAAAGAAAAATCAAAAAAAAACCCAGAAAAAAAATCAAAAAAAAGAGAGAAAGTTTTTAAGGCCTCAGCGCATAGACCTACGTACGCCCTGTAGCTCATTTCACGTACCAATGCGGGCAGGCTTCTGAGACGGACTATCTTCTTTGTTTGCCTTAAGGCTGTTTGTTTACCTTGCAGTGTGGTGCTACATCTACCTCAGTATGTACAGCAATTTATCACAGGTGGCAAAATAGGTGAACATCAGCTTTAATGCCAGGCATCGCGGCCTGCTGCGATGACAGATGTATCGCAGCCTGCTGCAATGACAGATGCATCGCACACAGCCTGCTGCAATGATAGTTAAATGAATGTTTTATAAGGCGCATGAAAGTCAATTGCGAGTTTCCCGTTACTTTTTTTTCATTATTCATTATTTGATCAGATTTCATTATTGACATGTTAATGCATGTTTGATCAACCCATATTGATACGGTGCTCATTTAAATAATATAAAAACATGTTTTAAGGTGTTTTTGCAGAAACGAATAAATGCACCAAAATAATGTTCACAAAAGGTAGGTTTACGATTAAGAAAGCCTTGCTTATGAGCCTAGTTCTCAAAATTCAAATTTTAAAAAAGGTGAAAAATGTGTTCAAATTGATAAAACTGGCAACAATTGTGTTTAAAAATAATAATGATTTTTTTTTGGAAATCTTGAAATGTTGACGCGGGTGAAAAGAAATGATGCGGGCGGGTAACGGGAAACTCGATATCGACTTTCATGCGCCTAACACATCGCAGTGCATAGTAAATAATGCAGGGCATGAAAAGGATCTTTAGTGACACAAATACATTTAAAAGCCAATATATGTCAGTAGACCGCCTCTCCCCCCCCCCCCCCCCCGGTATCTTTTAGTACTGGTTCCTATTTTGATTAGCTGTGTGCTTCGGGCATTGGGCATAGACATGTACATGTATATTGGAATTAAGAAGAGGGTTCCTGTTTTGTGAATATAAAATGTTATTTATTTGGTACGGTCATACTTAAGGTCAGTGTAATTGTTGAATGAATAGGGAATGAATTGAATTGATGAAAATAACACTTGAGGTCAAACGGTTTTAACATCTTTATGAGATTTATATTATATTACTATTAGG
>CM069446.1:71477050-71517984 GCA_035610835.1 Ophiura sarsii | reverse complement strand
AACTTTCCAAAATATTAGACTACCAACTTTTATCCGTTTATTTACTTAGCGTAGTGTAATCGATAAGCCACTCGTGTTGGTCAATGGGTCGTTCATATAATTAGATGGACAACTTTTCAAGGGGACAAGCTTACAAGTACACTGGAAGTAGCAATGAGTATGAGTAGGCCTAGCCCGACCAATGATTGGCATAATGACACAAATATAACGACATGAGTGGATAAAAGCTATTGTTTTTTAGATCAAGGCCTACATGTGACATACACCGGCTCAAGGACCTTTCACTCACTTGACCCGCCAGGCCGGGAATTGCCTGTCAGCGTCACGCTTTGATTGATTGATGGTGTTTTGCGTTCTTGTTCCCCCGTCCATCCGGTTGCGCGATTGTATGAACTGTCATCATTGTGATACGGTACCAGTGTATATTATTTTACATACATACAATACATGTACAATGTATATCATAGGCCTATAAAACCGATTGGACCACTACCAATGGAAATATATTGGTGTCATTGGATCGGACGAAGAGACATCTTGAATTGAGAATGATACATGATGATGCTATTGACTTCTAATCCAAGGATCAACGCCCGGCGGCCGCATCAACCAGTGTCAACGGTAAACGGTAGGCATATTTGCTTGTTTACTTTTTAGGTCTATCAATATCATCATCATGCTCTACTGATTTGCGGTATTTATTCCCCGTATTTATTACATTGTACATGTACATTCGGAAATTACATTTTAGGTAGTTTGTCATGTTTGTGCAGGCATACACCTTCCTTGGTTTGTGCGTGAAGCTACAATCATTAGAAGGTATGGCACTCTAGCAGTTTATAAAATATAATAACATCTGGTCATTTTGATCAAGGAGATTTATTAATTATGTGAATCATGATTTTTTTTTAGAAAGTAGATTTTCTTGCAGATTTACATTTCTGATCATAAATCATAAATATATTGATATTCTGAGGTACATGGCGATACGATTCCTAATCTGGGGGGGAGGGGTACTCACGTATTTTGGCCATACGGGTACCGTTATGTGCGGCCAAGGCCTCGCCAACTTGATCTTTAGTTTCCCCGTAACATTTTTTTTCAAAACAGGGGAGGCAACCATTTCATTATTCATTATTCATTATTTTTACGACTTTCATATTATACAAAATTGGGATGACGTCAGGACGTATTGTTATACACCGCTGCACACCATCATAGAATGAAATGGGTGAATTTAGATGTAAGTTACAGAAAGGCTATTTCTGGTCAAAATGAATAAACATTTCACAATTTCATCACACATAATGCATGAATTTGGACGTTTTCATTGCAAAAACGGTATTTTTTTTCCAAAATGTCAATAATGAATTCAAACACGGCATGAAAATGAAGCGCGGGGCGGGTTACGGGAAACTAAAAATCAAGTGGCGAGGCCTAAAGCCCCCCCCCCCCCCCCCGGTTCCTAATTACTTTAAAATCATGGTTTTAGGGTGAATTTAGAGTGAAAATAAACCGTTTATTTTCACGATTTAAACCATGATTTTGAAGTAATCTCAGAATATATTCATGATTTATGAATGTAAATCTGCATCCAATCAATGCTATAGCATGAGCGTGGACATTGTTTTTGGTTGTAGTGAATCGTAGTGTCTAGGAAGGTTTTAATACTAATAAAAACATGTTAATTACTTGTGTTATATCACCGAATGTACTAGTGTATTCTACTAAGACTAAGAGTGTATGAATTATGATTTTGTGTTGTCAAGCATGCATACAGTAATACAGGGTGTCCCAGAATGATTTATACCATGCTCGAATAAAAATGCACCGTTTTTTCCAGTATAAAGCATTCTGGGACACCCTGTATAGTTGGTTGACTGCTGGGAAGAGCCACCCAAATATTAAGTATGGATGTAGAAAACAACAACCAAAAGAACCTTTGCGCCATACTTTCAAAACTGCTATCGCAATGCGCAATAAAAAGTTTGTTGGTGCTATTGCGATGTGATATGAAAAGTTTTGAAATCTTGGGAGTAGTTGAAGGCCAACAAGAACCTATAAGGCAAAAAAAAAAAAAGTAATGTTGTCCTCCACAGCTTTCAGAGAGATAAGGCGGGTGGATGGGTTTTTTTTTTTTTTAAATAATTTTTTTCTTTCTTATACCAGCGGAAGCTCAAAGTTCAGCCAACGAGAAGTTGTTATCACACTAAGAGTCGCACATATATGTTATAAGCACTTAATTTAATATTCAATGCCATTTAAACTGTTAAAAAAAAAAACCTGGAAAAAAAAATCTGGAAAAAAAAAGATCTGGAAAAAAAGAAAGAAAACAAAATCGGAGCAGCCCTAAATCTGACAGCGGGCGGTGGAGGACAAGATTATACTTTTTTTTGCCTATAACGGTGGTCATGGGATGCTTATAAAACGATAACACTTTCTCTTTGCCTCCGCAAGATTGCGCAAACATCTACACTAGATTGCACAAACAATATTATTGACCCATCATCCAACTTTTAATTAACTTAGGTGCCCTTGTAATAACTTATATCTACAGATATTACGATTTAAGACCTTGATTTGAAGGGATTTATATTCTAGCCCATGGTACTCGTAAGCCTATACTCAAACAGAAATTGGCATCGATCATTTATGGAAAAGCAATATATCTGGCAATACAAGTACATTAGGGACGCACCATTAGATTTTCAGGGGGGTAGGAAGTTGGGTTCGGGGGGATTTTTTTTTGGCCGCCTTTTATTATTTTATTTTTTTGCGCCGCCGAAAATCTAATGGTGCGTCCCTTAGGAGTGGTTGATAACGTAACAGTGGGTATAAACACAATAAGATCCAGCTATAATGATGAAAGAATAGTGTGATTCAAGTTTTAAAAGAGAAATCTAGAATTTAAAGGATTCGATTTCTAGAACTTTGTTATTTGTATTATTTATAAAATCTTTGCTGACGTTGGTCAACAAAATATTTGGTTGAAATGGGCAGGGAACATGCTTAATACTTTCCATGTGGCTATTAGTTTTACCATACTGTAAAAGCTGAAATATTCGCGGTGGTTTTATTTTCGCGCTTTTCGCGCAAAATCTTTTTCCGCGAAAATTATAACACACGAAAATATTGCTTTACACATTCATGCAATGCTTTCAGACGGTCGCCCGCGAAAAAAAACAATTCGCGAAATGTCTTTGATATCAAAATCCGCGAAAATATCTGTACGCGAAAATATCTGTACGCGAAAATATTGGCTTTTACAGTACATGTATACGAAACAGATTTTTCAGAAACCTTTCCCAATTTTCAAAGTCCATCTCAAGGATTACTGAACCAATACTAGGCATGTTTGTACTTATTGCTATGCATTTCTCATGGTAATTCCAAATACAGTAATGAAATTCAATAATTTAAAAAAAATTAAAACATTTTGTGAACATTTGGAATGTCGTCTGCAGCCGCTTGCCGCATTGAAAGTGTTAAGGCTGTTTGTTTACCTTGCAGTGCGGTGCGGTAGCCCTACATTAAGCTACCCTACATCTACCTCAGTATGTACAGCAATTTATCACAGGTGGCAAAATACTAGGTGAACATCAGCTTTAATGTGCGGCATCGCAGCCTGCTGCAATCAGTGGCAGCACCAGCCTCATAATTTTGGGGGAAAAGGGGGGGGTGTCAAGATTTGTTTTTAGGGGGCATGAGAAAAAAAATGATGCACGAAAAGCGAGCACATTTTTGTGCCATTTTACGCTTAAATTTGGTCTAATACTTACTAATTTGGTATGAAAATGCGTGCTTGCGCGCAACATTTAGCTGTTTTATGCTAACATGGTCAACATTTGGTCTAAACTAACCTAATTAAGTAAGAAAATGTGCGCACAGCGTGGAAAAAATTGCCTTTTTATGCTAAAATTGTCTAATTTTTTTTCTAATTTTAACATTTTTTTCTTTTTTGGGGGGTGGGGGCAAAGTGGGCAAGAATTTTTTTTTTGGGGGGGGGGCAATTTTCCTCCTGTTGTGTCGTCACTGGCTGCAATGACAGATGCATAGCAGGCTGCTGCAATGACAGTTAAATGAATGCTTTATAACACATCCCAGTGCACAGTAAATAATGCAGGGCATGAAAAGGATCTTTAGTGACACAAATACATTTAAAAGCCAATATATGTCAGTAGAGTATACCCCCTCCCCCGGTAAATGTTAGTACTGGTTCCTATTTTGATTAGCTGTGTGATTCGGGCATAGACAATGTATACTGGAATTGAGAAGAGGTTTACTGTTTTTGTGAATATAAAATGTTATTTATATTTGGTAAGGTCATACTTAAGGTCAGTGTAATTGTTGAATGAATGGGGAATGAATTGAATTGATGAAAATAATGCTTGAGGTCAAACGGTTTTAACATCTTTATAAGATTTATATTATATTACTATTAGGCATGCATTAGGACAGAGATTTAAACATTTACTTGGAAACACTGACATGGTGCATTGAGTTGGTAAGCTAGTATTATAAAAAGTAAAACCATGGATGGTTAAACTTTATTTAGCTCTGTTCTCTGGCGAATTGAAGATTTGTGATATTTTGAGCGACATTTCATGCAGCTCCTTGCATCACTACTGCTGACTACACAGACCATTTAATATTTGTGTGCATGCAGTGAAATGGATTTATGATTAGGATCCCAAGGAAAACAAACACAATACAAAACATTACATTTCACTCAGAATTTTGCCATTAGTTTTTTCGTCGCCAGACGTATATTTCGGAACCGTGCACACCCGATAATACAGGCCCGTAACCCTCCCTTCATACATAAACCCTATACGAAGTGTCCGTGTCAAAATTGTGAGGAGTTTGTTCTTTTGACGTCATTATCTCGTCGTACGACCGTGCGTTGAAATCATGTTTACACAATGTCTACACGTAGCGATGATGTTGTGCCCATCGAAACACATACATTCAAGGGCGTCCGCGATTGGCTGTATGTTTGGTGTTACATTTAAGCTAACAGCTGAAAATTAGAATTATAAATGCACTCAAGACTAAGCATATAACTTTAAATAAAATATTCATATGTATATCAATCGCAAGCATTGTGAATATACTGATATATTTCATTATTTTATGTGGGCTGCTTCTTCTCATCGTGTATGAATTGAGCACGGGTAAACAGGTCGTTTTATGTAGACACCTTCTGCGCATGTTCGTAGAAAAATGAATTTCCTCCGATTTTATTTATAACTTGGTAAAAAGAATGTTACAAATATTACCTGAATATGGTAGACAGCATATAGGTCTTAGAGGATTAGTATATCGTCCATAATTTAATATTATGAATTGACAAACTAATTAACAACATACTATGCATCGCGTATTGATAGATGTTTATCTGAAAATGGGCGTGTTGTTTCAGTCTATGCTGGTTCCCTGCACCCTGGATCCCCGGCTGTGTGCAGTAACATTATACCTCTCTACTAGCATGATAGGACTGGCATGGTACACGTTGTGGAGGCTATCGCTTACTGGCACCATAGGACCGTCTGTAACATGACTCCTCTGCTGCATGTACTGCAGGTGTATGCGGACGGCCAGTCCGAATATTCGTTCAGGCCTTTACGCTTTTTAAATACGTTTAGGGAAACGAACGTAGACAATCATTAGAGGGTGTTGCCCGGGGTGTTGGGCCCGGGGACACAATATACCATTGTACAAGTGAACTATAATAAATATCATCCGGGGAGATATTAATATTGAACTAGAGTTGAGGTCGGCTCGGTCGGTCGATTTGAAGAAAAAACCTGACAGACCGTGGCACATAATATTATGGTAGTGAAGTTGAGACCGTGAAATTGGTATTGTAAATTTCAGTATACTAGTTACATAATATTATAGTAGTGAAGTTGAGACCGTGAAATTGGTATTGTAAATTTCAGTATACTAGTTAAAAAGCTATTTATTCAAGCAAACGTATTTATTTCAAGCATACCTGCTGTGTGGAGCCCATTGATGCAGGGAACCAGCATAGGCTCTGTCTTGACAAAGATATTCTGTTGCAACATCCCAATACATATGTTCAATAGAATCCGATAGCGTAACGGTTAGTATTGCTACCTGTCACGTGGGCAATCAAGGTTCGATTCTGATACAGAGCTATTATATATGTTTTATTGTAATTACTTTTCTACTTTTTGATGTTTCATTATATTTTTACTTACATATCATTATTTTGTTTATTAACGCGAGTCTTTTTTTTTTAAATCTAAAAGGCATTATTATGTGATATTTTCCAGGGGCGCCCTCTAATTCATCGATTTTTTTAGAAACAAGATTTTCTTGCAGATTTACATTTCTGGTCATAAATCATAAAGATATTCTGATTCACAGCAGGGCGATGTGATTCCTAATTAGGTCAAATAAAATAAAAACTAGTTTCTCGTCCTTTGAATATTTGTTTATATTCCAATTATGTTATGCAACTGTTGCTTCATATCACTCAATCTTTACACGTATGTATAATCTGCATGACAGGTCTAAGTCCCAACGAATAGCTGCAGATCAATTGTTTATTTATTCATTAATAAATCAAAATGTTCTACTATTATTTTTGTCCGTAGACCCCTAGTACTTTTAATTACGCGTTGTTAAGTACATTTCTTTATTTCCATTACAACCGTCTAAACGACGATTGTCTTTTTGAAGACTCTTCTTGTTTAAAGGAGAGAGGGTGTCATTGTCAATCATGGGGGAGAGAGAGAGGGAGATAGGGGGATTTGGGGGTGTGGATGCCCAGTCACGATTCTTGCCCCCTCTCTCAGAGCTCTTTGTAGAGATTATCCAGTTTGATTTCTAATCACTCAGTTCATAACCATGTTAACCTCGTTATAATGTCTAGGGCTGGAACTTCAGATATTTGTTCAACCAGCCAACAAGAAATTCCACCAGCCAGTGTAACTCACTGAGGCTATATTAAAAAAATCATTTGTCTCAAAGCTCCCGTGCTCGTTAGTTAATTGATGCGCGTTAGAAAAAAATTATGATTTGTTTTTTATCTTCTTTTTTTTTTCCAAAAAAAAAAATCCCAAAATGTCACAGATTTTTCACATTTTCATTCATTGATCATATCATTTTAAATACAAAAGTTCACTTTTACAAGAATTTCAATATTTTATATTAATTTTATAAAAAATAAATAAAAAAGCTTTAAAAAAATCTCATTCCGCATTAGGTTTTGAAAAACTGAAGAGCTTTGAGACAAAAGAGCCTTAATATAGCCTTACACTGTGAGTTTGAACAGTTTTTGGCCGGTACTTTTGTATGTCACCTGCCCAATGCAGTTACCTGTTATGGGCGGGTGCTATTTCCAGGCCTGTTAAATGTCGGTTGGGCTAAAATGTTCACATTTGCTCTTTATATACCAAATAAAAAGACAAACAAGAGGACAATTTAAAAAGGAATATCCCTTCTTGTTTCCTTGTCAACCAAATTGCTGTCATTTTAAGGTATTGATACCTGCTTATAAAGTTACCCCAGGATAGACTTGGAGTTGAAGTTGGGGGGGGGGGTGTTTCTTTGGCAGGCTGGTCAGACTATATATAATTGGCTGTTGAAGCACTCTTGACTGCTTAATTTTTGGCCAAACAGAAATAGTACAATTCCGTATTGTACTCACAATGATCATAATCATTATATTAATTAATAGGTGCTACATATGATGATCAGTTCCATTTTGGCCCAATATGTAGCATTATTTGATAAAAAAGAAGTATGATTTGTGAATACAGTATTTAGAAAACAAATTATTTTATTAGTATATATGTAACCTCAACAGATATGCAATGTAGATCACTACAATGCTCAGCAAAAAAAAAAAATTGCCATTGAACTTGATGATTTATTATGCATATTTCAATTTGTGTCATTTATAGGTTTCACCATATTAATGGTTTCACAATGCAATTTTCAACTGTGGTAGCTTCTATTGTGTCTCCTAGCTAACAAAACGTCACACTGAAACTGTCTCGTGCCTTGAAGGCTTCAGTGATCTGAGGCTGGGTCGTTGTGCGTGTGTGGACAACAGGTACAGGTATACAACGTGCCAAGGGGTGTGTTTTGGTTGAATGGTTTAAAGCTGTGTGGCATTTATAGTAATACTTAAGTTAAAGCGTGGTGGACGTGTACACCTACTAATGATTTTACAGGTAAAACAGTGTAGTTGCTACAAGCAGTGTTTATGACAAGTGTGATGTGCTAGGGTGTTTGGCCAATGGGATCCTGTATTTGTATTCAATTTAAGGTTTATGACGACATCTGGAGACTTTGAGGGTGTTTGATTATGGCTCAGACTGGGCACCTGACAACTAAGGTGAGGGCATATTTTAAATACTTTTGATCGTACAACATTGTGGCATTTACAGTTTTGTAGACTGACAATATTTGGAGAATTTTACAGCGATTAGGCATAGAATGTCCAGAGGTTTATTACAGGGACCTTCCCATTGTATTTTAGCTAGCATTAAGGGGAGTGTGGCAAGGGCATTTGTGTAATCACACTTGTACATGTATGTAGGAAAATGTTATGACATTGACGTTGGTTTCAATTCCAAATAAGTGGTGGAACTCCATGAATGGTGATGTTGTTTGGCTAGGAAGGGAACTAGTCCATGTTTGGGGCCGGCTGGTGAAGTAGTGGCTGTGTTGAAAAGTATAGGCCCTAAGCTAGCTGAGAGACCTATTCACTCTTTCATATAGCTCTCTAACCCTTTGGACCAATGGACTAACAGATTTATGATTTTATACATTAACCCTAACACTCCCGGTGGATTTTCCAACAAAATGTTTTTCAAGCAAAAAAAGCACACACAACAAGAGGTGCCACGCCCCGGGTTTTGAACCCACGACCTCTCAGTTGACAGTCGAACGCTCTACCAACTGAGCCATGGGGGAAGCTATGTAGCCCGGGGCCATTATTTCACCCAAAAACCTCAGCGCCAGGTGGAACCGACAGGCTGCGAAATGGGATTTCATGGGGTACGGGGCTGTTAGGGTTAATCAAGGTAAAATTAGAGAAACAAAGTGAAAATTAAAAAGAAGAAGAAAAAATTGTTCCTTAATTGAGGAGCATTTACATTTGTCAGAGGGTGTGTGGTGGGGGGGGGGGGGTGGGGCAGGGATAGTCTGATCTGCTGAGACTTTCAAAATGAACCCATACATTATACAGTAATACATATTAAAAGAGGGACTTATATGTATTTAGTGACACCGCTATTCTGTAACTAACCAAACAAATCTACTCTGTATGAAGTCAACACCCCCAACCCCCTGTGTGTGTGTCAGCAACATACTGACTAACTACATATAGAATCGATTGTTAAGGTTTTATCAGTTTAAACTGGGACAGGGAAGCCATTGCACTGTAGATATATAGTCATATAGTAATTTAGTAAACCCTCGCTGACAATTCCTCTTGAAATGTGATGTGAGAAGGGGGGGGGGGGGGGGGGGGGGGGGGGGCATGATCAGCTTGAATCAGCTTGAATGTCAAAGAGGGTTGAAAAGAACAAAAGATGGGCCCTTTTCATAAGTATCCCCCTCACCTATTGTGTAAACTGTAGGTCCCTAAATGTTGAGGTGGAAAAAGCTAAATAATAGCAGAAAAAGCAAACCTCTCATGCCTGGAATCAAACCTTGTAGGCTTGTTATTGCTGAATTTGGTTTGAATTGGCAGGGTTGAGGTTATTGAAATCTTATTGAAATCTTAACCCTGTGAAAAAAGGAAGTTAGAAAATGCTAGGAATGTTTTAATACAAAATGATTGAATGCAAAATAGGTCAAATTCCAGCACCCTGTATAATGAAATAGGCCCTAAATCTGTTCATTCAGTCCATGAAGCCACTCAGTCAATGTAGTCACGAGTCTTCTCATACTGGAAATGTGGTCAAATTAATAATTTTTGATGACTTTATTAGCCGTGTGAGTGCGTGTGCGTAGAATCGTGTGCGACATTGTTCTCGTTACAATGATTTAGACATGATTCTATGTATTAGAGTAGGAAGGGCCTGAACAGTCAACGCCATAAATTTGTTTTAAATCTGTAGAGACTAATTATGAAATAATGGCCAAGCAGCTGATAGCGTGGCTCATGAGCATGAACATTCTGCAAGTTTTGTTCGCTCATTGAAATCTGTAAAAAGTGTTAATTTTCGCACTTCACATATTTTCACGCTGGAAGCAGCTACTGTGAAAATAATAACATGCACATGTATTTCTTTTGCATACAGGTCTATGTGATGAAGCTACAAATCACAAATTTGAAAAAATGCCAAATAGTTCAAAATCTGCAAAAGCGTGAACAATTAATTGTGCGAAAATTGCCACTTCTACAGTCCCTATGCCTGATAGACAATCATCCAGAGCTACCCACAAGGCTGGGAGGGGGAAAGGAGAAGAGGAGGGATGCTATTCACAAGGCTGGGAAGGGGGAGTGATGCTACCTACAAGGCTGGGAGGGGGAAAGGAAAGGGGGATGCTATCCACAAGGCTGGAAGGGGAGGGATGCTATTCACAAGGCTGGGAGGGGAAGGAAAGGGGGATGCTACCCACAAGGCTGGGAGGGGGAAAGGAAAGTGGAGGGATGCTACCCACAAGGCTGGGAGGGGGAAAGGAAAGGGGAGGGATGCAAGGAGAAAAATAAGCATTCATGAACCGGGAGCTACTTTTTCAAAAGTAGCTCCCGGTCCTATACTTAACTGTGCAAAAACTGAAAAACACCGGGAGCTAAATCTTGGCAACCGTTGGGTAAAAATCTGCCAGAGCCCGCTTATTTTTCTCCTTGGAGGGATGCTGATATAGCGTGGCTCATGAGCATGAACGCTCTGCAAGTTTTGTTCCGCTCATTGAAATCTGTAAAAAAGTGTACATTTGGGGGAAAGGAGAAGGGGAGGAATGCTATTCACAAGGCTGGGAGGGGGAAAGAAAAGGGGGATGCTACCCACAAGGCTGGAAGGGGAAAGGAGAAGGGGAGGGATGCTATTCACAATGATGGGAGGGGGAAAGGAAAGGGGAGGGATGCTACCCACAAGGCTGGGAGGGGAATGGAGAAGGGGAGGGATGCTACCCACAAGGCTGGGAGAGGGGTGAAGAAGTGGAGGGATGCTATTCGCCGCAAGGCTGGGAGGGGAGAAGGGGAAGGGATGCTACCCACAAGGCCGGGAGGGGGAAAGGAGAAGGGGAGGGATGCTACCCACAAGTCTGGAATGTGCATTTTTTATGAGTTGTTGATTTTTTGTTGTTGAAGAGCTTCACATGTCAACGACCCCTTGAACAAATGATTATGGGTACCGTATTATCCCTATAAAGCGCCCATGCCCTTATAAGCGCCCACCCCTCTTTTCCCCAATGACTACCAAAAAGTAACACCTAATAAGCGCCCATCTTTTTAGCCACTGCAGCTCAAAATAAAGCATGAAAGTAGCGTCCAAAAGTCCTGGCATCAACAACATGTTGGCGATCCACGTATCAGCGGGCTGTGCACATTTTCCACCAGAAATGTGCATCAAAATTCGGAAACAATTTGACAGTTTCCACGATAAACTTAATAAGCGCCCATCCTAAATGACTTTGCTAAGAGCCCTGGGCGCTTAATAGGGATAATACGGTAAAGGTAATAAAGATAGGACTAAGAGCATTAAAATATATGGATAAAGCAATACAATAGGGAGAGTTTTATATAAATAAGTAAGCTTATTAATATCATTATGGTTTTCCACACCTGGCCAGTCATGTAAGCACTAGGGGGGGGGGGGGGGGGGGGGGGCATTGAGAGGGGCTTTATTTGTTGGTAGGTCAGGGCAGGAAAGGTGAGAAGCTCTTACAAACCCCTTACAAAAATCAATCTTTAAAACCTACTTGGTAAACTGGTATTGGGTACTCTAACTTCAATACCAGTAAGTTTTCCCTCACAATTAACTGTGTGTTCCTATAGAACATGTGTGTTTCTTCAAGGTAATAAATGTAAATGGGCAAATTAAATGAAGCATACAGTAAGAGAATTAGACCATGAGTAGAATAATAAGGAGAGTGTAATCACAGTCTCTTGTTAAGACTGGTTAAGCCCATTGTATTCCCAGACAAAAATTGCATTGCAAAATGACACAACTTTATTATGTTGTCGAAAAATTTCACAGGGTTTCTGGCAGAAAATGGCACCATCCTGCTGCAAAATTCTGTTTAATCATATTATCGTCTTTGGTGTAATATCATTCAACTCTTTTTTTTAATGGCTAAAAGATTTGGATTTTGCATCCCCAAACGGTTAGTTGTTAGTTACAAAAGGCAAATGTTCTCAAAATGGAATCATTGTAGAATTTTATAATCGAGGGTTTTCAACAAAGTCCTATCTGCAATGGCTGCCATTTGTTAGATTGTGTTTGCACAAGGACATTTAAAGCACCCTATATATGTATGTGGCAGCTTTTGTAGATATTGCCTTTTCACATAAACTGAAATGTAAGTGGAAAATATCTTATCTGATATAGCTGCCCTGTGTTACTTATAGTTTATATCAATGGGTCTGCTATTGGCTAACACATATGATGACATCTGGCAGCTATTGCAGATGGACCCTTGTTGCACTAAGCCCTCGTATTTTAAATAGGCAAAAAATCTACCATTGGACTTTGTAAATGGTAAAAGGACATGGTAAAAGATATAGCCTCCTTTCCTTTGGAGACAACCATTTTTTGTTCTTTTAAGTCTCGTCCCGAGTATCTTTTCAACACTAGAATAGGAAAATGTTACGAAAATAAAACCACTGGAAAATGATTTTATGATACAGTGAAAGTTTTAATGTTTGCGATACATCATATTTTTGCAGTTTTTGTGCTTGAAGCAGCTCTACCGCGAAAATTAAAATGTGCAAATAATATATTTAATTTTTTGTTGTTGTGTAAATGTTCAAATTAGCAAATTTTACAAACAAGCAACTTTCTTTCAAAATGGGCAAAGGCTGAAAAATAATTCTGGGAAAATATTGGGTGCTAAACCATGCATGTAAAAGGGTAATTGGGCAAGTGTGTGTTTGGATGACTGGCTGATCAACAAAACATACTGCTGCTGTTGCTACTGCTGGTAGTAGTAGACCCAGATTTCAAATAAAGAAATGTGTGTTTGGAGACATGCAAGTTCACTAAATATTGTTATGGGGTACACAAGGTTGAAATGTAAGAGAGAAGGAAGGCTTTAGAGGCCAAGTTAAGGTTCAGAATGCAAGTAAGTGTGGGGGGGGGGGGGGGGGGCAAGTTGTCATACAGTGTAGGTAAGTTCTCTTCTCTAAGCTTAGATGCTGAAAACCAGGGATCTTTTTTCAGATTCTTTCAATGTGTAAGTCCCTTTTTCTTGCAACTTTAAAAAAATCAGGTTTTTAAGACCCAGTTTCATGCAAAGTTTCTTTATAAAAACTTTCAATTTTTGGTTTCATTACAAAAGTTTAAATTTTCAGTTTCATTATATAAGTTTAAATTTTCAGTTTCATTACAAAAGTTTAAATTTTCAGTTTCATTACAAAAGATTCAATATTCAGTTTCATTATGAAAGTTCACCTTTTCAGTTTCATTACAAAAGTTTTAATTTTCAGTTTCATTACACAAGTTTTAATTTTCAGTTTCATAACAAAAGATTCAATTTTCAGTTTCATTACAAAAGTTGTAATTTTCAGTTTTATAGCAAGTTTCATTTCAAAAGATTCAATTTTCAGTTTCATGACTAAACTTTCAATTTTCAGTTTCATTACAAAAATTAAGGCAAACAAACCTTGGACACAAATTGTGATGCAGAGAAAGTGAAAAACCCTTCAATTTTGCATCCATCATGAAGCTACATAACAGTATCAGCATGTGAATTTACTTGATTATTTCATTTTTGTTCTTTTCAGAGTCCTAATGGCAAGCAAGAAGCAGACGCTTTAACAGGAAGAACAAATAACAATTTACACTTTCAAGGCTGGCTCTCAGAGCAGCGTATCCGCCGAGGTAGTATTTGCCCTCGTCTATATTCACAGCGTTGGTGCGTATTGAGCGGACAGCAACTTTTTGTATTCGATTCACAAGGTGATGAGAAACCGTCGAAAATTCTTCATTTGCCACAATTTCAAGTGATTTTAACAACAGATGCTGACGGAAGCCTAAAAGATCAAGTGGCAGACAGAGGTCAAAGGTCAGACAAAGTTCAAGGGTCAGACACAGATCAAGATCAATACTTATTGGAGTTAAGACCAAAGCTAACCAGAGGGGATGTGTACATGTTTGCAGCAAAAACAGAGGATGAGTTTAAAAACTGGGCCAATTTCCTCTCCATGAGCGCCAATAATAATAGTAAGGGCGAGACATCGCCTAAATCTCGCAGTCCGAAGGATTCAGGGTTAATGAAATCCCCCACACCTAGCAGTCCGACAGATTCCATATCCAAGCAATCTCCCAAGTTTTCCATGGAGCCTCAAGATCAGTCGAGACCAGCTGCAGAGATAAACCCCTCAGACGATTCAGCATTTCATGATGATGGGAAGAAGCACAGGAGTTTAGGGAGAGCCTGGTCCTCCCCTGAATCCAAAGAACGTGCCAAAGATGACTTTCTCAAAATCTTGCAAAAAGCGGATTTCACCTTCTGGGAGGAAGAGGAACCCGTTCCGAAAGAGGAAAGATCAAGGTCTACCGAAGCTATCAACATAGAGTCGTGTTTGCTAGCGCCATCCAATCGTAAGTCCCCTAACACATCTCCGGGGCATAGTCCCCCATCGGTGCGCAGATGGGATATGAGATATAACAGTCTTCCCCCGCCTCGGTTGCAAATCCCCCCGAAAAATCTGGAAAGCGATACGAAAAAGTCGCCAAAGTCAACATCGCCCTCATCGAGTCCGTCGCTTCGTAAAAGAATGTCTAAGAGATTAGGCTCCAGCTGGGACCGTAATTCGTGGGCGGGGGAAAGAAGTCCCCTCGGTCCAAGTCCAAAAAGCTCAAGGAAATCTGCGGGCTTTAGTGGCAGCCTGTCACCCGCAGACTTTGCGGACAGTTATGGATTATTTGAATCGAGGAGCTCTGCTCGTGTGGTGAAGGAGAAGTCTAAAGAAGGAGCTGCCAAAGATATCATCAGTTTGGTAAGGGACAAATGATTCTTGAATTAGATATATTTTGTAAATGTAACGACTGGGCTATTAGGCGCAGGAAGTTCTTATTTCCTGCTAATTTTACAGGGGCTAGGCTTACAAATTAAGTTTATATCGTCACCAGGCCTGGAAAAAATGGGGAATTTCCCAGGAGATCTGGTCATTTGGTGGACATTTTTTCTTTTCTGGATAAAAAAAATACATAAACGAAATGGTGGGAAATCCTACATATTTGGTGGGAAGAAATTTTTCTATATTCGTGGGAAATAAACATTTTATCCAGGCCTGAATGTCACCCTGCTACGATAACTGCCTAACTCACTTTTGAGCCAAATTGAGCTCAACAGTTGATAAATAAGAAATTTTGCGTTAAGGCGAGGACTGCCCCCCCCCCCCCCCTGTTTTACAGGCCCGACCGACCCACTTCATGCGTTTTTCAAAAGATAATTCCTTTTTTTTTTAGATACTTTTTTTCTCAAATCATGTAAGCTTGACAGGTCCATCTGCCCGTAAAACAGGGGTGTTTTTTTTGTTGTCACCTAAAGTCACGTTTTTTATCAGCTACGTAACCACCCTGAACGGTGTTGAGAGGTTAATTTATCTCTAAACCAGGTGTTTTTCTCCAAGAAAAGGTTAGTAAACCAAAACAGCAATAAATAGTTTAAAGTTTTGACAGAAAGGGGTCAAAGGTCATTACAAACCAGCTTGGTGACAATAATATTATGGGTACATGTAACATGGGGTGTACACAGATTGACCTCTCATGACCCTACATGACCTTTGACCCCTTTCTGTCAACACTTTAAACCATTTATTGCTGTTTTGGGAATAACGCAATCTGAGGCAATCTCAGGATTAATCAATGGCGGTCAATCTGAAGATCTCTACAATGGCGGTCTGTGGACAGATAATAAAAAGTGGGAGAAATGTGTAACTTTGCACAGTGACTTTTTAAAGATGTCTGAAGGGTCACATATCTAAAAAAAATTCTGGCTTCTCCATTTCTTGGTGATTTCAAGAACTTTTGATACCCCCTCGCACAAAACAGATTTTTCAGAAACCTTTCCCAATTTTCAAAGTCTATCTCAAGGATTACTGACCCAATACTAGGCATGTTTGTACTTATGCCAATGCATTTCTCATGATGATTCCCAATATGGTAATGAAATTCAATAATTATGACATTTTTTAAACATTTTGTGAAATTTTGGAATGTCGTCTGCAACTGCCTTCCGCGTGTAAAAGTGTTAAAAGTTAAAACATTCTATTTCATTTTTCATGTTTCAGGAGAACCCTGTGTACAATTATCTGGAATTCCTCCAAAGTAAAGACGACAATGAACAGGTTACAAATGCAGAAGATGCAGATGAGGTAAGACCAGGGAGGGGTGATGGTGGGTGGGGTGGGGTGGGGGGGGGGGTGCTCGCATAGGTATACAGGCAGGGTTTAGCTACTTCGGATGGGCCACTCTTAAAAAATAAGGGTAAACAAACCGGCACTTAATTTTTTTTTTTTTACAATTTGTGGAAAAAATCATTAAACTGCCTCATAAAACAAGAATTTATGTGGTAGGAGCCCTCAAAGTGCATTTATAACCCCTTAAAAACATTAAGAAGGCCTCTAGACCCCATTCCATGATCCACTGCACTTCGTTCGCTACACTTACTCCGTTCGCCGTCAGTAATATTGTCCGGCACTCAATCTGGTCTAGCTACAACCCTGTATACAGGGTCCCTTTTTGTGTAACGTTGGGTCTCTTTTTTGTATGAAGTCGCTAAACATGGGATGGTGATTTTGTGCTGGAAAACCCCTTTACACATCACATCAGCTGTTTTTAGGTTCAAATTATTTTTAAGGTCCAAATAAAGTCTGATTTTAATTATCTTTAATTATAATAAAAGATAGCATGTCAAAGCAACAAACGTAATATCATTAATTTTCATGATGGAAAAAAGTAATGAACTTTGGGAATTGATGGGTACTTCATCTTTTTGGGACCCTGTATTTCAAGGAAAGACTTCCCTCTAAACACACTTTAAAAGAATTAGTAAATTTTACATGAGATTTAGTTGAATATAGAGGGAAATATCTTTAAAATTTGAAACAGTATTATTTTTATTCAAAACAAATGTATTCGTTATGACCAAACTGGTGCCTTCTATATCAGCCAATTGATCAGCAGTTACATATTTTGTGATCTTTGATTTCCGCTATTGGTATGCTGTGAGTAAACACACCGTTTGATACTCACCAAATATCAACATATTCTAATCTCTATGCAAACTTGACCTCTAAAAGCACAAAGTTATGATTTAAACAATCAAAAGTTATACACTTTTATTATTTATAAAGCAATGAGCGGTCAGCGGAAGTAGAGATTTCGTACCAGCGTACCTATTCTCTCGTGAATTGGTATGCTGACTTCGGAGAGAATAACCCCAGCATGTATTGTATACATCTAATTAGACCAACAATAAGTTGGTTTCAGTCTACAATAGTTTAAAAGAAAAAGGATAAAAGAAGAAAAAAGTAAAAGAAAAGAAGAATGCAGATGGCATTCAATAGCCTTTATTTATATTTTATTCTAAAAAATATTGAAAATTGTAATATAGTGTTATTCTATTCTGTATTTTTATCTTTGAATTTTCAACATTTTAAAAGCAATTATCTTCAGATTGTATGGGGATATATTTTATTAACAAAATATGCATTTTGTAGAAAGTTGAGACAGTTTTTTTAGCAAGGCTATATTACCAGAAGGGTGTGGGGTGTGGAGAAAATGCCCCGTCATGGTCATTTTATAAAGAATAGTTTAACAAAATTGAGTGTTGAGGCACTCAATTTTTTTTGGTAGAGGTGTGCCGCCCAGGGTCTCAAAAAGGAGGGCTACAGAACTGAACTGAGTTGATTTTATGACGGAAAATAGGGTCTTTGGAACCGATTTTTTTTCTTCAAAAAAGTAGGTCTTGAGAAGTGGTCTATTCTTCAATTTTGATTAGGAAGAACGCAAATGTTCTTCTTTTTTTTTGGTTTTAGAACACAACATTTTCGAATGAATTGGGGCTTTGGAAGGCAAGATTTTGCGATCAATAAAAGTAGGGTCTTAAAGGTATATGACCCGATCACATTTTCATAACACGGATTTTTCTCAAACATATGGAGATTTTCATATCAAATGAAAGATCATATTTTTCTGATTAACATACTGAAATTTTACGATCCAAATCAGTATGATTACGAAGAAATTGGTGAAATAACATCGAATTACCGCAAAAGGTGGTTAACCACTAATTAATTTGTGTACAACTCAATGGGCACATTTCACGGCATCCTGTGCGTCTAAAATAAGAACCATTAGAGTTATGCAACTCAAACTTTGGAATACAACTCTTTTAAGGATGACCTTTCATGTAGAATAGAAAACTTCAAGTTGAAAATCGGAACATCTAGAACTGATGCAGGCTCAAAAGGGGGGTCATAAGAGCTAGCAGCAGAGGGTGAAAAGGTCTATAGGCACATACCTATACCCTTTTCCAATGTCTGGGCCCCACCCCACCAAAAATTAAAAAATTAAAATAAAATAAAATAAAAAAACAAAAACAGTTGAAGACCCCAGTTTGTTTGTTTGTTTAAACGGTTGGTCCGTACAGACACACGCTTGGGTCCTAAAGGGACCAGGCTCAAGCAAAATGCTCGGGCCTAGTTTAATAGGAAACTGTTCTTTATAGGAGAAAATGGTTCTTTCACAAGTGCAGAATATTACATCAGTATTTTATACTCCATTCTAAAAATGTTTGAAGCCACTGCATGAAAAGCAAGGGCTTTATACACTCGGCAAAAGAAGTTCTTGGACACTTAAATTAAATTAATATTTAATAGAATATATATAATTATATATATGATTATATGTATATAATTGTATATCAAAATAAGCAGAAAGTAATCCTCTAACAGCTTAACATGGAATTTAGACATGATCACTCATGCATGGCAGATCCCATTCACTTGACAATGGCAAGAAGATTGCAACAAATTGGATAATCCCTCCATTCAAATGACTGTAAATGCTCATTTCTTGCAATTTCCTTTTACGCACCTTACCATTGCTTAATGAATGTGCTCAGCCATGCATGAATGCGTACATCTTAATTTCATACAGACATGATAGAGAATTATTGTCTGCTTATTTTGACATGCAATTGTTTAATTTATATTAAATATTTATGTGAAATATTTGAACTTCAATGAGTGTCCAGGAACTTCTTTTGACGAGTGTATAATGACATAATCTCCCTAACAACGTGACCAATGACACTTACGACTTATCAAATTGCATCACTTCACACTCAACGACAGAATACTAATCCGATGATCAGATCAAATAAACATTTATTTTGATGACAATCATTTCAAATAAACATTGTGCCTATCATCAGCTCACACTCTTAGTATGTGTGCATTCAGATAAGGGGTTTATGGTTTGACGCATCAGTGACATTACCGTGACGACATTACCGGCACATTCCGTTAGGCCAACAAAACAAAAAAAGAAGTTGTGTTGCCCTCAGTGACCGACCATAAAATCGTAAAAACTAGGGTCACATTTTTTTTTTTTAGATTTAAATTTGATTAAAAGTGTCTAAATGTTACTTTCTCTTGCTTGTAATGAAATGAAAGTAGCCTAAATAAATGTGTTTTAGACTGTTGTCACACTAGAAACATTAGTTAAATTGATATATGGGCCTATACCAATTTTGTCTTGAAATAAACCATATATTTTTCAGCCAAAAAATAAAATTTGAAGAAAAAAAAATGAAGAAAAAAATTTGAAAGAAAAAAAAAATACGACCGACCGACCCAATTTTAAAATTTTGGCACTTGAGGGCAACACAACATTTATTTATTTTTGGCCCTAGTGCTGAGTGTGCGATGGAGCGAGCGGATGTGAGGCCGGGTGACCTTTGATTCTATTTGCTGATGACCATTCGTTGACCAATGGATTTAGATAAGTTTGAGTAACTTCTGTCAATTTTAGATCACTGACTATATTATTATTATGTGACCCAACATGTGTAAAGGAATGTGGCAGTAGCTAATCTATCAAATTTAGAACACAAGTGTTATTTCTGATCTTTGATACATCTTGTATCTAACCAAAGACTCAAATTTATGAAAATAAAGATTAAAATTACATTTTGAGGTATTTAGTTTTCATTTACTTCATTGATTTGTTAACAAAAATCGACCGATCACCCGACTTCAAGATTTGTTGGCACTTGAGGGCAACACAACAAAACATCTTTGCCTTTGTTCAGGGGTGGGCAACCTACGGCCCGCAGGCAACCTACAGCCTGCGGGCAACCTAAGGCCCGCGGGCTTCATGCTGCCTGCCAGTGGTATTTTTGCGGCCCGCGAGATGTATCAAGAAAAATAAAAAATAAAAATCTATTTTACAACATCACAAAACTACGAGCTACAATGTAGCTGCTTAGCATTTATCGGCACAAATGATGTTCCTCAACGTGCGTAGGTCTATTTTCCCCATTAAATGTCATCTGTCAGTGGCATAACCAGAGGGTGGCGAGGAAGGTTCATTTGACAAGAAGAATCATGGAATTATGATGGTCAAATGTACAAAGATGAAAAAATTTCGCGCGTTACGCGCACATACAATGTGTCCCCAAAATGCAACATTCTTTAGTAAAGGCTTGTTTAGAGCCAAAATATACCTCAATCGTGCCATAAATAACTGTAAAGTCGACAATTTTCGCTCGCTACGTGCGCATTGCTCGGCTCCGAACAATCTTGTCGGTTGACTTTCATTCTTTCCCCCTAATATGAAGAACCTAGTTACGACACTGTCGTATTGAGATTACGTTTTTTTTAAGATATTGAGATTATTAAGCACACACACCTATTGCATGCTTGCAAGTCTTCGGAATCAAAGGTTTGAAATCTACAGCAGGTCATTGCTACAAAATTTGTTTAGGTGCAGCCCAGTCAATTTTTCACTCCTTATATGTGGCCCAGCCGCCCATTCATTCAAAAAGGTTGCCCACCCCTGCCTTAGTTTGTGTACAGGTTGCAAATCAGTGGAGTATAGCTTAGCGTTTGTAAAATTGTTTACATGATCATTGATCCTAGTGAACTATATATATATATTCGTGACACTGACAGTTCTTTGGTTCAGTCATTGGAACATGTTATTGTCTTCCAAAGTGCACAGGTCATTAGTAAATAGATATACTCTTTACCAAAAAATAAATAAATATTGGAACACTGTTTGTCTACATTTATTAGGGGAAAACAAGGTAAGACAAAAAATCTATATAAAAAAATTAATAAATGAAAAAATAGTATGAAAGGAAATGAACTGGAAATGAACCAGCGCTTCAGAATGTTAAAAACCGTCATACAGTGCCAAAGAATGATTATTTTTGGATAGGGTTAGGGTCGCATGTCGTAAGGTGGGCTTGGCAAAATGCCAAATCCCAGCAGCTTTAGGGGGCTCTACCCCAGGGAGTACACAGTATTCGAATTTGAAGAGGGTAGGGGTGTGCGGCTGGGCAGTCTGAGAACAGGGGCTTTACCGAACTGACACAACCTGAATTGGGGGTCGTATGGAACTGATGGCATCTTTGAAATGGGGGTCTTGACTCAAAAACGATATGCTTTTAGAGAACAGGTCTACAGGATTTCCAGGCTAATGAACAGGGGATGACAACGCTCGAACGTGAGAGTTTGGATTGTATAGCTTGTGGAACGACTTATCAGTGAAATGAGATGCTTATGAGCGGCTGACAGGCCGTGAAAAGGGGTCTTGGTAGCCGCACATACCCGTATGGCCTATATACGAGAGTACCCCCCCCCCCCCCCCCCCCCCCGGGCTTTACCCCCATGACCTCCACAGGTGCTTTGCCCATAGATCCTAGAGGTAAATCCACATTACAAGCTAAGAGCATCACAAGCAGCATAATCTCCCAGAAAACGTAAATCACTCATCAAAATACTTTTTTTTCTTTCGGTGCTTGGGAAGAACTTTGAACCATAAACCAATTGCAACAGTGTGTATCATCACGCAGGTTCAGATTTTATTGCTGGAGAGTATAAATAAATAAATAAACTAACTATGTCCCATAGAGTGGAACTGTCATAATTCGGGTGCTTTTTCCAAATTTATGTTATTCAATGGCTGGTACAAGTCCTGGCTGGTACAAGTCCGTGGGTAGTGTGAAATATGGACTAACCATGGATGGTATTGTTTGAGCTGATAGTATTCAGACGTGGGATGTGTTCTTACTATTGACGACTGATTCTTTGATTTTCTGAATGTTCCTCAGGTATGTGCGATAATTGTGTAGTGTTTTTATCATGCGAGTTGATAGAAATAGTGGTTTTTGTGTGTTACATGTGCATAATGCATGTAGTATACAAGGGGCACAACTAGTATTATAGACATGATGTAGACTAGATTTTGTGAGAAGTGTGAGAAAGGCATACAAGTAATACATTGGGGTGCGTTTTTAAATACCTACAAACGAGGACGCACACCCGTTTTTTACATTCCAACTGTGGACACACCTGCAAACGAGGACGTCCTCGGTTTCTTGATCATGCAAAGTATTGCAAACAACATAAGAAACGCTATCTTAAAGAGGTCCTCTTTGGTGATGCCCTCCCCCATACACCCGTTAGGCCTCTGTTGGATAGCACACAGTCTAGTTGGCGGTTTGACACCCAATTTTTCAACCGCCATGTGTCGGTGTGTGTCCAGGTTGTTGGGTCCTCATTTGGATAGTACCACGTTTGGTCCTCATTCGGAGGTATTTACAAGTGGGTAGGGGTGTGTGTGTGGGGGGGGGGGGGGGGGGGGTGGTTGTATATGTTCAGGAAGGGGGAGGGTTGTCCACAAGTGCCAGGCTGCTTACAAATATGTTGTGTGAGATTTTGGTGTTTGAGTAGTGTTTCTGTGAGGGGAGTAGACAGACTGAATTGTTAAACAGTAGCTGAAAATAATAAGAATGCTTAATCTATCTAAAGTGAGTGTATAATGGGGTGAGATGGAAGGGAGGGACACACCTCTTTTCCCACTGTCCATGGACATTTTCCCTTCCAAATTGGAAGAGGTGGGGTCACCCTCCCACCATGGCTACCCATGCTCGCCCACCAATCCAAAATGGACCCTAAAAATCGTCGTAAACCAAAAAAACCTATTTTGATACGCCATACTCTCTACCCACTGACTCTACCCTAAACAGCGTCACTCAAACTCAATCAATGGGAGACAAACTTGAGCAATACACTGAATGAAGTGTGGATTTAACTGCACACATTAAATGCCTAGTTTGTGTGAAATATAACTAGCAAATATCTCAAATTTTTCCCATTCTCCATTTTTAGTCCACTCTCGACCAACCCTAAACATTGATGGAATTTACTAAAAAGCATCCCCAATTACGACGTTGACGATGTCATGTAACGAAATCTGGACCCTATTTGATGGGGTTTTTTTACGTGGATGAGTAGCTGTTTCAGTGCCGAGTGACACCCCCAGGTCCTCTTGTCCCATCAGCACCTTATGACACGCACAGACATGCCCCTTAATCTTAAATATTTTGATGAGTATTTTTTATTTTCTTAACACTTAAAAAAAAAATGAAAAATGAAAATTTGGATTTTCCACTAATATTTGTAAAAAAATGAAATTTTCAATTTTTTTTTGACATTTTCAACAACAAAAAAAAAAAATTGAGTCGGAATGATTAAAGAGGGTCGGGCGGACGAGGACAATCAAACAATTTATTTTTTTTGGCCTAAAGTTGGTTTGATGTGGTGGTCCCATCAAACAAGCACCAACTTTTAGCTTGAAGGACTTATAAGGAAAAGTTCATACAACGGAAAAGTCGAAGCTATATATATTCTTGTTAATAATAAAAATAGATATATAGATTCTTGGTGAGGTAATACGGTATTGCAACCTGTTATTGAAAACTTGCAGGAAATTTGTGTTCAATTAATGGCCGGATGAGGATAATCTTTTGGAACTATCCATGAAATGTCCATTCCATTGGCAATAAAAACCACTAAATAGCTTCCTAGGGCTGGTTTGTTTGTTTGTTTTAACTTCCTACATGTATGTCCTTGGCCTTGTGACAAAGGAAATGATGTTAATAAAAAATGGAGTATGATTTCATTTTCATTTTTACTTTGTTGAATGATATGAGTTGTGCAGAGGGTTCCATTACTTATTTTGGCTACGAGGCTATTTTGACTCAAGTTGTTTGTAGTACATTTTGCAATTGGGGGTGTGGGGGGGGGGGGGGGGGGTAATCACTCCTGTATTTTGAGCCCTGTTATAAAGTTTTTGTGTGGAAATACCCGACCCTGTTAACTCTAACCCTACAACGTGGCAGTGGGGATGGAACGAAGAACAGGGGGAGGGGTTAAATGAAAAATGTGTAAAATTATGTCCGCCGGCCACGGGAATCGAACCTGGGTCGGCCGCGTGACAGGCGAGATATACCACCACTCAGCCACGGGATGGCTTCACAGGCTAAAAAAAAATCGGAGACCATATGATATACACCAGTATTTTAGTGCTACATGAGATAGAACTTGTGTGCGCGCAAGCCAAGTGGTGCTGGCCGCGTTGTTTCTGTGTTACGTAGTAGGGTTAGGGTTATGTTTTTTTGTGTGGAAATATTAGGTGCTTATTTGATTGTTTGGTTGGGTATTTTTCTGTTTCTTTAGTAGTGGAACAAATGTACACAAGTAAAATGTTCCATACATGCCCTCACTGGCACTTATGGAACAACTTTTACTTGTTTATGGTTATTTTTGTCCTTGGCCTTGTGCCCTGAAATGCTGTATTGCTTGAAGTAAATGATGTATAATTTCATTTTCATTTGTTAAAGTTAAATGATGTGTGGTGAGGAGCAATTTTGTGGAAAAATTGATATTTTATTGTTGCTTATTTGATTGTTTGTTTGTTTGGGTATTATATTTTCCTTTGTGAAACAGCAATATGTTTTTAACATGTTTAATTAGTAGTGGCACAAATGTGCTCGTTTATGGTTGTCTTTGTGGCACTTTTCAGTCTTTTTACATGACACCAAAAAAAAAGCTGTTTTGGCCTAGAATAGAGTGCTTTTGTTCAAGTTAAGGTTGGATGATTCTCTGTATGCATAGCATATTTAATACAAAAACTCAAACTGAAATAAATGTGAAGTGGGCTCCTTCAGATGATTGGAGTAAAGTCATCAAATCATAAGGTTAATCAGTGTAGGTGAAATTGCTGACCCTGAATTATCGTAAATCTGAGACAATTCATAACAATTCACTAGTGTCCTTTGTTTTGGTCGTTTTAGCGAGAATCTGATCTTTCGGCCTACCAACAGTATTATGTTCATGCATCATGATCTAGCATACAAACATATCAGATAGTTATTAAGTTCTTTATTTACATTCCTCTTTCATGATGAATGCACGGTCACGATTTCCCATGTACGATTGTTTGAATAAGTCTCTGACTCGCTGTGACTCACAGGTAGATTGAACTGCCGAGTTAAGGAATGGCTGTGGCAAGGCTCGTGGAAGAGGTTGATAAGTTTGGATTTAATTACCATCCTGAAGTGCTCGAAGTAAATAAGTCTCTGACTCGCTGCAACACATGCGAAGAGTCAAGTGTTAAAGTGAAGCAGCGACTTATAGCAAGGCTTGTGGAAGAGACAGACAAATCAGTTTGTTTTAATTACTTTCTGAAGTGCTCTAAGTAAATAAAATGTGATCTTTGAGTTATGAAGAAGTTACACTCATTTTGTATTGAAGAGGCCAAACACAAAGTCTGTATTCGTGTCGTCTTGTGCGATCATATAATATCACCTTGAGCGTTTGTTTGATACCATATATACCACTTGAAGTGAGCAAAGTTTCTCGATTCAGGCTGTTACATGGAGCGTGTAAGTTTCCTATAATAATGGATTTATATTATGATAGATGCCTACATGAACGATGGAAATTGGAATATTTGATTTCAGATTACACCATGTGCCAATTAAGTATATTGAATTAATTGTTATAGTGGGAGATGTTATGGCTTTTAGTTATACTTGCTAAAGTTAGATAGTGAAGTTTGCTACATGTATACTGTAAAAACAAGTTAATTTCGCGAATTTCGCGAACTTATATTGCCGTGAATTGATGTGTGTGAAGATGACAGAAGTGGTAGAAATTTTAATTCGCGAAACTAAGTTACCGCGAAAGTAGTGATGATTAGCAATTCGCGAAAAAAAAGTTGCCGCAAAATTAACTTGTTTTACAGTATTACAAAGTGAAGTGCTAGGAAAATGTCTTATCGATTGACACTTCGATTTATGTTTTTTTGATTTGTGTATCATGCTCACTGTGTGAAGTGCGCACAACTTCAGGTGCACATTTCCTGTGCGATCATCTGAGTGCTGGCTGGATTCGCAGTTGTAAACTTGTAGTTTATAGTTGTTGTAATAAGGATTTGATATTTCGCTGTTGAATGTGATGGAGATTGCAACACAAGTTTGCCAAATTGAATTATTAGTGTGGTGCAAAGAATTGTGCTTAAAAATCAATAGATCATCACGCTACACTTTGTAGTGGTCAATATAACACTTCATTGAACGACGACAAAGATGTTTCTTTTGAGCACAAAATAGTGTTGATTTTTGCACATTCAGATTGTGACCTCCCCATGTTCTCAAGCAAGTAGCTGAGCACTGGATCAAGAGATTGCTTCAAATTTGGTATCATTGTAAAGATGATCACATCAGCTTTACATGGATATATAACACTTAATGAACATATACTGCGATATTAGAAAATCTTGTGCTTGAACAAATATTCCAAACTTTTTTTGAGCAGTTTATATCAATTTGCTACATGTATAGAGTTTGCTTTTTGTTAGTGGTCCATAGAAAAGAAACTACATCAATTTTAATACTTCAGTGTGATCATGTTGACTTCATAGAATTAGATAAGTGGTTCAAAGATTTACTCCATCAATTTTGATAGTATATGGCAGATTTTGACTCCATAACCCCAAATACAAATATTACATTTCTTTTATACAAAACCATATAAGAATGCAGCTGTATTTTTATTTTTTGGCATATAATTGGACTCAACAATTCACCCGATCATTAAATTTATGACAGATTTTAACATGGCAATCTCAAATATATAAAGAAAGATAAATAATGCGGTGTTCTAATACTATCATACTAAAACGCACATAATATGCAGCATAATACCATAGACGGTGAACCGTCTATGATAATACATACATTTCAAAAAACATTTTTGACATTTTAGTATAACGCAAACCAAAAAATCATCCAGCAATTACATTAATGCATAAACATTTGTTTATGATTAATGTCAAATCTAAAATCAGCATTAAAAGACATAAAATATAATGCCATTTGCTGTAAACAATCCTAAACTCTAAAATTGTCAATTTTGGCAGCCAATTTCAATGTTTTCAATTATTCCACATACATTAAGCATTCATCTGATGATTTTTGTTGAAAATCTGGGTTTCAGTAAAAAATAAATATGCGCAGTAAAAAATCATAAAAATGGAAGAAAAACATGTTCTGAAACACCACTTTTTTAACATTGAGATATTTGTCTTTTGCATATGAATTGTTATTTGTGAGTGTTCATATTGATACTTAATACAGGATTTTTTTAATTTTAAAAATCCGACCTACCGACCCAACTTTTTTTTGGCCATCTATAGACAAGCAAACCATTTTTTGGGGGGCCTTATGTCTGTGATGACTATTTATTGAAAGGCACTTACTGATCATGTAAATAATTGAGTTCCATTTAATAAATATGTCCTTAAAATGTAAGTAGCACCACTACAGGTAACAAATGTAGTATTCTTTTTGGCCGTAGGCCATATTTGTACACTCATGTTCATATACTGTAAAACACTAAAATTTCACGCTTTAAAATTTAGCGAATTTGCAAAACACCATCTTTTAGCGCCATTTTAATTTCACTAATTTGAATCATCTTGCTATATTAACCTATGTATAAAAACCTTAATTAGCTGCATTTTAATTTAGCGAATAGAGGTCCTAGCGAAATTAGTGAAATTAAAATGCTAGCGAAATGTTGTTGCTTTACAGTAGTATGTTTGATTAAAATTGTTCAAACTACTGAATCTCTTTTACATTTCCACAACTTCAGAATAACGTCCGTCGGCGTAGCGCAACTGTGTCTTCGCCAAGTCGTGATCAGCCGCCGGACATCAAAGGCAAACAGCCTGCCGAGCTACAAGAGGGACAAGTATCTAGCGGACCCAGCAAGGGGCCAAACTTTAACCGCACTTTATCGTTCATCACACGAATGAAAGAGGCGAATAATAAGCGCAAGAGGAAGATGCGACAGATTCCCATTTCTGCGGACGACATCGTCAGACCGGCGAAATGCGGATTCATCAAATTGGGCAGCCGAGGGATGGCGTCATTCGTTAAAAGGTAAGTTTCTCGATTTCAAAGTACCGTAGTCCAGTAACTTGCGGAAATTTGGTCTATTTTCGCGAACCTTGGGTCTATTTTCCAGATAATTTGCGAAAATTGGGTCTATAATGAAGCAATTTAATCCTTAGAAATGGGTACCGTTTTTTTTCTCCAAAATCACCCTTAGAAATGGATAGGGGTTTTGAATCTCCAGCTGCACACCTCCGACCAAACCAAATCCGAGTACCCCCCCCCCCCCCCCTGGATCCCAGGCATGGACATCATGTGGTTCGCATGAAAATCTTTATATTTTACTACGTAATTGACGCATACGAGCGACTGGAAGTATACTTTATCTGAAGAAACACTTTGCGTCAATTTGGTTCATTATTCGTGACTATTTGTTAGAAATACACAAACTATTTTATTGTGGGTTTTTACATTATGCACATTCTTTTAGCATGAAGAAGGATAAAGTGTGGTTAAAGACATCAGGCGCTAAAAGTCGATCACCAGTGGGTAAAAATTGCCAGGCGCCCGCTTAACCAAAGGCTTGTGTACAGAGTTAATGAACAAGACTAAAGCAAACCATTTTCCAAAATAGTGACACACTGCATCAAGATGAGATTTTACTTGAATCCAGGCTGTGAAAGAATTAACCGTAACCAACATTTGGATAGGCTAGTTAAAATGCGTAATAATAACATCGTAGCTCAGGCGTAGTGCACAGAAAGCTCGCTGTGCGCTATACGTATTCGACTTACGCACATTTTATTTTATTATATTTGTTAAAACAGATTAGCTTGATTCCGTAAAAATCATATCGATTAAAATTCCAATCGCTGTCAGCCAACTCCTAATGGCTATATCTAACAGGGCTCATGAACGAAAGGTTGCTGGTTTCGAAATCCCGGGGTCGTAGAATTTTGCGTATAAAAACTTGTTTGATATTTTTTTGGCAAAGGATATATGTAATGTAAGTACAAGTGCAAAACACTTGTATACATACAATGTATACAATGGCGGATACAGGGGGGGGGCGGGGGGGGGGGGGGGCGGGTGCCCCCCGTAAAATTTGACAGTATACCTTTTTTGTATACCATTTTACCTTTTTCAGAGGCATAGGTAGGTTCCGTGTGTACATTTGCCACTTGTATCACTTGATTTTTTTCGCCGGTTTTGGGACAACCACATCGCTACCCCCCCCCCCCCCCCCCCCCCCCCCCCCCACTTAGCAGAATTTCACTAGCTGACGGCAACAAAATATAATTTTTCTATAATTTATATTTTGATGTTGTTCTCTATGTTTGGGCTTTTATCTTATTATTATGTCACTTTCATTGGCATTTTTAACCTCTGCCCATTTGTGTGTCTTGTTTTATGCATATTTTCTGAGTTGCAGTGAACCAATTGATTGGCCTTCCAGAGCCCTCTTTTCGAGAGTTACCAGTTTGATTTTTAATCACTCTGGTCATTAACCTTGTTAATGTCTGTTGGGCTATTGTTCACATTTGAGTTTTATATACAACTCCCCCCCCCCCCCCCCCCCCCCTAAATTTTAATCCTGGATCCGCTACTGGTATAGGCCTATATCAGTTTCAATCTAAATGTTGTTTATGGTAAATAAATTCGCATCCAGGCCATGGTATGTTAGGCCAACCCTATATGTTTCCAAGCGTTGCAAACCAAGGCCATAAAGGTTTAGAATTGTCCCATTCACTGTTTTATAAACAGGCATTTGGATTGACTCCGCATACCTGTGTGTACGTGTGGAAGTCCTTTTGGGACACCTGATAAATAGACCTTTTGTTTATCCTGATAAATTGGTGCGTGGTAAATAGGCCAACCCTAAATATGTTCCACGTGTACGGTATATGAGGCCATTCAAAGTTCAAAATAATCAAGTCTTATCGTTTACCAAGTCGTATGTGTTAGTAGGCCCTAACATAAAGTTTCCACCAAGTCTACTGTACCTCTCTGTCTGTGGACAGTAGTGTGGCACCACCATTATGCATGGGGGAAATTCCCCCCTAATGATCCTTCCCCCCCCCCCCCCCCCACACCCCAATAGTCCCCCAGTCAGCTCAAGCCCAACCCCATTTTGTCCCCAAACAATCGGAAATGTTATCTTAAAAGTCTAATTTCAGACCAAATTAAGCTAATTTCAGGCACATTTGTGCACGCATTGCACACAAAAATAACTACAATTTTTTCTTGCCCCAGATTTTTTCTCATCCCTGTTTGCTCCCCCCCCCCCCACCCCAAATAAAAATAAATTAATGCTTTTGCCACCACTGTCTGTGGATATCCTTTTCGTAACACCCTGTATACATGGATATCCTTTTCGTAACACCCTGTATACATACCAGTATTTGACACCTTTATTGGCTATAGGCCAAGGGGTCAACCAACCCTGCCACATATTTCTATGAATTGCATCCAAGGCAATAATACAGAGTTTTAAAATTATCAAGAGTTGGTGTAAGGCGATGTAAAATCACCCTTCTTTTTATGGGGGGAGGGGGGGGGGGGGGTTGGTTATAGAAATACATTGATTATGTGTGTGCACATTTTTGATGAAATGTTGAAAATTCCCACCAAATGCACATTTTCTTTTATAAAAACCCAATCAAACAAACAAAAACCCACGTCTGACTGACCAACCCTACCTGGGAGATCCGTTTGCTCATACAACAAAAAGTTCCTGAGTGGGTATGTAGCTTACAACATTGTTTTGACATGCTTTTGGGACACCCTGTACATACACTTAGTAACTCACCTATTCAGTGGCGTAGCTAGGATTTTTTCAGGGGGGGCAAGATGTTCAAAATCTCATAAAAGGTGTCCAAATTGTTTTCTTCCGGGGGCACAAAGGGGGGCGGGGGCACAAACAATTCTGTCAGGGGGCAACTGCAACTCCTCCCCGAGCTACGCCACTGTACTGCATCTATTATTAATAGATAGACCAACCCTACATTTTCCATGTTTTGTGTGCCTGGTTCATTTTCAAAATAATCAAGTCTTATGAGATTTTACTCACACTAGAGGGAAGTTAACTTCACAATTTTCACTGAATTCAATCAGAAATTTAGTAAAAATAATCAACATTCAGTGCATATTGGCGCGGCATCAATCTGTTTTTAAAAAAAAAGGGGGGGATGGTGTATATTCTGAGTTAGAGTTGCCAAAAAATCGCCGAAACGGACCAAATATTTTAATTCAATGTTAAGGAGGGGGAGGCTGGGATCATGTCCCCCTACCCCACCCCCTCCCAGTGATTCATACCCATAGCTTAATGACATGTAGCATAACATGGTCTATGAATGTCTTGATTGGGACACCCTGTATATACACCTTTATCAACCTGGGTGAATGCATGCCACCACCTGCATATTTTCATGTTTTGTATGTCAATCCCAAGGCTACCTACAAAGTTCAAAGTCATTGAGCAATGGATCAGTGTATAGACACAACTGTCAACACCAAAATTGGCTGATTGTATGTTTACTATTAGGCCTATAGTTTGATCAGGTCTATTAAAGTTGGCGAGCCTCCCTCCTTTCCATAATAGCAAATTAAAGGTATATATGTGATCTTTTCCAGGGGACGCCCTCAATCCTCAAAAAAAAAGAATTGGAAGCATATTTTCTTGCAGATTTACATTTCTGATCATAAATCATGAATATATTCCAAGTTACAGAGTGATACGATTCCTAATTACCTCAAAATCATGGTTTTAGAGTGAATTTAGAGTAAAAAAATAAACTGTCTGTTAACCTGACAGTTTATTTTCACTTTTAAACCATGATTTTGAAGTAATTAAGAATCGTATCGCCCTGTTACTTGGAATGTATGTACGATTTATGATCAGAAATGTAAATCTGCAAGAAAATTTGCTTCCAATTTTTTCAGTTTCGCGGATTGATGGCGTCCCCTGGAAAAGATCACATAATATACCTTTAATACCAAACGGTGTAGAGTGTAGACACACATGAACTTAACAAATGCATTGTGCATCATACAGCCAACAATTGTGTGTGTATGACCAAAATAGTGAGTGTATATGCTTGGATTACTACTGCGCACGGAGAGATAAAAAACGCATATTTCTCGTCAATGTAGTTTCCTTGCGTACCTGTTTGCATACCTGATCCAGGGATAACTAAGGGGCCCCAAAATGGACTGCTTTTTCTGAACATTTGGCTTGGTACTTAAAAATACACGGTTTTGTGGTTAAAGTATGATAAGGCAAACAAAAAAGTTTGTCTCAAAGCTTGCGAAGGCTAAAAAATCGGGCGACGCGCGCCGGTTATTTTCTTCCTTTTTTCTTCTTTGCATTTTTTTTATTTGTGTGTCAATTTTTACTCTTACTATTTGCAACCGTTGACTCTTTCTGATATTGTTTTTTCTATTTGAAATGAATATTGTGATGTAGTTGTGCAGCATTTTTCAAAGAACTGAGTCATGTAAAAGTTTGAGAAAAGGAAAATCTGCCGATATTTGTAATAAAAACTTGAAGAAAAAAAATTGTAGGGAACAACAAAAATTGATTTAACAATTTCCTGCATTTCAGACGCGGTATTTTTGGCATTTCAAAAACTAATGGGCGCAAAAGCTTTGAAACAAACCTATTTTTTTGTTTGGCCTAAGGCCCCATAATACTAATAGAACTGTGTGTGATAGATATACCTTTAGCAAGAAAATGACAACTTAGTAGAGAAAAAAAGGTTTTCTTTTTGAATAAATAAAAAAAAATCGCATAATGGAAAACACACATTAAAATATTGTGTGTATTTTTAACAAATTGTCACGAAAAATGAACCATATTGACGCGCATGTTTTTTGCAGATAAAACACCGGAAGTCGAGTTGTACCGATCCCACAATGCAAATAGCATTTTGCACTATAATGTTAGGCAAAAAAAAAATGTTTGATTGTCCTCTTCCGACCGACCCTCATCATTCTGACCAAAAAAAAGAAAGAAATTATCATTATTTTTTGTTGAAATGTTTTATACAAATATTAGTCGTAAATCAAATTTTCTTTTTTAAGTGTTGAGAAAATAAAAATACTCATTGGTTATCACAACAAGTACATCTCATTTTACTTTTGGTACCTGAAAAAAGGGCAAGTGTGAAAGAATAAAAATCAGACCAACACACCCTACTTTTTAAAGTGATCTATGGACAATCAAACAATTCATTTTGTTATGCCTTATGGGCCAACTAATTATATCCTGGGCTTTGTTGTAGCTAGAGTCATTGCATTGTGGGACTGAATTCCGGTTCGACTCGGCTTCTGCAGGTGCTGAAACGCCGAATGCATATTTTCCGTAATCTAGCTGTCGTAAAACGAAGTTTATTGTGATCATTCTCACAGCATGAATCTATTGTCTGGAAAAAGAGATTCACCCTGTTCTAAGAATCGGGAGAGGCCTTTTAGAATCCCCTCCCATCTGTGACTGTTCAATGTCGTTTTGAAAAGTTCTCATTCGCATACAATTTTGGGGGTAGGGTATTCTAAAGGAACTCCAATAAATCGCTGTGAATAATTGGCGGTTGCACCACTGTGTCTAAAAGCTCCCCCCCCCCCCCCCTCCCCCATATTTTGGTTGAAATATGCACCTTTGATCTTTGATCAACATTTTCTCATCGGTGTTCCAAAGTTTGGGAGTGCCATAAGGCGAGGAATAAAGAAAACCCTGTTGTACGGGCCCGACCGACCAACTTTTTTTATTTAGAATTTCTTTTCTCAAACATGTAAAATCAGCCGTTTTTTGGCCGGAAATCTGTCGACGATTTTTGTTCCCATTTTTTTTTTGACATTTTAAGTAAGGTGACATTTTAAGTATGAAAATTAAAAAAAACATCAAAAAACCCTGACCAACCTACCCTACTTGACAGGTCCGTCCGCCCATAAAACAGGATTATTTTTTTTCGCGTAGCCTAACCCAATTTTACCTCCACCCCTTCTCCCCGTGGAGTTTGATGTGTCACCTCAATTCAAATCTGTTTCTATAATTCGGTATGCCTCATTGCACTACACAAATAGGCCGAACCATGTGCTTGTAAATTACATTTCCCAACCCACCCCCTCCCCCATGGGCCTAGTGTGTCAACTCAATTCAACGCTCCAAAAAAACCCGCAAATACTTTAAAAGTGGTAATTTTTGTGCGATTAATTTTTGCACTTTGCCGATTTTTAACTGATCCGCATGTTTTTAAATTTGTGATTTATAGCTTCATCACATAGACCTACAGGCAAACGAAATATAATTGTGTGTTATAGACTAGTTTTCGTAAAAGTGCGAAAATAAATGAAACGTGAACATTTCCACTTTTATAGACAGATATTTTTTACGGTTCAAAATATCACAAGCAAGTTCACAGGGTGTTTAACCCTAACTCTACCCCCACTTTTTTCAGACAATTTTTCCTCATGGCGAAAAGTGAACCAAATTATTGCCGCGACCCCCGGGATTTGAACCAGGGACCTCCGGCACACGGGACTTGGGATTTTTCAGTACACCACAAGTGTCAAGGCTACTTGGCGCAGTATAATGAGGCTGGCCTCCCATTTTTTCAGCGAAAAACTTCCATGCTGGGTGATATGAACAAACTCTGTCGTGGTATATTATTCTGGTATATATTAGGGTTAGGGTTAATTTTATGTTCATAATATCTGATTTATCAGATAACACTGGGATGCATAATTTCCCTTTTTGCAGGCTGTTAATTTTGGTCCGTGAAATTTGCAAAAATAAAATCACCTAAAACACTTCAGTCATGTGCACCTGCATTTCACATAAAATTGTCTGTACATTGTAGTCTGTAGAGACCTGCCTACACACACAATACATGTACAGGGTGTCCCAAAACTCCTAACACTTTCCACGCGACTATTAGTTTTACCATATACAAAACAGATTTTTCAGAAACCTTTCGTATTTTTCAGAGTCTATCGCAAGGATTACTGAACCAATACTTGGCATGTTTGTACTTATTTAAATGCATTTCACATTGTGATTCCAAATATGGTTATGAAATGTAACAATTTTGACATTTTTGAACATTTTGTGAAATTTTGAAATGTTGTCTGCAGCTGCCTCCGCGTGGAAAGTGTTAAGAGCACTTTTTCTTGAATATGTTTTTGTTTATATCTGCTTTCTTCCTCCTCACCCAACAGGTGCTATGCGGTACTCAAAGACGACTGGCTGTACCTGTACAAGAAGCCGTCCGATACGTGTACATTTGACGCCTACGACATGACGAGCTACGTCGTGTCCGCCAATGTGGGATCCCTCGGGATACGCAATTTCAAGAATCAAAAGTTGTCTATATCACTGGAACACAAGGTAAGAACACTGAAATATTGCCCCTCCCATCACCCACAGACCATGAGCACATGGGTTTCTTAAAGGTATTTTTATGTGATCTTTTCTAGGAGACGCCCTCAATCCTCAATTTTTTTTTTTGGAAGCAGATTTTCTTGCAGATTTATATTTCTGATCATAAATCATAAATATTTTCCGAGTTAGAGAGCTATACGATTCCTAATTACCTAGAAATCATGGTTTTAGAGTGAATTTAGATTGAAAATATAAACTGTCGGGTTAAGTTTATTTTCACACTATAAGCATCATTTTGAAGTAATTAGGAATCGTATCGCCCTGTAATTTGGAATGTATTTACGATTTATGATCAGAAATGTAAATCTGCAAGAAAATGTGCTTCAATTTATTTTCTCGAGGATTGAGGGCGTTCCCTGGAAAAGATTGCATAATATACCTTTAACCCTGTGTGCGTTATTGGAATAAAACCATAAGGGGAGAAAAAGGGTCAATTTGGGGGGGGGGAGGCAAAATCAGGATGCATCAGTGTCGGGGATCGAACCTGTGCCGCCAACGTGGAAGTTTGACACCTAACTGATTGCGCCACAGGGTCAGCTTGAAAACAAAAGTTTTTCTATGTCACAAGATAGACTGGGAAGCATGCGCTAGCGATTTGTAGTGCACAAGAAGGTTAGCTTACTCGTCTATTGCCAATATTACAGTTTACTAATAGAGACTAAATAATATTACAACCAAGAACATACAACATTTGGAGTGATCTGCAAAATCAATTTTGATAAAATAAATGTACTTTTTGTTTGTAAATCCCAATTCTTGTAGCCTCATGCAAAGAAATAAGCACTATGCTTTCAGGATAAAATGTGCCTGTATAAACATTTGTGACTTGACCTGTCTGGCTGCTGAATTCAGTAGGGCCTACTTCCAACATAAACATCAGAAAAAACCCATTTGAAAACATGCACTATTTAAGCTATTCCAACTCCTCGGTTTACAAGCACATAGACAGATGACAGGTTAATACTGCTAGAATACTTGTGGGAAGAAAGTTTAGATATATCCACTTTGATGCCTGTGAAATGTGCTTCAACACTGATTTAAAGCAGGGATTTGTATAGAAGTTTCGGAATTCGGAAGCTGCGTATGAGGTAATGGGGACTGAAAGAAGATATTGTTGAAAGTGAATTTTCAGCCCACTAAACAGCACTGCAAGCTCTAATAAGAAATCAAAGAACCTATGTTGACATTCATATTATGTGCAGATATATGTGAGGATACTATCAGACAGTCGGACCTTCAGTACGTAATGAAGACAGAAATTATATCAAGCAAGATGGCAGGCAATCAAGGAAATTAATTTTATTTTTCACTTCAATCAATTATCCTCTTCCCCTAGGTGACAGGCGATGTAACTATTTTGACCGCTGAAGTAGCCATAGACATCTTTGAATGGGCAGAGAAACTGCAGAAATCTAGCAAAGATCAGGGCTTGGTGATGGAAGGTTTGAATCTCGAGCAAGGCAGGAGACCAAAGGGAAAATCATTTATTTCAGGTAGGTGCTTTGTTACAGTGGTGAGGGCAATTCTACTCAGGGGTGGGGGCGGTTGAGGAGACAATACTATGAGGAGAAAATCTGATTTTGTGAGTGGGGGAAGCAGAAACCCCAGGGGGGGCTCTTACATTGGAAAGGGGGTATAGTGTGCTGCCCTGAAGACCCCTTTATCAGCTCTTATACCCATATTTTATTGAAAATTCAAAAATCACAAATAATTTCATTCCAAAGCCCCAAAATGTGCGTTCTAAAACATTCAAACCAGTTCTTAAGACCTACTTTTTCGAGAAAATTACTTCTTAACACCCTAATTTTTGTCATGTATTTCTCTCGCTTCAGTTCCGAAGTCCCCCTTTTTGATACCCTGGGCCAAATTCCCAAATAATTTTCTTTTGTATGTAAGTCTATGTAATGAACTTTCAAATCGTGAATTTCAAAACAAATAAAATGGTTCAATATCAACAAAGCACAAAAATGAATTGCGCAAAATTACCACATGGGCCTTTACAGTAAGGAAAAGATGATACAGGCAGTAGGACAAATCAGGGAAGTGATTAAGGAAATGAAACATATCAAGTAGACCATGAAAGACAATAGTTTAAGACCATAGGGTTCCAGAGGGGGTACCAATATTTAACTTTATTTTTGTTAGGGGTGCTCGATAGCTCTAAAACAGAAAATGAGAGGAAGAAAGACCGCCCCACCAGGCAAACAAATCAAAATCAATCAATCAATCAATCAATTAATCATAACTGAAAAATCAAATTTTAGAATTCTAGGGAACAGTTCCATGCTTTCAGTCTGATAGGCTTTATTGTGGACAAACTTTTCAAACGTTTCAGACCTAAGATTTTGTAGTCCACTTCAGGTGGACTACAAAACAAGTTATTATTAGAGCAAATAGAACTGTTTCCTTACTATGAAATAGGATGAGGTTAAATACAAAATGAAATATTCAAGTGAAATTGGCAGAGCATAAATCTGCCTCTTCTAGTACCCCACCCCCAAGAAAGGGCTAATCAAACCCTGTTACCAACACTCACATGCCTGTCTGAAAGTCTACCTCAAGGCAACTTTAAGTGCTAATGACTGAGACCGCCCCCCCCCCCCCCCCCCCCCCACCCCCCCCCCCCCCCCGGAACAGGGTCTAGCAAACTCCTTCTATTACCAACCCTCACATGCCTTAGTCTGAAAGTTGACCTCACGGCAAACATTTGAACTAACCCCCTATTTCTGCAGCCAAAAATTACAGCTACAAGTTGAAGCAACTTTAGCTGCCAATCTCCCTGTCATCACTGTGTACAGGGTGTCCAAGAATGATTTATAACCGGGGAAAGGTGTATTTATTTAGCAATACTGGAATGGTGTATTTATTTAGCAATGAATACCATTGTTATCGGTCAAGATGTTTATGATTTTAACATCTACATACCTCTAGCTTTCTGAGGAATTTTGCATTTAAAAATCGGTACGTTTCTAACAGAAAATATGGACTCTTTAAGTAAAAATGCTAAATTCCAAGTTTGACCAAAATTACGCTTTTTTGAAACTCACAACAACATTAATTGACCATGTTCTACACAAAGCTCAATTTAAATGATAAACAGGTACTTTTCTTTGTCCTCTTTTGATTTCCACATAAAATTGATAGATATCAACTGTGTTGGGATGTTTTATGAAGCAATATTTGAATGGGCAAAGGAATTGTTCTGCTTGAGTGATTTATATCATACTTTCTTAAGCAGCCATTTTGAAGTTTGGTGTGAGCTTTATCATTGAAATACCCTGAAAGTGAAAAACAGGTTTTCACCAATGTTCTATAATGTCATGCTATATCGGAACAGATAAAAATATGTGATGAAATTAACAGAGTAAGTAGGAAACATGTACTCCATTATATCGCAGACATTAGACTTTGACTGCAATGTTGTTTTCATATTTTTATTCTTTTTCAATCACGGTATAGATCTTTCTGGACACCCTGTATAAAGTTGCAGGAGTTGATTTGGGTTCTAGGCAAACTTTACTATGTACAGGGGCGGATTTAGGGGAGGGGGAGCTCCCCCCTTATTTTTGACAGGGCACCTGCACCCCCTTTATTTTTGACAGGGCACCTGCACCCCCCCCCCCCCTTTTTTTGATAGGGCACCTTTTGACAAGGCGAAAGCGTGTAAAAACATGTAAAGAAAACGTGTAAAAATGTGTAAAACTTGCGAAAACGTGTAATAAAATCGCAGGGGGCTACCGCCTCTGTCCAGAAATCCTGCATCCGCCCCTGATGTAGCATACTTTCCTGTATACCTTGACCTCTATCAGTTCTCATGTCACACTAACTGAAGTATTGTGCCAGAGGTGTATTTGTATGAACTATTCTGTCATTATCAGTTTGTGGGTGGGTGGGGGAAGGGGGGGGGGGGGCATGGTATAAATCATTATGGGACACCCTGTATAAAGTTGCAGGAGTTGATTTGAGTTCTAGCCAAACTTTACTATGCAGCATACTTTCCTGTTGACCTCTATCAGTTCTCATGTCACACAAACAGAATTAATGTGCCAGAGGTGTATTTATATGAACTATTCTGTCATTGGCAGTTTGTGTGAGGAGGGGGGAGGGGGGGGGGGACTTTTATGAAAACATGCAAGTGGGAGTATGGGTGAAATGTCCTCCTTCCTTATGCTTTACCATTGCCCTTGCCTCACCATTTTCATGAAAAATAGTTTAAATTCCTAATTTATTGAACAGTAAACATTTGGATCCCTGTATATTATTTTACTGGTAGCACATTCCATGACCCTGAATTAACTTTAACTGGAATCGGCCTATTGAGAAAACAAAATATTATCCCCCTTTTGTGGAAAATAGGGTTGATGGATGGGGCAAAAGCTAAAAAAAGTGAATGTATTATTAACTAGGGAGGGATAGGAAGCTGATAGACAGTTCTAGATCTGCTGCAGCTCACTTTAACACTGACATGGGAGATTGGCGATGAGCGATGGTAGGTGCTGTTGCCTACCTTCGACCACCGTGATAGTCCCGACGTCACTGTTCATGTACATGTACATGTATATTACTTAGCTGCAGCAATGGACAGAATTGTAGGTTACGGCTTAGGCACATATTGTCCATACCGACTTAAGAAAGATCAGTAACTTCGAAGTGACTTGGAACAATATCTTATAGGCCTTGAAATACCCATGACCATGAAACCTGAATTAGTCTGGCACCTTTACTATTAAGCGAGCCAATTTTAAGATTTTTGTCTGCATGTGATAGTCTGCTTGCTTGTGCCAGGTGGGGAAAGCGTGCGCTAACACCCCCTGGAAGCTACAGTACTACTGAGAGCAGTTACAGTTATTCCAAAAGTACA
>CM069446.1:71321632-71476950 GCA_035610835.1 Ophiura sarsii | reverse complement strand
TCACACGTTGGAACTAAATTATTTCATCCAAAAATAACCAACTCCAGTGTCAGTATTTTTTTTGACAGCAAGCTGTGTGTAAATATACCGCGTGCACAGCGCCACCAATTCTATGCTGACTAACACGCCGGTCACCGACGCATTCCAGACGATTATCATAATTTATTCAAATATTCAAAAGGACCGTTTTCGCTACGTACGTTAGTATACGACTTTTTAATCCCAAAATTAATAGTATCCCTGATAAGATGTTCAGGCTCACCCTACACACAGTTGCCGGCGATGCGGGGTGCGTATGGGGTATGTGCGTGTGCTTAAAATAACACGATTATTCGAAGCAGGAAGTTAGTAAACAACTCGCTGAAGTCGCCGATTTTATATATCAAGAGGGTCATTTGTTGTTGTTTGATTAAAATAAATCCAACAAAAATGGTTATTTTTATGATAAAAGATCAAACTAATCAATAAACTAAAGAATTCAAAGCAACTCATTAGCTTCAAATGTGGAATTTGATGGAGTAACTAAATATAATTATATGTAATTCGTTTGTTTTTAAATCAATTATTGTTTTCAGCTCGGAGACCTTGGACTATCATCGAGTAATACAACAATGCATGATGGCGACAATTTCTTCGGAACGGCATCACACCTCCCACCGGAATCTTGGAGTGGCGAAGTAAAAAAGGCGACAACGTCATGGGACATCTACGAGTAAGTCAGTCAGTGTAAGTCAGTCAAGCTGTAACAACTGGGATTCAGATCATCGAATGAACTCCATGACCATGATGAGCATTTTATAACGTATGATTTGTTTGTTTCGCCAAACCCTGTCTGTTAGGCTCCACCAGAAGCGTTGAATAGTATATAACCAGGACCAAAATCAGGACCAGAGGCATATTCGTTTGAAAAACCATCTAGAAAAGAGCTTCTAGATATTTACACCTCGACATTGTCAATCGCCATCAACTTTTCCATCCTCCTTTACCAGTGGCGTAGCTAGGATTTTTTTCAGGGGGGGCAAGATTTCTAAAATGTTCGTAAAAGGTTGCTCCAATTTTTTTCTAGTCACCTACCTCGTGAATTTCACGTAAGTGGGGGAGGGGGGGGGGGGGGGGGGGGGGGGGGGGGGTGAGGTCACAAAATTTCGCACAGTCCAAACAAAAATCGCACAGTAAATGTACTACATGAACAATTTCTCGTCCCCATTGTTCCGGTTCTCCGTCACCATTTAAGGTGTCCGGGTAGGGGGCCTCTGGCTACGCTACTGTTCTTTATGACTCAATACATGATAGGCCTATATACATCTTTGATCATGTACCGTTATTTCATATCATGATATTTGAAGTCAATGCTTAATGTGAAATGTTTTCCCAGTTCAAAGTTTTAAAATTACTTTAGGCTCATGGAGTTTGAAAACCATTCACTTTGATGTATTTTCGTTTACTACATCTCTCTGCTTGGTGAACTATAAGGGTATATTCAGTTATATCAGAGACGTTTTCTTTAAAAGTTTGATTAAAACTAGAATATTGCTAATCACGGATATTTATACTCAAAAAAGTTGTTTTATGGAAAGATACCTAGATTTAAAAAATTATAAAGATATTCACGAACAAATAATATATTATTGAAAATCATTTAAGATTGACTTTACTAATATCTCTTCGAGCTTGCGTGAAGTATATACACCTAGCACATAAAGTCCTTGACGTGCTTTGAGGTTGGCTAATTCAAAATACGGTATATAATCGGTACCAAAAATCTGAGATATACTTTAAATGAGCACTGAAAAAAAACTCACAGCTAATCAGCTAATACTTTTATTCTTCACAGCTAGTCACACCCTTTGTCCCGCAAATTGCGGTTATCACACCAGACCCATTCATCTGGCTCGTTCATATAGCACACAGTTATGCAGTAATCACACACAAATCAATGATTTCCTATGCCTAGTGCAACTTTGCTGTTGTTATGCGCGGTCATTGAAATCGCCTTAACTTTAAAAGTATCCATTCGATTTTGTTGCATGAGGTATCAAACTGCGGAGAAGAAATTTGCTCATTTAATATATATCTCAGATTTTTGGTACCGTTTATATATTTTGAATTAGCCAACCTCAAAGCACCTGGTCAGGGACTTTATGTGCTAGGTGTACATATTTGATCAAATGGGTCCAGGAGGTATGGAATGGTTCACTTGCGCGCCGGCAATGACCTAGAAACGCCTTGGAAGCCTATACTTGCGACACAATAAAGGTCCGGTTAGATTTTGTATTTGGTATCAACCTCTTTTATTTTCAAAAAGGGATTCTTCTGACAAAAGTATTGTCTTACTTTAATATATCATATTTCATTGTTTTGTTATAATATCATTTTCAAGGTTTGGAATTACTCTTTTTGAAATCACAAGTGGGGAAGATCCTTGGCCCGCAGGTACGTAATACAACTACGTGATGTATTTTACAATAATTTAATTTAACAACATTTTCCAGAGTAAGCTCGAGAAGGAACACAGCTACTTCGAATAAAAGGATATCAAGGTAAATATACCTGACCTTTATTGGGGAAATTGTAAAACCAATCAAATGGCAATTTCTGAAATGAAAAGCTTTGTATAGAGTGTTGGCAGAACCCGGGTTTTCTTCAATTTAACACAAAAAACCATCCATTAGTCAGCCTCGCAGCCACGAACGGATGGGAAAGGGTCTCACTTTCTGTTTGAGGTTGTTGCTCCAAACACCCCCGGAAAAAGTACTTTGGGCACATTTAAAAAAAAAACGGTCGGCGGGATCGTGTTCCGCGGAAAATGTTAGTATAAAAACAACCTCACACAGAAAGTGAACACCCTTTCCCATCCATTCGTGGCTGAGAGGCTGACTATACCAAGATAATTCTGTTTGAGTTAATTTGCATATTATCCCTCAAAACAAAGGGTGATGTACATGCACCATAGGTGCTTGTGAAATGCTCATGTACATGTACTGGTAGTATGGTCAGTTCTTCAAGATGTCTCGACACAAGAGTGTTACAGAAAAAGATCTTTGCCAACTTTTGGCAAATCGCGTACCTCTAAGTACCCAACGACATAACACAACAGCTCAGCAAAAGCCATGCATGGATGAAACAGCAAACACAGTCCAACTGTGAGAGGTGTCCTACTGTGAAAGTGGTGTGTATTATAAATATTGAGGTGTCCTACTGTGCATAGAATTGTAAAACAGAGTTAGCCACATAAATCACCACTAATTATAGTACTGTCAGATTAGTTGATTGAGGTGTCCTACTGTGCATGGCATTGTAAAACAGACTTCTGCCATATAAATCATCACTAATTATTGTACTGTCGATAAGTGCTATTAATTCCTTATAGCACTCGGCAGCTACGCTGCCTCGTGCTATAAGTCATACTAAACATTCCTTTGATAGGCACTCCAAATTATCATTTAAAATTCAATATTAAGTATACCTGATGTTAGTACGATACGATACGATAACATTTCTACTCAGAAACAAGACTTGATGGGCCCCGCGCACTGATGACGAGCCCATCTGTATCATTACGGAACTTATTATTTTATGACAACTTTTACTACTGCTGTGTTTGAAGACTTTCGTCCGACTCAACAGTTTATTAGGCCTATGGCCAACTTCACGGCATGCACCAACTTTATCGTGTGGAACTTTTGATACATTTATTATTCATGCCATTTCTGTTTTCTGTGATTTTTTGATGTTAATATAATATAAGATAACTTGATTCCCTTTCAGATATAAGTTTTGGTCGAATTTGCTTTTTTCCTATACCAAAACTTAACCCTACCCTCCTACACACTACAAAACCCGACGGTGCAATAATCTGGCACAGCGGCGGCCCGGTCTATTTTGCATCACGCGTTCCACCAGAAGAGAAAAATAGCGAAACAACTCAAGTTTTTTGAAGCTGACCCGTATTAGCTCAGTCGGTTGAGTTCAATCCTGGGGTTCAATCCCCGGCGCATGAGGAGACTGATTTAACACGTTTTTCTCCTCAAAAACACACCAGGGAGTATCGATAGATAAATGCTTCAAAGCATTAAGAAGCACTATGTCATTAACTAAACAAATGTATGATTTTAAACAACCTTGTTTTGCTAATGTTAAACAACCATCTTCATATATATTTAATATAAACTAAAGTAAACTCGACAAAACACTGCATTTAGTGAAGGAGATTTAGTTATCTTGAAGCTCATATAAATAACAAATACGAAGGTTGAATGACCAAAATGAAACCTCTTTTAACACCATTTATGTCTAAAGTGGCACAGGCTCAACATTGTATTTGATCAAGAGTTTCTTTATAAATTATTACGATAGGTTAGTATGAAATAGATGGCGTTTGAAAACCAACTAAATTAACTCTCGTTTTCCTGAGACTTTTTTGTAACACTGTTAACTAAGGGGGAGGGGGTGGGGGTTACCACCCCTCCCCTAAAAGAATCCAAACCGAGATGCAGAGTATGCTTAATTATTTGGTATGGTATACCAGCGGTCTCCTCTTTCTATACATACCAAAACAAGTACAAACATCCCTCGCATGACCGATCTCAAAATCCAGCCGTATTCGTCTGTACTGTGAAGTGAAGGCCAAACGTGAAATTTTCTCCAAAAAAGTTCCAAATATCGGAATTTTACCTGGTTTTTTGCTTATAAGTGAGGTAAACGATATCCTATTAAGATGAGGACCATACAATTACGATATTCAAAATGGCGAATTAAATCAATTGGAAGGTGGCAACCCCCACAATAGCAACATGCTGTCTACAGTCACTAACACTTCTCGCAGATCATCATCCATGTCAGATACAAATCTCACAAAGCAATGCCATTCTGAAACTCGCTATAGAAGCCCTGGGTCACTGTCGTTTGCGTTTTAGCTCAATCGGCGAATATTATTTTGGGAGAGGGTAGTATAAATCCCTTATTTGTTTGACCTCTTGCCACAGACTCTAAAACCTTCCAGATTCGTGATTGGGTGTTAACCGATAACAAAAGACCAGATGACATCAACAAGGAGGCCAAAAAGAAAATCGAAGACACAGCGCCAACAGAAATATGGAAACTTATGAGGGAATGCTGGCAGAAGTCTCCAATCAGACGACCGACATCACAAGGTATAATAGTCATATTTCATTTAATCATCGTTAGACCACGGTATTGGGACGTTTGAATGAATCGTAAAGGTTTAATCAGTGATGTCTTAGAGGCGGCGCCCTCACTTTTGATATAAACTGGGATTTGTACATTTGTACAATTGTATAGGCCTACATGTATGTATGAACTTCCATTTGTGTGAAATCAGACAAATCAGACCTCTTTGTAAAACAAAACGGCAATTCATTTTTTTAAACTATGGATTAGAAGAATTTTACACTAGTAGTTGGGGAGCATAGGGATTTTCCAGCACCTGTCTATAGGCTGACACCAGTGGAGGCAATACGGCGGGGGTGGGGGCATGTGTGGGGTGGGAAATACCCCCAATCACGACCTTTGCCCCAATCAGCTCAAGCCCATACCATTTTGTCCCCTAACAATCGAAAACGGTGAATGTTAATGTCAGAATTATATTAGCTTTTTAAGCATTTACAAAAATGTCTAATGTTGGTAATTTTGACAATAAAAGCAAACATCTTCGCGCACTCCTCGCGCTTTTTTACCACCAAAATGTTTTTGTTGCGCCCCGATTTTGTCTGGCCCCCGTTTGCCCCCTCCCCTCCCCGATACAAAATGTGATGCTGGTGCCGCCACTGGTGAAACATTATAAATTTATACCAACATGTTCTTTGAAGTTGGTTGAATTAAGACCCAAGTGGACATCCTTGCTATTACTTTAGTGGTTAATTGATCTTTGACCGTGGTTTAGGGCAAAAGGACGCATGTGTTTCAATGTGTTCACAATATTAATGTATGCTGAGCATAAAGGCCACTTTCGTATTTGTGTGAGTGGAAACAGCACAAATTCTTGAATTCTGAACTAAATGATATAAACAAGAAATTATTCAACACTGCGTATCCTTTTAACTGTTCAATTTGATTATCATCAGATTATGTCCCCTTTAACCCTAACCATCCTACACACTTTAAATCCCTATGATGCTACCTGCGTGCCATAAAAATCCGGCGGGTTATCAGATGGCGAAATAGCTGACCAGTTAGCGTAGTATGTATGGTGTATGACTTGCACGCACGGGCCACGGGTTCAACCCCGGCGCATATAAATACTACCGCCCCCCCCCCCCCCCCCCCCCCCCCCCACACCACCAAATATGACCCGCTTCTCTTCCCTGATAGTTTCCTTTTCAAAACACGCCCGGTAAGTTAAGGTTTAAACACATCATTGATCATGTTACGTTACTTTAACCTTACACTGCAAAAACACCGGTGTTCAAAAATAACACCATTGGTGTTGTGAGAGGTCCACACCAAAAAAATTAACACCGGTGTACCGGTGTTAAATTGTTGGTGTTATATCAACACCATGTAGTGTCATTTTAACAACTGCAAGAGTGAAAAATAACACTGTAAGTGTTAATGTAACACCAAGATAGTGTTAAAATAACACCAATTGGTGTGGACCTCTCAGAACACCGAACGGTGTTATTTTTAACACCGGTGTTTTTGCAGTGTAACAATCATGACCATTATTCATACACACTATACAAATCCCTACCTGTAAGGTCGTTAATTCGGTAAGGTGTTTGACTTGCACGCACGTGACGCTTCGGAGACTGATTCCCACCCCTCCAAAATATGACCCGTTTCATTCCCCAAAACACACCCGAGAGTTAACATGGTTAAGGTTAGGCCAATTTTTGTTGTTGTTATGTTGTCCTCGACCGCCCGCCCGTCAGATTTAGGGCCGCTCCGATTTTTTTTCAGATTTTTTTTTAACATTTTAAATGGAATTGAATATTAAATAAAGTGTTTATAACATATATGTGCGACTCTTAGAGAGATTTCTACTTCTTGTTGGCTGAACTTTGAGCTTCCGCTGGTAAAAGAAAAATAATAAAAAATTAAAAAAAATCCGCCCGCCCGCCCGCCCCTCCTCTCTGAAAGTTGTGGAGGACAACATAACCAAAAAAAATGTTGGCCTTAAAGTGAAACTGTATTGAAGTTAACGGATATGTGGACATGTTTGGCATATTATTGCATAATTATTGCATCATTATTATTCGATGATGAGAGAATATTGTGTGCGTTACATACATTTTGCCAGGTACCAGTTCCAAGCAATGAGGCATTATGCGTTGTGTATTATGACAGACTGCTTTTTATCGTAGATCATTGTGTCTAGATTATTGGCAAAAGTAAGGCTGGTTAGTCAGAAATTGGATATGTTCTAATCTACTGCATAACATATCTGTTGGTCCAAAATATGTGAAAAGCTGGTGTGTTTCTTCTTTCTTTTCTTTATTCTTGTTTTTAAGTTATCTTTCCTTTCTTTTTCCTTTCTTTTTTTTTTTTTTTTGGGGGGGGGGGGGGGGTGGTGTTTTTGTCAGTCCATCTCTGATTCACATAATGGTTTCAAGCAAAGTCATGGCGATATATATTGTTATATTTTTCCGGACGAGGGAAAAGGGAAAACAGTTGCGAACCGCTGAATATAAAAATATGTTTGTAGTTACCTATTATCTATTGGAAGATATTTTATAAATATAGTTAAGGATGACCACCCTACACTTTATCCAAATTCTGTTTTTCATGGACACGATCAATTTGAGTATTCCACTATAGTTTGAATTTACCTGCAATAATTATTCCTCTTTTGTTTCATCAGTACACAGTATGCCTCTGTCGACATGCATCCGAATTTGATAGGGTTACATTTAATGATTTATTAATGGTGGCCAAATATGTCTGAAACTGAATTCAACTGAATAAATGTTCATGGTTAGTTTAGACAGTGATTAACATCAGTGGCTCTTCATTTATTAATAGACGTACAGAAAATATTGACCCGTGTTTATGAGAACAAATACAACGACAAAGATCTTCGACGAGCAGACGCGGCTATATGGGAGCAACAGGATCTGCTCAGCATGGTCAGTACACCACTTTTTTGTGCCACTATTGGCATGAAACTTTAAACGTTAAATGTTGTGTTGTAAGCATAAAAGTTATGTACTTCTATTGCAGCTAACTTAAAGGGGTTAGTACATTGTACGATGTTTCCGTGCCATAGTGACGCACTCTATCCTTGATTTTTACTCTGGAAGTAGATTATTATTTTCTGAGTGTTTTTTGGTTCGTCAATATAATTCCATGGTTTGACACCGTGTTGACGCCGTTTACAGTGTTTCCAGCTACGATCGCAATTGTACACAGGCATGACAAGTGAAAAGAATGCTTGTTATGATTACAATCGAACACATATCTTTTGATGTTGACAATTCCTAATAATTTAAAGTAGATTTTCATTGTGAGTTTAGTAAGTTATGAGATTTGTCTACGGAAAGTACAATCAAGATTGATGTATGAGTCCAGGAATGCAATGCCTTTCCCGATAGTCAAAATGTATTATAAGTAAGAAAACAATATGTGTAAATGTTTGACAAAGATCACATAATAGTCCTTAAACAAAAAATGTGTTTCGCGAAACTGAGCATTGTGGTGTTTTTTTTGTATCAACTATGAAGAGAAAGAGAAGACGCATCGGTATAGCTATTCAAAGGTATCACACTCATAAGAATGGAACATCTCATCAGCCATTATTCTTGGAACTGTATTTTTTAGCCAATAAAACCAGTTGCAATCTGACGCTCTTGTTTCACGTTTACAGTGTGAAATACAATCATGTCTGGAAACCTTAGAATCTCACAACTGTATTTGACAAATAATAATTAACATTGCTTAATCGGTTTTTATAAAATCAGATTCCTCATATTCCGTGGTGCTAAGTGTAAAGTGAACCACCACTGCCTTCAAAATAACCTGCATATTTGATTGAACATGTTGTATACCATGTAGGACGAACTATATGGGTCAAAATAGGTTTAACAAATAAGTTTTTAACAAGAACCCTTCACATATTAGATGTATTTATTATGTATTAGTATGTATTTATTTACAATTTGCAATCGGCTAATATCGGCATGTGATACAGTCCTTGAGTCATAGTAATGTACAACTTTTAAATTTACAGGCACATGACAAAACATCATTAGTGCAATCCTCTTCAGCAGACAGTAGTGTGGCCAGTAGTAGTGTGGAAATGTTACAATACATGAGCATACGAGATCGGATACCAGGAACTACAAGCCAAAACAGCGGCATTGGTATGTATTATCAAAGTAGTTTAATTTCATTTTATTCAAGTCTTGAACCATATGACCCGGGATCGGTACAATGTATTACCAATATTTCAAACAATTTGGTTACATTATAATTATGTTCCTACATAAGTTTGCAGGTCAATGCGTACGCACTAAGGACCAGCCTATCTCCCACTTGATGTTTTGGACTCCTAAATAGGGCCATTCTAACCGTGGTAGGAAAAACACTACCTATCCTGACAGCATTGCAAAGGACATGGGTCTTGACCTAAGTGATATTCCACAGCTCATGATGAATAAACCTTACATGGTTCCAATATGTCAGCTGCATCCACTATTCCGTCTAAGGACGACCGATGATGATTGATGATGACTATTGAAAAATAGTTCACATTTTATTCTAACCAAATGCAAGTAGTCCACCTACCTTGTCAGATTCAAACATATTTTGACCAAGTGAAATAAATTTATGTTGGTCCCACGGTGGTTTTAGATTCGTATAGCGCGTCCATACTGCTTGTCAAAAATTGTTTTGTCTATGTGTTTAATATGTTGTCCTCGTGGGTTTTTATTATATTTTTCTATGGTAATTTAGTATTTGGTTTAATATACAAAAAAACATAATGTTGGAGTTGAGATGTAATACGACGGGTGTAAAAGATTAACAACTAAAAGAATGACATGAATGAAAAGATCGAACATTATTTAAATTCTAATTTAGTGAGTTGTCTTCTTTACGTGAATGAGGTTTTTTGTTTACAGACTATAGAAAGTATCGTACGAGGGGCATTCAATAAATACCTGAAACCATTGAAAATCTCTGAACCGTGACATGTGTTAATAAAATAAACTTATGATACTTAAACTGTAAGTCTTACCCCTATCTCACGGAAAATTTCAAACACGTGGGTCATTTTTATCATGTAATTTCAGTACTATAAACATCATGGTCTCTAGGCACTGAAAATTGACAAGAATCAGCATTATAAATCAAGCGCCAATATTAACACTGTCAACGCATGTATCTTAATGCATACCATAAACTTGTCTTTCAAATTTCCCGCCATTGTAACATTTAATTCCCTAACCAGTGCCCTGAGATCACGGTATTCACAGTGCTGAGATGTAATGATAAAAATTACCTACGTGTTCGAGATTTTCTGTGAGAAAAGAGTAAGACTTACAGTTTTAGTATCATAAGTTTATTTTACTGACACGTGTCACGGTTCAGAGATTCTCAATGGTTGCAGGTATTTATTGAATGTCCCTTGTATATGTATAATAAGACGGCACAGCTCACTCCATAACTCATCAATTCACCCACAACTCACTTATGCACAACTCGCCATTTAGACAACCGCAAGGTGTCGTTAGACTATAAACCACCAGTTTGAAACCACCAATAATACGGTAGCCTATATAAGGTCAACAGATTTTTCTCGAGAAATCATTGCTCTAATTTTTTACTCTAAAAGTCTTTCAGACCTTTCAGTTTTTATCCGTCTTCAGTAAAATTACAGCTGCCGGATAATAAGGTGTCACAAGATGTAGAGCATGTACTGTAAATACTCAATTAAAACCGGTGTGTAATTTGGTAAATTCAAACCTTTTACAGGCATTAATTTCCACATATTTGGACTGTCTCGTTATTGTAAAATATTATATATTCAATTAAATAAATGTATAAAGCCCTCGGCGAATCGGCTAAGGGAACGTGCACTATTTCCACGGATGGAAAGGTGGGGGGGGGGGGGGGGGGGGGTATACAGTTTTGACTTGACAAAAAAGGGGGGAGGTTACACGTTTTCTCGTAATCAAGAGAGGGGTCATACTGTTTTCATCGTTCTAATCCGGATTCGGACGATAGAAAATCAACAGCTTCGGGGGGGGGGGGGGGGGGGGGGGGTGGCTTCGGCCCCTGGACCCACAAAAATGATATTCATCATAAAAGTGTTGGCACTGTCGGTTCATTTGACAAAGGGAATCATGAAATTATGACTGTCAAATTAGTACAAAGAACGCGAATTGTTTGCGCTACGCGCGCATGTGCCCCAAATTGTTTTTTAGAAACTCCTTCAGAGCCAAAATGTACATCAATCATGGCAACTTTAAAAGCTTAGTCAGTGAAATCTTGTTGGTTCACTTTTATATCTCGCCCCTCGATCCAATGAAAATCTAGCTACGCCACTGAAGAACATTATCACATTTTGACACCCCTCTGCATAGGGACTTTGGGTTTTATATACTTATTTTCTATTCAATGTCAAGGCGTCAGTCGGGTAATCGAAACCAAATTTAAATTGATTAGGAATATCATTTTAGAAACCCAATCAAAATGTAAAATGGCTACATATTTTCGACAATAAAACACTACTTACTGGCCCGATAATAAGCCAAGCTCAGCCCTAGTTCAGGCCATTGGTTGCTGAAAATTAAACTTAAACGACAAATTATTATCAATATCGATTATTATCAATATCGATTTTTCAACGGTTTGCCGACGTCGGCAACCCGACCTTCACACGTCGGTCTCGTGCCGTAAATACAAATTAAATACACTACTAAAAACGCTCCACAAAGGGTGGGCCCGCCCGGGTGTTAAGAAACACCAGGAGCCACCGCTGCCACCAATTTTGGCACGTACCGCCCTAAACATATATAATTCACGAGCTATACCAGCAACATTTCGGAGCACCAGCCGGGAATTGAACCCGGGACCTTCGATCAAATGTCGAACGCGCTAGTGTATAGACCAAAAGAGGACTTCCCCAGGAGGTATATGACACTAACACACTTATATCTCGTGACAATACAAGTAAATTTACTCATATTTATTTCACAACAGTCTGTTTCGCCCAAAGGCTCATCAGGTGAATGAGAGACTCACTTATATAAAAACTTTAGGTGTATCAAGAGACATGGATGGATGCACTAAAAGCAAAGTGTTACAAAATAAGATCAATTGCGAGTCAACTGAGTGTAATAGATAAGTGCATGGATTAAAACGCTTAAGAGGAAAGTCATGACAAAGCATACAATCAACATCATAATCAATGGAGGGATGACAGGAAGATTGGGTATTATGAGGCATCAATGTTCTTAAGGAGGTACTTGGCATGGCGACATTTACTAATTAATTCAGATTTAGTGTTCAGAGTTATCGATTTGTCCGCGGTGATGATGAAATACTTTTCCCACAGGCACAATTGACAACGTTTGGAGACATATGATTAGAATATGAGTTGGAATGTTTGAGGATAGACCATGTAATGTTGAAATCCATGTTATTGTCCTTGAGTTTCCAAATATGCTTGCTGAGTGCAGTTTGCTTCCTTTTGTGTTCTAGTTTGAATGATGATTTGTGGTTGCTCCACCTACTTTTAAATGTAGTGTCACATACAATTTGGAGTCTTGGTCTGCTACTGTTGCCTGGTAAATCACAGATTTAATCAGACAATATTACCAGCAAGGGGGCAGTCTTGGGGTTTCCTGCAGTTGCAAGTTTTTGTTGGAGTTGGGGTTGGTTCACGGAGGATGGATTTATTGTGAGAGTTGATGATTTTTCTCATGTTGTCCATGCAGATATAACTGACTTTGAAATTGTTCCGGTTGAAGATTTTGTTGAGAGGACCGGAGAGGACTTCCTTTTGGAAAATGTTTGTCTATGAGATGCAGGAACTTTCTGCCAACATTGGTAGACACATGTTTACTGAACGGGGGATTAAACCATATAATGTTGCGACTACGTTGCGCGTGTTGGGAGAGCTGTTAGGAGTAGCGACAGCGTCAAATTTGAGTGCATGGTCGTGTCCGGCGGCGTTGAGGGCTTCTTGGTAGGGGGATTTGGTGGCGTTGAATTGGTTTCATCACTTGATATTAGGGGGTGGGGGGGGGGGGGGGTTGGGGGGTGCCGCGCCATTTTGCGATATTTTGCGAAAACGATCGTGGTTATCCCGTGATACGTATCGTTGAAAAAATAATTTGCACTATGGGATTGTGTTATCAGCCTGAAATCAAAGAGGTCGCAAACTTGCTTACAATTATATTAGCCTAGCTATAACAAGCTAAAATTGACATCTCTGAATGTATAAACAAAGTGTGCAAAGGAGAAATTGCTGGGCACACTGGTAAAATGGTTTTACAACAAATTTTGCTATCATTATCAAACTGAACTCAAGTTAAATCACTTATTTATCGAGCAATAATATAATTGCCCACAGACACATCGAGGAAAAGCAAGGTACGACAAGGTCCGAAAGCAAACGAGAGGTAGAACATTTTATTCATTTGAACAAATCAAACTTTTCCAAAATAATAGAACACATTAGTGTTACACACATTTTCAGAATCAAATCTTAAGATAACCAATTGTTGGAAATGAATTTGGAGGAGGCAAAATGGAGACGCCGAACTCCTACCCCGGGGCTATGACACGGCCGCACTAAGGAATCAAATTCCGATATAAGAAATTGGTGGAAATGAAATTGGAGGAGGCAAAATGGAGTCGCCGAACTCCTACCCCGGGGCTATGACACGCCCACACTAAGGGATCAAATTCCGATATAAGATTTCTGAATTTTACAACACAACTGATTGATATCAATTCTAAATAATTCAATTTATCAATATCAGATTTCTGAATTTTACAAAAAACAATGGTTGATGATATAAGGCAAGCTAATATTTGGACAAGTCCTTGCGCTAGGCGGCGGCAGGAGAACCACCTCTATATAATTCAATTTATCAATAGAAAATTTCTGACATTTACAATAACAATTGTTTGATATCAATTCTAAATAATTCAATTTATCAATATTTTCCGCGAAACAATAGATTTCTGAATTTTACAAAAAAAAATGGTTGGTGATATAAGGACAAGCTAATAATTATTGACAATGCCCATTGGACCTTGCGCTAGGCGGCAGGAGAATCACCTCTCAATAAATCAATTTATCCATAATATGATTGGTAGGCCTAATTACATGGAATGATGTGACATGATTTATATATAAAATTATTATAGGATTTGTGAGGCCAAAACACATGGAAGCTATGCATTATTCACTAGTTTGTAAAAGAAAAAAGAAACTATGCACTAAGCCTACCTGTAAGACATGCAATTAGCAAGTACGGTGAAACAACTGAGGGGTGAGGTGGGTGGGAAAAAAATAATTTATGTCCAAGAAGAGAACGACCACTTCGGATGCCGACAACGGAGGTTATGAATCAGTAAGGAAAACTGATTGCTGCTCGCAAAGCACGCAGGGAGGGACGCACACAAAAGGAATGGCCTATCTATTGTTACTGTGGAATCAGGCGAGGAAAACCCGCGAAACAGAGACTCAAGTTGACAGAGGGACGGGACTCTGCGCCGTGAGCAAAAGCGATTTATTCAGATTTCAGCTGAATAAATCGTCATTGTTTACGCATTTCAATTGTTTAGATACAAAGTTGAATAAATCAAGAGTTAAATGATAGATAAATAAATAAAAAGAAAACTATAAACGCATGTGCGGCCTGTAAAATTTATAAAATTGACATAACAATGATGTTACATTAATCCACCATCAAGTTTAAAAACTAGAAAAATAAAAGGATAACAAGGAATATTCGGGAATCGAACCCGTGATTTCCGATCGCCAACGACATGGCCAACGTATGCACGCCACAGAGATCGACGAGTATAATTGTGATAGTTTTATTATTTAACCATATCCATTTATTTATAACGAACGGATTTTTATTGTGCCATTTTTGCCAAATGTGTGTGTTTCTCTCGCACAAAATGTACTTGTAATGTGATTATACTCCTTATTTTTGAAAGAACGGTAAAAAACGTTGATATTTTCGAACACAAAAATGGCGTCATTTATTCGGTCCACAATCCTGAGACTAATATACCTAAAGGGATAGGAAGCATGGACTCGATCTATTGTTGTTTACCCAGGTGTATCCAAACACGTCTGATACGGCTACTGTGTATACGCATACAGACGATACCGGCCAAGCGGCAAGACCCCGCATATAAAACAAAAATGATCATACCGGGGCTCGAACTCACAACCTTTCGTTCCTCATGTCAACGTTCCATCCATTACACCAACCATGCTAGTTGAACAAAATGTTAGCGAATGTTTTATTTATATATAATTTTATTAATTGGACATTTGAACTTGAAAAAAGGTCGGTTTTAGGATTATTTACTGTAGTTATACATAGAAAAGTGATTTTTTAGACTTTTGCGATGGGTATTCGCGATTACGTATTAAGCCAATACGAACTGTCTAAGATCGGAATTCGTGTCCAGCGCTGTGTAATTCTACATTCCCAGCAGACACTCTGTTCAAAGGCACAAAAAGGGGACTGTTTAAGGCATACTATTTGCAATTCTGAGGTGTGCAGTTCGATTTTCTTTCTCGAATTAGTTAGAAAACCATCCCTTTTAGAACATCTGAAATCTAAAATGAACTGGACACCTGGGAAAGTATGATGCCAAGGGCATACCTTTTGCACGTAAATCCAATACAAGAGTTCTGAAAATCGACACAAATATGACTTCATAACCATTGCTTCGGGACAAAATGGCGCGGTACCCCCCCCCCCCCCCCCCCCCCCCCCCCCCCTAACTTGATATGTTCGAAAGTCTTTGGTTGACAGACGTTGGTATGGTGTTGATAACATTCTTAGGATGATTTTATTTCTTGTTGACATAATGGGTGTGGTTATTGGGTTTTGTGTATGGTCGATACGAGATTCAGATTGAATGTGACGTCCAGGAAGTTGGTAGATTTCAATCCTTGGTCGACTGTGTGATCTTGAGTCCATATTTCTTGAATTCTGCGATGAGCTGCTTCGCGACCCTGTTTGCCTGCGGTTGTGAGTGATTGCGTAAAATTGCTAACCCATCATCTCTGTATAATCCCACGTTGTCAAACATGTGCTTAATGTTGTATAGGAGATATGTGCCTACAAGTTCACAGGTTTCGGCACCATCATATGATCCCATAGTAACATCAAATTTGTGGGGAGGTCTCGATTTGTGCCATGGGGAGTTGTCATGGAAAAGCAGTGTCGTCTGTCACGGTCTGAAATCGTAGTAAATCTGGATGCAAATTTTAAGGCGTCATAGAGCAAATTCTGGGTAATAGACGGATAGAAATCTACAACGTCGAAAACAAGAAATGAGCATGACTCGGTGTTACCGATGAACTTATACCAATCAATAGCACTTTGGGCATTTTCCACTGGTTGACATTGGTAGCGGTGATGAGATTTTGTTTTATGCGGTCCAGGATGATTTTGCTTTTGATTCCCATGTCACTTTTTGCAGGGTTGATGAGTCTGCATTTCACATGGTTAGGGAAATTATCCTTGTGATCCTTGATTGTGATGAAAGCATGTTTCTGAGCAAGGGTTTAAATCCTATCATCCAGCTCAAGTTGTTCATCGATGTGTTTTGCTTCGGCGTTGATCTGGTCAGTTTGTGAGTTGTCAGTCCTTGCGTAATTAGAAGTGGTATTGTCTTTCAACAGCTCGGTGTAGTCATCTTTCTTCAGCTTGTGGTAGTTGCTGGTTTTGTCTGCAGGTACGAAGATGTGGTCAGATTGTCTTATTGTCATCGCATCTTTACGCAGTTTAGATTGGAATTGACACTTCACATTTCTGAATTGGATGTTCTCGATGATTTGTAGTAGGTCGTCCTCAAATTTGATCATTTCTTCAACTAGTGGTGGGGTATCTTGTTTTAAATTCATAGGTTTCATTATTCTGCTTTGGTTTGCATTTAGGGTGCAGTGTGAAGAAAGCCTTCCATCTCATTCTCTCGATAACACTTTCAGTTTTTTCTATAAGTCTCTTAGTTGACAATGTAAATTATTTTTATAGTTATAATTATTTAAACCTGGCAATATATGCCTATACCCTTATGTATTGACACTTATTTTCTTCCATGATTTTAATCTCTTGTAGAATCTATGGCAGAGAAAAAGTGGTACCTTGTGAGGAATACTACAGCAAATTTCGCGAATGCCCGTGGTATAGCTGTATGTAAGACTAGTATCGTAGTTGTAGATTCCCAAGCCAGAGAGGCTTACCTATGCCATCATAATGGTGAACCCATGTGTGTCATCAACACACCTATTGATATCCCTAAGGTAGCACTCCACAGGCCATTGGACACAGCTGTGACATCAGATAATAACATTGTGCTGGTTGACAAATCCCAATACGTCAAGATGTTCACGGCTGACGGTGTATACACCAGAAGCTTTAGTACCCTCCACCCCCATGAAGCAGGTAACACCAAGATCAATACTACGTCTGTGGCAGTGTCTAGTAAGGGTGATATCATGATTGGGGATTGCGAGAGAAAACTGATAACAATCCATAATGGCAATGATGGGAGGATTATTGACACAATCAAGGTCAGCATTATGCCATTCTATCTGGCTGTTATCAGTAACCAGACCATCCTTGTTAGTGACTATGAGAGAAAACAGGTTATAGCAGTAGACGTATCATCTCACAAGGAGGTGTTTAGTATCGACACCTTGTTGTCTGATGGGAAGATAGGTGAGCCACGTGGAGTGACATGTGACAATGAGGGTAATGTGTACATAGCTGTGCGACCATCTGGTTACTCAGCCAATACAGGTGATATCCATGTGTACAGTGAACAGAATGTGTACATAACATGCATTGCTCGTGGGTTGTATTTCCCACAGGGTATGACATGGTGGAACAATGCATTATACATTGCGAATACCACATCAGTGCTCATATACAGCACTGATGAACATTACGCAAAATAAATGAATCTCACTACAAATATCTGGAGATATGCAATACCCAAAATAAAGTTATCTCACTACAAACATCTGAACTTTTGACAATTAACTAAAATTATGCTTTACCATTTAGACTTAATTTAAAAATTCCTAATAACATCTCTCTATGAGAAGAAAAAAAGTGTTTCCCCAATATTTTAAGCGTATTTGGCATACACATGGACACCACAACAAATTTACCCCCATATGAAATAACTTGCTTAGAAACACCCAGTATTGATCTTAGTCGTAATATTTATATTTCAAAGAAATTACCATTCATTATAATACGATCCAGATGACGTCACGTGTCGTCGGCAAAATGCAAAAACCGTCGTAGGCCTATATTACATTTTTGATAAAATTGACTTGTTTACATATTTTGAAAGAATAGGTAATTGCGCACAATGTAAGCCCATTTTGAAGGTCTAAGACAGATTTATTGATTGTTAAATAATAAAAAACAAAGTCGTAAGTGCGGTACGATGTTATGGTTGCGTGCAATAACATCGTATCCACCACTTAGGCCGTTCATTATTTCCACCAGAGGGGGAGGGAGGAGAGAAAACATGGGGTCACACGGTTTTGATTTGAAAAAAGTAGGAGGGGGGCTCACACGTTTTTTCCTAATCAAGAGGGGGTCATATTGTGTTTTATCCTTCAAATCCGGATTCGAACGATAAACATTCAACAGCTTCCGGGGGCTTCGCACCCTGGACCCTCACAAAAAAATGTGTCATAAAAGTGTATCCAAATTGGCACTGTCAGTTCATTTGACAAGGGGAATCATGGAATTATGACGGTCAAAGTAGTACAAAGATAGCAAAGTGTTTGCGCTACGCTCGCATGTGCGCCCAACAATAATTTGAGAAACCCCTTAAGAGCCAACATTTACATCATATCACATGCCAAATATTGTAAAAGCTCAAATGTCCACGCGCTACGCGTGCATTTTTAGTTTAGTTGGTTCACTTTAATCTCTCGCCCCTCAAATGAAAAACCTAACAACGCCACTAATGAAAATTATCAAATGTTGACACCCTCTCTGCATCTACATGTGTAGATCCAATGAGCTTCCAGATCCCCACCAGAAGTCCTTATGCGGCCCCTTGAGTCACCGTGGTAATGTGTACAATGTGTCAATTTGTGCAATCATGGCATTTTCGCTATAAATATTAGCATACAATTTAACATCTTAGCCCCTTGAGGGTAGCCTAGGTACCCAAATTCCTCGCGGCAATTAGTCGGATGATTTATCTTACTTTTGAACCCAATATCTCGCAATACAAGTCGAAATTGAACCCTTTTTGAGCTTATATACCGCGATGAGACTACCATTTTCTAGGCGAGTTTACACTATTGTAATTAATTATTATGGAACGTGTAATAATGTTTACATTAAATATAAGACTTGTAGTATTGTTAGTGATGATCTTTTTGTTGAACATTGAGTCTTTTTGTTGAACATTGAGACTTATTTAATAGTTGAAATCGGCAAAATAGGATTTGTTTCAGTCAGTGACGGGAGGCAATTCCCTTGGAAACGCAGTTCCGTTCCCAAACCCGCCCTCTATTGAAATATTAAACGTTATCGTCACCCAGCGAAAGACGGGCTCCCGTCACTAAATGCACCGCCGTGTAATATTAATGGACGGCCTTGCGTCACTAAATAGTACGCCCTGACGCCGAACGCGCTCCCGTTGCGGAGCAGACTGCTTAAACTAGTTTGTTTTTAAAATTTAACAATAAGTAGTGTAAAATATATAATGTTATTTCTGTGTTTAATCAAGTAAACACTGCCAACATCAGTGATATTATTATATCAGCTAAGGAATGTGACCAATTGAAAGATTAAATACTAAAATTGCGCCTGTAAAGTGACTGAAATGTCACTACACCGATCATTTGCATTCTGCGAAAGATATCTATTATTCTAGTATTACTCATCTGAAAACTCTATTTATCATTAATTAATATGTCACTCTAATACATGGCAATTTCAATATTTTTGAATATCTTGTTTTCAGAATGGTTATTACAGTCCTGCTTAATTACGTAATGGTTAGATTATTTAGTATGTATACATTTTACTTATCAACAAGCATTTCAATTCGGCATGCCAGGGAGCATAACATATTTTGACTTCCATGTGCAGCTGTATTACCTGTATGATTTATATAGGCCTACATGATACGTGAGGCCTAACTTCATTCGCTGAAATTCTCGAAAACCTGGACTAACTTTGGCCCTGGACTAGTTCCTAGCCCTGGACTAGTTCCAGGTTTAGTCCACAACATAACTCCATTATGGTTTGCCTTTAATAGTATGGATGCAGTAACAAAATGTATCCCGGGAAGGTATAAAATTTCGTCGATGTGATACGTTTACATCCACGCTCATGCGTTTCAAGTACTCAATAGGCGTTGCGGTACAACTGGTTGGTTGCACACGAGAATTATGTCATATAGCAACCAGCTGTGATGGAAGGCGAATATTTAAATTCTGTGCCGGTTTTTAGGGCAACAATTTATAGCGCTGCTGAGCGGGCCTTGTAGCGTAATGCAAAAGCCTTGTTTGCAAAGTGCCTCTGATTGATATGTCACAGTCCTCTACTTTGGATTGTTTTACTGATATGTTTAAGTGTCTCTGTTCGATATATAAAATACCTCTGAGCGATATGTAAAGTGTCCCTGAATAATAAACATAGTATTTCTGATTGATGAAATAATGCTTGATGGCTGGTAAATTATCTCTCCGGCCGTTGATATGTGAACCTTCTTGTTAAGGTATTTGCCTTTGAGTAACGTGCTAAAGTCTCGGATACATCTGTATAGTATCGATAAATTGATTGATGTGTCTCGATTGATTCAAAAAGTATCTCTTATGCTCTAATTAATACGTAGAGTGTTTATACCTTCTATCTTATAACTTGTTCTGCCAATCACCCCCCCCCCCCCCCCCCTCTCTCTCTCACTTCATGTAAACAACCTCTAATGAATAAGTTATCAGTCTGTTATGTTGTATATATTATTTACGTGGATATAAAAAAGTGAAATATATATACATTATGTTAGCTAACATATAGTTCCTGACAGGTGTTTTTATGTTAGCTAATTTAAAATCAGTAATCAGTATCAAAAATCTAAGAAACACTAAACACTAAATGTTCAAACTTCCTCTCTTCAATATGACACCTCATTTATATCAGTTGTGATTCTTTTAGTTACCACACCTAACGAAAAAGTTGGGATGTCTTTGATTCTATGTGCTATTGAAACCGGTCGGGCATGTATGGATGACTGATGAGCTATGATTCATTTCTTACAATTTGTCACTGCTGAGCACACACTAGGCAATGAAATCCCATAGAAAATTATGTAATACCACAACTTTACTTTCGGTTGGTCTGGTCGTCATAACTTTAAAAGTATCCACTCGATTTGTATGAATGAGGTATCAAATTGTGGGGAAGGGATTTGCTCAATTAACGTACGTATGTATATTTAGATTGCTGATACTGATTACTGATTTTAAATTAGCTAACAATAAAGCACCTGATCATATTGATATGTTATGTATCTCTGATTTCTACGACGTGCCTATAAACGATATCGAATTACTTGTAAAGATCACTGCAAGCAATCTAAGATTATTTGTTAAAGGAGGTGTCCCGCAAGCATAAAAGTGTGCATTATATGTTAGAAATATAACTATCGAGCCCAACTTTTGTAATGATATAGAAGAAAACACCACACTTATGACAAAAACAAATAAAAACCGCAATCTCTCAACATGCCCTTTTTAAAATTCGCGGCTATCAAAAGTCCCAGTGTCGATGATGTCATAGTTGTACAATACACATGCGCAAATTTGAGCACCCATACCCATGACGTCATCGACACCGGGACTTTCAATCGCCGCGATTTTTAAAAAGTGCATGTTGAGTGATGGCAGTTTTTATTCATTTTTGTGACTAGTACGGTGTTTTGTTCTATATAATTACGTAACTTCGGCTCGATAATTATGTTTCTAACAAATAATGCTCAATGTTGTGCTTGCGGGACCATTCCTTTAAATCTCGTAAATTTTCTCTGGTGCATCTCATTGATGGGTAATAGTTTTTCCGACTAGCAACTCTTAATGATATAAAAGTATATAGATCTGTTTGACATTTTGTAAGGAAGACATCAAAACTCGACCGCCCGTTGACCGCCGGTTACGTTCGGTTCCGCCCGGTTCTTTCAGGTCAAATGTTTTACTGGTATATGAATATTCACGCATGCAACAGGCTGAACAACCGCCGGTTGACTTAATGCTGTAACCGGACCAATTTACACTATCAATCTGTTACTTTGGGGTCATAATAGCTCTCTCTATAATCGTTCTATAAACAAAACCATTCATAGACTTTCGGTATTGATTTTAAAAAGTTAATTGAGCTATATACAGATTGAAAAAGCCAACCCCAGCGAAAATCAATAGCTGTATTGTACTGGTTGTCAACTGAGACTTGAGAGCCCATTACTTCAAGATGTTATTGCTCATGCGTGTGACGAGGCACTATCAACCGGTCGTGTTCACCAGAGTGTAACTATTTGACCTCATTATGTGTGTATATTATAACAGACGACACGTTTTGTGAGAACCGGGCGGAACCGGCCGTAACCGGCGGTTGCCTGGCGGTCGAGTTTTGACGTGATCCCTAATACCTTTGATCGATATGTGAGTGCCTCTGCCTTTAACAGTCAGCTGTAGAACGGAGCCCCGTTTCAATTGAGGGCGCTCTATTTAGTGACGCACTGCCGTCATTTTTTACACGGCGATTCATAAAGTGACGGAAGTCCGTCGCCCGCCGGAATACGAACAAAAACTACTTTTCAATAGAGGGCGGGATTGGGAACGGGACAGCGTTTCCAAGGGAACGGCCTCACGTCACAGTAATTTTCAAAATTCATAAAAAGCCGATTTTGCTGATTTTAAACAACAAAAAACCTCTCTTATCACTGAGATAACCGTTACAAAGGCATCACTTCTGAATACTATTGGGCTTATATTTAATGTAAAAATTATCACATTTACCCTAAAAATTCTTAAAATGGGTGTAATCTCGTCTAGAAAATGGTGGTCTCATCGCAGCAAACCGGTCAAAAAAGTCATAATTTTAGCTTGTGTCGTTTGATGTTAGGGTCAAAGGTTAAACTAAATCATCTAACTGGATATCGCAAGGAGTTCTGGTACCTTATGCTGCCCTCAACTTGATGGATAAATATTTTGATGCAGATAATTAGGGGTAAAAGGCGAAAATTCAATAATTGCGTAAATTGACGGGTGTGCGTTACCTTGGTTACGTATACCCGTCGTTTTAGAGCGCCCTCAATTGAAACGGGGCCCCGTTCTACAGCTGACTGTTTAACGTATGCTATATATGTAATTGGTACTGATTGATATAAGTAAAGTGAATGTATTGATATAAATTAGTTCTGCTTGATTTGTACAGTGCTTGTAAATACGACAAACGCCTTCAAGTGTCCGTAACTGTGCTTGCTCCGTTCCTCTGCTGATTTTTAAAGCGTATCTAATAATATTATGTAAATTGCCTGTGAATAATGTGTTAGGGACCGTTCATAATTTCTACCGGAGGGGGGGCCGGCACCAAACAGGGGTGGGTCATAACTTTTTCAAGAAATCAAAAGGGGGGGTTACAACTTTTTTTAGGAAATTAAAGGGGGGGTCATAACTTTTTTGTACTAATATTTCAAACCATAATTTTAATAATACAAATATGGCTATATTTCTCGTGCTATGCGCGCATGTGCCCACAAAATAGATTTTCAGTGTTTTAGAGCAGGTTTAAAGCAAAAATAGACCTCAATCATGGGAAATATGGCTATTTTTCATGCGCTATGCATGCATGTACCCACAAAATAGATTTTCAGTGTTTTTCAGTGTTTTTTAAAAATGCTTTAAAAAGCATTTTTAAAGCCAAAATATACCTTAATCATAGGAAATATGGCTATTTTTCTAGCGCTAGGCGCGCATGTGCCCACAAAATAGATTTTCGGTGTTTTAGAGCACGTTTAAAGCTAAAATAGACCTCAATCAAGGGAAATATTGCTATTTTTCTCGCGCTATGCGCGCATGTACCCACAAAATAGATTTTCGGTGTTTTAAAGCATGTTTAAAGCCAGAATAGACCTCATTCATGGGAAATATGCCTATTTCTCTTGTGTTATGCGGGCATGTGCCCACAAAATAGATTTTCGGTGTTTTAAAGCACGTTTAAAGCCAATAGACCTCAATCATGTGAAATATGGCTCTTTTTATGTGCCCACAAAATAGATTTTCTGTGTTTTAAAGCATGTTTAAGGAGAGGAGGGGACTTAAGGAAGTTTTTTGGAATTTTGTGAGTGCTGTAATTATTGAACTATTAATCAAATGCATATAGAAGTATACATTTTTGGATGGGATTTGGGTCAGAGAATCCATTGTTGGCATCAATTTTGACCAAAAATGTTGTTTTTTGAGAAAATCACAAACAAAATCACTTTTTTAACCATTTTTTTGGGGACAAGCTAACACAATTATTTTTGAGTAAAAAATGCCAACATTTGCTTGATTATACTATTAAGACACTATTCTAGGGATGATTTTCTCATTTTTAGGCATATTTTTTCAATTTTTTGGCACTTTCTGGTTAAAATTTCAAAAAATACAAGTTTAGGTGAAAAAATGAGAGAATCGTCCCTAGATTAGTGACATAATATTAGAATCAAGCAATTTTGGGCATTTTTTACTCAAAAATCATTTAGTTAGCTTGTTCCAAAATAAATTGAGTCAAAAAAGTGGATTTTGTGATTTTCTCAAAAATTCAACATTTTGGGTCAAAATTAACACCAAATTTGGATTCTCTGATCCATTTCCTTTCCAAAAATGTATACTTTTGTATTCATTTGATTAATATTCAATAATAACAGCACTCACAAAAAAACAAAAAAAAAATTCCCCCCTTAAAGCCAAAATAGACCTCAATCATGGGTATGTGGCCACAAAATAGATTTTCGGTGTTTTAAAGCATGTTTAAATAAAAGTTACCTGCACAACAACAATATTTCCTTGATTTTTTTTTCCCCCTTAAAATTGTAAAAATGGCTGAATATCACAACTTTACATGCACACAGGCAAATGTTTGCATGCACAGAGCCAAAGTTACATACACTGTGCCCATGCTGACAACATGCCCACACATACACTGTCTGAAATTATACACTTTACTCCACAAAAATCACAAGTGTATATAAGGGAGCGTTCATAAATACTTTGGTGGGGGTGGGTGGGCAAATTGGCATCCCGGGCATTAAAAAAAAAATGATCCCCCCTTCGAGAAAGTCTTATTTTTATTGATCCCCCCTTTCAGGGTCTGAAATTTATTTTGACCCCCCCCCCCCCCCCCCCCCCCCATATGCCAAACCACACTTCTGTTACATTTGTAGGTTTGGTGGGGTAATAACGGATTATGACCGAGTTGTTTTGAATATCTTAAATTAACTTCCATCAGCCTTTAAACATAGGCGTAGCCAGAAGGCTTGTTGCCCGGGGGGGGTTAAGGGAGCGGCGGCCCTTAGAGCTGAAGGTTTTCTGACCTGATATCTTAACAGACGCGCACAGCGCAAGAAAAAATTGCTACTTTTAGACTTACTTTGTTATGATTGAGGCTTGCCTTCATAAAATCTTTAAAAAGCTAAAGTAAATGTATGGAGGCCCATGCAAAATGTGCTATTTTATACAAAATTGTTTCTTTACACTAATTCTGTCATGATTGGGATACATTTTGGTTTTAAACTAATTCCCGAAAGGTAATTGCAGTTTGGGGAACACGCGCGCACAGCGCGCAAATTTTTTGCGGCTTTTTTACATTAGAAATTTGTTTATCGGCAACTTATTTTGTTTGATCCCCCCTTTTTGAGGCTTATTATTTTTTTGATCCCCCCCCCCCTGAATTGCCCAACCCCCCCTACCAGAGTATTTATGAACGCTCCCTAATAATATAATTGTGTATTATATTTTTATTTTTTTTGGTGTATATTTTTAAGAATAGTATTCTCAAATATTCATAATTGAAGGGGTGGGTGCAATAAAGTGCTAAGTTAAACAGTCAATAGTTAGGTCACCGAAGCCCTATATGAAAGCTATGAAGATTGTTAAACGGGGTCAGTAGTCACAAACATGCACAAACACAATAGTCGAACGACCTTGCTATTGTCAAAACTCCCTACACAGAGGACTGCAGTGCAAATCTGTACGATGTTCGCCATGTAATGTCTATGGCGCCTAATGGCGGATTTCATTCCGTGGTATGAAGCTATGAAGTTTCCGTGGTCTTCGCTATCTCCAAGCAGATAGAGCAATACGTACATGGAATTATTTGTAGACGAGGGTTCATTTCATGATTTGGTGAGGTTTAGAATGAGTTAGGATTCCTGTAATTTCGAAGACCACATATTTTCAAAACGTGAATTTTCCAACATTTTACGACATAAATTTGGTCACAAAACGTGTTTAATACTATACATTTTACCGTTCTGCAGATGTTATTGACCCTCCTCTAAAATTCTACCTGATTTTTAGCACGTTTCTCAGTTTTTGAGATGCCCAAATAGACCATTTTCCGAAGCTATATCTAGCAAATATTGCAGTCACTGATACTCCATTGTTTTCTTGCATATAACAAAATATGACATGCAGCGTGACCTCCCTACTGACTGTAAAGTGCTAATTCATTGCAGCCACCCCTTCAATTGTGTATGCTTATTGTATTTGTAAGCCGGGGTGTGTGTACAAAAAAATAAGGGGGGGGGGTCATAACTTTTTTCTACATTCCAGAGGGGGGGTCATAACTTTTTAGTATCTTGGGAAGGGGGGGTCATGTGTTTTTTGGTTGTTGCTTTCTTCCAGCTACCGGCCCCCCCTCCGGTAGAAATAATGAACAGTCCCTTATACTCTGCGTTAGGGCATATATAAGCTTAAATAAAATGAATGTATTGATTCTATATTCTGATTGATGTGAACATTGCTTGTGATGACTATATAAATGTCGTCAAGTGACCGTAACTGGCGATTTTTTAAAGTATCTCAGGTTGATAAGTAAAGCGTATCTATAATGTCTCAGCCTTTACATTTGTTATCTCTGCTTTATATATATATATACGAGTATATATGAAGTTGTTTCAATTGATACATTAAGATCTATCAGTGATATGTATGGTGGTTCTCTGATTGGTGTAATACGCCTCTGATTAGAATGTTAAAGGTGTATCTAATAATAGTATGTTACGAGCTTCTGTCTAATGTTTTATATCTACGTTATGGCTAACATGTATATAAGCTTATATAAAGTAAATGTATTGATTTCTAACATTCTGCTTGATGTGTGTGCAGTGCTTGTGATGACTATATAAAGGGTGTCCCTAAAAAAAGGGTGCACGTGTTTACCCAATTTGTTGACCATGATGTGCTTAGATTTGGTGTAAGATATTAATACATATGAAAAGATAAGACTTCTGGCTTTTTTCGATCCTGAAATATGGCCAATTAACTAGAGCTATACCCATGAATCGATGTTGTGCCACTTTACATTTTCAAAGGTTTACTCCTAAGTTAGCGCCTTTTGGAACAAAAATGTTTCGACCAATTTTCAAAAACCACTTTACCAAGCAAACTTAATTTCCAAATAATGTACACCTGAAAGACAATATCAAATCACATTGAAAACAGAAAACCGTATTCAAATACCTTCTCAACTTTTTTTAATTATGAATATTTGATATTTTGTGAGAAAACTGAAAACTGTGGACAATTTGGTGTTTTTTTTAATTAACAACAATTTTGTTCGTGTGCAATTTTCAAAACAATAATCCCATACATTTTACGTTTTCTTCATTGCATTTCATTAAAGGTATATTATGTGATCTTTTCCATGGGACGCCCTCAATCCTCGAACAAAAATTGGAAGCAAATTTTCTTGCAGATTTACTTTTCTGATCATAAATCATAAATATATTCCAAGTTACAGTGCGATACGATTCCTAATGACCTCAAAATCATGGTTTAAAGAGTGAATTTAGAGTAAAATTTGAAAAATATATTGTACCGCTCGGTACAATCTATTTTTCAAACCATGATTTAGAAGTAATCAGGAATCGCATCGATCTGTAACTTAGAAGATCTTTATGATTTATGATCAAAAATGCAAATCTGCAAGAAAATCTGCTTTCATAGTAAAACTCAATGATAGAGGGCGCTACTTCGAAAAGATCACATAATATGCCTTTAAGGACATTCCTACCAATGTTTTACCTTGATAAAAGAACCATATTCCACCATTTTGGCTTAAAAAAGAGTGAATTATATTCAAATTTCCGGAAATGTCCGGAAATTACCGAGGGCCATAACTTTGGACCCGAACATGCTACAGATGTAGAACAAAGTTAGATGTATTTTGTAACTCTCTTTCATGGTCTGCATCTAACTCAATTTTTCAAAAAGTGAGTTAGCTCCTTTTGGAACTAAGCTCTTCATATCTGGGACCTAAAGTACACTTTTTTCGAATTCACACTCATCGAACCTCGTGTTATCAGAGCACATGGAGTTCGAAATCAGCCTAAAATTAAGTGATAAATTCATAAAAAGGAGGATAATTTACTAAATAAAACAGTGTAAAACATTAAAAAGAAATGCCCAACAATCATGGAATTAATGCTGGTTGCTATGAACTACTGATGTTCTGATGTGTTCCTGTATATCAACCTCCAATTAATCTAACATTATTTTGCGTAAATGGCTGCACTCATCTGTGCAATATAGATATAGAAACAGTAATGAATAGGGTCCTACGATAAAGGCTGCTTTGAGGGATGTTGGAGTAAGCTGCATACAACGTTTCCATTGAATACTAAGCAAAATGGGAGATATGAAACATGCAACTGCTTATGGTTCTCTGGTCTAGGCCTAACATTTTATAATCTGTAAGGATATCACGTACCGCCTTTAGTGATAGGGCAACGCGTGAATGTGCAAGACCAACAAACTGGTTACTGGAGCACCGCAGTTGTGAAAGAAAAGTGTCAAGAACCGCGTTCATACATTGTTGAAACAGTAAATGGACATCGGCTCAGGCGCAACAGAAACCATCTGCGCGACATCAACCCAGTGAAATCTGTGCACTTCGCGGATGAAATTCCCCCAGAGTCGGATAATGATATGGTGGTTCCCAGAAACGAACCTACTGCAGATAAGAACTCTAAGAACCCTAATGGTACAGGTTGCCATACACGCAGTGGGCGCGTTACACCAAAACCACCACAGAGACTCATTGAACAATGTTAAGATTTCAAAAATCAGCCAAAGTTCAAATGTGTGATACATGGACAAGTATAACATTTAAAGCAAAGTTTGTTAACAGACTTAAGTTGAGTATGATCACATTGATAATGAAAATTGAACTTTGAGACCTGGTTATTTACTTGAAAATCAGTCTAAATCCCTAATGTTTCTTTACTATACAAATTGTTAAATTTGGGTATCATGGCAACATTTTTACTTCATTTTTCAGACAATTTTTTTAACTGCATGATATTCCAGTGGAATGAAAAAAATGAAAAAAATGTTTCCAAATTAGCTTCCAAATTTAGGTGGTAATTTGCTTCATATTTACATGTTAAACAAGTGTGTTATTTTGCCTTTTTTTGAAAAGGGGGATGTAAGGATATCACGTACCGCCCAACACTACGAATCCAACATGGAGATTTGATTACAACGATTACTTTTGATCTATGATTAAAGTTGTTTAATACAAGAGATCGAGTGAGTCTATTATGTCTATCATATTATTACATAATCCAAATATTTTGTCAGGTGATTTCTTCCTACCACCGAGAATGGGCGCTAGGGTTATTTCTAATATTACTGACCACTGATCTGGTAATGACACTTCTCGGATGTCTTTACCGGGGGCAAGCTTTCATTTACAATGAGTCCGATTATTATTTTCTAACTTGTTGACTTTAGGTTACACAGACAGGTTCATGTTCAAAAAAATTCGTGTTGCACTGGATCTGGCTATTCCATCATCATTATCTGTCAATATAGTTAAGACACAATGTAAGAGCAATTTCCACTATTTCAAGCCGCTGTCAGGTGAAGATGTCCTCAAGATCATTAAGCATTCTCAGGTGAAGACATGCCCTCTTGATCCATTACCTTACCAAGAATGTTCTGGTCGAATTGCTTTCTCCCATTACCACCGTAGTGAATACGTCTCTACAGACAGGAGTTTTCCCTGATTCGCTGAAACGGGCACTTGTCACCCCTTTGCTAAAAAAAGCTGGACTTGATGTGGAAGTAATGAAAAATTTCCGCCCGGTGTCAAACTTACCTTTTCTGCGCAAAATAATTGAACGTGCTGCTGTTTCGCAATTTCAAGCGTACATGAGGGAGAATAACTTGTATACCAAGAATCAATCGGCATATAGAAGGTTTCACAGTGTTGAGACGGCGTTAGTCAAAGTTAACGATGACTTGCTTAAAGCTGTTGATGAGCACGGCGAGGCTGTATTAGTTTTACTCGACATGTCAGCTGCATTCGATACCGTCGATCACAATATATTGCTCCGTCGACTTCAGGACAGATACGGTGTCAATGGAATTGCTCATCGATGGTTCACCTCTTATCTGTCCAATAGACAGCAATCGGTGCTTATTGACGGTGAACAAACTGATCCTATGACCATTTCTTTTGGCATGCCACAAGGCTCAGTCGTTGGTCCCGAAATGTTCATTGCATATGCCGCTCCAATTGAAGATATTATCAATAGACATAATTTATGCAGCATGTCATACGCCGACGACACACAGTTATATGTGCTCATCAACCCCTATGACCGCGCTAACAGGCTTTCTAAGCTGGAAGACTGTATTTGTGATATTCGAACGTGGTTGACCAAGAACAAGCTCATGCTAAACGACACAAAAACAGAACTGCTTCACGTCAAATCCCGTTACGCTAGAGCTGAGCCTCGCGATGTGTCCCTTACCATCGGAAATACTGTTATTTCCCCCTCTCCAGAAGTTCGCGATTTAGGAGTTGTGTTTGATGAACATCTCAAGATGGTTAACCGTAGCAGTAGCAGTAGCAGTAGCAGTAGCAGTAGCAGTAGCAGTAGCAGTAGCAGTAGCAGTAGCAGTAGCAGTAGCAGTAGCAGTAGCAGTAGAAGTAGCAGTAGCAGTAGCAGTAGCAGCAGTTGGAGAAGTAGGCTTTTGTACATGCCAGCGTGGTCTGAAATTATATATAACGTCTTATGGCGGCTACAACAAGGACACCTACCTTAAGGGAGGAGCACGGATACTTGAGAAGGGAGATACACTCCGTAGTTATCTCCAGCGGCTAGAAGCTCCCCGCTATTAGATCGGTCTAACGCGTACGCGTCAACACCTTTATTCATGATTTTTTTTTAAAAAGAAGATTTTCTTGTAAATTAACATTTCTGATCATAAGTCATAATAATGTTCTGAGTTACAGAGCGATACAATTCCAAATTACTTCAAAGTCATGTTTTAGAGTGAATTTAGAGTGAAAAATAAACTGCCCTGATAGCAGGACAGTTTATTTTTACTTTGTAAACCATGAGTTTGAAGTAATGAGGTATCGTATCGCTTTGTAACTCAGAATAAATTTATGATTTATGATCAGAAAATTATGTAATTCTGCAAGAAAATCTACTTTCTAAAACAAATCATGAATAGAGGGCGCCCCCTGGAAAAGATCCCATAATATGCCTTTAAGTTATGTAGAACCGAGGGCGTATATTCATTGAACTTGAATCATGAAATACATAGGACTTACTACGCATTGTGGCAAGATTAGTGAGGCATATCGATGCTCAATGTCAAATGTACATGTATCTGTAATTGTGGTATGTTATGCATAGTATATATTCATTCGATAAATTGTAATAACGGGAAGAATAAGGAAACACTGAAATAATTACAATACTGTGCTTACTGTTAACTATAATTGTAATAAATGTTATTAGCAGGCATGGAATACTTCAAGACTAAGAATATGTGGATTCTTTTGACTATAGCCTATGTGTTACTATTTTTCTGTCTTATAGGTGATATCCAGTCGCAGGATGTGTCATTTGCTACTAGTAGTACAACTGTTATCGTTGGACAACCGGTGAATTTCTTCTGTTCATACAATGGCTTCACCCACAGTACAGATCGAATGGAAATCAGTTTCCAAGGTATGGTCGCATTAGTATTTGACAATGGCATGTTTACGCAGCATAGTGTTCCATCAGGCAGCAAATATATCACTGAAATTCTCAGCCAGGATGTAGGTGTACCTTCTGGAATACTTATTAGAATCAATGCGGTAAAGGTAACTGATGGTGGGCAATACCAATGTAGCATAACGGATTCAACACAGACTTATCAATCGCAAATAATCAGTATCACCACCGATCCCACCTTTCCCACACCCTCTTGCTTTGCACCACCGTCAGTAGACGCATTTCTCGATCCTATAACTGGTAATATAAATGCAAAAGTAGGCGTTATTGTGAGAGTACCATGTATAGTCAGCACTGATATGGCAGTTGTACCAGTCACCTTGGCTTGGTCAAGATCAGACGAGAAACCAGTTGAACAGTCTGGTAACTTTTCCCCATCAGTTTTATCTTTCCTTCCATCTCTAGGCGACAATTTTGTTGAATTCACCTGCACCGCCACGAACTCGCACTATCAAGGTGTTAGTCAAAGCTGTTCATTTCAACTAACAGTACGTGAAACATTCGGCAATGTTACTTCTAGACCTACATCTCAAACACCAACCCCTACGGTGACACCTGCTGCTATGATCTCTGCAACGACTGATCATGCTGATCAAAACAAAGCGCAAGCTTCTTCGGGGACAATGATCATTTCTACCAAGACATATGTTGGTCTGATAGTAGGTAACTGTATGATGGGCGGACTATTGGCTATACTGATCACAAGTATTGCTATTTATTGTATAATAAGACACGTTAAAAGAAAAAAGGAGAGTTCTGTTGCCAAGCCAGGGAACTTACCGTACTACTCGACAAGCATCCCCGCACTAAGCCACCAGGAACCGTCCTCTGCCAATAAACTCTACTGTGAAATACAAGGAGATGCACCTAATTCAAACCGTCATAGCTCCAATAATCCCCCGACAGCAGTGAACCGCGATCAACATCCAAATTCTCCTAAATACCAGATACATATAATGAAGCGTCATCAGTTGCCGTATCGAACGATACTTCATACATTGGATTGGAACTGTCTGATGTCCACCAGCCTTCTTATTCTAGTCTTAAGAAATAACATTAAAATGAAGTAATAAGACTCTACATATTATAGAAAACATAAACTTTGTATAGACACGATGATGATGATGATTGAATATTGTACGGTATTTATCATGTTGATAGTTAACTTTAAAGATGTAAAGAATTGACCACTGATATGGTTTGCAAATTCGTGAAGGATTGACAAAGTGCTTTATATAACACACCGTACCAACAGTAGACATTTCAAACAATGGTGGAAATTCGTATCTTCCATGCGTTTGTCAGAGTGTCATTCATGTACATGTATAAATTGTATAACAGTGACTTTTTAGATAATACATTTTGAGATGTACAATAGTTTTTATTATACTGATGACCAATTAACTATAATAGTGCTTTGTAAAATGTATAGCTGACTGTTGTCAATTTTGGTTCTCTCTATCATAAAGGAAGTTTTATTGGAATAAAAAAAATATATGTACCCAATCAAATAAAATAGCGCCATAGATAGGATTCCGCAGATCCTGGTTAGTTAGTAGTGTCTGTAGTTTATTCCGTCAGAATATAATAATATATTATGAGCATTGTAATTATCATGGGATTGAGGTCAAGCATCCCATGTTACTACCATGTGATTCTACATGTATTGGCTGTGTTTTGTACAATTCTTACAAATGGCTAATCACAATTTCATTTTGTATCTCTTCCTTATCGTATAAACAAATAGTGTTGTTCAATTACAAAAATAATCTCCCAACTTTTCCGTTCACTGCGTGTACCATTTGAAACACTGTCAATTGCTTTCTCAAGTAGATAGCAACTGTGATAAGTAAAGCATTGTTATTGCGGAAAATACGTGATTATGTAGTATTTTGTATCACAATAAATTACAGGACTTACCTTTAAATTAGTGTTAAAACAATTACGATCAAGGCTATGGAGTTATGACAAAACATGATTATTCTGAATATAACAGGTTTGTTGTGTGTTGGCTGTTAATGTTTTTAGAATCGAGGTCAAAATATTATATTCATTGAACTTGAATCATGTTGAAATACAAGAATAATAGAACTTATACTGCACACAGTGACAAGATTATTGAGGCATGTCGATGCTCAAGGTCAAATGTACATGTATCTAAAATTGTCGTATATGTTTGTTATGCAGAATATATTCATTCGATAAATTGCATTTATCGGGAAGAATGAGGAAATACTGAAATAATTACAATACCGTGCTTACTGTTATCTATAATTGTAATAACTTTTATAAGCAGGCATGGAATACTTCAAGACTAAGAATATGTGGATTCTTGTAACTATAGCTCATGTTTTACTATTTATTATATCTGGTATCCAGTCACAAGAGGTTTCATTTACTACGTCGAGTACCACTGTTATCGTTGGACAACCGGTGGAATTCATCTGTTCATACAATGGATCCGGTACAGCTCGAGTGGAAATTAGTTTCCAAGGTATGGTCGCATTAGTATTTGACAATGGCATGTTTACGCAGCATTGTGTTCCATCAGGCAGCGAGTATACCACTGCAATCACCAGCCAAGTTGAAGATGGTAATAATGTACTTCTCAGAATCAATGCGGTAAAAGTAACTGACGCTGGCCAATACCAATGTAGCATTACGGATTCGACACAGACTTATCAATCACAAATAATCAGTATCACCACCAATCCCAGCTTTCCCACACCCTCTTGCTTTGCACCACAGTCATTAGACGCAGTTCTCGATCCCGTAACTGGTAATATACATGCAAAAGTAGGCGTTATTGTGAGAGTACCATGTATAGTCAGCACTGATATGGCAGTTGTACCAGTCACCTTGGCTTGGTCAAGATCAGACGAGAAACCAGTCGAACAGTCTAGTAACTTTTCCCCATCATATATATCTTTCGTTCCATCCCTAGGCGACAATTTGGTTGAATTCACCTGCACCGCAACGAACTCCCAATACCAAGGAATTAGTCAAAGCTGTTCATTTCAACTAACAGTAAGTGAAACCTTCGGCAATGTGACTTCTAGACCCATATCCCGAACACCAACCCCTACGGTGTCACCTGCTGCTCTGATCTCTGCAACGACTGATGATGCTGATCAAAACAAAGCGCAAGCTTCTTCGGGGACAATGATCATTTCTACAAAGACATATGTTGGCCTGATAGTGGGGAACTGTATGATGGGCGGACTATTGGCTATACTCATCACAATTATTGCCATTTATTGTATAATAAGACACGTTAAAAGAAAAAAGGAGAGTTCTGTTGCCAAGCCAGGGAACTCACCGTACTACTCGACAAACATCCTCGCACTAAGCCACCAGGAACCGTCCTCTGCCAATAAACTCTACTGTGAAATACAAGGAGATGCACCTAATTTAAACCGTCATAGCTCCAATAATCCCCCGACAGCAGTGAACCGCGATCAACATCCAAATTCTCCTAACATACCAGATACATATAATGAAGCGTTATCAGTTGCCGTATCGAACGATACTTCATACATTGGATTGGAACTGTCTGATGTCCACCAGCCTTCTTATTCTAGTCGTAAGAAATAACATTAAAATGAAGTAATAAGACTCTACATATTATAGAAAACATAAACTTTGTATAGACACGATGATTATGATGATTGAATATTGTACGGTATTTATCATGTTGATAGTTAACTTTAAAGATGTAAAGAATTGACCACTGATATGGTTTGCAAATTCGTGAAGGATTGACAAAGTGCTTTATATAACACACCGTACCAACAGTAGACATTTCAAACAATGGTGGAAATTCGTATCTTCCATGCGTTTGTCAGAGTGTCATTCATGTAATTGTATAATAGTGACTTTTTAGATAATACATTTTGAGATGTACAATAGTTTTTATTATACTGATGACCAATTAACTATAATAGTGCTTTGTAAAATGTATAGCTTATTGTTGTCAAATTTGGTTTTCTATTATCATCAAAGGGAGTTTTATTGGAATAAAAAAATATATGTACCCAATCAAATATAATAGCACCATGGATAGGATTCCGCAGATCCTGGTTAGTTGGTAGTATCTGTAGTTTATTCCGTCAGAATATAATAATATATTCTGATCATGGTAACTATCATGGGATTGAGGTCAAGCATCCCATGTTACTACCATGTGATTCTACATGTATTGGCTGTGTTTCTGTACTATTCTTACAAATGGCTAATCACAATTCTATTTTGTTTCTCTTCCTCAAACCCTACGTACAAACAACTAGATTTGTTCAATTCCGTCTACAAAAATAATTCTCCCATCTTTCCGTTCACTGCGTGGCACAGAAGTATTTCAAAATAAGATTATATATATTTAGCCATACATGCGCCGGAAAAGTATCCAACGCCCAATTGCCGCCTTGGAAGGGTCCATAGCCCAAAGTGTGAAATTATAATTCAGATACATGAATTATATGAGGAATTCCACTCTGGGAAGACACTTATCTGAAATTAATTGTGTATATGTCAAATCAGAAGAGAAAAGATCAGCAAGATTGAAATGTTCCTCCTTACCACCGTACCGGATTACAACACCTGGAATTTTCCACAAGTTGGGATCGAGCAAATTATAAATGCTATAAATGCGCTTCTTCGCGCCATCCTTCAAATTAGTAAAACAATTCACGAATTGTCTTTCACAAATTTTCATAATAATCACACATTTTCTTACCAAATCACAATTTTTCTTATGAATATAACTTTATCAACTGCTATAGCCGATAATACATTTATCGTGATTGGTAATTAATATTTTCAATTGATCTTATACCTGACATTCAAATATTTTATCTAGTTATACTAAATAATCTTTCATTTGAATTGCAAAGACAAAGAGCACCCCCCTCGTTCAAAACTGGGTGGGAGGGAGGGAAAATCTTTTCCTTTTCTTTACGAAACAGGAGCAAAATTAATACAACCTTTCTGTCGAAGAGCACAGAAATTATGAAAGAGGAACGTGCCACAAAACATGGTCTCTCCCCGGAGAGGGATAAACTACGCGTCACTGAGCAAGAATAGACCTGGTCTATGAAACCAGGTGTGGCAAACAAAGGCCCAAAAAGCGATCGCGGCATAGTCCATTTATAGTGCGGGTGGTAAAATGAATTTGCTTTCACGAGCTCTCGCAAATTCTGATTATCTAAGCAACTAAAAAATTGAAGTTTGATATGTGTAAAGTTTGGGGTCAATTTGAAAATTGTTTATATGTTTGGTTTTTTTACACGGTCAATCCATGCAGAACCTTGCTTGGGTCATGATAGGACCAAACTCATGTAAATTGCTCGGGCTAGGCTAAAAATCCTAATAACCACCTAATACAACTAAAGTGACATGGTAGTAACATGGGATTATGAACATTCTGTATTCTAGAATACTGAATCTTACAGAACCCCATGTTAATACTTGCTGGGAAAAGGTGTACTTTAGGTCCCAGATGGGTTCACAATACTAAATCCCGTCTGGTCTGGCAACCTTTGAGGCAATATTCCAAAACCGAGTATGTTTCTATTTCGAAACGGGAGACCTAGTCTAAATTACAGTTTAAATTAGGGTATTTATTACATGTTATGGCCAAATTAATATAATGTGAATGTTGACAGACACATCACCGTTCTTCAGATCCAAAAAAAATTGACGCAACGATGATTTTATAATATTTTAACCAAGACATTTGTGTTCACCTCATTTCCGGTGGCTGACGCCATCATTCTAAATTAACAATTGCGTGTGACCAGAAAAAACCCAACTCGGACGTTTTGAAAAATCTCTAGCGGGAATAATGCCGTTCAACCCCAATATATGAATTATTGAGTTAGAAGTCATGGGTATAATTTTTAGGTTGATACCAAATTTCGTGTAAACCTATGGGAGATGTACATGGTGGTGTGTGACCATATTAGCATGGTAATTATCATCTGATTGAGTCAGGAATCCCCTTTTAATACTGCCATGTGATTCTACATGTATTGGCTGGTTTTTTTGTACAATTCTTGCAAATGGCTAATCACAATTTTAGTTTGTATCTCTTCTTCATCTCTATCCCTACGTACAAACAGATAGTTTTGTTCAATTCCTTTTACAAAAACAAATCTCCCATTTTCCCCCGTTTACCGCGTCTACCATTTGAAAACTGTAAACTGCTGTCTACAGTTGATAGTAAATAGCAACTAAAGAATTTTCATTGCGGGAAATACGTGATATGTCATGTTTTGGATACAGGATTTAACTTTATTTTATTATCATTAAAACAATTACAATCAAGGTTGTGTAATTATGACAAAACATCATTATTTTAAATAACAAGTTTATTGTGTGTTGGCTGTTAAGTTTTTGTAAAACTGAGGGCGTATACTCATTGAACTTGAATCTTCATTGAACATGTTGAACTTCGCACAGTGGCAAATTATTGAGGCATATCGATGCACAAGGTCAAATGTACATGTATCTGTAATTGTCGATATATACTTGTTCGATAAATTGTACGTAGGCCTATCTAACGGGAAGAATGAGGAAATACTGAAATAATTACAATACATGTTCTTTAAACTATTAAATATTGTAATACATTTCATTAGCAGACATGGAATACTTTAAGACTGAAATTATGTGTATTCTTGTGACTACAGCCTATGTGTTACTAATTCTTATAGCTGGTATCCAGTCGCAGGATGTGTCATTTGCTACGACCATGACAACTGGTAGAACCACTGCTATCGTTGGACAACCGGTGGAATTCCTCTGTTCATACAATGGCTTCAACCCCAGTACAGATCGAGTGGAAATTAGTTTCCAAGGTATGGTCGCATTAATATTTGACAATGGCATGTTTACGCAGCATAGTGTTCCATCAGGCAGCGAATATACCACTGAAATCATCAGCCTGGTTGACGGTGTAGCTGGCACTTTTGTACCTGTTGGAATACTTCTTAGAATCAATGCGGTAAAGTTAACTGATGGTGGGCAATACAAATGTAGCATTACGGATTCGATACAGACTTATCAATCGCCAATAATCGATATAAGTGTCAGAACATTTCCTACACCTGTTTGTTTGGCGCAAACGTCAGACAATGCAGTTCTTGCAAACGGTTTGCTTAATACGGTAGAAGGATTTAGCGTATCTGTTGTATGCTTCACCGATACTGATGTCAATAGTATATCAGTCACTCTGGGTTGGTCAAGATCAGACGGGAAACCAGTCGAACAGTCTAGCCTCTTTTCCCCATCAACTTTGTCTTTAATCCCGTCCTTAGCTGATAATTTTGTTGATTTCACATGCACCGCAACTAACTCCCAATACCACGGAATTAGTCAGAACTGTTCATTTCAACTAAAAGTAAGTGAAATATTCTTCTTCCCCATGAGCACTACAGCTCTGATCACTTCAACAACTGATCATGCTGCTCAAAACAAAGCGCAAGTTTCTTCGGGGACAATAATCATTTCTACTAAGACATATGTTGGCCTGATAGTGGGAAACTGTATGATGGGTGGACTATTGGCTATACTCATCACAATTAATGCCGTTTATTGTATAATAAGACACGTTAAAAGAGAAAAGGAGAGTTCCGTTGCCAAGCCAGGGAACTCACCGTACTACTCGACAAGCATCCCCGCTATAAGCCACCAGGAATCATCTTCTGTCAATAAACTCTACTGTGAAATACAAGGAGATGCACCTAATTCAAACCTTCATAGCTCCAATAATCCCCCGAAAACAGTGAACCGCAATCAACATCCCAATTCTCCTAACATACCAGATCCCTATTTGGAACCTTCATCAGTTGCCGTATCAAACGATATTTCATACATTGGATTGGAACTGTCGGATGTCAACCAGCCTTCTTATTCCAGTCTTAAGAAATAACATTAAAATGAAGTAATAAGACTCTACTTATTATAGAAAACAGAATATACCTTTTATAGACATGACGATGATAGAAGATTGTAATTATACGGTATTTATCATGTTGATAGTTAACTTTAAAGATGTAAAGAATTGACTACTGATGTGGTTTGCGAAGAATTGACAAAGAACTTTATAACACACCGTACCAACAATAGACATATCGAATAATGGTGGCAATTCGTATCTTGCAGGCGTTTGTCAGAGTGTATATTTGTATAATAGTGGCTTTTAAGATAATACATTTCGAGATGTATAATAGTTTTAATTACACTGATGACCAATTGACCATAATAGTGCTTTGTAAAATGTATAATTGGTTGTTGTCAATTTTGGTTCACTCTTTATATAATCAAAGGGAGTTTTATTGGAATAAAAAATATAAACCGTCAAAAGACTCATATAGTATCAAAATACATTATACAAATGTCATCAGTATGTACCAACCAAATAAAATAGCAAGATAGATGGATTCCACAGATTCTGGTTAGTTGGTAGTCTCTGGAGTCTGGAAGGCTTGCAACTTGACATACTCCCTGAAAACGATGTAAATTGGTGATTGGTGATTGGTAAGTCGTTGCTTCGTAAAAAACTTTGATTACACAATCAGTATTGCACAGCAGTAGCAATAGCACAATATCAGTAGCAGTAGCAGTTGCACTGTGCTGCATTTCATAATTACTCAGATATTGCTCAATACATTCCTTTAAAATAATCTACAGGTCGTCGTCGCCAGGCATGACAGGTGATAGTCTCTAAAAGAAGAATAGTTGAACAAAAAGTGTTGCGGAATTTTGATACCAGTAGCAGTAGCAGTATCAATAGTAACAGTGGTAGCAGCAGTGGTAGCAGTATGTAGTAGCAGTAGCAGTAGCAGTAGTGTAGCAGTAGCAGTAACAGTAACAGAAACAGAAAACAGTAGCCGTTGCACAGCAAAGTAGCAGTGCAGAAGCAGTAACAGTAACAGTAACAAACCAGTAACAATAAGAGTGGCAGTAGCAGAGCAGTAGCAGAGCAGTAGCAGAGCAGTAGCAGAGCAGTAGCAGAGCAGTAGCAGAGCAGTAGCAGAGCAGTAGCAGAGCAGTAGCAGAGCAGTAGCAGAGCAGTAGCAGAGCAGTAGCAGAGCAGTAGCAGAGCAGTAGCAGAGCAGTAGCAGAGCAGTAGCAGAGCAGTAGCAGAGCAGTAGCAGAGCAGTAGCAGAGCAGTAGCAGAGCAGTAGCAGAGCAGTAGCAGAGCAGTAGCAGAGCAGTAGCAGAGCAGTAGCAGAGCAGTAGCAGAGCAGTAGCAGAGCAGTAGCAGAGCAGTAGCAGAGCAGTAGCAGAGCAGTAGCAGAGCAGTAGCAGAGCAGTAGCAGAGCAGTAGCATTATTATAACAGTAGCAGTAGTAGTAACAGTAACAGTAACAGTAACAGTAACAGTAGCAGTAGCAGTAGCAGTAGCAGTAGCAGTAGCAGTAGAGCAGTAGTAGGTCAAGTATGTTTTAGAAACGCAGCTGGGTAAACATTTGAAGTTTGATTACTTCATGCAGATAGTTCTTTTATGAATTGTTGTGGAATCTATAAAAAAAGCTGTTAACACTTATGGTCACGTTTTTTTACCTCGGCACCCATAAAAGGTGGTTTTGTTACATTCTAATCATTTTTTTGTACTTAGGCTATTGTATTTGTGTAACCCTCTATGCGGTTGACTTGTGTTTGGACTTATTTTAAAGGCAATTTAATCCCCTTTAATAATCTGAAGAGAGAAAAAATCCATACTTGGTATACTTACTTGGTATACTTGGTAGTTAAGTCCTTTGATCCTTAAGGAAGGACTCTCAGCTTCTTTTTGAAGGTAGCCACAGTTGGTGCAGACACGGTTGACTCTGGTAAACGGTTCCATGGGTCAACCACTCTATTCGAGTAGAAGTGCCCTGCGAGCTGTGTCCTTGTGCGTCTTTTAAATAGCTTTTTGGAATGACCTCTTAATTGTGCGTGGGGGAGTGAGAAGAACTTAATCGCGTCAGTTTTATAATGTCCATGCATATATTTGTAGGTGTCGATAAGATCTGTCCTTTCTCTCCTCTCTTGAAGCGATTCCATTTGAATGTCCGATTTAAAAAGACGCAAACATTTTGCCTGCACCTTCTCGAGTTTCTCAATGTTCTGTTTTGTTTGAGGGCTCCAAGCGGTGGATGCATTCCAGCCCTGGACGAATAATGGAACGATATAACGTCGTTAATTTGTCCTCGTTTAATCTGGAAAAACAGCGCCGGAACATGGCAATCTTTTGCCGAGCCTTCTTAATAATATCATTTACTTGTAAATTTGGGGTGAGTGTATTACTTACTGCAATACCTAGGTCCTTTTGGCTGGACACTTCCTGCAGGAAAACACCATTTAGCGAATATTGGTAGTTAATGGCTGCTCTTATCCTGAGAACAACACATTTGGCTGCGTTGAATTCTAGAAGCCACAGCTTCGACCATGCAGAAAGTGCGTTTAAGTCATTTTGGAGATAGTCGCAATCGGCTTTTGTCAAAATCGTATTGTACATTTTTGTGTCATCGGCAAACATTTTTGCAGTTGATGAAATCGTGTCAGGAATGTCGTTGACAAAAAGGAGGAAAAGAATAGGTCCAAGGATGGATCCTTGTGGCACACCACTAGTGACTGGTCTCCAGTTAGATGATCCATTTCTTAGTACAACCCTCTGTCTCCTTCCTCGTAGAAAGCTTTCGATCCAGTTTAGAGCTCGGCCTCGGATGCCAAGATGTTTGAGCTTGTAAAGCAGGCGGCCATGAGGAACTGTATCAAACGCTTTGCGAAAATCTAGGTAGATCGCATCAACACCATTTTTGTCATCATAATCTTTGGTCCAGTCAAATAGACACTCAAGAAGTTGTGTGACACATGAGCATTGTTTTTGAAATCCATGCTGGTGACATGAGATTAGCCCGTGGTCAATGATGTATTCCATCAGCTGGTCATAAATAATTTTCTCCAATAATTTGATCACCTGACTTGTCAATGAGACAGGTTTATAATTATTAGGGCTTAGACGAGAACCTTTCTTGAAAAGTGGCGTGATATTCGCATCTTTCCAATCCTGAGGAATGACTCCAGTCTGCAAAGAATGGTTGAACAAAATACACAAAGGAATGTCAAAATCGAGCACGTTTTTGAGAACGTTTACATGAAATCCATCTGGACCACAGGTGCAATTTCCTTAATTTCTCACGAACAATCTCTGGAGTAACAATGTAGTCATACATATTTGTAGTATGATACCGCTCCGAAAGTGGCTCGTTGAGATGCTCATTTACAGGCTCATTTTCAAAACACTGGCGAAAAAGTCGTTAAGGATTTCAGCTTTCTGATTATCTTCAGTAACGTTTGTCCCTTGATGCTCTAAGACCTCAACAGTGGCTGATGATCTACTGAAATGTCTGGCATAATTATAAAACTTCTTAGGCTCAGTCTTGATTTGATTTATCAGCTTAGTCTCGTAGTCAATCTTTGCGGCATAAATTGTACTTTCAACTTCTGCTTTGGCGTCTAAAAACTGTTCTTGGTGAACGTTAAGACCAAACAACTTACATTTAACTGCAATTTTTCTTTTCCTTTTCTTCGCACGCTTGACAGACTTAAAAGTAGCCCAATGTGGCTTATGACGCTGACCAGATTTAACTGTGTTTATTGGGACATACTTGTCAATCAACTCACTGTATTTCTTTTGCAGGCAATTCCACTTCCCATTCACCTTTTGCTGTGCAAATTCTTTGTTCCAGTCAGTAGCTTTGACTTCTTCACCGAAGGATGAGTAGTCCCCCTTGGAATAGAGATACACTTTCCGGTCTGTTAAGGCGATACGAGGCACCGGGATCCTGAGTTCAATGGAAACACTACGATGATCACTGGCCCCAAGTTTCTCCCCTACGTATACTGAATGAACAATGTCTGGGTTTCCAGTCAGCACCAGGTCGAGAATATTTTCACCTCTAGTAGGTTCCTTAACCAGCTGGAATAACATATTATCTTCCAAACATGAGAGGAAAGTCTTTGACAGAGCAGTGTGGGCAACATTTGAGCCCCATTCGATGTCTCGAAAGTTGAAATCACCAACCAAGATAACATTGTCAGTATCGATGGCATTTATAGAGTCACAAATCTTAATCAGGTTTGGCTCACCTCCTCTCTCCGGTCTATAGACCACACCTATCAATAACTCTGTCTTTGGGTTGGGGTGAATTTTACACCATGTTACCTCCGCGCTAACATCACCTTTGGGATAACATGTTGGGTGAAGATTTCTTTTTATGAGGAGTAGAGAACCTCCTCTTCCTTGTTCTGTATAAGTTCCTTCTGCATAGAAATCCAGTTGCCTGTCTTTGCGAAAGCACAAGTAGTTATCCGGTGTAAATTCATTGCTGTCAATGGACTTGTCAAGCCATGATTCAGTTATGGCGCAAATGTCAATATCGTTTTCATATAGGTAATCTTGAAGTTCGACATACTTATTTTTAATACTGAAAGCATTCATGTGCACAATCTTTAAAGGATTGTACTCTTTTCCTTTCCTTATATGTGAAGTGCGGGTGTTGACAGTGTGTGCTGTGCTGTGCTGCGGTGCAGTTTTCTCACCATTCCTCTCTATACCTCGCCATTTGCTCCGTCTGGTGGTGGAGGAGGTGGCGTCTTTCTCAGGACTAACTTTTTTCCCTTGATGATCCAGTTTGGGTCTTCGATTCTCTTTTTGCGGAGATCCTCTCTGAGTTTAACATCTGCCTGACGTTGAAGGATAGTCATATCTGGGCAAATGAATACTGTCTTGGGATTAAAAGACACTCTTGACTGGTCAACATTTCTTAGTTTAGGTCCGCTTCTCAACACGTTTGTTTTGTTTTCTTCACTATCTAGGATGACTTTGATGGGGCGTGGATTTCCATCTGGGTTTACTTTTCCTAATCTATGGACCGCTATCGGTTTAACGTTGACAATTCCAACACTCATGAACAACTCTACACATGATTCGATGTCCGTTGTATTAGAAACCTTATCATAATCTTTACCATCCTTAACTTCCTTGTTTGAATTTGCAGGTTCAGGTAGTCCTCTTATTACAAGATTCTTTTTGCGCTTTTCTATCTCGTCTGCCTCCTGGTACATGAGTTCAAGCTTATCAGCTATCTTAGCTATGTCTTCATTTGCCCCTTTTAGCTTACTTTGGGTGGTGTATACCTCGGCACTCAAGTTGTCGACAGTGGCTTTGTCAGCTTTTTGGTCAATGTCGGTTTGCATGTTATCCAAACGCGTGATCAGAGTAGCCATGTATTTGGCGCACTTTTCCTCAATTTCCCAGTCTGCCTTGATGGCTGACATTGCTTGTTTATCACAAACACCACAATACCAGTGTAGGTCGATTCTACCCTTCAGGATGTCATATACATGTGAATCCATACCCAAACAGGAAATACAGGTCGCCCCGTCACAACGTTCGCATTGTAATAGCTTATCATTTATATCGCGAAATTCTACACTACATTCTTTGCAACACCATACCTCGATATTTGAACCGTCTTGGCCACGGGAAGATTGCCTGTCGACTACAGCTGCATTACCTGATTCATCTTTCTTTGAGGGTTGTTTACGGCCGCGTGTCTTTGTTTTTGTCCGACTCTGAGATGAAGAGATTGGATCGTAAAACGAATGTTCAACAGACGCGGTAGCCGAATTCGACGTACTTTCAGCATTGCTGGCTGTATCCATGACGTCACTTCCCGCGAACGAAGTAGACCTTGTTTTGGGTCGCGTTGAAGACGACACAGTTTTGCCGATATTTGAGCTCGCCATTGATGAAATAAGCTCAAAACTATCCCCCACACGAGGACAAACCTTAGCTAAATAAGATGCACTATAATAAACTTGCAAAATAAAAGTCAAAAAGGATGAATTTGAAGCTGAATTTTCGCCCCTTGCACGGAACGAACTACACAACTCAGTGTTTCTAGCATCATGATACGCTATGATTGATTTTGATTAAATTAATACAGCTCGTTAAAGCATAATTAGTCAGGGTGGTTGAGGAAGTGGAGGAGGAGGAAGTGGAGGAGGAGGAGGAGGAGATATTTGTCTAATAATGGGTGAAAATGGACTGTTTTCCTATAATAGAGCATTTTAATTCTTAGTATTATGTCAGTTTAGTTCTAAATTATGCAACAATGCTTTACATCATTCACTTAAAGTGTCAATTAAGCTAATTAAATAATTTTCAAATCTGATTAACGAAGTAGGATGAACCATGTGCACATAGTCACAAAGCCGTTTTTGTCAATGTTTCAAAATTGTCCTTGCAGGTAATTGGAAAGAGTTATCAAGGCTTTGATTTTAATGTAAAAGCAATGAGCTCTAATTTGTATTTGCATAATTTAGTTATCTTTTCCATTATCTGAAATTTCGTATTTTGACCACCCTGTATATATATTTCCTAATAAGCTGAAAAATTAACTTTATATGGCTGGATGGGTAATTTTCTCAATTACAGCAAAAACATTTCTAGCCTTTGAACATGAATGTTGAATAGGTCCTGCATTTTTTATACAATGGAGGAAAAAAAGAAAATTATCATTTTGTATACAATTTTAATTGTTAGACCCTGTATAATGTTTAGGTCACCCTGTATATTTGATTTTGAGTTACCATATTTTCAATCCTTAGATTATAAGCTTTTCAAATATATATGGTTTCATACACTTTAGATGTAAACATGTTGATATATTCTACTGAAACTGCGAAAGGAGGTATATTTCATGAAATAGACTCATGTAACACAAATGTAGCCCAGGTTAAAAAACACGACCTTATGTGAACAAGGTAGGGGTGCCTTAAGGTGGTAGGCCCTATGTAATAATCATGTATCATTGGCGGAGCCAGGGGGGGGCCTGGGGGGCACGTGCCCCCCGGGTCTCTGGCACCAAAAAAAAAAAAAAGGAGAAGAAAAGAAAGAAAAAGGAGAAGAAAAAGAAAGAAAAAGGAGAAAAAGGAAGAAAGAAAAGAGAAATCGTAGAGGGTATAGTCTATATAGAGTTCTTTATTTGTTACATAGTAAGTTTCCATGCCCACCCCTTATTTTGTACGTTCCCGGCACAGATCCCGGCATATCAAGGCAATAATGGCGTAGCCAGAGGTTTAAGAAGGGGCCGACCGCTCCTTCTCCCCTGTCACCCAATTTTGCCATTGTCGCCTTAATTTTGATAAGAGAAATCATAGTTAAATTATGACGCTCAAATACAAAGATAGCATTTTTCGTTGTATGTGCCCCTTCCCCCAAAAATGAATTCATTGCAAATTAAGAAGCCAAAATGTACCTCAATCCAACAAAACCGGGTAAAATAGCAAAACATTTAACAATAAAAGCAGTGTCATAAGGCCAAAATATATCTCAAATGTGGCAAATAAGTATAAAGAAGCCAGGGGTAATCGTAAAAAATAAAAATAAAATGTGACATTTTAATAGAAGCAACAATGTATCTCAATCTTGGCAAAATTAATGTAAAGAAGTCAATTTTGCGTGGTTGGTATCTCAATCGCGGCACAATTTATGTAAAATAGCCCCAAAAAAAATCGCGCGCTATGCGCGCACGTGACATGAACGTTCACTTTAATTTTTAAATCTGATTTTAAGACAAAATGTATCTCGATCATGACAAAATTAGTTAGTGTTGAGAAGCCAATATTTCGCGCGTTTTGCTCATGTGCCTCGAAATACTTGCTTTAGTTTTTAAGCTTGTATCAGCGAAAATTGGCAAAATATGTAGAATAGCAAACAAAATTGCGCGCTACGCACGCACATGCCCCAATCGATAAGACTTGGGACCATGACCAGTCCTTGTGTGACTTCATTTCTTGTTGTCCGTTTCGGGAGAGCCCGAGGGCCGAGCGGGTGGGTGAATGGTGAAGGGTGGGTGGATGTTTTAGAACCTCAAAATATTTACATTTCTTTTTAGAAGCTTGTTATCAGCAAAAAAAAGTCGCTCAATTATGACAAAATTAGTGTAAAATATGCAATTTTGCGCGCTTAGCTCGCATGAACCTTCAAACATTACATTTAGCTTTATAACAAATAAGTATCAAATGTTGTGCGCTCGCGCTAATGCGACTTCAAACATTAACTTTATCTTTATGAAACTTTTATGAAGGCAAGCCTCAATCATTGCAAACTGTAAAATAGCACATTTTCGCGCGCTACGCGCGCCTGTTAAGGTATCAGCAGGTCACCTTTTTTTCTTTACTTCGTCAATTTATAGGTATCTGATTAATAATAATTTCAAAAATATATGATTTTGATTTGCAGCTCTAGTTTTCTTTTAAATTAAGATTTTGATATTCATAAAACGTACAAAAAAGAAGATAGAATTACCCGAAAGAAAATGTTTTTATTGCCAGTAATGTAGCAAATATATAGAATATATTAGTATAATTATGCTCAACTTCTTTCGTGCATTGATAAAAAAATTTTTTATTAGAAATGAAGAGGTGGCTTTTCGATAAAATTCTGGTCAAAAGTATAAACCAGATCGCACCAAATGAGTTCCAAAATTGAAATTTTTCCTACTTCTGAGGGGGGCACATCCCCCCTCAGACACCCCCCTGTCCGAGCATAGCTCGGAGGGCAGTGCTGCGCACTGCTTGGATGGTACATTACAAATTCATTTTTTGGGGCCTCACATTAACTTTTCTGGGTCTGAGCCTGAGTGCCCCCCGGATAAAATAATCCTGGCTACGCCTATGTGTATAGTATCTGATGTCACCCGTGTTAGGTCAGAACAACTTGAGAAGGGTCAAAAGGAAACAGCTGTATGTATCTGAACAAAAGGTAACACAATCAGGAACATATGCTTGACTTTTGGTGATTTGTTAGTCCACATCTTTTATTGGATATGTCTAAAGCGGTACATTGAAATGCTCTTGTTGCATAGTAGTTCTCTAGAGTGTAATACATACTATAGTCAATTCATATTTTATGGCAGCCCCTATAATTTGGCAATGTCAATTGACTGAAATATGGTTCATCTTTTTCATTAAAAAGCATAGTAACATGATTGCCTTTATTATCGTTATTTTCTGCAAGTCAATAGGATTTGGTTCTACTAAAGATATAATAATAAATCTGGTTTGTTATTGTTGTCCATTTAATTTAATTTATCGTGTAATGCAGGTATTTTAATGAGGAGATGTCATTATTGTGGATGGTCAAATATACGCTGAAATACTTTGCCAATGGTTGTGACCCATATTTGACCTCGTAATAATTGCAAATTACTATCATTAAACTATATATTCTGTTTCTCATTAAAACATCAATCTCATTTTCACAATTTCAATAGGATTGTGTTAAGGTATAGGCCTACAAACGAAAATTAGTCACTTATGTATTACACACATATCATACATATCATTATAATTTATATAGAAACCATGAATCCAACATTCGGGAGCGGAATAATGTGACGTCATAATGGCTGGCTCCTAATTTTAAATACGATTTATTCCGTCAAAATAAACAGTCGGGTTCCAAGGCGTCGGCAATAACTATTTTTCTTTCATCTTCACGCTCCCGAAAGTGAGATATTCATGGCCTGAACTAATTCGATCAATTTAATCCATTATGTTGATCTCAATTGTCCGTAGTTGGAACCAGTTACCATCATATTTTGTGATCCTCAACTGATTTCCTGATAAAATAAATTTGTCCGGTCCCTCACACATCTCATATCTTACCTCCCGCTGAATGGTAGGGATGTTATAAAAGATGAATCGACTATTATAAGTGTGCTGGTTACAATGTAAACATGGTAAACGAGGTGAAAGATGGACTGTTCTATTCTACTCACCACACTCTTTGTATTTCAGCCGTAACCATGGTAACGAGAATTTAAGACACTTACTGTTATTTTAATCACTCATGTTTAAATTAATTTTTTCAAATCTGCTTTCTTTTTCATCACTTGGTTCATGTTTACGAATGAGTTAGGATCAGGATCAAAGTTAAGACTTCTTTTATGTTGTGGACATGGTATACTCACGACTTATATTAATAGAACTGGCTTATGCGGGCATTCTCCAAATACTATTGTTAGACACGCTAATGTGCATTCTGTGTGCGTCTATGCAGAACATGTTTTATTGAATGGCATAGATCATGAACGCGGAAATACTGGTTTATATTGATATATAGACCATATTTATAAACCAGTATTTTCCCAAAATTGAAATTCATTTAATTTCAAAATATCATATGCATTTGAATTGAAATGGTTATAAAAAGGGTTTGCTTATAAAAACGTGTCACTTGCGTGTCACATTTTGCTCATGAATTTTCAGTCAATTCTATTCGGAAGATAAACTAGATTAAATATACTTTATACTTTATACAATAAACAACAATGTTATGGTTTAATGCACGCATCAAGGTCAAATGCCAATTTATTTTTTCACCTATATCGTAACAATCCTTTCAACAATATGTAAACGTTTAGGTGTACAGGTTTATTCATACATGTAGACCTTCAACGTTGATATCCACTGTGTACAGGGTGTCCCTAAAAAGGAAGCATGTGTTCCACGTCATTGCCCTCATTAATTACTTATTTGGCTGTTATGTTTATATAATCTTAAGGATAATTTAGTCGGCTTTCGAATGCCGATAGTTTGATTGTAATTGCTGTTCCCAATCCAACGATATGATTGATCAATCATGAGTATTATGATTACACAACATTTCCCTTCTAGAGTTCATTGGATGATCACCCTTTCTAAGTTGTCTTCATCTCATTTGGGAATGTGCCCAACGTACTGCGATTTGCTGCCAATGATCTTACTGTAGAGAGTATAGTTTGCTCTCCATCTCGACTTGTGACAAATTCAATGGTATTTTGCTCTTTCCATCAAAAATCTTTCTTAAACACCCCTCTCAAAAGCTCATCAAGTATAACCTGGGAAATATTTGATCACTCCTAGTTGTTCACGTCCGACATGTACCGATGTTACATGCATACCGTCCTCGCTACTCAGCACAACAAACCGTCCAACAGTTGTTCCTACAGCCACGACGGTGCCAAGAGGGTTGAACAGTTAGTAAGATCGAATAAAAAAATACGAATTTTTAAATTCGTGCGGCGAATTCATGGAGGCCGCCATTTTTAAAATTACGTCATTATAGTTGCTGCTAATAATGCCTTTTCTTGAATGGAGTGCCCAGTTTATCATTACTTAAACTAAATTTGACTTAAACTCGATTCCAGATGATATTTTGTGCGGTCAATTGACCCCAAAAAACAAATGACGTCATTTTTAATGACAAAACCACCTCTTACACGAACAAATTTGTTCCATTTTTTGGGTTTAAAATCACTTTTTACTCCTTTTCCCGTCTATAGATTTTCCTTGTCGTCGGTGAAAAGTTAGTAAATACATTTAACTATCGGATTCACAAGTTTTAACATACCCCCGAATTAATAAAATTACCCGGCAACCGAAAAACTTTAATTGCTATATTCTTAACTGTGTACATCCGGGACACTAATATACTTTTAAAACAAAATGGCGGCCCCCATAGTCGGACACGAATTTAAAAATTCGCATATTTTAATTCGATCTTACTGACTGTTGAATGTACATGTAAGGCAAGGTTTCTAGAATAACGAAACAAAAACGGAGCAGAAGTATATCATTCATATTATTTCAAAATAAGAACAGTATCAAAACGATGATAAAAAAGCATTGTGAATAACGACAACAAAATAATGTTCATATACAAATTTCATTGAAATCGTCATTTTCTAAGCAACTGAAAAATCAGAGTTGGTCGATATGTGTAAATTTGGGGTCAATTTAAAAACAGTTTAATGTGGTTGTTTTTACACGGTCGGCCCATGCGGACAGTTGCTTGGGTCTTGATAAGACCAAATTCATGTAAATTGCTCGGGCTAGGATAAAAAACCTACTAACCGCTGTTTTTGTACTATTCTTGCAAATGGTTAATCACAAATTTTGTATCTCTTCCTCAACCCCTTCGTACAAATAAATAGTGTTGTTCAATTCCCTCTACAAAAAATAAATCTCCAATTTTGTCCATTCACTGCTTCTACCATTCGAAAACTGTAAATTGCTTTTTACATTTTTTTATTGCGGAAAATACGTGATAGGTCAACATAGTTTGGGTCATAAAATTAACTTACAGGACTTACCTTTAATTAGTGTTAAAACATTCATTAAACTTGAACTTGAAAATGTTCATTGAACTTGAATCACGTCGAAATACAAGAATAATAGAACTTACTGCGCGCAGTAAGATAATTGAGGCATATCGAAGCTAAGGGTTAAAATGTACATGTATCTGTAATCAGAATATATATGCATTCGATAAATTATATCTATCGGGAAGAATGAGGAAATACTGTAAGAATTACAATACTGTGCTTACTATTAACTTTAATTGTAATATATGTTATTAGCAGGCATGGAATACTTCAAGACTAATAATAGGTGGATTCTTTTGACTATTGCCTATGTGTTACAATTTCTTATAGCTGGTATTCAGTCGCAGGATGTGTCATTTGGTACGACTGGTATTCATGGTACTAGTACCACATTTATCGTTGGACAACCGGTGGAATTGGGGTGTACATACAATGGCTTCAACCCCAGTACTGATCGAGTGGAAATTAGTTTCCAAGGTATGGTCGCATTAGTATTTGACAATGGCATGTTTACGCAGCATAGTAGTCCATCAGGCAGCGAGTATACCACTGAGATCATCAACAATGGTATACTACTCAAAATCAATGCGATAAAGGTAACTGACGCTGGGCAATACCAATGTAGCGCTACGGATTCGACACAGACTTATCAATCGCAAATATTCAGTATCACCACCAATCCTAGCTTTCCCACACCCTCTTGCTTTGCACCACAAGGAGTAGACGCAGTTCTTGATCCTGTAACTGGTAATATAAATGCAAAAGAAGGCGTTATGGTGAGAGTACCATGTGTAGTCAGCACTGATATGGCATTTGTACCAGTCACCCTGGCTTGGTCAAGATCAGACGAGAAACTAGTCGAACAGTCTGGTAACTTTTCCCCATCATATTTATCTTTCGTTCCATCCCTAGGCGACAATTTTGTTGAATTCACCTGCACCGCCACGAACTCTCAATACAAAGGAATTATTCAAAGCTGTTCATTTCAACTAACAATAAGTGAAACATTCGACAAGGTGACTTCTAGACCTACCTCTCGAACACCAACCCCTACGGTGACACCTGCTGCTATGATCTCTGCAACGACTGATCATGCTGATCAAAACAAAGCGCAAGCTTCTTCGGGGACAATAATCATTTCTACTAAGACATATGTTGGCCTGATATTGGGAAACTGTATACTAGCTATACTCATCACAATTATTGCCATTTATTGTATAATAAGACACGTTAAAAGAAAAGAGGAGAGTTCTATTGCCAATCTAGGGAACTCACCGTACTACTCCACAAGCATCCCCGCACTAAGCCACCAAGAATCATCCTCTGCCAAGACAAACATCCCCGAAATAAGCCACCAGGAACCGTCCTCTGCCAATAAACTCTACAGTGAAATACAAGGAGATTCACCTAATTCAAACCTTCATAGCTCCAATAATCCCCCGACAGCAGTGAACCGCAATCAACATCCCAATTCTCCTAACATACCAGATACATATTTGGAACCGTAATCGAACGATACTTCATACATTGGATTGGAACTGTCTGATGTAAACCAGCCTTCTTATTCTAGTCTTAAGAAATAACATTAAAATAAAGTAATACACCTATCAGTTGTAAGACACACTATACGACCCCCGGGAGTGGTGCGTCACTTTACCGAGGTGCGTCAACTTCTCATGTACCATGACGCACCCTGTGTCAAAAAAAACGACGGACCATTGCCATCCAAATACGCACCCTCAGTCAATTTTTGGACGCACCATTGGTGGATTCTGACGGACCATGACGACGCACCCCGTCGTCAGATATCGTTGACTAAACTGGATAAAACACGATGACTACTGAAAATGAAACTACTTTTGATTCACGCGGATCTGCCCTTATTCGATGTTGTCAACCCTGGCCCTCGAATAATTATATAGACCCCGGACCGGGACCGGGATGGACGGAACCAAGAGGACTTTTATATGCGCAATAATGTCTGACTGGTCTAAAATTCATAACATATTTTACTATACCTCTGTGTTGTTAGATTGTTCTGCGCTTGTGCGGAAGAGCGCAATGCTGATCCCCTATCTTATACGTGACACTATTCTAAAAATGAAAGGTTCTCTGTCTACTGTCGGTTCCTTGGTTTTTTTTCGTTTGCCAAACTCTTGTATTGCAATTGGCGATGATCGAGTGATTTCAGGCATTTTAGAACATGCGGTATAAAATATCGGAGTGATGTTGGCGGTATTTAAGTAGAACCTGGTTGGCGGTATCAAGGAGTTATGTGGTATTATAGTAGGCCTATAGCGTATACCGGTATTTAAAGGTCGTATTTTGTTGTTTGTAAACAGATGTACACTGTGACGCACCCATGTAAAGTGACGGACCTTGACGCACCCTCCGTCATTTTGTTGACGGACCAAAGGCTGCCACTGACGTACCCTCCGTCAACAAATATTGGTAAACGACGCACCCACGACGCACCTCTCCCGGGGGTCGTATAGTGCGTCTTACAACTGATAGGTGTATAAGACTCTACTTAATATGGAAAACAGAAACCTTGAATAGACATGATGATGATAGAAGATTGTAATTATACGGTATTTATCATGTTGAACTTAAAGATGTAAATAATTGCCCACTGATATGGTTTGCAAATTCGCGAAGAATTTACAGAGAACTTTACGCCGTATCAACAATGAACATATCGAATAAATGGTGGAAATTCGTATCTTCCCGGCGTTTGTCAGGGTGTATCCTATGTGTAAGATATTTATCAGAGTGTATATATTGTATAATAGTGGCTTTATAGATGATTCAATATTCGGCCGAGTGCACCAAACTAGCGTAACTTAATAGGGAGGTAAAGCTACCTCCCTAGTAGTTATACTCTAACTGTAGCGTAACTTACTAAGGGGAGACGTCAAAACTCGACCGCCCGTTGACTGCCGGTTACGGGCGGTTCCGCCCGGTTCTTTCAGGTCAAATGTTTTACTGGTATATGAATATTCGCGCATGCAACACTGAACAACCGCCGGTTGACTTAATGCTGTAATCTGACCAATTTACACTATCAATCTGTTACTTTGCGGTCATAATAGCTCTCTCTATAATCGTTCTATAAAAAAAAACCATTCATAGACTTTCGGTATTGATTTTAAAAAGTTAATTGAGCTATAAACAGATTGAAAAAGCCAACCCCAGCGAAAATCAATAGCTGTATTGTACTGGTTGTCAACTGAGACTTTTAAGTCTTAAAAGAGCCCATTACTTCAAGATGTTATTGCTCGCGTGTGTGACGAGGCACTTTCAACCGGTCGTGTTCACCAGAGTGTTACTATTTGACCTCATTATGTGTGTATATTATAACAGACGACACGTTTTGTGAGAACCGAACGGAACCGGCCGTAACCGGCGGTTGCCGGGCGGTCGAGTTTTGACGTGATCCCTAACGATGTAATTCTTAAAGCATAACTGGCGAGTAACACCAGCATAGTAACTAGCGAGGTAAATATCCACATTAATCAGCATCGTCCCTTACAACATTAATCGTCGTATGCGTCAAATGTGTGTACATGAATCAAACAGCAATCATATTGACACGAATGGTGTTCCGTAGAATTATAAAAATGTTTCGTCAGTCGCTACGTCAAGCGTTGATTTAAATCACATGAATAATGCACACCACGTCCAGTAGAGCAATGGAATCTATGAATATGACGCCATTTTTTGTGTACGAAAATTTCAAAGTTTACTACCATTCTTTCAAAAATAAGGACCATAATTACATTATAAACACATTTTGTGCGAGAGTAACATACAAAATGGTATAAAATGGGGAAAATTTCACGATCAAAATATATTAAAAATATAACGATAAACATGTCTACTCAGTTAACATAACAATAACTAAGGGATCACGTCAAAACTCGACCGCCAGGCAACCGCCGGTTACGGCCGGTTCCGCCCGGTTCTCACAAAACGTGTCGTCTGTTATAATATACAAACATAATGAGGTCAAATAGTTACACTCTGGTCAACACGACCGGTTGATAGTGCCTCGTCACAAACGTGAGCAATACAATCTTGAAGCAATGGGCTCTCAAGTCTCAGTTGACAACCAGTACAATACAGCTATTGATTTTCGCTGGGGTTGGCTTTTTCAATCTGTTTATAGCTCAATTAACTTTTTAAAATCAATGCCGAAAGTCCAGGGGTGCACTATTATGACCGCAAAGTAACAGATTGATAGTGTAAATTGGTCCGGTTACGGCATTAAGTCAACCGGCGGTTGTTCAGTGTTGAATGCGTGAATATTCATATACCAGTAAAACAGTTGACCTGAAAGAACCGGGCGGAACCGAACGTAACCGGCGGTCAACGGGCGGTCGAGTTTTGATGTCTTCCCTAATCACTGATACATTAACAATTTCATAACAAATTAAATATTTCACATAGTTAACACAAAAAACACACTTTTTATGTCATCATCATCCTTCGGCTGCAGAGCAGGTGACCACAAGTTTCTTCCATGCACTACGGTCTTGAGCAAGAGTGACAATCTGTCGATCTTCAATCATGCTTTCATTGTCCCCTAGTAAGCGTTGTATATATGTCAGATATGTTGTGCAAGGACGACCAGGTATCCTTCGGCCATGTGTTGCTGCGTAGGTGGCATACTTTTTAGCAGGCTCTTCATCAGGGAGACGGAGTATATGGCCAAGGAATCTCAGCTGGCGGCGCTTTACACGGTGGATAAGAGGCTCTGTCTTGGTCATGTCATAAATTGTGGTGTTGGGACATGATCCATGCGCTTGATGTTTAGCATTATCCTGTAGCAAGAGGAAGTGAAGGCATTTATTTTGCATTCCATATCTTGGGATTACAGTAAGATAGTCACACAGGTGGTATTGAATAATTTCATCTTTGTTGTGATACCTATTTGAGGGCTCCTCCAGAGGCGTTCTAACTTCCAGAATGCACACCATGCTAATGCCTTGCGTCTTTTAAGATCACTTGCACCCGATGCCATCATAGAGCCAAGATACCCGAAATCTGTCACATGGTTGATGAATAGACCTGTAGTGTCGGGTGAGGGTTGCGGTTGGCAGTCATGTACTCTGTTTTAGATACGCTAATGAGAGGCCGAGATCTTTTGCTGCTGCAGCAGTTTCTGTCAGCTGCGTCTGGGCTCGTGGAATTGTTGTCTCGAGTAAGGCAATGTCATCAGCAAAGTCTAAGTCGTTGAGAACAATGGCAGGATGACGCCTCGAACGACGTGGATGTGTCACAACTCCTGAGTCAAGATCAGATGTGGCCTTCTTCAATAGGTAATCTACCAATATCACAAATAAGAATGAAGCCAGAACGTCACCCTGTAGCACTCCAGTGGAGACAGCGAAAGGATCAGAGATACTGCCATCGACCATCACAGCACTTCTCGAGTTGTTGTTCAGTACACCTATAGCGTCGACTAAAGCTTTTGGGATTCCGTAATGTCGCAGTACTGCAAACATAACTTTCCTGTTTATGGAGTCGAAGGCTTTCTTGAAATCTATTAAGGGGGGGGGGGGGTATGAAAATGTAGTATCAAAATGTAGTTACTTTGCAAAAAATGAGATAAAAGCACCATGGAAACCTGCAATGTCTAAGCTTTAACATGCTTTTTATTTGAGCCAAATCGGACATTCGGTTCATATGTTATGAACAATTTAGTTTACGGAGTTTCGAAAATCGGAGGTGATTTGTATTCGTTTGTGCGTAGAAAACGCTCACCCTGTGTTTTTTAGCAAATTCACTTTAAATTACATTTAAATAAACCATTGTACCTTTCTATAGTTTTTTTTGTGTAATAATATTAAATCAATTAATTGCGCATAATTATTCATCAAATCTTTAGGTCAACGGCATTTCTTATGTATTTCTTTATTTTTTCTCACCCCGCTATATTTAAGCCCTTATATTTAAAAAATGCGATAAAAATCCTAATATACATGCGATATTCGCCAAAATGGACTCAAAATGTGTCTAAATTCAAGCTTAATAATATATGAACAATTATTTTTATCTCAAATATCAATTTATAATTTTTAAAGCAATTTTAATATTTTTGAATACGTTTCGCTCGATATCTCAAAACAAGAAAACACGCAAACGTGCGAAACGACTACGAACGTAACTCAATAACGCAATGATGAAATTTTATGAAATTTGAAATTCATATTGCAAATAAGTAGATCTGTGCTTTAATGAAGCCGGATTTTTTAATTTCGGCCTCAAATTTGAATTACGTCGCAAAATTACGTGATTGGTCGAAATTCCGGCTCCATTAAAGCGTGCGTAATATCATTATACATCATTATCCTAAGAATGGGTACAATAGAAGTTTGCGTTATTGAGTTACACTTGTAGTAGTTTTTAGCCAATCAGAGCTCCTGTATGGTTACCATAGCAACCAGAACAACAAAAACCCGTAATTTTGAAGCGTCTTGTTATAAGCTATATTATGATATATAATACTTGTATATTGAGTTTTAGGAAGGTTGTGAAAATTGATTATCAATATTGGACTTAAAAACCCCATACTCCACCCTTAATGTGACTGTGAGAGGTAGCTGCTGGTTTTTAAACCCTTCCATGATCCTCCTCAGGATGTGGATTCGCTGAGCACAGCTTCTGCCAGGGCGAAAGCCAGCCTGGTTATTCCTCAAGATGGGGTCGACATGATCTCTAATTCTGTTTAGCAGAATCTGGTTGTATACTTTAGCTGCAATTGACAGAAGAGATATTCCTCTATAGTTAGTCATAAGAGAGAGGTCCCCTTTTTAGGTAGGAACAGTAACACTGGTGGTCCACTGGTTGGGTGGTTTCAGGGTGGTGTAAACTTCCATTCAGAACCCATGGACAACTTGTAACAATACGTCACCGCCATCTTGGAGTACTTCTGATGTGATTGCACAGTCAAGACCTGAAGCCTTCTTGGGCTTCATTTGATGAATGGCTTCCTGTGTTTCCTCAAGTGTGTGAGGATCAAAGTGGATTGGCAGGTCCTGAGCAGCAGGTGATGGTAGATCAGATGGGATTTGACCACTGTCATTCTTTAGCAGTGAGCTGAAATACTTTTTCCATTCTGCAAGCAGGTCTTTGTCATTCTTTGGGGTGGTACATCTCTTTTCTTGACCTTGACGCTGAACTTCCTATCTTTCCCAGAGATTATAGATGATTTTCCATGTGGTGGAATGTGGTGAACTTCTTCCATCTGTCTCGTGACTTTGAGACAAGGTAACGTCTTTTGGCTCTGCACTGATGTTGTTATTGATGCGTATATTTCAATTGTTGCCGGGAACTAACTCTCAACCACAAAGACACACGGCCTAACGGCCTCTATACCCGGGGCTAATAATATTATTTGCCCTATAATACTAGCCTTGAAACTATACAACATGTACGGCAACCGGTAGGCCTACATACTGCATTTTCCATCGGCAACAATTGAAATATACGCATCAATAACAACTATAAGTTTATCAGTGCAGTGATTTACTTACATTCAACGTTTTCGATGTACTTTTCCAGCCCCCACCGCTGCAGAATTGCAGATACCTCTTCAATACAAGCTTCTCCTGCATCGGCCATGTTGAAACTGCATGGTATGTTCACCGCGTACATTTACATAACAAACATGATGAAGCGAAAAATGTACATCACAATTACGTAGTCACACGCACCATGTGCTTTTTTTACAAAACAAACATGTACAATTAACATTATAAATTGTAAATCTTACACACTTTTAATGTTTATCTTTTTTTTGCAAATATATTGTGTAAAATATACACAACTTTGGTAAACAGTCAATTTAACATAAGAAATAAGTACTGAATTTTTTACACAAATATTATGTTCCAAATTTTTACATGTCTTGTGTTATTTTTACCAAATAAAAGTTTACATATTTTTCGTTTACATATTGTTTTCTCTGTGCAGTTGCCCTATACGGTTACCCCTTCGGACCACTTGCCCCAACAAATGATTCAGCACTTTGTCGAGATGGCACATTATTCAAGCACGCCTGTGACGTAATATATTTCTCGCTTAAATGTTTTAAAACATATCACCATTTGACATAATAATCAATAACTCCAAAACATTTCAGAAAAAAAGACAAAACTGCATTTTAGTTTTTAGCCATTACGTAGTTTTCTGTAGCCAGCGAGTATATTTGAATTCACAATTATACCGGCGTTCGGGTCCTACAAGTAGACGAGTGTCTTTAGATAAAATAAGAAATGGTATAATGTGTTATTTGCAAATTCATGAACTAGCAACTCTACCAAACGAATACCCGTGATAATGAGTTAGGTTGAAGCATTCTATAAATGATAATTTTTATCGCAAATCCAAACCACCAATGTCCCAAGTAAAAGCAACATGCGCCATTTACGGTCGTTACAACCATATGGTTTTAATCATATTTCGTAAAAATCCCTGAGCACACTACGATATAGCACCCATCAAATGCAATATGCACTTAGCACCTTAAGATGACTGTACTGCATGTGTACTGTTGCATATCTATCAATCATAAATTATAAAGTTCATTAAACATGATCTAAACCCCATAAATCGCCCATACTATCTGTGAATGTTCAATAAGTCACTCAAGGAGGTGGCTTCAAAGATTTGGAGAATATCACATGTGTAAATACCCTAAAGTTGCAAATGTTCTGGAATGTAGAAGGTAAGGATATATGTCAAGTTTCAACAGAAGTCGTACTGTTCAAAAGAAAGCAGTATACCCATACAATTACAAAATCCTTTATTTCGGACCAGTTGCCCCATAGGACCAGTTGCCCCATATTCCTCTAACTCTTGATTTATTTAACTTTGTATCTAAACAATTATATTATTGCTCGATAAGTAAGTGATTAAACTTGAGATCAGTTTGATAATGATAGCAAAAATTGTTGTAAAACCATTAACCAGTGTGCCCAACAATTTCTCCTTTGCACAGTTTCTTTATACATTCAGAGATGTCACTTTTAGCTTGTTATAGCTAGGCTAATATACAATTGTAAGCAAGTTTGCGACCTCTTTGATTTCAGGCTGGTAACACAATCCCATAGTGCATTTCGTTAAAACAGTGTCAATTATTTTTTCTTTACTCGATAAACGTACAATCTCGTACTTTGACTGCAATGTAATCAACTAGTGTCGGTTACCAGCAAACATTTCATTTCAAACTAGTGGAATAGGTAGTTTTACGTTCCGAATGTAATAAGTATGACGATTTTGTATGATTAGTGCAAAGTTCACGCCATTGGAAAACTACATCACTCTCGTTTCAGCTACATCGTTAGCCTCCTTTTCGGAGCGCTAATTGCTCTGAGCATGCTCAGTTGGATAGCACGGCATTTTTTTGACGTAAATGCGCCAATTATGAATACCCTGTGAATAACGTCTATTCGGCACAATCATTGTTCATATAATATTTCTAGGGGTCTTCCAATTGAGAATGTTGGTCCTTGGTATCAATGGAAGGAGGACATTAACTACAGTGCTATATCCCCCTCCTCCTCCCAATATTAGAATCCTGTCGGTTGAGACTATTAGTTATCCCCTGTTTGTTCATGCAATACGGCAAAATATCTATGGCTTGTTTCTAATATCACATGAGGCGATAGCCGAATGTGATATTGGAAACAAACCATATAGATTTTCCGTATTGTATGAGAACAAACAGGGGGTAACGAATTTATCATTTAGTAGACATGAATGCATTTTAAAAAGTAAATGAGGAATAATTAAACTTGAAACTCTAAACACTTAGAACAACTAAAAACATTGTTGTCAATTCACCCTACCCTAATTCACCACTTGGAACCCAAAACACTGGGAACCACAGAAATGATACCGGGAACCAACAAAGAGACAGGACAACCCCACATCCCCCATCACCTAAGCTCCCAACCCACATCCATAACCCAACACCGCCACTCTTTCCACATCTAACCCCTAAAAATGATAATGGATCAATCCAAACATTTATGTAACCAATCAGAGCTGTGATAAAATTACTAGACTAATACGGGCTCATATCAGTCATCAGATACAGAATAATGATAAATTGCTCTGGTAATACGGGAAAATATTCATTGGGACATTAACCAATCACATTTCAGGATTCATGTCTACTAAATGATAATGAATCATGTCGGTTGAGATTGTCACTGTCGGTTTAGATTGACAATCTAGACTGAAATTGCAATTGGTACTGTCAGTTAAGATTACCATTGCGGGAGGTGACATAACGTGCGATATGAATACGTGAAAGGGTATCGATTAGTTCTTAGTTCGTTACCGTGATATTACGATCAATAATTAATGTTATTGGTATCTGCAAGCTAGAGCAGAGCAGAACATTAGCAGTTTGACTCACGTTTGGTAAACAAGTTACTATAAAGCAGGTAAGTGTGCAAGTGAACCTTGGTGATTCTCTCTGTAATTCTGCCATGGTAACACTTATTTCCAGGAGGTATTGTTTAATATTTCTAATTAAAAAAAAATCAAAAAAATCCGCGTGCGATTATTAATATTGTTTTATATTTAAATGCAAATGCTAGTCTGTCATTTATGATGTAATTTATGATGGCTTCGGTTAAAAGCATAACACTGCTTGGCTTTTCAGTTCATGATGAATATAAATAAAACATTTGCAACAGCCTTTCGTAAAAAAGAGCGTTACCCATTTATCATTGATTGATGTTTTAAAGTATTTGATTGTTACATATCAGATTTTTTAAACCCCCGTTATTCCGAGTAAATTGTAAACTGTAAAGATCCTGTATATAGCTAACATGTGCCCGACGTTTTGGAAATTTGGGTGTATGTTCGTGTAAGCTGTCATTCATTTTTGACATATTCGGCACAAACATGTTTAACACTTGCCATGCGGCAGGCGGCTGCAGACGACATTCCAAAATTTCACAAAATTATTGAATTTCATTACCATATTCGGAATCACAATGACAAATGCATTGAAATAAGTACCAACATGCCTAGTATTGGTCCAGTAATCCTTGAGATAGACCCTGAAATTTGGGAAAGGTTTCTGAAAAATCTGTTTTTTATATGGTAAAACTAATAGCCGTGTGAAAAGTGTTAAGATCTTAGGTGTCAAAGGGTTAAGCCCGAAACGTCGTGCATTACATTGTGCTCCGTTACACCTTTAGAAACTGTAAGTTATAAGAAAACGGTAAGATTTGTGATGATTCTTTTACAGCAGAGTATTACATTTAATGTAGTGTAATAACTTTCTTACCAAATATGGGATGCGGATGTTCAACACGCCCTGAGGTGGTGGATATTCAACGCCGACAACTGATTCAAGAACCAAGGAAAGGCTTGGCAGCGAAACAAACATCTACGGGAAATACAATCAACGTAGACCCTTATCATAACGGAGAATCACAGAGGTATAATCGGATTATTACTCAAGGTTAAAGGCACATTAAGTGGTGTTGAAAATTTTAAATGATTAAAAATTTACTTCAGAATTCAAGATGAACATTAAAAATGGACATTACTGTTGTTTCTACCAGCAAAAACACAGCAAAACTTGATTAAAACAATATCATCGCTATTTATTGAAAAACGCCCTCTATGCAAATATGGTTCGCATCACGCGTACTGCAGGGGGATACTGTCGGACGTAAAATGCTCGTCCCGCGGGACGAGCATTTTTAAAATCGACGTTTCCTTGTACATAGAGGGCTGATTTTTCTTAATCCTTATAGGTGTAAGTTCATACATGTAATACAATTATAAAAATATACTAATCCCAGTTTTTATCATAATTGAGGGCGCATCCTCCAACACATCTCTTAGTGCCCCTTTAACCTAATTGGTCAGACAGATTGATACATCCTTCTTTGCACCAATCAGACACATTGTTGGAATAATTGTATCTCTGATAAAGATTTGAGTGAAGTATTTAGAAGTGTTCATTTAATTGGTAATTCAAATCGGAATATCTTGTAATTTACCAATCATAAACGATGTTAGACAGGTATACGCAGTGCGCAAGGGGTTAAAATTACATGTACTAAGATTTAAACAAATAAGCTGAAGGGGTCACACCACTAAATAGGGCTCCATCGAGATATGTATAAAAACACTGATATCAAACTCTGTTTTAGACCACTAAATTGCGAAATTGGACCTTGTAGAGTATTTTTTTTCTTAGAAAATAGGTAGGTGAGCCTGCTCGATTTTCCAAAATACGCCTATGAAGTTGACTTCCTCTCTGACGAGCTTGAAAATGTCGCCGTAATCGCCAATGTTTCCAGTAAAAAGCACAAATTTGAAAGATCTCTCAAAATTTATCTAGATGATGTTCACAGTTTTAATATAGTCAGGGTGCATGTGGTGATGTCCCATTTATCATAATTAATCAAAAATCATAGTCATTTGCGCAATTGTATCACTATCAAGCCTTAATTAAGGATTTTGTGATGCATACTTTCCGATTCTAGTTTTAAACACCAGCCGTAAGGGTAGGGGATACCCCATTTAGTGTAATGCACTCTGAATTGTTTCATTGTCATAAGTGTTTACCTCGATTTATATGCATTATGTATTATCATTTATGTTAAAAAAAGCTTTTAAACAAGTCTTCTAAAAAAATTGGACGAGACGCCATTGAAGCATTAGCTATAATAATACATGCTTTGTATGCGATACAAATTATTTATAATTCTTATGAATATTTTTAAATTTAAAAATAGTTTTTTCAACAAAAAACAACAACATGTTTTTATCAATTCAGGTCATTCAATTGATTTGATCATAACTAAATATTTTTATTTCGATTCGCTGTAAAGCGTTACCAACTGTTTTTCAATCGAACGACCGGCACGACGGCAATCGAATACAAATAATACACCATCATACACCATCAACTCCATGAAGCATGACTCAAACAGTCATTAGCATTGGTTGAAAGCTAGAATAAACCTGGATGTCTTATTGACTCATCCAATCAAGACATCCTTATATATGAATGTCTTCGATAAAATCAACAACATATTGATACAATCCCTTTCATTGGCCAAAACCGATAACACCTTTAATATTTACGCTGTTTCGTTAATCCGCATCCTCCTAAGGCATGTTAGGGGTGGTAAATAATAGTGGTATCGTCAGCAAATCTTTTCGCATAAACATATATTACTCATAGTTTTTGTATCCATTTTAAATGAGAGCAGACGACCTACGGAAGATAAATCAAAGAACACTATTAGCCCGCTAATTGCGAACCATAAGACGTGGAAAGTAGAGGATACATTCTGGGAAGGAAAGAAGCGTGTCATTCCAGATTATGGTCGAATCAGGGACATTGTGGACAAACATGCCATTCAAGTAAGTGTACTAAATTACGATGAGTAACATTGGGAGAAATATTTAATTTAGCTTATATGTACAGACACACAAAAAGAATCGATTTCTCTCACAAAATCAAGTTGTTATTCTGTGATGGTATGTACTATTGATATCAATTAAAAAAAGGTACATAAGAACGATCTTGGTTAATCGTCTGCGCAAAGCTGTATTTATTTATTTATTTATCAATTCTGTTTCAATGATACATATAATTATACAATAGCATAAATATTTACCAAATGTAGATGATAATAATAATAGTAATAACAAGTATATGTACAATGTAACACTCGATTTAAGAAAAAAAACACTGACAATATAATGTATATGTTCTGATTGTTGGTTCAATCAGGTGTTTTTTTAATATTATTTTAAGTGAAGGGGCATCAACATTGTCGCATTCCAAAGTTTGAGTTACTATTACTCCAATGCTTCTTATTTTAGAGGCGCAAGGTCATAAGAAATTTGCTCATTAGGTAGTGCACCAACTTACTCGGTGGTTAACCACCTATGGCAATAATTCATCACATGTTGGCCCATAATTTCTAAACGGGACATTGCTGGCCCCTAAGATTTTACAGAAATAATGAGAAAAATATTGGGATTCTTCTGATAGGCCTATATCAAAATATATTGATGTGAAAAAAATTCAGAGCATACATACAGGCCTACATATAAAACACACGACAGCATCGTAGTTGGTCGTAAATAAAAGAAAGAAAAAAGAAAAAAAAGAATAAAAGGTTTCTCTAACAATGAATTGTCTTATTAAATTATTATAATTTCCCGTCCAAATCACCCCCGCGATTCACTTAATCGTTTAATGATCGTTAAGTGAAACAATCGCGGGGATTCTTCTCTCTAAAGCCCTCTCTTTGAAGCTCTGTTTATAGGCATTGTTAATAAGTATACTTAAACACAGCAAGGGGGATATTATTTATTAAAAGTCATTATATTTCCCAACCAAATCACACACGCGATACACCTATCAACATATATATTGCCGTGTGTTTTGAACTGACCACCCAAAAAGGTGGCGGCGTTGCATTATTTGGTGACGAATCATCCATCTCTCTCTCTATTAACTCAACAACTAAATATGGTAGAGCTATGGTTTAGGTGTCATTTGAAAGCCTATTTATCTAGCTACATTGTGTAAATAAATCAAGTATTTATATAGCCGTTTGGCTGAGATGATTGATTATGTTTCGAAAGTCAGGGTGGCGGTGGTGGCGGTGACGCTGTGTACAATCTCTATGGGGAATATAGAAAATGTTCCAAATTCTGCGTTCAATTTACAATAACTCCTCATCTATGTATAATGGTTTTGCTCTCATTTTATAGATTGTTTTATATTCTATAAGTTTCTGTTTCAACAAACGCGTCAACTATTACGTGACAATTGTAATCACGAATCGATTGCATTGTCCTTGGCTTTCTCCCTACTCACTACACAGTGAACTTGCCCTAATTCATCGGTTATACAGGGTGACCCAGAAAATGTTGAACCCAAAAATCACAAAATTCAATATTTTCTTTTACCATTAAAATAACAAAATATTGCATAACTCGTTCACCAGCTATGTGCACCATACATTTCATCATCATCATCGGTCGTCCTTGGACGGAACGATGGAAGCAGCTTAGTTGCCTCCATCATTCTTTCTTGGCTATTTGTTTACTCCATTGGTGCGCCACGCCTAGTGGAGGTATGTTTATGAATACATATTATATGTGTGTGTACAGACACAGACCGGGATGATCCCCTACTCTTTACGAAGGAGTCTGTGACCTTTTAACATACATTTAACTTTCCGAAACATTTTAGATCATAAAAATAGGCCACACGAAACTTAAAATACGTGTAATTTTGTAAGAAGTGTTGTTTTGTAGTGCAAAAAAATGGTTTCATGCTACATGAGCAGAACAAGTGCCTCTTTGAAACCATTTCTTTCCGATTTTTATTACTTTTATCAGGATCTTTTGATGTGACTGTAATGTATATCAGAAGTGAATTGTTTAAAGATCAATCCAAACACTTTAAAGCAACTAACACCCGTTCCAGTTGAACAGTTTGAAAATGTTAATTGGAAAAATACAGATCAAAAGAAAAGATTACTTAACTCACCGTACTTAGAGCAGAATTAAGTTTCATATCTGAACCAAGTTACAATTTCTTCACTTTTACAAAAGGGCGAAGAAAAAAAACCTGTCACACAATAAAGTGTATCTTAAGTTTGGTAAGGCCAATCTACATGATCTAAAGTTCTCCAGAAAGCTGAATAAATTGTTTACATAACTGTTGAAAACAGATTGCCATATTTATTTTACTTATTTTCATTTTTCATTTTTTTTTCTTCTTTCAGTTTGTGATTTTTGGGTTCAACATTTTCTGGGTCACCCTGTACATACATGACTATAACAAAAAGAGTATTTAACCGATGACAGCAAAATTATGCATTTTTGGAAAGCTCTCAAATAGGGGAATTCAAAAATGCCGTTTAAATCAGGATAGGGTGAATAGCCAAAAAAATATGTGTAAACTCTAATAAATATGAAATGTAAACGTTTGTGCTCATTCACTTCCCAATATAGTAAATTTCAACAAGTTACTCCTGAAACCCATTATGTTCTGATGGGTAAATTGTATGAGGAACTTATATGCACAGTAAAATCATGATTGGGATAGGAATAAAAACAATAAAAAAATAATATTGAGCTTTAACCAAAATATGGGGGGGGGGGAAATAAAAAAATCGATATTCTTTGAACATTCTTAATCACAACATGTTACCATTAGGTTTTATGCAAATTCCAATAGCATATTTGCATTCCTTTTGAGATTACCGGTCAGAAAATATATACTTTTTATGGGGTAGAACAAGTAGTTATTGCGATACGCTAATTCGAATCTCAGATGGTGTAAAATGGTAAAATCTGTACATGCAACGGTAAGGGTGGCGAGTTCAAAACACATGACCATATGACTATAATCAAAACAATTGTATTGACATTTTCTCAACCCGTGTTCAATCAATCAGGTTATAATTATGGCCATGTGTTTTGAACTCACCACCCAAAAAGAGTGGCGGCGTTGCATTTATGGTGACGAATCATCCATCTCTCTCTATTAACTCAACAACTAAATGTGGTAGAGCTATGGTTTAGGTGTCATTTGGAAGCCTATTTACGTAGCTACATTATGAGAATAAATCAGGTATTTCTATAACTTTTTTGGCTGAGATGGTATTGATTATATTACGAAAGTCAGGGGTGGCGGCGGTGGCGGTGGCGCTGTGTACAATATCTATGGGGAACATAGAAAATGTTCCCAATTCTACGTTCAATTTACAATAACTCCTTATCCTTGTATGGTACAAACATGATTTTGCTCCCATTTTATAGATTGTTTTATATTCTATAAGTTTCTGTTTCAACAAACGTGTCAACTATTATGTTACAATTGTAATCATGAATCGATTGCGTCCTTGGCTTTCTCCCTATTCAATTCACAGTGAACTTGCCCTAATTCATCGGTTTTACATACATGACTGTAACAAAAAAAAATTCAACCGATGATAGCAAAATTATATATTTTTGGAAAGCTCTTAAATTGGGATAGGGTGCACACTCAAACAAATATATTTGTAAACTCTAAAAAATATGGAATTTAAATGTTTGTGCTCATTCACTTCCCGATATAGTAGATTTCAACAAGTTACCCATGACAACCATTATGTTCTGATGGGTAATTGCATTATGAAGTAATATACACAGTTAAATTATGATTGGGATAGCTAGGTATAAAAAATATTATTGAGCTTTAATCAAAATATGAAAAAAATCGATAATTTAACATTCTTAATCACAAAATGTTATCAGAAGGTCCTATTTAAATTCCAAAAGGATATTTGGATTCCTTGTGAGATTACGGTTCCGAAAATATATACATTTTATGGGGTAAAACAAGTAGTTATTGAGATATGCTAATTCGAATCTCAGATGGTGTAAATTGTAAAAATCTGGACATGCCACGGGAAAGGAGGCGAATTCAAAACACATGGCCGTATGAGAGATTGTTTTTTATTGAATCTATAAGATACATCTACGCCAATTATAAATCAAAGAGTCCCGAAAATGAGCTTTTGTTTGTGCACAGTAATTTATTCCATAGGTTTTTCTGAAACCCGAAAGACCATTTAAAAGGTTTGCCGAGAGCGCAGTTTCGATGACAATCAAAGTCGTTGGTTCCAAACAGTTATACCTGTACGCGGTAATGCAATAGAAACCGAACTACCGTCGGGCATAAAGATTCTTGACTCCTCTTGAGTCATTCGTTCGTGTCATATTCGGCATAAACATTAACTTTTAAGTTATTTTCCAAATATATGACTTGTATTCAAGGATTAACTAAATTACCAATGATAGATTTAAAACAATGTTATCAATGAAAAATTGATAGAATCATGTCTGTTTCTTAGGCTTCCAAATACATTGAGTCTCTTTTGCATTTCCAAGATGGCTACCATATCATTAATATGTGGGTAGGTCTGGGAAATATATTTGTACTAATTAACAATTCCGAGGATGAATGTTGTGGTTTACACGTGATCAATATCCAGCCTATGCTAGAACAGATCATGTATCGAAATATATATTTCTGAGATGTACCGAGTCTGGATCTCTTATACAAGACGTAGGTAAGATTGTATTGAAATACTTGTGGATGAAGCAGAATCAGTCCCAACTGCGGAAGAAAGGCTACTCCTCAGCAATGTACTACATACCTGCAAAATATCCGATATCACAAACTATCCCACAGTCTTCATCATTTACCATTATTGTATTCTTCGTTACATAGACCCCGAGATATCTCAAGGACAACAGCGATAAACTCGTATCACATTTGATCAGCATTGCTCGATCTGATCTAGAGAAGTACCGAGTGATTTTCCGCTGGATAGCTCATCACATCGAGTTGGACTTAAGTGCTATTAACGAAGAACCAGATATCGGAGACGACTCACCAGAAACTGTACTGAAAAAGGGAAAAGGTCGAGATTTTGATCGACTGTTTATTTATCTCTGTCGGTAAGAGAAATACATTGTTTCATGTACAAATATCAAAACTCTCTAACCCGAGATTTCTGGACTTTTACAGCTTACCCTACCCCAGGTTGTAGTTAATTAGTTTCGTGCAAACAGTGCTAAATCGAATATATATATATCAATGTAGCTATATGAGCATGTGTGGTCTAGTGGATAGCATGCAGGTCTCACAATACAAAGGTTGTGAGTTCTAGCCCCGATACAGCCAACATGTTTGTATCCTTCGGCAAGGTACCTCGTGGTTCTGAAGTCACGTAGAACTGGTGGTCCCGTGCATCGAAAGAGCACGTTAAAGGTCAGACTCATTCGTAAAGAGAGAAGGGGATCATCCGGGGTCTGTATCTGCACACACACACATAATACATACCTTTACTAGGCGTGGCGCACCAATGGAGTAAACAAATATCCAAAGAAACACAATTTCCCTCACTTATAAGCAAAAAACCGGGTGAAATTCCGATATTTGGAACTTTTTTAGAGAATATTTCTATTTTGGCCTATATTTCACTGTCCAGCGAATACGGCGGGATTTTGAGGTCGGCCATGTTTGGTGACGGGGGTCATTATGACGTCATGCGTGGGAAGAATGATGTATTTAATCCTAACTTTGTGTGGAAAAATGAAGTAGAATGCATTTTTCGTTTGTCTTTGGTGACCCTCTTTGCTGCACAACCAAATTTACCTGTTTGTCCACGAGCACAGTGATTTTCATTTGAAATGGCACACATTGCATTTTCATATTTGAATATCCCGCCAACAAAAAAATGGAAAATGGTAGTTTTTTATTAAAATTTAGAACATTATACGCTTTCATAGCATGGTATGATTATAATTGATTATGCTAACTCACATGTAAACAAGAAAGGATGCATCAAATTCCAATAACATCACAAATGAACCAAAAGTTTCCAAATTTGAATGAGAGACACATTTGGCGATTTGATGCATATTTTGGGTATCTCGTAGACAAACGTGTGAAATGGGTGCACTGGTCAAAAGGTTTACCAAAGGCAAACGGAAAATGTAATCGACTTCATTTTTTCACACAAAGTTAGGATTAAATACATCATTCTTGCAACGTTTAAAAAAAATTAAAATTCATTTTGGTTTTGAAAACAAAATGGCTTCTTTCCACTATTGCAGTCTTTTTGACTCCCCTGTATATGTTAACTCCTCACAAAAAGTATCGAGACACTTACACATGATACAATAATTAACGGACCGAAAGGGTATGGATTAATCGAAGCCATTAGCCCAGTGCATCATTTTGTTCTGCGTATTTTGACACCTCGATTGTTGAGATCTGATGTTGCGAAACGGAGTTATTGTCTTTTCAATGGGCGAAGGTGCATTACTGTTTTGAATGATCAGGTTTATGCTTTAAGGCCCTGTCACACCATGACGTATGGGATAAACGTATGCACCCCTATACAAAAATAGTTCAACAATTGTCAGAGTCCAAGAACGTCCAAGTTCCCAACGAATTGCAATATTTTGGTTTTTATCAATGCTAGATAGCTATTTTCAGCCGACGTACATTAACGTATACCAACTTACGATTAACGTACCTCTAACGTATGTCAGCGTATGTCAACGTATGTCTAACATACCACGAACGTACCGGGAACTTATGCAGAACGTGTGCTTGAGCACGCCGAGAAATTTTAAACATGCTTAATAATTGTTCTCGGGCTCGATGTGTTCCAAATTTTCACAGCGTATTACAGCGTGCTCTTAACCTTAAGGCCCTGTCAGACCATGGTGTATCGCCTGAACGTATACCAACGTTACGAAATATCGAAAAATACGTTGGTGTACGCTGATATAAGTTAAGGGTAAGTTGGGGATACGTCGTTTACGTTAAGCGCACGCTGTAATACGCTGTAAACATTTTAGAACACGTCGAGCCCGCGAAAAATTATTGAGCATGTTCAAAATTTCTCGACGTACCGTACTCAACGTGTGCTTAATACGTTCTGCATAAGTTCCCGATAGGTTCGTGATACGTTAGACATACGTTTACATACGCTGACATACGTTAGACATACGTTGACATACGCTGACATACGTTACAGGTACGTTACTCGTAAGTTATAGGTTGGACCAATATATTTATCCCTCTAGATATTATCCCTCTAGATATTTTAATAGTTATCATCTAGGTTGCGTTTACTTGAACTGGCAACACTTGTCCCGCCGTGTACGAAACTCAATTTCTACAGCGGCATAAGTCACGTGTTCGTTGTACGCCGAGGATACGCTGAGGATACGTCGAACACGGCAGACATACGCTACGAATACGTTAAGCATACGTTGTGATACGCTGTGATACGCTGTGATAAGTTTGTTATAAGTTAGTGATACGCTATCAATACGTTAGTCATACGCTATGTATACGTTTATAACGCTATGGATCCATTCCATCACTGATGTCGACTTTTCCTACGCAATTCGTTGGGAAGTTGGACGTTCTTGGACGTTCTTGGACGTTCTTGGACTCTGACAATTTTCTAGCTATTTTTTGAATACGTCGGCATACGTTCAGGCCACGTTCAGGCCATACGCTATGGTGTGACAGGGCCTTAACTTATATCAGCGTACACCACAAAACACCCACGTATTTCGATATTTTCGCATACGTTGGCATACGTTCAGGCGATACGCCATGGTGTGACAGGCCCTTTACACACACTGTTGTGAACAATGATAGTGGACACACAAAGAACTTATTTGACTTTCCATTTGATAACAATTGTGAATTTCAGAAAGGCCTGCTTGGAGTGTAGTTATGTTGTAGGCAAGACTAAAGGCCTTGGCCATGAACCAGCAGAATCTCTTTCCAAGAGCTCACTTAGTAATTTAGTTACTCATATCACTATTGAAGGTCAACGGTTTGCCTGCAATTGCGATTGGGCTGCTGGTCATGTCGGTAAGTGTACAGTAGTAAGCGTACGAATTAGTTGACTATATTTATGACATGAAAGTTTCACTCATGTACAATCTAGAATTACAAACTAGATAATTTACAATTTTGCATACGTACTTTGTAGACGTAATGTATGATCACTTACATGGATAACTGGTCCCGCACTTGTCAGAGATGATATATTTGCCTTATCAGTGGATAATAAAGGGCTTAATTGAACCAATTCGGTCTCGCAGGTGATAGCTTTCGATAAGCGTATACAAGAAGAATCATAGAGCGTGTTTCTACTGGGGAAGAAACCGCTAAAAATCGGTAAGTTTTCCCAGTAGAAACAGGCAGAACCCGCTAAGAATCTATATTTTTGGTAATCCCATGGCCCAAAAACCTTCACAAACCAGGTTTGGAACCGGTAAGAAGCGGCAAGAAACCTAGAAACAGAAAGGCGATTAATCTAAGCGGTTTGTGCCGTGCGCCGTGTCACGTTGGGTTATACACAGTGTGAAGCAATCTTTTCCAGGTGCGGTGGCTTTGTTTGGTATTACCAAAGGTCAAATGTCGTGGCCCATCGACTAGGATCGATACACTTAGCGGTAACTTTTCGCGAGTAGAAACAGGGGGAATTAAAAAATTACCGTTTAATCTTAGCGTTTACTTTGCAGTGCCCCAGTAGAAACACGCTCTGATGCAGTGATTACTATAAATGACATGAACATTCCAAGCATAAAATATTCGGAAACAATCTTACGGTTGTCGAGGCCAGTAAACGTTCTCATCAGTAATGGTAATTGTTGATCGTTCAATGCCTGGGTCCTTTCCATGCTACGTCACTAGATGGTGTGAATTTAAAGACAAAAATATTATCAAGTGATATAAAAATTGTACACTTGTTCCGTTAAGACGTTGATCACTGTAGCGTCCCGTGTCTAAGGCACCAGTACCCCGTTGAAGTTCCTCTTATCCGTAGCGGCACCGGCAGATTTAACATCTCCCCGATATGAAGGGATAATTTATCATCACAAATCAACCAATCATTACAGGCTACGGGAAATGCCCTCGGGATCTTTATGGGACGAAATAATAACACTGTCATCAGCATATAGAAGCAACTTGTTGTGCACTGATGTTTCCATGTCATTGCTGTAACAAAGATTGAGAAGAGGGCCCAGTAAACTTCCCTGTGGTACACCACGATTGAAATTGGAATTGATGCCATCAATGCACACCAGCTGCTGGCTATTAGATACATACGATTTAAACCAGCTTGGGTCAACTTTCATAGCCTCCAGTTTCTTGCAGAGAATTTGATGGTTTACGCTGTCGAAAGCTTTTTAAAAAGAGACTCGCGTGATATCCAAACACTAGCTGACATTGCCAACACGCTCCCTGACTATCAGGTCTTTCATGATCCACGAAAAGATTGCAGAGGTGGAGGCATTGCTGTAATTCTTCGCAGAGGCTTCGAAGTATCTGTTAACCAGACGTCCACATTCTCTTCATTTGAATATATGGACATGACAATATCTTCGAAGCTACGGCAATCATTTAGGCTACTTGCAATATACAGACCACCACCATTATACGAAAAATAATCGATTAAATGAGGACAAAGTCAACAATGCGACATTCTACCGCGAGTTTACTACATGGCTTGAGACCATGTCCACCGTCCAATGTAAAGTGTTGTTAATCGGTGATTTCAATTTTCACATAGAAGACGCGAACGACCGCGATGCTCTTCGTATGCACGATATCCGCCAGTCAGCTGGACTTCACCAACATGTCAATGGCAGCACCCACAAGAAAGGCTACACGCTGGACTTTATAATATCTCGGGATATAGAGTCATTTGCATCTAAGATCTCCATAGTGTATGGTTCTTCCTTCAGACCATTACGCAGTGAAATGTGAATTTGATATTTCTCGTCCTAAAGCGACCAAATGCACTGTACAGCAACGCAATATGAAAGCCATCGACCTCAATGCTTTTCGTCAAGATGTAGTAAAATCAGCTTTAATTCAATCGCCGGCTAAAGATGTTGACACGCTCTCCGATCAATACAACACGGTTCTTTGCGAGATTATCAACCAACACGCACCAGAAAAAACTAGAAAGATTGTGCTCTGTCCTCACGCTCCTTGGTATGAGGAGAGCCTCGGGTATGAAAAACAGCAAAAACGTGCTCTGGAACGAAGGTGGCAAAAGTCTTGACAGGGGTGTGCCAGTGAGCTTGCCGATCGGGTCCACTTTTAAATTAAAATTTGGTCAGCATAGAACTGGTGGCGCTATACTGATCAGGCGTGATTGTAGCAGACGACACGACGCTGGCCACGCGTCTCTCAGACGACCCAATAATATGTCAACGGGAGTGCACTATTTTTAATTATTTTTAACAGTTCATCGCCCGGTTAACGATGACAATTCTTCTAATTATGATGAATTTGTCAAAATGATAAGATTAACATTCGCGATTACGTGTTATTCACCTTATTCATTACGTATTCAACATTTAGGTTTCGCGTGGCCACCGTCGTCTGTGTAAATCCACAACGCCCTCAAACCTATGCTGACCAAATATTACGTTAAACCTGGTTAAACACTGTTAAACGCGTTAAACGCCGGTCACCGACACATTCCGATGAGTACCATAATTTATGTAATTTATGCAAACGGCACCGTTTTCGCTACGTGTGTTAGTATAGGACTTTCCTATCCGAAAATTAATAGTAGGCCTATCCCTGGTCTTGACTCGAGATTGGTAAGCAAATTTTCCACCAAAGCTGTGAAAACTACAAGAAGGAACTTGACAACGCCAAGGCAGAACACCAATTTAAGGTTGGTGACTGCGTACGGACTATTCTAAGGTTCTTGTTTGAAATCGCTGTCTTTGTTTTGATACCAAGGGATTGCCCCGAGGGGCGGCACGCCCCCGAGGGGAAATCCCGAGGTACCAAAACAAAGTCAGCGATTTCAAACAAGAACCTTAGAATAGTCCTTACAAAGTCACCAATCTTATTCATAACTGTCATTTAATGCTGATTAGCATCCAAATTGTAAATAATAAGTTATTCTAAAGGTTTATATTTTGACTTTGGAGTTCGTATTTTTGTGTCATTTCCTCCTGAGGTAAATAAACACCACCCCATTGAATAATGGATCAATCTAGGGGGTTCCCCAAGCATTGACCAATAGCAGAGAAGCTTTTATAAACATGATAAAGAACGAAGTACGAGATAGACCAATCACAGTTCTGCAGACTGCAACTATTATATGCATGTTGGGGGGCCACAAATTACAATCACAGAAAATAAAATAAACAAACAACAGAAGTTTCAAGTTAATTCCCGATCCTGTAAAGAATTCAGAAGCAGGAAACATCAATTTTGCCGATTGGATATAATATTATATGAAATATGACTTCATACCCTGGACGAATATTTCGTCTCAGATCTACCGGACGGTACGAATAAGTTTATGAAGCTATTTTTTGTAAGCTTATTTCATCATTGAAAAAGTCAACGCAAATGATGTCTCATAATCATGGATCCATGGATCAAAGTCGGATCACTTCAACAACCTTCTTATGTTTATGGTCAATTGATGGGGAAATATAATCAAAATCGCAGCTAAATCGTGTTGTCTTTGTATTACCTGCTTGTAAGTTGTAGAGACGACGTTATTCGGCATGTTCGGTGAGTAAATCATGAAATGATTGATGGCCGCCTAGACCTAGGCCTACATTGATATTGATGACTCAATCATGTGAGTCTTTTTGACAAACAAAAGTATAATGTTTTGCCCTAGTATTAGTTGCAGTGTTAGTGTTTGTCAAGTTTTGACAAAAATTAAATGGATTGTCATGTGTCGTAGACGGGATGGCTATTATAGGCCTAGCTAGGAGTAGGCTCGTACGTCGTAGGCCTAGTTTCATGTAGCCTAACATTTTGTTAATCTTGTCAGTTTCGGTTTTACAACAAAAATGGATGATGCCTGATTTCGATTTTGAATACGTTTCTTGAATTGAAACATTATAAAGTCACCTTTGTCTGATGACACTGATGAGACATATCCCTGCCCTGTTTTTATCAGGGGTTTTTTGCGTGCCAGTCAAATTCTTATTCTAGTTTGTTAGCCCTGTAAAGTGTAACTGTATCTGAGTGTAATCAGATTTCAATTTCACTGATGCTTGATTATTGATACGGCCGTGTTTGCCGGTGACAGACACACAACGTTATGAGCGGTGTTTAGCTTACAATCGCTTGACATATGACATACATTGTAGGCCGACGTCGTCGACTTGTGGTGTCATAGGTCCATGAAGAGCGAACATGGTGAAGCTTACAAAATTTCACCGAGTCTGCTGAGGGACGTCCAGTTACCAGTATCTGTAGGGCAGGCTAGCCGCTGCGATGGCGGTACAAATAAACGCCCGTTATTCAAAACCATGCAGACCAAATTTGCCGTTCATCATTGAGATTTTACAACGATATAAAAATGATGTTTTGGTGTGTTTTCTGTTTGGCCATCTCGAGACAGTGACGTAACTGAACAGGCGCAGCTTTTACGCACGCGTGTGTATCTTCCGCCTTTCAACGCTCGTGTTTGTACGCCAGCGCCGCGAGTATGCGCGCGCGTTATGTGATGCAATTAGTAGAATACGCGGTTACGTCACTGTCTCGAGATGGCCAAAACAGAGTATAGTATTTATTGTTGAAAGTACCGCCGCGAGTCGAGTAGTCGTGTCATGTGTATCCATGTTCAGGGCCCACTCAAGCAAACATCTGCCTCTTGTTACCATACGACGTCACTCAAAACGCCCCACCCCCAGGTCATTGATGCGCGTACAAGTGAATTTTAGAGGTCTTGGCAATATATCAATAACCCGCGTTGTGCGTTCGCGTTTCAATATAACGATCAATTTGAGTGGAAGCGCGATGGTACGCACATATTCAAAAGTTATGAATGTTCCACAATTTCCAACTGTGACGCGTGTCGCAGTATCTCAACTTAAAGAGTACTTAAAGAAAACGACCTTCAAACAGTAGCAAACAATCCGCATATCGTGAAGGATACAGCACAGAAACTGCTCTTCTTCGAGTCACAAATGAACCGGTGCAGACAATAGCCAAAGTTGACGAATCAGTATTGGTTCTACTGGATTTCTCGGCGCCTTCGATACCATCGACCATCAGGTATTGATCACTCACCTAGGGACAGGTACGGAATCAAGAACAAAGCTCTTGATTGATTCTCCTCTTTTAGAGAATCGCAGCCATACTGTAGCCATTAAGACACAACTGTCTGATTCGCTGCCTCTGACATTCGGCTACCCACAAGGATCTGTCGCAGGCCCTGTAAGATTTACCGTGTACAGTGCCCCTATCGAAGAAGTTGTTGCTCCCAGTGGAATCCAATGCATGCTGACGACACACAGCTGCACATTTCAATGAACAGAAATGAATGCATTTCCAAACTGGAGAAGTGTCTCGTAGACGTCAAATCTTGGGACTCTGTGGAATAAACTTCAACTAAACAATAGCAAGACGAAGATACTACATTTAACATCGCGGAATGTCAACTATACCATCTTGCTGGTGTTCAAGTTGGAGACATTTCTGTGAAACCATCGTCATCTACTCGCAATTTAGGCGTTACAATCGATATGCATAACTATGCATAACGCATGTAAATATTGTATGTCGTAATGCCACACATGCTAAAAGATGCATCGGAAGTATAAGGCACTACCTTGACCCAAAGACTACAGACAAACTTGTCCATGCCTACGTCTCATCGCGATTAAATGCAACTCACTCCTCTACAGACTGCCTGACAAAGATCTCATGAAGCTACAGCGAGTGCAAAACACTGCAGCAAGACTGGTCCCGCGATCGTAGAAACATACATGATAGTGTTTCTTAGATCATGCGTGGTCTCCATTGGAGTATTATTTACAAGATTTGCTTAATCACCTACAAATCTCTGCACGGACTTGCTCCAATGTACATCTATGATCTCATCAAGCCCTACAACCCCTATCGGTCTCTCTGATAACACATAACCTTGTAAAACTTCCTCTTCGTCGTCCACGCACAGCGTATGGCAGGAGATCATTTGAAGAGGCAGCCTACAATGAATGGAACAGTTTACCTACACACATAAGACTAGCGCCATCTATTAATGTCTTCAAAACCAACCCAAAACCTTCTTATTTGTATATATTTTTTTTCACGTGCAATATCATATGGTGGATTTAGAAAAATGACATTGTCATAAGATCCTTGCAATTCTGCTTTATCTCAGCAATCATACGAGGGTCATTCAATAAGTTCTACCTCCTACCTCCTACCTCATAACTTTATTATTATATAAGCCAGTCTTATCAAAAATCACACGATTGTAGCTTGGAACCTCAGCTACAAATCCAATGTAAATTGATCTGAGTACTTGTCGGACATGCAGTGAGAACCAAACCTCGATTTAGTGTGACGGAAACGGATGAAAAATAGCAAAATATCGCCGAAGTGCTTTTCAATTGGCATATTGTAAGTGGCAAAACATACCTTTCGGTCAATTATAACCGTTCTAAATGTAATATATCTCTTTAACAGACTGTAAACAATAAAGTTAACTGATTGGTTTGGAAAAAATATGTCCTCTGATTAGCCAGATCCAGGTCAGGACAACCATTCAGTCTACCCCTCCCCTTGAAAACCCTATAAAAGTCATATTTGACTTTCATGATAACTAAGCGATCTTCAATGTATCGAGCTAAATGGAGGGATTTAAAGTCTGTCAAAGCAATATTTTTCTATCATTGACTACCTGATTGACTATTCTGAAGGTTGCACATAAGTAAAATTCATAAAGTGACTATTATGGTAAAGATTTAACATTCGAGGCATCATTGTGGCTTAAGTTGTAACAACGAAAATTTGACTGATGGCAGTATTCTGGTATGCCAAAGGCATAGCAATACATTTGAGTTGATAGTACACTATTTGCAAGCCTACAAGAGTTAATATTGTTTACAATCTTATTAATACTGTAATATGTTCAGATATCATTCATTCATTTCCATTTTTAGTATTTAAATCATGCTCTTATATCTAACCATACAATTCGAAAAAACACCCGAAAACATGTGTATATTTTAAAGGTAATTGTCTGTGTCCGTTGTCCAAAATCTCTCTCTAGCTTTGACCGCGTCATAACAAAAGTAAAACAGATATCAATTATCATTTACTACATATTTGTAGCTATGATTCGGAGCTATAACCATGACAAATGTCATGAGGTTGACATTAATATTAGCGATGTTATGAGGGAGGAGGTAGAACTTATTGAATGAATATTATTATTATTATTATTATTATTATTATTATTATTATTATTATTATTATTATTATTATTCATGTTGCTTTAGACATTTACACGTACGAAGACATGGTTTAAATACCAACGAAAATTGAATTTCCTTCAGTTACGTAAATAATTATCATATTACTATAATTTGGTATCTTGTAACAGCTAGAGATGACGACACAGGCAAGTATGAGTACTTCCGTGATTGGACCGAAACGTGGTTTCTCGCCGATCCGAGGGCCTGTGACGCTTTACATTTGCCGCTAAGGTCAGACTATAGCATTGATACCTCTGCTCTTCAGGCGCCAAGGTCGTATGCAACGTGCGCAGACTGGAATGATGAACCGACCAAGAGACATGCGTACTTTATATACAAGATGCAGTGCGTATCTCACACTCATGGGTTGATAGAAACGGATAAAAATGAGGTAGTTATTAGGTTAAAGTGTTTCTATCCGATGGATATATTCACCACCATGAAAATAGCCAAAGTTGGCGATGTGAAACCACTTGATCTGCCCAAGGAACGAGAATATGATAGGTGTGTAGCACGGTCCTTTCAAGGGGATGAGGTTGTCGTTAATGTCCGTTTACCTGACAAAGGTGATTATATCGTGGGTATCTTAGGTTATCCCCATGGAATGAATGATAATGTCCAAGAAGCTACCTATAGCTTAATCTTGGGTTATAGGGTCAGGGGTTTGGGTAACAGTCCATGTTCACTATTCCCGGAACGAAAAGGCAACATTTACGGCGCTACTTGGGATTTGCAGTTAGCTGGGATACACGTCACGAAGCCAACTAATCCTATTATGGAGACGGAAGAAGGAAAAGCTGTCATCGAGCTGGATAGAGGAGAATGCGAAAATGACATGATGTTTGATTTATATCACGAAAGCGACCCACTTGTAGATTTAAATGAATTCTTGTACCCTGAAACCGTGGGCAATAAAGTCAAGCTAAATATATCTTGCCCGAAAGCAGGAACGTACGCATGCGCAATGTATTGCGAATTTGATAATTCAGACAAGACGAACACCACCCACGACTTTGCGGGACAGTTTGTAATCGAGTGTCCCGAACCCGATCCGGACGCACGAGCACTGCCGAGCAGCTTTACCGGTCTGTGGGGTCCTGGGCTTTTTCAGGAGTTAGGAATACAGCTCTCAGAGGCGATGACAGCTTCAAGAATCCATACGATCAGCGGCGAAGCAAATATCGAGTTTCTTTTACCAAAGGGTATCAGAACCAGTCATGATCTTGTTACTGCCACTGACGAAAACATAGGAGCGACCCATCTGTATGCTGAAACTAAAGGTCGGAGAAATGGAGACAGGGATGTCAATCTTGAGATTAGATGCACCGAGGTCGGATATTATCGATTGGATCTGTTCGCTTCCGTTGACAGTGAACTTGTCATGAAGTTTTGTGGCCAGTGGCTTGTGATCTGTAACAAGCCATATTGCGGAGATGTCTTTCCTGAGTCGCATGGGTTATGGGGACCAAATAGATTTATTCATGAGTTAGGAATACAATTCTCAGAGTCGATGACAACTTCAACAATATACACGATCAGCGGCGAAGCAAATATCGAGTTTCTTTTACCAAAGGGTATCAGAACCAGTCATGATCTTATTACTGCCACTGACGAAAACATAGGAGAGACCCATCTGTATGCAGAAACTAAAGGTCGGAGGAATGGAGACAGGGATGTTAATCTTGAGATCAGATGTACCAAAGTCGGAAATTACCGATTGGAACTGTTCGGCAATGTTGACGGTGAATCGTCGATGAAGTTTTGCGGCCGGTGGCTTGTGATCTGTAATGATCCATATCGCGGAGATGTCTTTCCTGAGTCCCGTGGAATATGGGGACCAAATCTACACTCCCAGAAAGTCGGAGTTAAAGTTGTGTCCCCGACGTCCTCTACTATTCAAACACACGACGGAGAAGCAAGATTGATCATATACTTGGATATGAAATATTATCTTGCCAACAAATACATACACGGACTTTTTCACAATAACAAGAGAGTTGAAAATGAAAAGGAGTGTGTATACGCGATGGTCAACAATTACGAAGGCGCGTTTGTTAATATAACCTACAACATCAAACTCACCAAAAAGGGATACTACAAGCTCATACTCTGGGGTGATCAGAAAAGCTGTAGCACTATCAAGGAGACGGGTAAGTGGTTAATCAGGTGTGAGACGCCCTTTTATAGTCAGCTATTTCCAGAGTTAGATGGGTTGAAGGGCAATGCAGCTCGTAATGTAACATCAGAGGAAGACAATGTTTCTATGAAGTGTTCTACACCCGAAGACTTTCGGAAGAAAGGTAAACGGTTGATTAGTTGCGAGATGCCCTTTATTGGCGAGCTCTTTCCTGAACAGCATGGCGTATGGGGTGCTAATAGCCACTGTCGGGAGATGGGCTTGGAGGTTGTCTCACCATCATCGTCTTCGCTGACAACATCCGAGGGAAATGCGCAATTGATCGTTCGTATCAAGCAACAAGATTTCAATGCCAACACATTTACTCATGGTCTTTTCAAAGATGACTTCCGATTGAAAAAGAACACAGTCATGGCAGAAGTGATGTATAAACGGGGGATGGTTCTGATAACCTACAACATGAAGCTTTCCGCAAAGGGCTACTATACATTCAAATTATGGGGTGACTCAAAAACCTGTAAGACATTCCCTGAAGCAGGCGTATGGCTAATAAACTGCATCCAACCGTGCCGTGAGGCTGATATTTACCCTGAACACTGGAAACCATGGGGGCCAGATGAGAAGTTCAGGGACTTGGGGCTTAGTGTGAAGGACCACGATTCATCAACTCTTCAAGCAGTCGACGGAGAGTGCTCTCTCACGATTGTTTCTCAGCAAAGTTTTCGCACAACGTTTCATTTGAAAACAGTTGGTGGGCGAGAACTGAACACGGTCTCATCGAAACGAAGCTCAACTGGTACATCGACTGTATTTACGATTGAAGTGCCCAAAGCAGGTTATTATTCGTTTGATTTGTACGCGAGCAAAACGTCGTCGGGTAGTAGGCACTGGGTAGGAAAGTGGTTAGTTGTGATGGCAAAAAAAGATGACGAAGAGATGATTGATAACATTGTCGATCAACAAATGAAGGATGACTATAGCGAGCAGCAAGCGGTACAGAACAAGGACGAGGAGCAAGTAGGTCTAATTGGAGACGAAGATAAGAGTGAAGTGAAGGATGAGGTAGATGAGGAACAAAGGAAGAATAGCAACGCCGAAGCGCCTATACAAAGCGATGACGAGGAGCAAAAGATGAAAAAGAATAACGAGGAGCAAAGAGGGGAAACAATGACGAGGAGCAATAGATCGAAAACCGTAGCCAGGAGCAAACGATGTAAAACAATGCCCAGGAGCAAAAGATCAAAAACAAAAAAACATCTGGGGAGCAAAAACGGCAAACCGTGACGAGGAGCGATAATGGTAACATTAAAAAATATACAAACACTAGAACAGAGAGTAAATAATGAAATGAAAATGATCGAAAAATGGACAGAGGATAACAACATGGACGCGGGTTGTGTGGTGGATAGGTATAGAGGAGAACGTGATTGATGACAGAAGTACAGTTAGACTGATGGATTAGGTTCATCCGGTGCACAACATAATAATAACATATGAAATTGAAAAACAAAGATATTAACAAAATGACAGAAACGTAGAAGAATCGGGTCCCTGATTTTTTTTTTTTTGCGTGGATAAAAGTGACTTCTGCTGTGGCAACACATACTACTAAGTAACGAGAAGATTGCGTGTTTTGTTTTCGTTGTCGTAGACTTGATGTTAGGGATCACTATTAAGATTTGTCTATAATCTATCATAATACATTTGTTTATAAATGCTGAAATTGGTGCTGACCTCTTGTTGTCTATCGATATGTTGGTTTTTATTTCCGCACGGCGCAAAGTGAGTCATTTAATGAACTTATATCCACCATCAACATGATCAACCGTCAAAGTCCTACATGTAGTCCATGGGAATTAAATGTGACTTACTTCCGCGACAACCTCATCCCCAGAGTTACAGTGACCTATAATAATCAAATAAAAAGCTTCATAAGTTTAGTGTTAATTATAATGTAGTATGGTTCAGTGATTGCGATCAGTTAATGAAGTTTAACATGAGCTTAAACATATCGCGTCCTACTGAAATAAATTGTCATTACGGTTCCCTGCCCTGTATAAAATCCAACTTTCTTGACCACGTCTTTGATAAAATATCCAGGGTAATAAATCATCCCCTCCTACACCATTTATCTGATTTATTTTACACCAACTGTGTCTTGCCAGCATGCGTGCTACCATTTCTACCGCTATCCTAAGCATAGCTCAAGGCTCTTTAGTGTTGGCGTAACTAGAAGTCCTATAATACTACTTTTGAAAATGTTCTTGTGATAACAAATTCCAACTTTTAATTTCATTTTGTCATAAAAACTAGTGCTATATCATATTTTATAAAAACAAATGTTCAAATTTCAAGAAAAAAAATCACATTATATTATCTAAAGAGAAGATTTTAGTTTTAAAACTAGCCCAACTCTGGCGGAAAATCACAATGTGTAGAAAGTCATGTGGCAATACTGCAGCCCCTCAGGCCTGTTTCTAGTTGCCACACTCAAGGTTCCCCAGCATGTGGTCAATGGTGTTGGATGGATCAAACTTGGGCTTAAACCTTACAGGAATGTAATTTGGTTTAGTTTCAAATGTACGTTTCCATGCAAATCAGAGCATCAATCTATAGTTTGTCATGACCCTAACAAGCCATCTTTCTAATTACACGCGAAGGTCGAAAGTGGACTTAACCCGAAGAATAGATTGGTGAATTCATTGATTCTCAATTGATCGATTGGATTGGATTTTAGTAGGGATCATGACAATGATTACTTTCTTGCTCTCCTTTTTACAATACTTAGGATGTCAATTCGTTGGTATTATTTAGTGACGTATATTGTTTCGATTATCAAATAACTAATCATTTTTTGGATATGGGACTTTGTAAAAAGTTTTTAGAAAAACGATATTTTAAAACATCAGGTTATATAATGTATTCTTAAACAGCTAAGAAAGTTTAAGCAATCTCATTGGTTCTCAGAGAAATCGGCGACATCTCTATGAGACAATAGAACACGGGGAGGTGGGACTTACGTTTTAACAGCGCGACCGACCTTCACAATGCGTGGTTTGCTCCATAACGCGCACTTCTGCAGTGCGTCTTTAGCGCTTTTCCTGCGTTTATGCCGGCGCTGCGACGCTTACGCATGGTTTACTCATCGCATGTGATTGGATGGAATGTTTGTGGGCTATTCGATCCTAGCAGGGGTAAAAGTTGTCAAATGTGGACAATAAAATATACTTATTTCTTTGATAAATGTCTAAAGTATGATTGTTTAAGAATGAGAATAAAGGTATTGTTTTTAGACCGTACCCGTGTTATATTGTCTGACATAAATGCGTTCGATAGTATTATTTTTTGCGTAGAACAACTCCGCCTGCGGCGTCGTTGTTCTACTTAAAATAATACTATCGTCCGCATTTATGTCAGACAATATAACACGGGTACGGTCTAAAAACAATACCTTTATTCTCTAATTATTGACAACCATTTCTGACGACATTTGAATAGAGTGCTCAATACCGTGAACGGTAGAGCTTATATAAATTCCAAGGTATAGACCTTCCGGAATATTATCGCTACTCTGAGTTTCATGGACAATCCCATACAATCATGTTTTTTGTGTGGTTTTTTTTACCCCAATAAGGGAAAGCCGCAGCAAAGGCAAGCCCAAGCCACAGTAAAAAAGGGACAGGACAGACACAACCGGCCTCCCACTGTGGCCCCGTACAACAAATCTATGGGCCGTAGGCCTGGACAACCCAAGGGCAATCCAGATCTTACCCCGACCTGCCTACGCGGGAACTATATTTCTACTATTCGACTGAAGATTGGACAACATGGCCGTATGGGATTGTCCATGAAACTCAGAGTAGCGATAATAATTATTCCGGAAGGTGTGCTAAAGAACGCAGGATGTTGGTAAACAGCTCGTTGGATTCGCCGATTTTATAAAGGGGGAAATTTGTTGTTGTTTGATTAAAATGAATCTAACAAACTGCGTTACTTTATGATAACAGATAAAAATAACCAATTAACTAGATAAGAATGAGAATAAAATATAGTTCTTAGCTGCTTTGCTATATACGTTGCGGCGACCATACACAACTCCAACTATGGTACAGCCTATTATAAGACCATCGTTTATAGCAAAACAGCTAAGAACTATATTTTGTTCTCGAAATATTTAATGCTTTGAAATAATAAATGTATGCGAAGACATATATTTGAATCCTAATCGTTTTAAGATTAATATTATAAGATCAATTTTCCAAAGTATTTCATGTGTTTTGAAAACGAAAACTTCATGTTTTATCTTGGCATGTAGCAAAATCTTAAAGTACATGTATACATTTCTGCTATGTTTAGTTCCATAACGTGTATTTACATAATCTAAGAGAGTTTTAACAACTCCCCCATACCTTACGTAGGCCTACAGTAGCAAAGCGTTGTCAATTTGAGTTAAACAACGCTGCTGCTATGGGCAACCAGTACGCCGATCGAACCGCACTACGTGAATACTAGTGTGTTTACGCACTACGCGATAGTGCAGTCGCTGTGTGTTTTGTTTTTGGCAAGGTCGTGCCAACTGTTTACAACAACGTTTGAAATTAAAGGAACATTTTATTATTTTAATTTGGTCATTTTAGTGTTATTTTTTTCTTCTGAAAATTGAATGAAATTGTTAATAATGAAATACAATAATAAAGATATGTTCTTACTAGCATTGTCTATTTATGCAATGGCGTTCAAATCCCTGGTTGTTGTTAAAGGGATTAAATTATATTGCAGCGTATGTGCATCACCAATCGACAACTTGCGTTCCGCGCGTGCTTCGTGTTTATTTCACTCGGGCGTTGCCCTCGTGAAATATACCACGCAGACGCGCACATATAGATTTGTAATTATGTCGGTTTTGAGAGAGATAACAGATGGCTTATACGTGGTAATAATGCTATTTGAGTCGACTATTACACTTAGAGTGTATCATTTCTAAAATAATATAGGTATGTATGCTAGATCATTTTAATTTCGTTCGAGTCGAAGACAAAAATACATTTCCCCTTTTTAGTCTTTGTGTATAGTCATGATTACTCGGGATGGATACCAGTGGCGTACCCAGCTTTTGGAAACTGGGAGGGGAGGGTGGGGGGCACGACTATAGTTGATAAGTGATAAATACTTGCAAAACTAAAGATCTAGTAAATTATGGAAGGATCTTTATAAATGGCTCATTGATTTGAAGGTTGATGCCAATGTAACATACTAAGAGATGTGTTTTGGTATGAGCGCAAACGCTGACAGTTTGAATGTGGTATTATTGATGGCTAAAAGGTATATTTACAAATGTAGAGTGCATGAACGTCAGCCAATTATTCTTGATTTTAAAGGTTACATTATACACACTGAAATAATAGAAAATAATATTGCAGTTAAAGGTAGATGACCCGATCACATTTTCGTAACACAGAATTATTTCAAACATACGGAGATTTTCATATCATATGAAAGCTCGTATTTTTCTCATCATCATACTGAAATTTGACGGCCTAAATCGGTATAATTACGGAGAAATCGATGAAATAACGTCGAATTACCGCAAATGGTGGTAACCACCGATATAGTTTGTGTACTACTCAATGGGTACAGTTCACAGCATCTTGTGCGTCTAAAATAAGAACCATTAGAGCTATGCAACTCAAACTTTGGAACACGACTTTTTTAAGGATGACCTTTCATGTAGAATAGAAAACTGCAAGTTGAAAATCGGAACATCTACCTTTAAAATGACAAACTGAATTTCCAAGAAAAAAGTGGGAACCATTATTACGTGTTTAGTTTAACACTGACTATTTCATAAATATATAGAATCCAAATGCTAATGCTGTGTCTATATTTGCTGTATTTTTGTAGTGTTTTATATTTTTGTATTTTTGTTAACTTAACGTTGTATGTTATAAAATAAAATAAAGGTCCATACAAACGGGCTGGAAAAAGAAGAAAAATGATAGATAAGTGTGATTGATGAACTACAGTGCATTCGTACTTGATTCCAATAAGTACGAACACACTGCTAATGAATGAATTATTTATCATACACTTCGAAATGGATGGTATTGAATATGATAGCGATATCAATATCAGTTAATTTTATACTCATTCCGGGCTACAATAGAAACACCATAGATGGTATATTCATATAAATTGGACAAGACCACCAGATTATTATACACTAGTGTGTTTTAACACACTAGCTTTAAAAACGATTAATTAATCGTTTAATTAATCAATATCAATCAATACGTGTGTTTCTAGATTTACGCTTCTTCGAATGCACTACCGGAAGTCTAAAGCATCCAAGGTCAACATAATCGGTTACCACTAGCACCGTGTATTATCTAAGACGAGGCCACCGGTTACCACTACTGCATTACCTAAAAATGAGACCGATTATGTTGATCTTGCACGATCGACGTGAAGAACGGTGCATTATATAGACAATAGGAGGAGCTATATCCCCACCCATATTGGCCCACCCAGATTATCACAAGAAAGGTATGTTGTTTACGGACAGTGGAGGCCCGGGGGGGGGGGGGGGGGTCAGTGAACATACAAAGCGGGTACGCATCCGCCTCCAAAAAACAAAAAACCGTCGAAAACTGTCCAGATTTCACCACACGACGTCGTCGACGTCTCTCTGAAAAGAGGTACTTTTTAGGGGGCATCGCATTACAGCATCGAGGTATCGACGTTTAGGGGTACTAATTCTTAAATGTGTGACTTTTCAATAAACATGCAAAATGATGAAAAAAATCTTCAATATTTCCCTACTTTAATGTATATCCCATGCATATCTGTATGGATGTCGCATGATTATGAATTAAGATCATTTTGAGCATTACTATATTACGCCATTTAGGGGTGCATTATTAAGTGTTGGTAACGCCGTTTAGGGTAGGGTTTGTATGTGTTACGCCATTTAGGGGTATCAAAATAGTGTTCTGGTTTACGCCATTTAGGGTCCATTTCAGAGTTGCTTGAACGCGAATGTGTACCCGCTTGGTATGTTCACTGACCCGATCTGGTTAGGGTTAGGGTTAGGGTCATGTCCTGAACTAATTTGATCAATATGAGCCATTATGTTGATCTCAATTGTCATTATTATTTGTGATCCTCAACTGATTTTCTGATAATATATTTTGTTCAGTCCCTCACACATCTCAGATCTCCCCCCCCCCCCCCCCCCCCCACCCCCACCCTCACCCCGTTGAATTGTAAGAGATGTTATAACAGATGAATCGACTGTAAGTGTGATGGTTAAAATGTTGTGCACGTGGTATACTCACAACTCATATTAATAGAACGGGCTTATTCGGGAATATCATGTCTACAAATTAACCCGATTTACAATGGATTTGAAATCTTAAGTCAGCTCTTCGATAAATTCCAGCTCAATATATACGAAAACGGGTATCCAAGATGGCGCAGATAAAAATCGACGCCAACATCAAATTACACCTCGCGCGCGATTAGCCTAAACGGGCAAGGTGATCTCCGCGCATAAATTAGCAAAGAGCAGGATAATTTATTAGCGCTTAAGGGCACCTGCAACTATAAAAGGCGTACAATTGCAATAAATAATAAAATATCCCAAATTTATTAAATAAGCGATCCCGCTACACTGATAAGCTCTGGTACTATGTCTTCCGCAGTTGCCCTTCATTTTCCCCAGTGCCCTTGTTAATTCTTTCGCTGTTGTTACCTGTTTTGTAAAAGTTTTGTAAACCAATTTTTGCTCAATTAGATCAAGTCTATTGGATCTAGTCTATTGGATCAGGCCTATGTCTATTGGATCAGGCCTATTGGATCAGGTCTATTGGATCAGGTTTATTGGATCTAGTCTATTGGATCAGGCCTATGTCTATTGGATCAGGTCTATTGGATCAGGTCTATTGGATCAGGTTTATTGGATCAGGTCTATTGGATCAGGTCTATTGGATCAGGTTTATTGGATCAGGTCTATTGGATCAGGTCTATTGGATCAGGTCTATTGGATCTATTGACTTCTAGCCCCAGATGTTGGAACAAATCTAGGATGTGGTCTGACTCCTGCACTCTCGGAACATGCTAACAAAATCAGGTCGTCTAGATGTAGCGACAGAACACGCCATAAAATTCACAAAAGTCAAAGCTATAAAAGTTTAAGATATACAGTGAATGTTATTTACAAATCATAATCATCTTACGTGAACTTACACCCAGCATCTCGACTAAGAATTATGAAACTTTAAGCTATCTCGTACCAATCTGAGCTTCTAAATACAGAAGACATCACACGTTGTTTTATCAGTGCGTCCACACATCAAAAACTAAATTCCTGGAATTGTATGCGATTTCCTGAAATCGTCAAAATTTCTATATCCGTGGTACTTTTGTTTGTTTAACACTATGGAGGTATAAAGCATGGCAATGATATAATCAAGGGAGGGGTCGAAATTTAAATAACTTACAACGCCCTACAAAATCTAACGTGGCTTAAACTATTGTTAGACTATTGAGCACATGCGACGGGAAAGCCCGCCGTACAAGAAAATTAAGATTCAAATACGAAAGTGTTGTCACGTTTATATAACAACTACTTAATTATGAATAAGGAATATTCAAGAAACAAAAACAAACTTTAAGTTTGAAGTTCAATTCTTCTTAAAGGGGCAGTAAGAGATGTGTTGGAGACTGCGCCCTCAATTATGATAAAAACTGGTATTAGTATATTTTTATAATTGTATTACATGTATGAACTTACACCTATAAGGACTAAGAAAAATCAGCCCTCTTTGTACAAGAAAACGTCGATTCAAAAATGCTCGTACAGCCGCGACGAGCATTTTACGTCCGACAGTATTCCCCTGCAGTACGCGTGATACATAACGCGAACCATATTTGCATAGAGGGCGTTTTTCATGAAATAGCGATGATATTGTTTTAATCAAGTTTTGCTGTGTTTTTGTTAGTAGAAACAACAATAATGGCAATTTTTAATGTTTATCTTGAATTCTGAAGTAAATTTTTAATCATTTAAAATTTTCAACACCACTTAATGTCCCTTTAAAGAGCTATGAATAAAGAGACGTATGAAATGGAATTAAATTAGCGTCACAACTTTTAGATAACTTCAAAATCTTTTACAACAATTATATGAGCTATCATTCGATTTGCATTTGATCTGGTATTGTACTTTTAGCGAAGTGAGTGATTATTTAACTCTTTAGTCAAGAACACTACCATCAGTTAACTTGGTTTTGGGTTTTTTTCTGTGTTGTTTGCTTTCCTTTCTCCTTTTTGAAAAAAAAGTAAAAATATTCGGGCTCAATCATATTAAATTCAACATAAACATGATAAAATACCTAATTGATATATTTTCAATTGAAGAAGGCATTGTCATGATTGTTAGCTGCATTCAGAATTTCTATTCAGTCTTCTTAACATCTTAAAATGAGCAATGCATTCTGGTAACTTTGCAAGTATTGCACGTAAAGTTCAGCTTTTCCTCACAGGTTGCTGTTTATATTTTATTGCATATTAGGCACAAAAAACACCAAGTTTGTTTCAAGTAGCAAGCCTTAAAAGCCAAATGCGATTTTTGTTTTGTTGCTCAAATTCATAGTGGAGATTCACTTGAAATGGTTTTATTTAGTCAAATCTGTGCATTTGTGTTACTCTTATGCTCGCTAAAATGTGATTGTCGACGCGGATTTTCACTTTCGTGTTTGCCGTACATTATGTGGCCAATCGCCATCGTTAAACATGTTGGACACAATTTCGACAAAAGATGGCGCCCTAACAATAATGTTTTCCGTTTTTCTATTTAAAAAAGACACGCAAGGTATTTTAGCGATATTATTAAATCCCTCGCAGATGCATTTTGATCACATTGCAATTACATGTTTGAACCAAACCGAGTGTCTCGTTTGACATCAAGAGCCGGCAGATTAACGCTTTATTGTTAAAAATATGGTTCAGGAGTTGTTTATTAAAAGAGATCCTAGTAAAATACTTTCCAAAAAGGTTTTTTCCTGCCTACATTTTTTATCCAAGCAAGGGTTTTATTAAAGGAATATACTCGCGGTCTAATTAGTTTATATTACGAGATGTGTAGGGGTTATCAATTCACATATTATGAATCATGTTTCAGTTTCATTATCATTCGGGAAATTAAATAAGAAGCAGTTTATGGGTTCATTTGAAAATTTAGCAGAAGACGATTCGCAAGTGCTCTTGGGAGTTACATAAGGAATATTGTTAAAATGATCATGACGTATAGCTTAGCTAGACGGTATTTCAGTTTTATAGCTATCCCCATTGACAACAATGAGAGTTAGCGTTTGTTATTAAGTACTTTAAATAATTTTTGAAACTCAAAATATTTTCGTCAAACACATGATTTATATTGAAACTAAACTATTTGGTTACACAATCCTAACATTCACCTTATTTTAAGAGTTTTAAGAACAAGATTTCAGAAGAAAAACTGTAAGAAACGGTTTCAAATGAAAAGATGTAAAAACTAAATATAAAGTATTGGAACAACTTCTAGAAACATCGTTTTGATAATGGCCACATATAATACCCGGCAGTTTAGATGGATTTGTGAACTTTTTGATGACAATTACGACAGATACAATGACAAAAAAGGAAATAAATGACCTCCTGAAACGATAGCTTTTGATGGTAGAAGATCAAGATGGAATTTTATTACGAAAAGGTATGTAGCCGATACACAGGCATCAATGGCAATGGGGAATTCGGCAGCTCTGCATGTATTCTCATCTTTTAAATGATATATTACACTAAATGAACACATATCCCGATATATTTGAACAAATTGTGATTGAACAAAAATTCCGAACTTTTTTTGAGCAGTTTAGTAAGTGGAAAATAGTTTCCGTTTTGGAATTACAAAAACTACATTGATCGCTGTCTTTTTTCATGATTTTCCTGCCTATGTTGTCCCTGAAATGCTAGTGTCTAGATCAGGGATAGCACTCGATCAAAAATGTGAGAGGTCCCATGACATTTTTCAGGACCCCGTAGGACTTCAAAAACCAAATTTAAGGGGTCCCCTAAGAAATTGAGGGGTCCTGAAGTTTGGGTATTTGAAAATTTAATAAATTTATATTTTGAGCAAAGGATGGACATGTAATTTACAGAATTTCATATGGTTTCCATTTACATACATCGTCAAATTTAAGGGGTCCATTCAATTTTGATCGGGACCCGCAAGTCTTTCCAATTTGAAACCTGACGCGTCACTAATAGAAAGTGAGAGGTCTAGGACGCGCAGACGCGTCAGAATGCGACCCCTGTTCGTCGACTAGTGCAGTTTTCACCTGGGTATGCAGTAATCATCTGAAAATGATTTTTGAAGTGGTGATTTCTTTATTTGAGGCACCCTGGTTCCCTCTCTCGCCATGAACACATTTATCAATTCGTTTCAACCACTCTGCATAGTTATTGGTTACAAATAAATTGGGCTTCGTATGACGTAATTCCCCGAGCTGTTCACTCTGCGTTGTGCATACTATTTGAATGTTTGGCAATGTTGTTACGATCTCGCATAATTCATGACACGATAATCGTCTGTTCATGTATACTCTTAGCGCCAAAAGAGACGGATGCTCGTCAAAACATTGCAACCAACTATCGCTAAACCTACCCGAACATAAATCCATCACCTTTAAATGTCGAAGATTCTTCGCAATTGTCAATAGCATACATCCTAGAAGATTGTCACCGAGGGATAAACCTTCCAAATTCACAAAACAACTTGTGAATTCTTCTAACGCATCTCTCGAAAGCACACAGTTTCCATGGAAATACAGATGACGTAATCTCATCGACTTCGTCAGGCAAAGTTCATACAGGAACATATCGATTTCAACGGAAGTTATATAGAGCATATGTCGGTAACGAGACTTAATTTTACTCAAGTCCACTTTGATCACGTCGGTTTCCGAATTCGGCATCTGGAAATGAAATGCAACAAGGTTATGGCCGTACCTCGCTATCTCTACCAGAAATAGAATTTGCAACTCATATGATATGAATAGACAGCATGAAACCTGCAAGTATTCAATCACGTCAAGAAATGGGCAATCTTCCAGAGAGAGATGTTTAGACATAGTACACCAGATAAGATCCAGGTGCCGTAATTGATGTAATTGTTCAAGTTGGGTACACAGAGCATTGTCTACAGCCACTCCATGCAATGTAAGCTTCCTCAAACGAGCTAGTGGATTGGCCAAGAAACCATTATTCTCTTGATCACACAGATACACGTCAAATTTATTGGGGAACTCCATTTTTAATGTGACAATTTTGGTAGGAAGGTGCGCAAGAGCCTGAAGTAATCGCTTTGCTGAAGGGAAGTATTCCCTCAGATGCAACACTCGCACATGTCGACAATGATTACTCACGTATTCTAATACGGATCTACTGGCAGTGTTAAGGCACAGCGTCCTGGTGTTATGGGCATACGCGTTAAGGAACCATAAGAGTGAGTATTTCATTTGCAATGGATGGTATCTATCAAACAGTAGCAGCACGGGATCTTCTATCATGCGTTCAAAATGTCTCTCAATGACCTGAACGACATCAATTGTATGCCACAGGGCTCTATCTCGGACGAGAGCATTGAATCGACGACATACTCTGAAAAATGAAAAAAAATAAAGATAAAAATTATATAATTCATGAACGCTAATGAGAGAGTTTAATAGTTTTAATTTGATGAATTGTGTACAATAATGAAGCACCAGGAAGTGCGAATTGTCTTCTTTTTTTTGAGGGGGGGGGGGGGGGATCATGAAAAAAAGACAGTGATCAATGTAGTTTTTGTAAAAATCAAACCATCCTAAACTATACTGATATTAAAACCTAATGCGCATATGAATGATTTGAGATCATCTTCATGAATATCTTAGCTTTATTTCAAGCTTGACCTCACGTTCCAAATCAGCTTTTAAATGAAGTAATGTTTCTTTGTAACAATGTATAATATAGAAAAGTCAAAACTTCTAGCCTTTACATTAATAAAATCGCGATATAGTCGAGATCTGACCAGAATGCTGCATCACTACTTATATCAATTTGATCACTGAGTTGTTAAAACAAAGAAGTTAATTTACCTTGCAATGTTACATCTGTCTTCCATGGTTAAATATGAAAAGACTTTAAGAAGAACCTCGTCCGGGAATGAATCGATTGCACAATATCTTGATCTAGCAGAATGGCCGCATCTTTTGCTGGCTGACTTCCCCATCGTTTTACGGTAGTCACTTGGAACTTACGGACACTTGGCTTTACATTGAATTCTGTAATATACAAGAACCGTGTCAAAATATCAGTACTACAAACTTACAGCATTAGGGCTACTATTATATACAGTGGCGTAGCTAGGATTTTTTTCAGGGGGGGGCAAGATTTCTAAAATTTTCGTAAAAGGTTGCCCTAATTTTTTTTCTAGTGACTTACCTCGTGAAATTCACGTAAGTGGGGGGTGGGGGGGGGGGGGGGGGGGGGGTGAGGTCAACAAATTTCGCACAGTCCAAAAAAAATTGCTCAGTCACAAAAAATCGCATAGTAAATGTACTACATGTACAATTTTGCCTTCTATTTGGCTAATAACCTCGGTCTTTTTTCTCAATTTTTTCCTATTTCCTTTTTTTCTCACCCCTTTTTTTTTTAGGGTGGTGGGGGGGCGGGGGCACAAATCGTTTTTTTCGTCAGGGGGGGCATTTCCCCCCTGCCCCCCCCCCCCCCCCTGAGCTACGCCATTGATTATATAATGTTGTTGTTTCAAATTACTATGACAAAATAATCAAACAAAATATGATACTTTCGCAAAATGGACATGGGAATAGAATCTGAGCAAATACTGTCGATACACTGGATAGTAAATGTATAATCAGGAGACTTTCCAAGAAACATGCGTAGATAAATTACGATTATTACATAGGGTAGACCTATCCTCTTTTTGGTTTATTTATTTTTAACAACGTCGGCTAAAATAGAGTGCATACCGAATGCTTGTTTGTGTTTGATTCAACTACCGAGTAAGGTGCGGAAGTTTTGATTACTTCCCTCAAATCAACACAGTCCTCCGAAACAATACTATTATGAATATTACGTAAATATTAAACGGCGACGCCAGCTACGAGGTTGGAAATCTTCCCGGCGAACTTGAAAACAATAAAAATGGCGTCGACGAGATTCACACAACTGACAGACGCAGATTTGGGGCTTCTTTGTAGATAATTCCGTAAACAAAGGGCTTTGGGGAGCGTGTTGGCGCAGCGGTTGTTCCCTCGCCTTGCACCAATGAAACCCGGGTCAATTCTGTGCACGACCGCGGGCTTTATCATGTTTATGTGCATTTGGTTTATCACGATCCATGCAAGCTCTCGTAGGTTTTCTCCGGGTTCTCCGGTTTCCTCCTGCTTCAAAATCGGTGATCAGTTGTTTCGGATATCAAAAACTTCCTTGACCCAATGGTATCTGGGGAGCTGCATTGAAACATGGTGGATGTTGTTCATGAGTGTTTATATGTCGCAACTTGGCGCTGATTTAGCTGCTGTCTGGACGTTGCATTTATTAGTATGATTCACCAGCAGCAAAATTATAGCGCCTTGAACCATTGGAAAAGGCGCTATATAAATACTATTATTATTATTACGCTATTATTGTAAAGAAGAGGATGTTTTTGATTATATTGTTCTTCTGCCAGTGCCGGACTTGAGTCCACTTGATCGCTACCTATATAAACGTGTCTGTATAGGCCTATTACACGCGGTGCTCCATATTTTTTCTTCTTCAAATGTCAATTTAATTTAGCTTTATCGCTACACTCTTAGAAGGTCAGGATCAAATATGACACGAAAAGGATCAATTTTGATCCAGAAGCGGTATCACATATGAGCTTACCCTTTCCGGATCAAAGTGATCCGACAAGCAGGATCAAAAAGTTTGATCCGAAATGGGATCAAATATTTCTGTCAAATGATACTGAAACGGATCAAAATAATGATCCTTAATCGGATGTACCTGTAGCTTATGATCCTACTCCAGGATCAAACTGAATCAAAGAAAAAGTGAAAACATAGGGGGTCATCGGGTGACAGATTGTAAAAACAAGCATGCATGCAAGGGTCTTTCGGTGACACCGGGCCAAAAAAAGGGGGTATTTTTGATGGAGCCTGGTGTGAAACCTAATATTGATTGAGTGCCCCCACCCCCGGGTGCACACTGCAGACTATATATCGAGTGCAGTAAGCTTACTACATCGTGTAGGCCTAGTACATCGCAGTGATCGTGACATTTTGTGAGGAGCATTTTGACCGAAAATCGTACTGATGGCACTGGTCAGGTACAAGAAATTTGTTCACAAGAATAGAGCATGTTCAAACATAAAAAATAAAACTACTTTACCGATAAAATCATGTAACATTTTACAGATTAGACTGGATAACTTACCGCGGTATTTCACCCTTGTTTCAACTGTGGCGACCGAATTCAAAAGATCGTCTGCTTGTCGTCTATCGGTTTGCGAAAGAGTGACGTCAGTCACTCATTGACCAATGAACTGTTTGATCGAATTGATCCGGAAATCAGATCAAAGTTGATCAAGGTGAATTTGATCCGTTTGATGGAAACGGATCAAAACGATCCGAAAACGGATCAAAACGATCCGAAAATGATCCTTAAAGGATCAAAACAAAGTGAGCCGGAAATCTACTCATGTATTTGATCCTGACCTTCTAAGAGTGTACCTATATAAACGTGTCTGTATAGGCCTATTACACGCGGAGCTCCATATTTTTTCTTCTTCAAATGTCAATTTAATTTAGATTTAAGTTGACAATGAAATATAGGTATGATATTATATAAGTATGAGGTGTAATCAAACAAATGCAACATGGTTCATTTCGAGGAAATATTGCAAACTACCGGTCCGTGGAGGAAGAATTGCAAACTACTACCGGTCCGTTGGTCTTGAATGATTTGCTAAAATAAAAATAAATAAAATGCGTTTTACATTTTTACGCATTGTATCTCGCCAATTTGAGCTTTAAGCAAAAAATCCGTTCTGGTCAATCCAAGATATACATGTGTGAGTGCCCTATAATGCAGACGATGCCGGACACGGGCGTATTCACGAATATTCAGGTTAGAATATGCGAACGAGGTTACGTGATCAAGTGAATGGGACGAACGCTTAACAACGGATTAAATTCAAAACATTATACTGACACTGGAGTTGGTTATCCAACTCCAGCGGTTTTAGGATGAAATAATTTAGTTCCAACGTGTGATAAATGTTATGGGGTCATATATCATATTGTAGGACTCAGCGTTTCCAAAATAGTCCTGTTCCTTATTTTGTCAATATTTTAAATGATTAGGTACCCATTTTATTTTACGACTGGTCGTACAGTAACGTTCCATGAAGTGTGACATTTTGTTGTTTCTTAATTTGTGTACATTTTATCTGCAATAAGTGCAATATGTTGATGTTGTTAATGTGCATTTTTTTATATCGTAATTTTAATATTGTATATTAGCATGTAATTTGGCCTGCGGGCCACGAGATGTTTCTGAATAAAAATACCAATAATAATAATATAACATTTTGGTGACAATCGGATTAACCGTTACTGAAAAACAGCTGCGCGCAACTAAAACTACATGGTCGCCCGTTACCATAGCAACCGAATGAAATAACGGGTATTTTTTGCGCGAAAATCGAAAGATTCACTAAGATACAACATCATTCTCTGCATCATCACACTAAATATGAAGACCAAATGTGCAGTTCACTATAAAGAAGAATTCAGCATCCTGTTATTTTTAAAACCCTGTTATTTTTAAAATCCTGTTATTTAAAAAAAAAAAATCCTGTTATTTTTCAAATCCTGTTATTTTTAAAATTCTGTTATTTTAAAACCCTGTTATCATGGTTGTTTTTAAAACCAAAAAAATCCTGTTATTTTTAAAATCCTGTTAATTTTAAAATCCTGTTATTTTTAAAATTCTGTTATTTTTAAAATCCTGTTATTTTTAAAATCCTGTTATTTTTAAAATCCTGTTATTTAAATATATATATATATCTATTTTTAAATCCTGTTATTTTTAGAATACAACGATGCACCTTTATAAATGTTACAATAATTGACGCCAACGCATCCGTGACATCATCCAGTATCCATGGTATCAGCTATTTATGAATACAATTGTAATTGATGATGTATAACACTTTCCACGCGGCAGGCGACATTCCAAAATTTTGCAAAATGTTTAAAAAAAAATTAAAAAAATTATTGAATTTCATTACCATATTTGGAATCACCATGATAAATGCATTGACATAAGTACCAACATGCCAAGTATCGGTTCAGTAATCCTTGAGATAGACTTTGAAAATTATTAAAGGTTTCTGAAAATCTGTTTTGTATATATGGGAAAACTATAGCCGCGTGGAAAGTGTTAAAGCCGCCAATTATGCGTGTTGCAGCGCCAAGGGTAATGGCAACAAGTGACAATAACTAGGAGCATCTTACGGTAGGAAGGTCGCATAATCTAAATGTCGAGGACTATATCACAACATTTTCCAAAATGTCAAAAAATATTTTGGCTGGGAGTATAATATGATAATGTAATATATTGATACATTAAGTTTGCTGGCAGTTATTAGCTACAAGGCAAGCACTTCTCATTTTCATAGATTTGTGTACACTGGACTGAAATTTAAAACAATAAATCGGCAAAAACAGCAAAAACTAATACATTGAAGGTGGCAAAATCTAACATTTGTAAAATCGTTTTGGGGAGTATAATTATGACGTTGAAAAACATTGATAAATTAAGTTTAGTCATGTCAGTGGCTCAGTTGCTATAGCTAACACTTTTATTTTCACAGATTTGTGTAAACTGGACTAAAATTTGCTATTTTAAAAATGTTTTATATCCCGTCAATATCTCAAAAAAAAGAAGATCCTGGCAACATTAGAAATGTTCCCAAAAGGCAAAGTAAATTTGAAATGTTGAGTCTGAGAGTAGAACATAATGATGTAAAGCATGGCAGTTGGCAGTTGCCAATGGCGAACTCAGGCCCAATTCATGCTCATGATGCAATAACACAGTGGTGTATTAGTACAGTATGATAATACAATGTCTTGGATAATGTAGGCCTAATGCATTGATTTTCAATTGTTTCGAGAATCGCAACATACTAATGTATCGACCTTATTCATACGACACATAATGTTGATGTATAACGATGTAACAACGAATAAAATCATGTTAACAAGTTTGCTAACACTCGCGATGCCTGAACAACGAATCAAAACAAAGCGCGTGGTGCGCGCAGTGACATTTTAGTTTCTTGCTTCTGATTGGTTCGACACTACTAAGAGTGTATAAATATATTTAAATACGATACTTTTAATATATTTTTAGAAAGATTATTTCTCTCGTACCGGATTTGCTGCTGGCCAGTTCCTACACAATTTATTAATATAAATGCAATAAACCATCAATGCTCAGAAAACTAAATAAAAGTAAAGTGAAGTTAACAACAGGGTAAAAGAAAAAATAAGAAGCAAATTGAAACCTGTAAAATGAAATGAACACTAAATGAGCGAATTTGTAATTATTCATAATTATAATGAAATAACTTTTCTTCGAGTTAACGAGCGAAAATTAAGGTAGGTATTATCTTGTTAATGCAATTGTATCGTGTTTAACCCTTTCCACACGGCAGGCGTCTGCAGACGACATTTCAAAATATCCTATATGTTTCAAAAATGTCAAATGTATTGAATTTCATCACCATATTTAGAATCACTCTAAACTTACAAATAAGTACAAACATGCCTAGTAACCGTAACCCTAACCCTATTTCGAGATAGACTTTAAAATTGTGAACGGTTCCTGAACAATCTATTTTGTATAATGGTAAAACTAACAGTAACAGCCGCGTGGAAAGGCCCCGGGGGGGGGGGGGGGGGGGGGTCTCACATTGATATGGTATACGTAAATGTGCCTACCTTTTGGGGTGCCTTTTCGCAAAAATTGGTATAGCGATGGGGTGGTTTTCATCACACACCATAGCGCCCAATTGGCATAAATTAGGTGTATTTTGAGGCGTTTTTGGTAAAAAGCGCCTAATTTGTGCAAAATTGGGTGCTTTTCTAACAAAATTGGTATATTGATGGGTGGGAAATTGGCCAAAAAATAGGTATAGAGAAAGTCACACGTACGATTTTGGCGAAAGAACCCCCCCCCCCCCCCCCCGGGTTGAAAGGGTTAACGACATTTTAACTAGGGTTGCATATTAATGTAGCTATCTAAGGAAGTTGGTGCAGTTTGTTTGTAGATGTATCGATACACCTCCTGACCATATGGTTCAACCTAAATATTATTACAATGACAATGACAATTTCACAAATTTACAATTTAAACATTCTAAATACAGTTAGGTACATCTAGACCTAATAATGGTATGAACACACCACCAGTACCACACTTCAATGGGTGAAAAACTGCTATTTTAGTACTATTTTTGTACTATTCTGATCCCGATTCTGACCGCCATAATTCACACTGCAGCCTAAGGCCAAACAAAAATGTTATGTTGTCCTCGACCGCCCGCTCGTCAGATTTCGGGCCGCTCCGAATTTTTTTCAGATTTTTTCAGATTTTTTTTATTTTCAGACTTTTTTCAGATTTTTTTAAAAACAGTTTAAATGGCATTGAATATTAAATTAAGTGTTTATAACATATGTGCGGCTCTTAGAATGATTTCAACTTCTTGTTGGCTGAACTTTGAGCTTCCGCTGGTAATAGAAAATTAAAATATATATTTTAAAAAATCCGCCCGCCCACCCACCCCTCCTCTCTGAAAGTTGTGGAGGACAACATAACAACAACAAAAATTTGGACTAATCTGCAAAAATACCCTATACATCTGCCAATATATTAAAGGGACACGCAGTGATATGTTGGAGGATGCGCCCTCAATTATAATATTATAACAACTGGGATTTGAATATGTTTACAATTGTATTACACGTATGAACTTACACCTCAAAACCACTGGCGTAACAACAGGGGGGGATGGGGGGGATATATCCCCCCCCAGATTTTTACCTGGGGGGGATGCCTAATGTAATCATCCCCCCCAGATTTTTCATAACCAATCATTTTAAAAGTGACGTATTTAAACAAATAGGTGGGCGTAAAGATTCACACACTGCACCAGCGGGGGGGCAGGGGGGGGGGGGGGGGGGGCGGGAGCCCCCCACTTGGAACCCTTGCCCCCCCGCTTGCCCCCAAATGAAATCAAGTACGGCTGTAAATAAATTTACAAACAAAGTACACACCAAATCCCCCCAATAATGACATCGTGTCGGTTGAGATTGGCACTGTCGGTTCATTTGACGAAAGGAATCATGGAATTATGATGGTCAAAAGTACACATATGAAAAAATTTCGCGCGCTACGCGCGCATATGTCTTCCCAAAATGAAATATTCTTTGGTACAAGCTTGTTTAGAGCCAAAATGTAGCTCAATCGTCCAAAAAATTGCTGTAAAGTCGAAAATTTTCGCGCGCTGCGCGCGCATCTTGGACTCAACAATATTTATGAGCCCCCCATTTCAAGTCTCTGCCACTTCTTGCCCCCAAAATGAAATCTGGTTGCAAGGGAAAAGAAAGTCACAATAGGCTAGTGTATATAAGAGAATACATAGTTGGTCCAAAGTCCTAAATCCGATGGCATAAAATGACAATTGACAAGTGCATTATTCCTGAATTTTTGGGCTACAAAATGAGCCCAATCTGTAAAAAGTGTATTATTTGGGTTACAAAAGGCGGGCAATAGTTTTACGAGCGTAGCGAGTAAAAAAATATTTTGAGGTTAAAAAAGTCTCACTCTGAACATTACTCTGAACTTGACAGCCCTGCCGTATTTGAGTCTGATAATTTTCATCCCCCCCACTCAAAAAAAGTAGTTACGCCCCTGCTCAAAACATCAATTCAAATATACTGATCTACGACTTAGATCAGAATTTCACACTGTATAGTTGGGGAGCATATAATTAGGTTTTCCGGTCCCGGTCCAAGGCTTACACAGGGAGTTATACATTTCATGAGTGGCAACAGCAAAAATGAATTCTGAGGTAAATTATTATATAAATAACAACAATCTTCAACACTACTGCGTATAGTCCCTTTTTAAACATGCTTATTGTAGGATATTTAGGATGCAAATGTACTACACGTACGCGGTAATGTCTTGCTAGACGTCCCGTAACCCAAGTGCGCATGCTCAAACCAATTAAAATACGTTGTTGCTATACACGGTTTATTCCGTACGGGACGTGAGGCAAGATATAGCCCACGTACGCGTTATCTTTAAGTCATTCTGATTGTCCACATTCTACAATTACATATTAACCAGATATCCGTCTGAATTAATGGTTTTGTTGTGCGTACTACTATTATAAGAGGCCCGTGGACTCAGTGATGGATTATACTAATTATATCATCACCCGGGATCAGCACTATCATTACAAAAGCAATACATCATCGTTAATAATGATATAACTCTTATTGATAGCATTCAAGTACTCACCATTTTGTTTTAAATAACATCGGGAGCATACGGTATTTGGTGAACGTGATTAAAACCGCCACAAATCTATATCATGACGACATTCTAAGTCGAATAAATAAAAGATTCTTCCAAATGTATGCACTTACCTATGTCTTAATTGTAGTTGTACACGAATATAGAATTATTCACTGTTGTCTTACTATTAGCAAAGGGAGAGAGAGAGAGAGAGTAGCCACGACTGAGTCGGTTGACGGAAACAGCAATGTGACGGGACATGGCCGACAGACGGCAGAGCTGAGGAGGAGGAGACAATCGGCTAATCATGCTAATATCGTACTATCGTCATGTAGTCTCGTATCAAGACCGGAACTGCACTCTATATCTGAGCTGGTCGTCGGGATTTTAACGGCGACGAAAATAACCTGTACTGGCTCAACCGGCACATTTGTATAGAAATGTGTATTTTTTTTTAAAAATCAGTTCAGAAAACCCGATCCCAACATCTTATGGCTTGTTAAATTTGTTTTTACAGATGTCTATTTACAAATGTACCATAATTTTAACACACACAAACATAAAGACCACGTGAGAGGTAGGTTTTGTATAAAACACTGTAACTGATTCGGTTAATGACGCCCATGACACATACATGATTAACAAAACATTGGTTTGCACTAGTCTTTACCAACGTCTTAATGAGTGATGTAAAAGATAGTAGAGATCTTAAAGGGGCACAGAGAGATTTCCCAAAAAATGATGATAGATATAGAAACCCTCTCATGTAAGATTTCTTCAAAAAAAATCAATAAAAATGAAAATAAAAACATTTTCTCACCATTTCTGAAGGTCACTTTTTTGTATTTTGGTTAAAAATCACCACAAATTGAATCAGGGAGGTCATGACTATGCATAATGCAACAAGCTATGGGTGGTCTTCAAGGTTATTTTGAATAAACATAAAACAAATAAGTAAGAAGCCATCTGTGGTCTTTTAGGTGAATTTGGGTAGTTTCTATGTAATCACATCGAAACTCAAAACGCTATCAAATCCATGAATTTCACATGAAATACTGCAAATTAAGCTCTATATTATTTTGTAGGTGGATAGTTAGTTAGTACGTATATATAAGCATTACGTATATGTGACCTTGCACTACAAAATGAGAGTAAAGTAGCAAAAATGAAAAAATGATTTGTTCACATTTTCAGAAGGTAGATGTCCTCAGGTTTAAAATGACACCAACATTTGTTATAATAGGCCATTCCAAAGTGAAAATATGATAAATTGAAGTTTATTACCGCTGAATTGGAACTCAAAACGCTATCAAATCCATGAATTTCACATGAAATACTGCAAATTAAGCTCTATATTAATTTGTAGGTGGATAGTTAGTTAGTACGTATATATAAGCATTACGTATTTGTGACCTTGCACTACAAAATGAGAGTAAAGTAGCAAAATTGAAAAAATGATTTGTTCACATTTTCAGAAGGTAGATGTCCTCAGGTTTAAAATGACACCAACATTTGTTATAATAGGCCATTCCAAAGTGAAAATATGATAAATTGAAGTTTATTACCGCTGAATTGGAGGCCGTCATAGTCAGTGAAACTTACCGTCATTTGGCTCGCCAAAATATTCTGTCAAAACTTAATCAAAAGATTGTTTATGCCAAAGACCTCTTATTATTGGCTTATCATTAGTTCATTTTGGGAATTTACAGGGTTCAAACTACTATTAATAGCTCCAGGAAGTCCTGACCTTTAAGACCATACCAAATTTGCCATAAGGGGATACTATTTTAAACTCGTGGAAATGACGATGTAAACAAGGTAATTTCGAGACATTTCGAGACATTTTTCCTCTCTTTACGTTCATGTCTTAAGATGTAAGAATAAAATGCCCTCTCTGAAATTACTTAAAAAACATATTTAGACCCAAAATATTATCTTAATACTTCGGAATGTGATATACAGGGTGGTTCAATAAAACGATGACAGTTTTTTGAAGCCATTTTTTTTTTTATTCTGTAGATTTAAAAATAAAAAAAATCAATATTCATCAACTATATGATCTTGACCATCTATGCTGAAAATATCGTTACAAATAATAGCTATTTGAACAAAGTCTGTCCCATTTCACTCTGTCCACGGGTACTGATTTCGCGACATTACATTGAATACTGAATGATGAATTGCATGCAAGTAATCTAAGATTTGAAGATCCCGCCAGGTGAAACCAGTGTAGTTGTTAACATTTTAACTATTCAGGTGTGAAATCAATACGTAATAATAATACCACGAGTGACCCTAATTAGAATTATTGATTTTCATAGATTGGAAGTGTAATTGTCTATACTCTATGCCTTAAAAGTGATGATGCCATTTAATGTTATCTTGATAAAAGTGATGATGCCATTTAATGTTATCTTGCTCGTCATTTCCCGTAGACTTACCCGTGGACAAAGAGATTTTGGAGAGATTATTTTCAAATAGCTATCATTTTGCCGCCATAGCATTATTAACATTGAGATTTTCAAAATAGATGGCCAAGATGATATTTTTGAGGAATATGTAAAAAGAAATTAAACCAAATCCCACAATTTTGACAAATATGGCTTAGAAAAACTGTCAACGTTTTATTGAACCACACTGGGTGTAACGTCGCAAAATCAGTACCCGCGTGGACAGAGTGAAATGGGACAGAATTGTTCAAATAGCTGTTATTTTGCAACCGTAAGGTTATTTGTAACGATATTTTCGGCATAGATGGTCAAGATCATATAGTGGATGAATATTGAAAATTATTTGTTTTAAATCTACAGAATTTCAAAAAAAATGTGCTTCAAAAACTGTCAACGTTTTATTGAACCACCCTGTATAAATAATGTATCTTTCCGAAATTTAAATATCTCATTTTCGACCTTCCCTTGTCAAATCGACTATTTCTGGCCAGTCAAAATCAGCCCCAGTGACTTTACGCTCATTTTGTCGTGCCAGGTGACATTATTTGAAAAACCCAACTTCTGAAAAAAATTCAGGGCTCCCTCCATAACGGATCTCTTAGTGCCCCATTCAAGGGAAATAACGAGACGTAACTCCTTGGCACACCACCACATCAACTAGAGGAAGTAGGTAAGCAGAGAGATGCGGATGACTCCATGATTTATTGAATCTTTAGCTAGCAGCGACATGGATGTACCTCCTGCGTGAAATATAAAGGGTTCAACAAAAGAAAGTATACCACTTTGTTTATGTCATTTTGAGTAACTTTCAATTTGTTTTTGACCAAACAGGCTAAATAGGCATTTAGATGAATCTTTTAGGCATAATTTGATACCAAATTTGCCCCCTAACAACAAAGATAAACCATGATTAGCACCATTTAAAGGAAAATATCCCATTTTCAAAAGTCGCATTTCCAATACACAGCACGAGAAGAAAGGGCAAATTGTTAACACACACATACGCCGTATTTATCCCGTATTGATCACCGCGCATATCCCTCAATGCGCGTGCTAATTCAAATGTAAACTGATGCATGGGTGGATTTCAATGTAAAGGAATCTTAATGGATGGGGAGAACATGGACAGATAACCAAATCTTCTCGTGCCGTGCTATTAGAAATGCGACTTTTGAAAATGGGATATTTTCCTTTAAATGGTGCTAATCATGGTTTATCTTTGTTGTTAGGGGGCAAATTTGGAATCAAATTATGCCTAAAAGATTCATCTAAATGCCTATCTAGCCTTTTTGGTCAAAAACCAATTGAAAGTTACTCAAAATGCCATAAATAAAGTGGTATACTTTCTTTTGTTGAACCCTTTACAACCTAGGAGGCCTATCATTTATCATATTTATCATTTTTCTATATTAATCTGTATTGATATTTCGTTTTACTCAATCAATCTTTATTTAACAGTTAACATGGTTAGAAGGCAGTACAAAAATTCCAGGATACGGGATGAACGGATCCATTCCATACAGGAAAAGACACAAAAAACAACAACTATATACTAGATCTTGCTCCGGTCTAAGACCAGGCTACCTTGATTTTTGATGAGAAAATGATCCCTAGTGACCTCTTCTTGACCTTTGACCTGGTTGATTGACTTATTTTCTTGGCTTTTTAATTTAAACAAGATGCAATAAACCCGGTTCAAATCGGAGCATGTCTTAACTTTTACCCCTGTAAAGTTCAATGACCCCTAGTGACCCCGTATGATATGTCACTTTAATCGCTGAACACCCTATATGTGCATCGACCCAAGGAATCTTTTGACCAATTATGAAGGTCATAAGTCATCTCCTCAGAGACAAGATGCATTTTAAGTGATCGAATTGAAAATTTAAATTTTGACCCCTAGTGACCCCAAATAATTGCTCATTTTAAAAACCGTACTATTATATATGCGTACGATCATAAGAAATATGTTGACCGATTCTGACGATCCTAGGTCATTTCACAAAATTGAAAGAGCGTTTTAAGTGAAAATCACTTTTTGACCCTGTGTGACCCCTGTGTGACCTTTGACCCCAAACTGTGAACACCCTATATGAAGGTTAGGTGGGGGTTCTACTGACTAAGTCTGGTGATTATAGCATGTAAACTGTAGGACGAGAAGCATTATAAGTAATAGAAAATTAACATTTTGACCCCTTGTGACCCCTTCCTGACCTTTGACCTGGTCAATATGATTGACTGATTTTCTTAGCTCATCAAACCAGACAAGATGCAACAAACCCGGTCCAAATCGGAGCATGTCTTAAATTTTACCCCTGTAAAGTTCAATGACCCCTAGTGACCCCGTATGACATGTCACTTTTAATCGCTGACACCCTATCTGTGCACGGACCCAAGGAATCTTTTGACCAATTGTGAAGGTCATGAGTCATTTCCTCTGAGACAAGATGCATTTTAAGTGATCCAATTGAAAATTTACATTTTGACCCCTAGTGACCCCTTCTTGACCTTTGACCTGGTCAATATGATTAACTTATTTTCTTGGCTCATCAATCCAAACAAGATGCAACAAACTCGGTCCAAATCGGAGCATGTCTTAACTTTTACCCCTGGAAAGTTCAATGACCCCTAGTGACCCTGTATGACATGTCACTTTTAATCGCTGAACACCCTATATGTGCATGGACCAAAGGAATCTTTTGACCAACTGTGAAGATCATGAGTCATTTTCTCTGAGACAAGATGCATTTTAAGGGATCGAATTGAAAATTTACATTTTGACCCCTAGTGACCCCAAATGATTTTTAATTTTAAAAACCAAACTATTATATATGCGTACGGTCATAAGGAATATGTGGACCAATTTTGATGATCCTAGGTCATTTCACTAAATTGGAAATGAGTATTAAGGGAAAATCACCTTTTGACCCCTAGTGACCCATGTGTGACCTTTGACCCCAAACCGTGAACACCCTATATGAAGGTCTGGTGGGGGGTCCTACTGACCAAGTCTGGTGATTGTAGCATGTAAGCTGTAGGAGGAGATGCATTTTGTAGATGGGTTTGAGGAAAGAAGAAGATGAAGATGAAGATGAAGATGAAGAAGAAAGAAACGGCACAGATACAGAACCTCGATTTTTGAAAAAATCAAGGTAATTAAAAATCTTACAACAACAACAACAACAGCAACAACAACAAACAAACAAACAAACACCACAAGTCTACACAAAACGATTAAAACCGGAAACCAGCTCAGATATACATTGAATGAGCAAATTTCTTCTTCGCAGTTTGATACCTCATTTAAAAAAATCGAATGGATACTTTTAGGAAGTTATGGCGATTTCAATGACCGTGCATAACAACCATTACAACAGCAAAGTTGCACTAGAAATGGGCGATCAACACACTGTAGCTGAGATACCGCATCGAACGCTGAATGCATTGTTCGCGCTGCCATAGCTACGGCGCGATATGAGAATCACTCATGTCAAGGTCAAGAGGTGAATGCTCATTACACAATTGCGTGTACATGCAGTAAATGCACATTGTATGATGCACTATTATACGACCCCCAGGAATGGAGCGTCACTTTACCGAGGTGCGTCACTTTCTCATGTACCATGACGTACCCCTGTGTTACTAATGTCACGGACCTTTGCCATACAATGACGGTACCATCAGTCAAGTTTGTGACGCAGCATTGATAGAACTGATATCGGTCGCAGATATGTCGGCAGACGGTTCGAAGTCAGTGTACTCACGAGGAACGGATTGGGCATCTTGTTCGCTACGCCCTCATTTGACAGTTTTGTATTATCAACAAGTAATTCACACTCCACAACTTATTTACCAAATTAACTATCGATTCTGAGAGGCCCTACGCAATCACTTGAACATGCATTTCCTTTGTATACAATAGGAAATCGATACTACTTGACACGTGAAAATCAACTGCTGTGTGTGACTGTATAGGCCGTGCACAAACCAGCACAAACAGTATGCCATGCTAACGAGTCTAAGTACTTCGCCTTTAATATAGGTTTTCCCGGCCAATTTGAAAATCTTATCAATCAAATTAGCTTTCCAGTATTCAAATTCACGCTAAATTGAATGATTTTCCAAAAGCTAATTTCTATTTCCATATATCAGCATTCAATTACATTTTGATGTATTCAATTTCATTTCTAAGTATTCCATTTCATTTCCAAGTATTCAAATTCACTTTCATGCATTCAATTTACCTATTTAATCATATGATATGTAAAATCTGTATTCAAATTCAATTGCATATTTGTGCACAATGGTCAGTGATCATAATCGTATTTTCATTTTCATTTATGAGTATGCAATTTAACACTTTTTTAATTCCATTTAAATTAAGTAAGCAGAATCAGTGGCGATGTGTATATATCTTTTAATATTTTTAGGAATGAGGGGATAACGGTTTCAAATATTGCGTAATGTCTGCGATTGGGTCATTATGCATTACCTTCATGTTCTTGTTTGGACATAAGTTGAGAAAGGCGTTGGAGTGTTCCCTTTATCCTCCATTTACAGATATTCTAATTACATGCGATGTTTATTTCATATAATTATTGATATGAATAAATGAACGAATAATTATACAAGAAAAATGTATAATTATATGCCTATCCATTGGGACATATAAATATATATAAATGCTATGCTCGGACAGGGGTGTCTGAGGGGGTATGTGCCCCCCCCCCCCCCCCCCCCCCCCCCCCCCCCCCCTCAGAAGTAGAAAAAGTTTCAATTTACGAACTCATTTGGTGCGATCTGGTGTATAATTTTGACCAAAATGTTATCAAAAAGCCACCTCAATGCACGAAAGAAGATGAGCATATTATACTAATATATTTTTGATTTAAGTATAGATGGTTTAAAAGCTCAAACAGGGGTGGGGGGTCTGAGGGGGATGTGCCCCTCAGAATTGGATTTTTGTTCAATTTTCGAACTTTTTATCCCCTCTTCTTCCTCTCTCATTCCCTTTTTCCCCCCTTTTTTGGTGGAGGGGCCGGGCATGTCGCCCCCATGTATAGCACGGGGAGGGGGAGGTGGAGGCGGAGGAGGTGGACGCGGAGGAGGTGGAGGCAGAGGAGGCGGAGGAAGTGGAGGCGGAGGAGGTAGAGGCGGATTAGCGGCTGCCATTGCGTGATATTCAGTTGGATAGGAGGATTACTGTAGAAAAGAACCTTGAATACAATCTATGGTTTGATGATATCTTTGCCAAAGAGTTACACATATTTTTGGAATTTGATTGCTCAACATATGTTACTAAATAGAATGCAATAATATGGTAATTGTTTGCACAGAAATGTAATTGAATTCACGATATGACAGCTGCACTAATCCTCCATTAATTAGTTTGCAGTTATATCGAATAGCGTGATGGATATACTATATTGAATGCTTCTATTGTCAACTGACTTGAATGGATAGTGTGATTGAATGCTGATATTACTTAATTGAATGCTGATATTACTTAATTGAATGCTGATATTACTTAATTGAATGACTTTATATGGAAATTGACATTATACTAAATCCGTTCAACCTATTTAGCGTGAATTGAAACTACAGAAATACTAAATAGAATGAAGTAAGTTTTAAATCGACTGGGAAAACCTATATATATAATATTTTCGTAAATTTTTATCATGATAATTTGTTATATTTCTTATATTAACCAAAAGAAACTAAAAGAAAAAGACATTTAATTATTGAAACACAAATCGAGCTGTCAGTGATTTGAGATTGAATTTGATATTTAACATACAAATCGGGACTGAATACAACTCTATAGAATTTGTGAAGGGCTACATTGTGAAATCATAAAGTTCTCCGTCAGAGAGACATGAAATGTCGATCAAATTACACTATTTTCCCCGTGTTTACCCCATCCAGCGTTACATTTTTATTGTAAAGCAACATCCAAACTCGCGATTCCATCAATAACATTTTTGGGCATTTTTGGGCATTAAATGATTTTGAGCTCAAAATATCAAGAAAATGTATCATTTTTTTCCGTAAAATTACCTCATTTATGAAAAGGTATATCTCCCCCAAATTACATCCGATTATGTTACTTTTTTCGATATTTATTGGTTAGATATTAGAACAAATTGAAACTATAAATAAAAACACAGATAACCTCGATCCTCGGGTATTAAATGCATTTATCAACCAACATAGAGAGCTTGATGAAGTCACTGGGGACGCGATCATCCTGAAAAAAACTGCCCTCACATGATTTGTTTGGGAATTCGCGGTCCATTGACCAGGAAAAAGAGTGCACACAGCCATTAGGCGATCGTCCCTCGAAGGCCATGGGTGACCGATTCCAGTTCTAAGCATTGATTGATTCTGACGGACCATGACCACCAACATTGGATTACAATATGAAAATACTTTTTAAAAAGTGTAAAAAGTTTTCAGATCTCTGTAGAAAAAAACAAAACAATGATTGAAAGAGAAAGTGGCCGACTGACTATATTAAACCTCTAAATTTCACTCGTTTAAACTTATTTTCGTAAGGGGTGGGGGTTTGAATTTGAGGTAAGTTGGATTTAAAACAAATGTATTCTTTTATATTGATCGAGTTAGATGGGCAAAGGGTTTTTGGGTGTTTATTTTTACTTATCAGTGGGTGTTTTTGTTGTTGTTGCCTGCATAGGGTTGAAGATTTTTTTCTTCTTAATTCCTTGAAGTCTAATGGTTCGTCCCTTAAAATCATCACTGACACGTGTATATGTATATATCTTTTTGGCCAGCGGGGGCACTGTTCATTTTCTCCCAACCACCCCGCTAGCTTGCGCTAACTAAACTGATCTTATGACAATATTAAAATACCATACTCAATGGTCCCAGAATGGTTACTAATCAAATTATGCCTGATAGTTGAATAAACATAGTTTAATTACCCCCTGAATCTGTAGCAGATATCATATCTACAAAATATTACTGAGTCAATTCTGGAGAACCTATCTCATGACTGACTATCTATGTGGGGGAGAAAACGTGGCAAGGACGTGTTAATAACTGAATCAGTGCAAGGGCGTAACTGGATCTGTGCAAGGGCGTCCGGTTTACCAAGAATATACTGTCATATATATATATAATTATGTTTCAACGTAATTGAGATAAATTGTTTAAGAAGGCAATTAAATGATATTTTAGTCTGTGAAAACAAAGGTTAATTGATTAAGTTACCGGATGTTTACAAACAATATAATATCTGGAATCAAGTCTTACCTAATACCCCTCCCCCACACCTGAAACTAAAATTACATTATCCCCAATGATCTGAACGGCCAATACTTCTATGGTGCCCTCCTCTGTTCATCGTGTGAAATTATACTATGAAAATGTGTCGTATTTAGACATTTCGGATGGTTTTGTGAGCCTTTATAGACAATTTCAAATTGAGATCGGAAATCTTCGGAAAAACAGGTCACATGGAGTAGGTGCGTTGCGCGTTCTTCGCAACAGTTGATCGCATTCACAGCATTGCCCTAAGTTGATTGTCCGCCTATGTTTACATACACGCGTGCACACATGAGAAGTAAAACGTGGAACGAGACTATTTTGTTTTTTTATCAACAAAAGGCGCTGACGGACAAATTCCAAATGTATCGAGCAGACGGTAAAAAGTGAAAATATTACCCCAAATCTCTTTCATCTCACTCGTTTTTGTAACTAAAATGCCGCAACATCAACTTTGTGAGGGATACAATCTATCACCAACACCAGCGCAATCTTCCACACGGGCAGACGGGTGAAAAACACGTTGTTTTTCTCCGGCACATGGCCATGACCTGTCAGGAGCTGACAGGTCATGGAAACGAGTGTCAAACACTCGGCTAATCGGAAACATTCGGAACCGATCGTATATTTTCGGATTTGAAATGGTCTATAACCAAAAAGTTAGAACATCCTGGGCAGAAACTTATGACCCCTATTTTATGATCAAAAAATATATGACCCCTAGGCCTATTCTGATCAAAAAATGTATAATTTATCCCAGTATTACCCCTTGAGCCTCCTAATAAGGCAAACAAAAGTTGACTTGCCCTTTCAGGGCCAGAGTCTGGGTCGGACGGTCGGATTTTCTTTTTTTTAAATTAAGATTTTTGAAAATTTAAATACACAAAAACACGTTTTAAAGAAGGAAAGAAAAACAATCTTTTTTGATTTTTAAACAAGCAGATACTTCTCAAAAACACGTTTTCATCTTTCTTTATTGTTATGTGCTTCTTTCAATTTTTGTTAAAAAATTGTTTTAATTTTTTTAGCGACCCTAGATTTCCGAAAATTCGGGTCGGTCGGAAAGGGCAAGTCAACCCTTTTTTTTGGGCCTAAAGGCACAGAGTGGATGAAGCAGATTCAGGAGAGTGAAATCAGAAGATGGTGAAATTAGGCAGCTCTTTATTTTATTTATTTACCTATCTACCTATGTGATGGTCACAGATTGTGGGATAATAGAATAGCCGCGCAGCGTAAACATCTTTTTTGCCCCAAAGTGTCATATAAAAGCTGGTGAAATATTCTGCTTTTGTGAGTATTGGTGCAAAGCTGAGACGAGGTGAAAAGCATGTACTTAGACTTACACTTAAGGTTTGATGGAAATAAATTACTATAGGCTGTTTAATAGCCTGTTTGATTCCATATCCTACACACAGAAAACACTATGTAAAAATCAAATATGTAAGAAAAAACAATGTAAAATATTACATCTCTGAAGTAAAAGCTAGTATAGAAATCGAACATAACGTTTATGTAAGCCTTTTGATTACATTTTTGTTATGTATTCCTGATAAGTTTACCTAAGTAAGGAAATTGTACACACCATTTTGTAAAACAAATACATAATTATAGTGTAAAAATGCTTTTACCGGTAAAATATGTAAAAATGGCAAATTTATACATATGTAAACTTTAATATTTTAATACACAATTTACGGTGTAAAATTACTTCTTGTAAAAATGCTTTTACCGGTAAAATATGTAAAAATGGCAAATTTATACATATGTAAACTTTAATATTTTAATACACAATTTACGGTGTAAAATTACTTCTTACGAAAACGTGAGAATGGCGAACAATATCGTGTCCGCGTGTGTGGAGTGCTCAAACAAGGAGGATTTGTTGAAGAAATAGACGAAATATTTAACGGTGAGTACATTGTATGTGTAGGTCATATCTCATAGCACGTACAGACAACATGTAGAGAGCCGTATTAGGACGACATAGATGCGTCGCGACATAGATGCGCTATAACAATACAGCGGTGATGAAGACACACGGTCATGTAAATAGACTGAATACATATATAGAGCTGCCATATGTCGTCTGCCAATACAAGCTTATTAGCTTCTGTTCACTCAAAGGCTGCGTGCGTTGTCGTCTTTTTGGTACACTGGCCTATAATGTATGATAATGCTATAAATTATGACCTACGCATAAAATGTACTCACCGCTATATTTCATCTATTTCTTCACCAAATCCACTTATTTTTAGGATATAGGCCTAGGCCCTAGGCCCTTGTCACATATTTTGTTATGGTGTTGTTTCAAGAGTTATAAATAAAACTGCCGCATCGTTTTTGATATAATAATGCAACTGTTCAATGCTGTTTGTTTTGTCCGACATTTGAAATAAAGAAGCCCATATTTTGATATAACGAAGCCCATATTTTGATATAACGAATATTATAATATAAATTATGTAGGTGTCGTTTTACTTAGATTATGTAAAATATTTTACATAATTATGTACACATTTTTTACATAGCTATTAAGTAAGCATTTTGCATAATAATTAGGTTAGTGGTACATAACAATTGTGTAAAATTATGTAACATTTTACACAATTAGGTTGGTGGTACATAACAATTGTGTAACATTTTACATAATTAATAAGTAAAACTTTACATAATTCACATTAGGTAATTTTTACATAAATTATGGAGTTCTATGTTTTACATAACTATTAAGTAGGCATTTTACATAATAGTTATGTTACTGGTGAAACATATTTATCAAGTAAATCTTTACTTAATTAATAAGTAAAATGTTACATAATTCATATTATGTAATTGTTTACATAGAAATTATGGAGTTCTATACGTATACATGGGAAATAAGCTGTGTAATTATTTTTCTGTGTGTATCTTTGTGCAATGTTTGTCGAGTCGGTTTTTGAATGCGTTAAAAGTATTTACGTTGACCACTTCTTTAGGCAGCTCGTTCCACTTGTTGATAACTCTCATTGTGAAAAAATGCCAGAAATTGCATTTATTAATCACAAAGTTGTTGGATTTTGTAACATATCCACCCCATGGCTCTAATTTTCTCGACCGTTAATGATGTTTTAACAGGTGGTCCGAGCAGGAGGCGTGCACAGAAAATATATTTTGCTGCCCGAAAGTTGTCTCATAAATAATGTTTTTGAACTTGATAGGTCGTAATAGAAATTTGTGCGAAGCGCAGAAAAAAGTATTTCACTCCAAAATAGCCTCTAAAAATCACCCTAATATCACCACCATATCCATAGCTCAATTCAAATCTAAATAAGAATTCCATTAAAATGGAATGGAGGCAGTTTAAGAGAAAGAGACATGTTTTGTACTGAAATAGGTATATAGTAATTTAAACCAATATACCCTATGAGAACATTTATAGACTGAAGAACAATCTAGGTATGACATGTTGTTATGTAGTCTAAAACGTTGGCCCAGAAATTCCTATACTGTTTAAAACGGCAGTCATCATTATCCATTGTCGAAATATCATTAAATCAATTAACCCAGGACATACATAAACAATGTATGTTAATGTACTTAAATTAGCCAAGAGAAATCAATGGTACCAGGTGGAAAGTTAGTACAGACTCTTTTTGATGATTGATTTGAGTTCATATACCTAAGGTAATTATTTTCAGAGGGTGTGCAAAATTTCACCATAAGGGATTTTTTTAAATCCAAGATGGCCGCCATTAGGCCTACCCCTAAATTGCATTAAAATGGTTATAACTCTGTAATAGATTGTTATTATGATATGATTGTAGGCTGTATACCACGAGTTTTAAAGGAAGGGTCCCGCAAGCACAACATTGAGCATTATTTGTTAGAAACATAATTATCGAGCCGAAATTACGTAATTATATAGAACAAAACATCATACTAATCACAAAAATGAATAAAAACTGCCATCACTCAACATGCAATTTTTAAAATTCGCGGCGATCGAAAGTCCCGGTGTCGATGACGTCATGGGTATCGGTGCTCAAATTTGCGCATGTGCATAGTATAACTATGATATCATCGACACTGGGACTTTCGATCGCCGCGAATTTTAAAAAGTGCATGTTGAGAGATTGCCATTTTGATTTGTTTTTGTCATAAGTGTGGTGTTTTGTTCTATATAATTACAAACGTTGGGCTCGATAGTTATTTTTCTAACATATAATGAACACTTTTATGCTTGCGGGCACCTCCTTTAAGCTTGAGGAATCCATGTGGAATAATAATTGTATGCTAAATTTAACGCGTTTAACAATGTTTAACCAGGTTTAACGTAATATTTGGTCGGCATAGGTTTGAGGGCGCTGTGGATTTACACAGACGACGGTGGCCACGCGAAACCTAAATGTTGAATACGAAATGAATAACACGTAATCGCGAATGTTAATCTTATCATTTTGACAAATTCATCATAAATAGAAGAATTGTCATCGTTAACCGGGCGATAACTGTTAAAAATAATTCAAAATAGTGCACTCCCGTTGACATATTGGGTCGTCTGAGAGACGCGTGGCCAGCATCGTGTCGTCTGCTACAATCACGCCTGATCGGTATAGCGCCACCAGTTCTATGCCGACCAAATTTTAATTTAAAAGTGGCCTCCGATCGGCAAGCTCAGTGGCAAACCCCTGGCCTGTATTAGTAGAAGGTTATTTTAATTATTGTACAAGGGCATTTTTGGACATGTTAGGAAATTACAGTGTATCCCAAATATTATGCCTTATAAATTACAGTGTATCCCAAATGTTATGCCTTGTAAATTACTGTGTATCCCAAACATATTATGCTTGGTAATGACGCTGTATTATACTGTGACTTTAGATTATTGCAGTATGTTCCAAAAATATTCGCTGTATCAAATTGCATGAGTTTTGTTGGGATAAGTAATATATTTGTACGTAGATGACAGAAATAGTTGGCATGTTGAGTCAATTCAATGTGTAATATTTTAGTAGTTAATTGGTGCATAATGGCGCGGTTTGATTATTTTTGTTGTATACAGATTGTGCTGTGGAAAATAATCAGCATGTTTTCGGATTAGTTATGTGGTGTCGAGATCAAAATGTGTTGTGTTAACTGACATTTGCTAATATTGTGGCGAGTTTTGTGGATTAAAAATAGTGGCAGACTATTTAATACATTATAGTCTGTTCCTGGCGCATCTTTTGGAAGCAATGAATTGTGTAGGCCTAGTTGTATAAATTGTGTGTACATACAGAGATGGTGGCGTTAATGCTTTGTACATGTTAGGCCTACTCGGAGATTTTATATTTTTACTCACATATTATGAAGAATTGGTGAAAATGTAAACATCGCGTATGATGCCGAGTCAGGATAATAATGGTAGTGGGGCATTCTGTGGGACCATTGTAGGCACAACATTGGTTGGTAGCAGAGTGGCGTGGAGTTAGACGACTCATCTTGTAGTGAGCACCCATAGGTAGGTAAATACTGTGAATTATTGTTTATTGTATGCTTGAGTACGGATTATAAAATATTCGATACGAACGTGTATAAAAGGCTGTTTCGGGCCCTTTACATTTGCATGGGTTTGAACTTTATACAACGGTTAGATTATCGGCTACACGGAATCTTTCTTGACTATAATAACATTAGTATTTTATTAGGTAAATAAAACATAGGCTGGTAGAATAAATGATGACCGTCCATCGAGTCAGGATGAACACACCCATATATACCAAACAAAGATAACTATTGAGGCTTAAGGGGCTGTCAATCAAAAGTGATTTCCCCAGCTCTCAGAAGTATCAATTGCAATACAATAGAAAACATGCCTAAATCACAGATAGTGGTTTCCACCATCTGTGCCTAAATAGCGGCAGTAATTAGCACACTAATTACTTAGCTAAATGAGTCCTTTGTTTGGTACATATTAGGATGACCACCCGTGATGTGTTTCATTTACATAATTTAAATCCCTTTCTTCAACAATTAAATGTATTATTTATATCTCAAAATGTTTGCATCTAATGCTTAAGCGCTACTCTTACACGTGTAGCTTAAGATTCTATGCAGGTGCGTTATGTAAATGTGAGTCATACTTTTCAATGGAGTTCGGGCATGAGTTCTTTCGTCGAAATTCATGTAAGCTGATAACCTAGACAAATTATTGTCATTCTAAATAGTAGTAGAGACCGGTGGTGTTTATTACATGGTGTAGTTGAATTTCAGGTAATATTTGATGATTATGGGAAATATTTGTAACCTTTTATGTCATTGAATGAATGGTTGTTTTCAATAATAATGAGGGAAAATCTGAAGGCTTATTATACTTACATCCTTAGTTCGTGTAATACGTAGGCGTATATTTTTATTGTATTTATATCATGTAAAATTCAACTCAGTGCGATGGTGATGATCGATGGAGGTGGGTTGAGTTAAAAAGTTGGGTAAGGCAAAAACACTCATCTTACATTTTTTTTTTGGGGGGGGGGGGTCAAGCTGAGTGTAAAGCCTATGTAGATAGTATTATTTTGGTCAGTCATAAAACCAGGTAAGATAAGGCAGTGGTGATCTGTTAAGCGGAGAAAGAGCACCGACACGATCGATGAAAACTGATGCGCCGTTATCATCGACGAGAAAAGATGCAGAAAGAGCACCGACACGATCGGTTAAAAGAGATGCAGAGAGTGCGCCGTATTATCGGTGAGAAGAGATGCAGAAAGTGCGCCGTTATTATCGGCGAGAAAAGATGCAGAAAGAGCACCGACACGATTGGTGAACAGAGATGCAGAAAGTGCGCCGTTATCATCGGCGAGAAAAGATGCAGAAAGAGCACCGACACGATCGGTTAAAAGAGATGCAGAGAGTGCGCCGTATTATCGGTGAGAAGAGATGCAGAAAGTGCGCCGTTATTATCGGCGAGAAAAGATGCAGAAAGAGCACCGACACGATTGGTGAACAGAGATGCAGAAAGTGCGCCGTTATCATCGGCGAGAAAAGATGCAGAAAGAGCGCCGAAACGATCGGTTAAAAGCGATGCAGAGAGTGCGCCGTATTATCTGTGAGAAGAGATGCAGAAAGTGCGCCGTTATTATCGGCGAGAAAAGATGCAGAAAGAGCGCCGACACGATCGGTGAAAAGAGATGCAGAAAGTGCGCCGTATTATCGGTGAGAAGAGATGCAGAAAGTGCGCCGTTATTATTGGCGAGAAAAGATGCAGAAAGAGCACCGACACGATCGGTGAACAGAGATGCAGAAAGTGCGCCGTTATCATCGGCGAGAAAAGATGCAGAAAGAGCGCCGAAACGATCGGTTAAAAGCGATGCAGAGAGTGCGCCGTATTATCTGTGAGAAGAGATGCAGAAAGTGCGCCGTTATTATCGGCGAGAAAAGATGCAGAAAGAGCGCCGACACGATCGGTGAAAAGAGATGCAGAACGTGCGCCGTATTATCGGTGAGAAGAGATGCAGAAAGTGCGCCGTTATTATTGGCGAGAAAAGATGCAGAAAGAGCACCGACACGATCGGTGAACAGAGATGCAGAAAGTGCGCCGTTATCATCGGCGAGAAAAGATACAGAAAGAGCGCCGAAACGATCGGTTAAAAGCGATGCAGAGAGTGCGCCGTATTATCTGTGAGAAGAGATGCAGAAAGTGCGCCGTTATTATCGGCGAGAAAAGATGCAGAAAGAGCACCGACACGATCGGTGAAAAGAGATGCAGAAAGTTCGCCGTATTATCGGTGAGAAGAGATGCAGAAAGTGCGCCGTTATTATTGGCGAGAAAAGATGCAGAACGAGCACCGACACGATCGGTGAACAGAGATGCAGAAAGTGCTCCGTTATCATCGGCGAGAAAAGATGCAGAAAGAGCGCCGACACGTTCGGTGAACAGAGATGCAGAAAGTGCGCCGTTATCATCGGCGAGAAAAGATGCAGAAAGAGCGCCGATACGATCGATGAAAAGAGATGCAGGAAGAGCGCCGATACGATCGGTGAAAAGCGATGCAGAGAGTGCGCCGTATTATCGGTGAGAAGAGATGCAGAAAGTGCGCCGTTATTATCGGCGAGAAAAGATGCAGAAAGAGCGCCGACACGATCGGTGAAAAGAGATGCAGAAAGTGCGCCGTATTATCGGTGAGAAGAGATGCAGAAAGAGCGCCGATACGATCGGTGAAAAGAGATGCAGGAATACTGTCAACAAGAATAGACGTTCAGTCAGTGCAAGAACAGACAGACAGTCCTCGCTTTCAGATCACCCATGTCTTACTTAAAAATAGTTGTTTGAATATTATATTATGTAAATGTAATGGGGTTGCGATCATTAATATTGTATGTATGGAAAATGAAAGTGTACTTTTATCATCCATATGTGTTTACCTTAGCGTTATAAGGCTGAGGTGGTGGTTAAGTTGTGGTTGTTGTGGTGGTGGTTAAAGTGGTAGTGAGGTGGGAATTAAGGTGGTCGTATAGGACGAACTGATGTAAAATATTTGACCCAAGTGACAGTTAAGACTTAGACCCATGACCCAACCTTAACTATTTGTTTGAAGTTCTTGTATGAAGTTGTAACTTGTTGGATATTGTAAATTAACCCGACGTGGTGATATATTTTGTAGCATTTGTTGAAGAAGGAGAGTGAAAATAAACTGTGAACCTTAGAAGTCGTCCAGTGTCATTGGTTTAAACGAACCCACGTGTCTAGTAAATAAAATATATAGGTTTCCAAATTAAACCCTCCCCACGCGCAAAATTTAGTGATGTCAGATCTGATAAACACTCTGCACACTTGGCTATCGCGACGCTGAGCTGCATTGCTTAATAGTTTGGGCTGTCAATGGGACCCAAGTGTGTGACTTTCAGGCAAGGCATAAAAAGTACTTTCAAAGATTTTTTGTAAAAATACTTTCAGGTGTAGAATAATCATCAAACTTCATATTCAGAAAGAGAAAAGATCAATCTAATAATAATAATAATAATAATGGCATTTATAATGCGCCGTCAATCTAGGTAAAACTATTCCGAGGCGCAAACATATAAAACAAAAATACAAATTAACATGAAAAATACATAAACAAGGATGATGTGCATATACATGTACATATGTATAATACAAAGAAATCAATTATAAACTGAGTCAAATAATCTTGTTTTTAACAAGTTCTTAAAAGAGTCAAGTGAATCACAGCATCTTAAATTATAAGGTAGTGAGTTCCAGAGAGTTGGTGCAGCAACCGAAAATGCGCGATCTCCAAATGAAGAAGTAGTCCGTGGAACAACAAGTTAAAGTTTATGGTGAAGAGTGTACATTTTTAAACTATTTAGGGTTTTTTTTCAAACCAGTCCATTACGTTTTGCCTGAAAACAAGTAAATTCACTGTGCACACTCTAGTGTAGCGAATGTGCTCTACCTACTATTAGTCCCAATCATCTTACTGAATAGGTTTACTAAAAGTGAACAGTAAAGATAAGGCTGAGGATTTCTCGGAACGTACCATGTACAAGACTTTTGTATTTGACAATAGATGTCGGAAGTGGGAAGGCAGTTTGAAACCTGGCAATGGCACGTGTGAGTTAGCCTCCGCCAACGGCTACCACATACGTACGGGTATCAACGCACATGTGGCAGTCTATAGCCCTTTCCCACAAGCTGACATTTTTTTCTTTTACAAGCAGATGTGTCAACCCAGAACCCATACCACCTATTCTATGAACCGCGTGATTTAATTTAAACATTGAGCACGATAGAGATGGGAGAGGGAAGAAATACATCGAAAAACAAGTGCACTAAACATTGCCAAGAGTGCGTATGAAAGCCTGTATTTACACTATTGAACCAAGTATTTTCGACCCATTGATGCCCTAGGTGGCGGGGACCCAAAAACAACCACTTTCCGAATAGATTTGTTTACGAAACTTGCACCATCCTTAGCTAAACGTTTATCATGTTTAATGCACAATATCAAAACAACAAGACAATATATCAGAACAAAACCCGTCTTTAAATGAAGTCCATCAAATTGATTTTAAACCCGTCTTTAAATGAAGTCCAACAGATTGATGTTAAAGCCGTATACAGCGTGTCCCCAAAAAACTGGGCCAAAAAAACGGGAGAGCCGGCGTATAACTTAAAGGCAGCATAGCTGCTTCATATTTGAGGATCTAGAAGCTTATATATCCGACCTTAATTTGTGAAATTGTGACACCAATCGAATGTCAACTTTTGAAATACAAAGCTTTCAATAGAGCGTGGTCAGAACCCGTTTTCCAAATTTACAATATACCACCCGTGCGTTGCACTTGTGCGTTGTGTGCAACTTTTCCGAACATGGGGTTTATTCTCCGAAGTAACTTTACATTTGATCAAACTAAGTTCATTTTAAAGTTCTGTTTTACATTTGGGTTCTCTTTATTCACTTATTTGAATATTCAAAAACAATTACATCATAGCAAAGAACGCTATTTTGAAGTTTGTGTAAATTAAAAACTCATTTTATTGCAATAACTATTTTCACATTGTCACAGCTTCTTAAATATTTGACATATACATTTTACTTTTCTCTCTTCAAATATAAATTTGACAATATGATAAAGATATTTAAAAATAAACAATAAATTAAAAACACTTTCTTCTGATTTTGGAAGTGATAAAATGAATATAGAATTGCTCTTATCGTTAAATGTGTTGCCTTTGATATAGGCCCTACATGTAACCATATTTTGTTAAGGTATTCCCAATTTGAAAGGGTTTAATTGCTGGATTTTTTGATCAATATTCAGCATTAAATAGAAATACTTATTGCTGAATTCCAAATGTAAACAGATGGATTAGTTAGTACGTATATACGCGCTTTACAAAACTAAGGTTAATTAGAGTAATGCAACACCTTTCAAAAGAAAGACTATAACATGAATATTGAAACTTAACTTTAGCAATGAAGTTCTAAGGCAGAAAATTCTTTGCTATGGTGTAGTTAATAATCATTGTTTTATATAACGCATGAAAATATTTTAGAGTGCAATATCGGCTGATACCGGGTGTATCCGGTGAGTATCTAACAAGTGCCGTGTGATACCCAGGTGCTACCGAAAGCTAGTATTGAATGATGTTGGTCGTGCAAGTCGAGTAAAATTATGTGTGCCTCGGAATTAAATGATGCCGTATGTGTCAAAATCGGGTGACACGTCGTGTTCCAAAATCGGGTAATACCATTTGTGCCATTATCGGGAAATATCGTATTATTAAAGATCGAGTGTCAGATACTGTGTCAGTAACGAGTAAACCATTTGTGTCAATAATAATAATAATAATAAACCATGCTTATTAAGCGCACTCCGTCGTAAGACCCCAGTGCGCTGAACAATAACTGGCCTGAGTATTAGGGCGTTGCCATGTGTGCTAATATCGGCTTATACTAGGTGTGCCAGTATCGAGTGCTATCGATTAGTAAATGATCGTCAACCAACGTTCGCGTTAAGTGGTTGCCCGGTTGCTCGGGACACCCAAAATTAGCACCGGGACACCCAAAATTAGCACCGGGCAACCAACATGTACTTATTTGGTTGCCCGGTGGGCAACCAATTTTTTTACAAGAAGTGAAACACTTAACACATGCATTTAAATATTTTACAGAACGGGCAACCAAAAAATCTGCGGGCAACCATAATTTCCTGCTTGGTTGCCCGGCGGGCAACCAGATTTTTTTCCTTAATTCGGACGCTGTCGTCAACTAAGCATGTTAATTCATTGCATGGCATGCAGCAGCATTTAAATAGAGGTGACTATTGCCATACAACATATTGAGGTTATTAAACAGATACTATTTGCTTTTTAAACCCATTCCCTCAATATTGGCACACCAAATATCAGCCGATATTAGCCCTAACTCCCGCGGCTATGTGTTTGTGCGTATCGGGGGGAGGCGGAAAAAGTACGAGTTTTTTACACGAAAAATCATCCAGCACCCCCCGGGATTCGATCACGGGACCATCCGCACCAAAGTCTGTCCCCCTATTGACTGAGATAAGCTCCCAGCGCATATGCGGGCAGCAACTTCCTGCCCACATATGCCTGCGGTAGGTGACGTAATCGAGTCAATGCAGCAGTACGAGCGTGGAAATAGTTTCTGGCTGTATGATTTTGTAAGATGCAGTAGGGTTAGGGTTAGTATACATGGCAGCATCCTATTATTCAGGCCTGCTATTCGACACGGTTATCCTTGGGTTTCTCATTATTGGCCCACTCATTGTATCCTGACTGCTTATCTAATGATCGGTGCATCCGAGCACTTCGAATCGCATTACAATGTACTCGTGCCATTCCGTAGGATGTATTCTCACTCGAGTTGCTTTCACTGGTTCAGAAAATAGATCTCGGACAGGAGTATTGCTGTCATAGTTTCCATTGAATATCTATAACAAAAATGCGATATACGGATAATATTAGTATAGCGAGACATTCGTATATAAGATAAGGTAAACACGTTGACTGTATAACATGTACACCACGTGTACTTCTTGTTTGTAATCCAATGGGGAATGGAATGGGAACAAGAAACCTCATCACATACAGGCGCGTAGCCAGCTTTACTTGTCAATGAGGGCAAACAAAATGTTCATTCCGGTATAACTGGGGGTGGGGGGTGGGGTGGGGGCTAAGAATGGTAGGGTAAGCCGTCAAAGTCCGAGGTTACGGGGAAGGGTGGTTGCCACCTTCCAATGTTGGATCTGAATCTTACAGTATATTATCGGCCGAGTGCACAAATGACGGGTAGCTGAAGAATAGCGCTACCTCGCTAGTAATTGAGGCGTAACCCAACATTTTGAGAGCGCCAATGCGGGGTAAGCTACTAGGCTAGTAACTGGCGGGTAATTTACGCTAAATGTTATACCTGACCGGACCCAAGAGTAAGTTGGGGTATAACGTTTTATGCCACAAGTCGATTCTAGCAGTAGCGTAAATTTGTTGTAAACATTGGAGAGGATGATTCGCTGATGCGGAAGGACCAATTGCGCTTGCATGTACAGGGGGTGTCTATTTTAAGTGGAATGTGACCCCCTCATAAGCTGAAAGATTTTATATTTTTGAAACTCCATTCATGCAATTTGGTGACTACTTATAGTCAAAATTTAGATCAACTCCTTTTGTCCATTTAAAAACTAATCGCACCGACTTTGGGTCATATTTTGACCAAAATGTACTAATTGTCCAAGGATTTTAAATAATGACTAAATAAATAAACTTATTTTTGTTTTTATTAATTTAAAACGGATAAAGCCAAAGTTTCAACATTATTGTGAGTGGAAGGGTACAAGAACAACAACAAATGATAACGTACCGTGCGTGGGATCGAACCGGGGTTCTGCGGTTCACAAGCGAAGGACAAGATATCCATGCCACGGATTCGTGTTAAGAGATGTGTTATAATTGTTTATACCATTAAAGTACTTGTTTTTAACGGGTGCTTGTGTTTGTCATTAAAATTGTGCTTTTTGGTGCAATATTTGTAGGTGCCCCTCGTCCAAAAATATGTTTGTAATGTTATGATAGTCCTTTTTTGAAAAAAGCGATAAACAACTTCGAAATTTTTGGCCAAAAAAATGGCGTCATTTTTGTTCGGAACGCAGGTCGACTCCACGTGTTCTTTATGTTCACTCATCTATGACCTAGCGAGTGACGACACAGTTGAAATATTACGGAGGACCACTCACGTCAGAATTTTACAGTAAACTATAGGTTAACACTTGGCATATGCGCCAATTGATTTTGTAAGGAGACGATGCTGATTAATGTGGATATTTACCTCGCTATTTACTATTCTGGTGTTACTCGCCAGTTATGCTCTAAGAATGACATCGTTAGTAAGTTACGCTACAGTTATAGCATAACTACTAGGGAGGTAGCTTACCTCCCTAGTAAGTTACCCGTCATTGGTGAACTCGGCCGTATACAGGCTGTCCCAAAATGATTAGTACCCATCGATGTCCAAAGTTCAATCATTTGTGTCATCATCAAAATCGATGGTTTTTACATCATCTTTGTCATACCGTACTATTTTATTAGAATTTTAGATCATGAATATCGGATTTATCAAACTCAAGATACACTCCATTATGTAAAACATGGTAATTTCACCTTTTTGACAAAGTGCTAAAAATGTGTGTGCTGTTACAGCTTGTTTGAAAGAAACTTGTGTATTCTCATAATCTCTTGTCTACTCAACATAATCTTGTGTGTCTTCTGTTGTAACTGTTATTAGTTTTGGGTGTACAAATCATTAATAATTCTTCTCCTTAAGGCCTAAAAAAAAGAGGTTTGTTTCCCCAAACACGACCGACCCATAAAATCTCAAACCCCATGCCTTTTTTTAATTATTTTTAAATAATGTTTTATGTTGAAAAATATATGTATTAAATGATATTTTCATCTTAATTTGCCAAACTAATCAACGAAACTGCCCTGTAATTGACTTATTCCAACATGTCCACCCTTTAAAACACTAAGGAGATGCAAATCGAAGATCCTACTGCTATCTAGTGAAAAACAGAACATGTCAGACCATCCAGCATAGTCTGAAGGTTTGTACTACAGGATACCAGCTGCACTATTAAAACAAAATACATGTATTATCCCAAACCAGCCAGGCTACGTTTTACGGTGTGTAAACTGGGGAGGGGGACCAAGTATGATTTTTAAATCAAATAATCGCCGCCAAACCCCTTGGATTCGACCACTGGACCTTCCGATCACCGAGCCACGTCCCTAACCACTCGGCTAACCTGACAACACTCACCCGGGCAGCGATTTTGTACACACATATCAGCTTGGTTAATGATGTCATCGAATGAAATGCTAAATCATGCGCGGGGACATTGTTTTTGACGTAGTGAATCGTAGTGTAGGAAGGTCAGGGTTTTAAAGAACATTAAAGTGTATATAACATCAAATTGTATAGTCCTTTTCTTCTCTAAAAGTGTCTATAGCCAAAAAAAAGAAAAAGAAAAAAAAAGGTAATCGACCTACCGACCCACTTTTTTCAACTCTTGTTTGGGCAAACAAACCTTTTTTTTAGGCCTAATTTAATTCAACGGTTAAAAGAGGTTTGTCACACTTGAGTGACCCCATGCATTGTTTTATTTCATAAGTGTTTAGGGACTTCGAAATGAAGTGGCATTTGGTGAATCACCAGTGGCTTAGATTTCATTTTCACATTGGAGACTTGATTTGGTGAGGTTAAACACTAAGGGACTATATCATTTTTAGCAAGTTTGTAGGAAATTGCATCCCCAATATGAAAAAGAAGTCTAAGCCACTGCTAATTAACCATGACCACAACTTTACCTGGTTAAATGTCCCTCAAGTTTAGCCTCAAAACTAGCTCATTCTAGAAACAAAGATTGGGGTCGTTCATGCGTGACGACCCATTTTTACTCTTCAAATTGAATCAAACTGAAGAAGTATTAATGGTTTCAACAACAATATGATACAACAACAGTTTGAAATAGAAAGGAACCAAAGATATTAGCAGACAAGAGATTAAGAGAATGTATTAGTTTCTTTCAAACAAGCTGTTTAAAAACACATTTTGTTTGCACTTTGCCAACAAGGTGAAATCACCATGTCTTACACAATGTAGGGTAACTTCATTAAAAGAAGTCCTATATTCATGATTTAAAATTCTATTGAAAGGGTACAGTATAACAAATATGATAGAAAAACAACGGATCTAATCTTCTTGATTTTGATATTGAACTTTGGGCATCGATGGGTACTAATCATTTTGAGACAATCTGTATGTTACAAACATCATTAAGCAAACACGGATGAAATTCCGATATTTGGAACTTTTTTTGTCGAAACTTTCAATGTTGGCCTAGATTTAACTGTACAGACAAGTACAACGGGATTTTAAGGTTGGCCATATTTAGCGACGTTATTGTGACGTCATGCGAACGATATGTGTACTTATTTTGGTATGCAATGAGGAGACCTCTATCTATACCATGGTATCAAAACAAGCCTACTCTGCTGCATCTCGGTTTGGATTTGTAAGGGTGTGTGGTAATAACCCCCCCCCCCCCCCCCCCACCCCACCCCTTAGGTAAGGCAAAAAAAAAGAGTTGTGTTGCCCTCAGCGACCGACCCTAAAATCGTAAAAACTAGGGTCGCATTTTTTTTTTTTAGATTTAAATTTGATTAAAAGTGTCTAAATGTTACCATGTCTTGCTGTAAATGAATAAATAAGCCTAAATAAATGTTTTTAAGACTATTGTCACACTAGAAACATTAGCTAAATTGACATATGGGCATATACCAATTTTGTCTTGACATAAACCATATATTTTTCACCCAAAAAAAAACACAATTGAAAAAAAACAATTTGATTTTTTTTTTTGATTTCCGACCGACCGACCCGAATTAAAATTTTGGCACTTGAGGGCAACTAAAAAAAAAAAATTGTTGGCCTAAAAGTGTTAACAACAACAAAAAGTCTCAGGCGGACGAGGGTTAAATGAAATTAGTGCGTTGTACATTTGTTCAGCATTACTTCCACCCCAGGCACCAGCGAAATGTTAAAATTAATTTCGGTGACAAAATGAGACTTCGAAAACTCATTTGAATGTTCACAATACGCAAGTGCGAAATTTTATTAATAGAAATATGTACACAATATTGATAAACATATACACAACTGTACCATGCGTGAGTAACAAAACAAATAATGATTTTTTTGAAATTATTTGTGTAGTGAAAAAATATGATCAATCAGTTAAACGATGAAAAGTTCCATTTAATCAACTTCGGCTCCGCCTCTTTCAGTGCAGTAGAACATTTTCATATTTTATTGAACGAAAATATTATCAACATTACGGTACAGACTGTAACAAAAATATACAATTGCATCTATGTCTCCAATAAATGACATATTATGTGAAATAGATAAGAATATGTGATCTGTTATGTGTTCTTTGTTCCCGTGTTTAGCCACTCAGCAGAGGCCTTGTCTGGTTACCATAGCAACCAGATCAAAATAACGCGCATTTTTTGAAACGCTGTTACCTAAGCTTCAATTTGATCATGTTGATATATGACTCTAAGGGGTAAGCCCACGGTAACATTGAGAAAATCTGTTTCCAAAATTGGTGCAAATCAACCTAGACCCCCCTTAAAACTACAAACATAGAACCTAAACTTATTTTCTAATAGAAACTAGTAAAAGACAAGTAAACCAGCATCTAGTATTAAGATAAAACTTAATGAATCCGGTAGAGAACAGATAAAAATTACACCAAAAACTGACACTTAAAAAATATAAGCGTATTTTCTTAAGACATTGTTGATAAATATGTGATGTGACACCAAAACCCTGATGGTTTTATTATTGCACAAATAATATGATGTCACATTTGTTGACATATGGGACGCTCTCTATTGCTTTGAGACCAAAACACATTGAACTCTGTCAATAGTTCCTATAGTTCACATAGGCCAGATCAGGTTGTTGGTGTCACAACACATTATAATCAACATTGTCTTAGAAAATGCGCTTAGAAATTTTATAAGCTATCAGGTATCACGTTTTTAAAAGGGGAGAAAATATGCATAACAAGTAATATGCGTTTAACAATAGCGGGCGTCCCATTTGTAAATAGATTACATGATCATAGACGACCTCATATCTATAATAGCATGTAATAATTGATTTATAATTAAATCACTTAATAATTTTTCTAGCCATGTAAGTTTTATTAAACTAAGGACTGCTCATGAGGAAAATGGGGTTAACTATTTGCCCCCGAGGTGATCTGGAGACCGTAAGTCCACTGTTTTCACGAAACCGAAGGATGAGGGGAAAAGAATAAGCTTAAGTGATCAGCAGACTCCACTACGCTGAGCGCAAGCGTTGACCACCGTTGACCAATCAGGCTGCGTCATTTTGTTGTGGGGAGCTAGTACGCATGTGTGAGAGTTCGAGCGTAGTGGAGTATGCTTAGCGGTTAACGGTCTCCAGATCCCCGAGGGACCTTATAAAGATGTTCATATTTGTTTTATATAACGCATGGAAATATTTTAGAGTGCAATATCGGCTGATACCGGGTGTATCCGGTGAGTGTCTACAAGTGCCGTGTGATACTTAGGTGCTACCGAAAGCTAGTATTGAATGATGTTGGTAGTGCAAGTATAGAGTAAAATAATGTGTGCCTCGGAATTGAATGATGCCGTATGTGTCAAAATCGGGTGACACGTCGTGTTCCAAAATCGGGTAATACCATTTGTGCCATTATCGGGAAATATCGTATTATTAAAGATCGAGTGTCAGATACTGTGTCAGTAACGAGTAACCCATGTGTGTCAATAACTGGCCTGAATATAGGGCGTTGCCATGTGTGCTAATATCGGCTTATACTAGGTGTGCCAGTATCGAGTGCTATCGATTAGTAAATGATCGTCAACTAAGCATGTTAATTCATTGCATGGCATGCAGCAGCATTTAAATAGAGGTGACTATTGCCATACAACATATTGAGGTTATTAAACAGATACTATTTGCTTTTAAACCCGTTCCCTCAATATTGGCACACCTACCCTAACTCCCTGTGTTTGTGCGTATCGGGGGGTGAGGGGGGGCGGGGGAGTACGAGTTGTTTACACGAAAAATCATCCAGCAACCCCGGGATTCGATCACGGGACCATCCGCACCAAAGTATGCCCCCTACCGACTGAGATAAGCTCCCAGCGCATATGCGGGCAGCAACTTCCTGCCCACATGCCTGCAGTAGGTGACGTAATCGAGTCAATGCAGCAGTACGAGCGTGGAGATAGTTTCTGGCTGTATGATTTTGTAAGATGCAGTAGGGTTAGGGCTAATTAGTATACATGGCAGCATCCTATTATTCAGGCCTGCTATTCGACACGGTTATCCTTGGGTTTCTCATTATTGGCCCACTCATTGTATCCTGACTGCTTAACTAATGATTGAGGCATCCGAGCACTTCGAATCGCATTGCAATGTACTCATGCCACTCCGTAGGATGTATTCTCACTCGAGTTGCTTTCACTGGTTCAGGAAATAGATCTCGGACAGGAGTATTGCTGTCATAGTTTCCATTGAATATCTATAACAAAAATGCGATATACGGATAATATATAATATAGCGAGACATCGTACATAAGATAAGGTAAACACGTTGACTGTATAACATGTACACCACATGTACTCTGCCCTTTTAAGGCAAAAGAATGTATCTTATATGTAGTTTCCTAACGTGATCAAAGTTAGCTTTTTTCTCCATAAATCATGTAGTGGTAACAAGCAGTATATTACTTTTATTGTCTTTACAAGTTACAACCTTTTCTTAAGATAGGATTATTGAAAGTTAACACAATCCATGTTAAAAGGGAGTATATCATTAGGAAAGCACATCTAAGATACATCCTTTTGCCATAAAAGGGCTGTTCTTGTTTGTAATCCAATGCAGAACAAGAAACCTCATACAATATATACATACATTATAATCTGAGAGTGGCGTTATCTGTAATCGCCTTAATCATGACTGTTCAATCAGGGATACTATTAATTTTGGGATAGGAAAGTCCTATACTAACGTACGTAGCGAAAACGGTCCCTTTTGCATATTTGAATAAATTATGGTAATCGTCTGGAATGCGTCGGTGACCGGCGTATGACGCGTTTGACGTCATTATTTAGTCAGCATAGAATTGGTGGCGCTGTGCACGCGGTAGATTTTACACATAGCTTGCTGTCAAAAAATGATACTGACACTGGAGTTGGTTATCCAATTCCAGCGGTTTTTGGATGGATGAAATAATTTAGTTCCAACGTGTGATGAATTGTATGGGGTCATATAATCAAAATCCCGGGCAAAATCCATTGTTACATTGAAAGCAATGGAAATTCAAAATTAACGACCGTTCGTGTCTACCATCGTCTGCTACAATCACGCCTTATCAGTATAGCGCCACCAATTCTATGCTGACTAAATTTTAATTTAAAAGTGGACCCGATCGGCAAGCTCACTGGCACACCCCTGGTTCAATCTACAAGATAGAGCCACTGAGTTTCTTTCAAATAGACTGGTTTGGACTCTCAATTTGCAACGGACGATAGATCGAAAGAATAGGTCCTTATGTACACCCTCAAGTGGATCGACTTCATAACGATGAACGATGATGTCATGGCATCTCATTGAATATACATGAACATTTGTAATTTCCCACAGAATATCACATGTTTTGTGTTTGTAAACAACCACAAACAACAGACCGAGTGACCTTACGCGTGCTTTTATTGGTTAACAATGATCATGTGATAAAGTCGCTGACGTCACTGGTTAACAACTGTTGCAACAAGCGGTACGATTGGCTCAATTATATCAAGGGCAGACGTGTCCAGATGGCAAACCACAGGAAACCCACGGTGAGATCATGTTGGGAAAACGAGGGGGAATGAATTGGCTGGCCCTATATTAATACATGGGAGCATATAGGAGAAAGCTATCCCTGGTTTAACACCACGATGGAAATATATATTATTTTATCATTTATTTTCGATAATTTCAGAAATACACGACCGTTTTTCCTCGTTCAACCAATAATATGATGTGATATAGGCATGTTTTGCCATTTATGACACTTAATTTATTATCAGCCACAAAAAAAAAAAAATTAACACCAGAGTTAACCGGTGACATACCCCCTACTAACCACAAAGCCAAGCTATATGCCCAGATTACTGGGCGAAAAAGATAAATTGATATTGATATATTATTAGCTCTAATGGAATAAATAAACGGATCGATCTCATAACCCCATTACCCTTTTCTCACCCATTGCTTCGTTCCCGTTGCGTTTCTGTAGTATGTCGGATGTGTTTTGACCTTCTAGACTGTCAATACCTTCTTGAATCGCGGCCTTCTGTTCATCCGTAAGCATCATATCACCCTCAAATGCACCAGGACTTGGTTCTTCCTCTTTAGACTCTCCTGATGACTTATCCTGACAACATTAGAAAGAAAAGAACAAAAAAAGTCACACTGTACATTAGTGACTTATGTCGCCATAAGGTACATCTTTGAGCAAGCTTTTTTATAATACGTTATTTTCTTTGAGCAAGCTTTCTGATTATATTCTAAAAATTGAAGAAGAATAACAACCCACACCTTTGAGCATAGAAAGACACATAAAGACAAATATACTTGTATAGTGAACTTTTTAGTGTCTATATATTATATATTTTGCTACCTATCTCAAAATAAACTTGGCACAAGATTTATATACATTATGACATGGTGTATTAATGATAATTATGATCTAAATAAACACAAGAAATTTTGTGATAATGTTTAGTTGTTTATATTTGGAAAATAAAATATTAAACCCGATTCTAATTAATCACCTTCGAGGCTGATAGAGAGAGATAAAGAGAGACATTCATTGGTGTCGAGGTTCGTGGTGGGGGAGGGGGCGGGGGTAGAAAAGGGATTCTTGTGTGAAAAAAACCTCAACCATCTTATTTTTGCTAAGGATTCAATACCTTTTAGTATGCCAGTCATGACACTTGACTTAATGTCCTTAAATAAAAGGTCACACCATTGACCCTAACCACTGTTCCATCATATTACGGATCTACCCCAGTCACTGATCTACCCAAGTCACTGATCTACCCAAGTCACTGATCTACCCAAGTCACTGATCTACCCAAGTCACTGATCTACCCAGCCACCGAGTGGATTTGTAGATATGTAGACAGTTTGCTTATACCTGTATCCAGTTAGCAAAATTGTTCTGTGGCAGGAAATACTATGTACAGCAGTTTCAACTGTAGTTTGGTAGTAGCATAAAGGGGGTGAGTGATCAGCCTGGAACCAAGGCTATTTAGCAACTTGGTTAGAGTATGCGCTGAGAGCATCTTCCATCGATGTTGCTATGACGTCACATTTGAAGCTATTGCGATCGATTCATCATGATAATCAGGGATGAGGAAATGTTTGACTGGGTAGCCTGTGCACACCTAAACTAATTAGATTCTGGATAGTCTTGTTAACTGACCGACATGCAACCTGTATGTCTATAGCTTATATGGACGACACAGCCGGCCATGTTGAATTACATGTACGCAAATGCGTCTTCGAACATGTAAAGTGGTCATTTCAACAAGTAGCTGTATGCGGACTGACAAAAGGCGCGTTCCAACTATGCCTGTTTAGTACCAGAACGTGGACTCGATGTCGGATCAAAGCCGAATGGTACGCGAAATAAGTGGTTTCGATACCACATTATATGATGTAGCAGCAAGACCGCCTCAATTTAGGTAACGTAGTCTCGATGCTGCGATGTGATACCAAATTGCTTAACGAGGACGCGTTTCCAACACGCGTCGTAAGTGGACTCGGACTCGCATACAACGGAAATGATGTACCGTTCGGTCAATACCTTTCAAATTGTGTATCAATTGCACCGCTGTAAGCATGTTCGCCAATTTGGAACTGACTGAATTTAGGTAGCTGTATTCTACATGAATAGCCTTTTGAGGACCAAAAAAACACCCAATTTGATGTAAGGCACCGAATTGGGCATATAGCATTATTTTACAATTACAAAATCTAACTTTTGTTACAAATTAAAATAGTTTGTTTGTTAACGAATTTATTTTAAACATTTTTAAGCACAAGCGTGATTATCATTCATTCATAGCCTATCGACTCTGGGGAAACATGTACAGACTTGCTCGGAACAATCAGGTCATACCTGATATCAGTTCTACAACATGTTGCGCGTGGTGCAATAATTTATAGTATGATGGTCTGACATCATCCAGTAGGTATGGTCATCACTACAAGATGTGTTAGGCGAGGTTTACATACTGGATGACAACGTGTTGCGCGTGGTGCTATACGAGTATAATGGTTATATGCTACAAGATGTGTGATCTCAGAGATTGAAAGTGTGCGCAAGAAGTCAATAAGTCTATTTGTTGGCCAAATTGAGTTAAACATGGTTTTGGTCAGCTTTAGGGGTAAGAAACATGGGAATATTACGGATTTTAAATTTGGGACTTTTAATCATCATTACGTTCCATCCAGTGCCCTGTAAACTTTTAGCAACTCTATTTTGACAGGTTGAGAGTGAGGTGAAGAACATTTCGCATTCGGTTTCATGTTTATCGACTCATAGTTCGTAGTCCGACAGGTTCTATAATACGGGAAAAGGGTTCTATAGTACAGTACGAAGGTTCTATAGTCTGAACGAATATAAGGTTCAATAATCTGAAAATAGTCCCAATATCATGATCATGTTATTATAATCTGATATGAAGAAAGGGTCTGCAATCCGAACATTAAAGCAGGTTCTGTAGTACAAATTTGAAATAGGGTTCTTTGACTTTATTCCGAATCATAGAAAAGTGTTCTCTAGTCTAAATCTTACTACACTGCAAAATCTCCGGTGTTAATTTAACACCATGGGTGTCACTATAGGACCGGACCACTTTACACCGGTCCTATAGTGACACCCATGGTGTTAAATTGACACCCATGGTGTTAAATTCAACACCGGAGTTTTTGCAGTGTATGGGTTCTTTTTAGTCGATCTGCAAAACTTATTTAATAACTGTAGGGCCTTTCATCTCACAATGGATTATAGTACCATGTTCGTGTGTTTGATGGAAACCCTTTTCAGCTTTCAGACTATAAAAAAGTACAATATTCGGATTTAAGATCCTCTAATTATTCATACTATTGACTATTGAGCCTTATCAGTTACGGATTAGTAAGCTTCTTAAACACTTTTACAAATTTGGATTATGTAACTTATTGTATTATCAGATTATAGAACCATCGGACTTTGACTGCAAGGTGAACTTAATACACTTGGTAGGGGTAAATTTTTGAATTGTCAAGAATTAACATTGATGTCATGCAAATCTGTTTGAAAGAATCTTAGGGACTGGGAGGACTCTTGAATCCTTAACATTCTTAAGCTGTGATTGGTTTTTAAATAATCATTATCATTCTTTCAAATATAGAGTAATAGAGTCATAATTTCAGAAAGCTATCAATATCATGCGATTTTAAATCATTCAAAGAGTTAACCACTTTATTCAATCACAACTTTAAGGATAACACGTACAGACTCATATATTTCCCTTTAATTTGGGAAATTGTATTTCACTTGAAAGTGAAACTTGTTACTAATTCATAGAGTATCTTGTTGTATGGCCATACGGGCCCCTTTGCTCTCCCGGTAGGCCAACTGCCACTCCCAACACGTTTCGAGTACACGTGCATCTCATGTCAAGTAATCGAAAATACTGGCCCCTTCCAAGTTTTCTTACAGCGAATGTAGGCTACCCCTAATCCTAGAGATCACACAGCCAATAAAATATACCCCCTTATTCGTGTAATCGCGAAGCCTTTTAAATTTACCCTTTCAAACTTTGCATTAGCTGTCATCTATAATTGCAATATGTCAATCCAAATTCCAAAGTTTGTTGGGTGAAACAAAAATGTGATAACAAATATTTGAGAAAGGAGAAGACATCACCCTTGTTCATGTTGTTTAGTGACGTTTTATACATAAAGGTGGTACCCGAAAGTTTTGAGAGCGGTGCATATCGGTTTGCGCTACACATTTTCATTTTAAAAATTAATTTAAAAGAATAAGATCATTTAAAGCTCTTCTTTGAACGGAAATACATTCCATGAGAGTAAATTTCATAAGGAATTTCGGGTTATTATTATTGCTTGTTAGGGTCATAACAATTCCTATAACGTTGGTAAAGGAAAAGATCATTAACCCAAGCTGATCATGATAGTTATACTAATCATCCGTATTAACATAAACATAGCATCATGCCATCAATTGAACCGAGCCGCGATTCGTTTTTTGGTATGTCCGTTAAAACGGAAATTTAGACTGTCCGTGGTTGGAAAACGGCAAAATGCAAGTTGAAAATTCATATTTCAAATATTGTTTTCATACAAGCTTCTCACGTCAAAAGGATGTTGGTCTCAAAATTGACAGACATGAAATTGTGAGTCTGAAAAAATCTATTACGTATTTGGGCGCATATTGTGAGCATTATATTCATCATTCTGACAGAAATATCTTAGTTTTGACGTTCCCTTTAAAGGGAAACTTTATTCATCCAATAAGATCAGAGGGCTGCCTTAGTTTATGGCTGCATACACTATGCACTACTAGTAGGCATAGCACAATGCACACACACAGAGTCTGCCACTGGGAGCACTACACCAGTGAACAACAACATATGAAAAGCTGTGTTGCATAAAGCCCTACATCCACTTATACCTGTTACTCATTTTGATTATTGAATGAATGGCTATTCACGATATGGAATGTGGTTTTGTATTGTTGCCTCAATTGGCGTGCATGGATGCACTAATCCAAGTTATGAAGACAGCCATACAATATTTGGATTAATTAATCATGCAAAATGAGTAACATGTAGGAGTGGTCTGTAATCCCTTATGCAAAACAATCTTTTCATATAATGTATGCAGCTCCACTTTGAAAAACATCCCTATATAAAATTAATTTTCCTCGCAAGAGGCACTCATTGTAGGGCAGTGAGCTTGCCATATATGGTAGTCATGACCTTGGACTATATAACCTTGATCCAGGTATAAATACTTATCATCAGGTTTTTTAGTTATGACTGTTTTTACCAATTTTTGAAATTGGCTCTGAACTTGAATATATTGGGCCGATTTAAATAAACCTAACCTGAGATATTGTACTAAACACTTCAATCAATTTAGTGATATGCTCAGTTTTTGCATCCTTTGAGTGCCTACTGTGAGGAAAAGACTGAGAATTTGAATATGGGTATTTAAGAAATGGAAAAGCTTGTTTAATTTCTAAATCCATCAATATTTGTCAATCAAATTGGGTATACATGTTATATATCTATTACCGATCACTCTTATGATGGGAAAAAAATTGTCGGACATTGCTCATTTGTATATCAATGACTTGAATAGATAATTAGCTAATTTGCATATTTAATGAGCTTATGAAACTAAATTATAGTTTAAAAGATTGGGTATCGTACAATTAGCCATAATACCAAGTTTGATTGCAATACACCATTCACATCTGGATTTATAACATTTACGCATATTAATTAGCTGGACTTAGTCACTTTTTTGATTGCAGTCAGTAAAACTGGTCAAAATGACCAATTTCACTAGGTTATTTTAGCTTAATGCAATATAATTTTACCATATTTTTAAATTTAACATGGTATATAGATATTCAATTGTTAAAGAAATATGTGTAAATGGTGTTTTGAATGTACATTATTAACAAATTGAGCTCTCTAAATCCCAATAAATTATATTTGTGGGCATTGTTACTGTTTTTGGCAGGTTTTCGGCCATTTTCCAAGTATCTCAAAACACCGTACCACAAGAATGCATTGACCGATTGTCATAATTATTTTTGGAAAATAAATCTTTCATTGCAATCTTTCATTTGAATCCAATTTTGTACATGTCTCAATCATTTGAATGTTATGTGTGCTATGCCTACTACTAGTATGTATTGAGGTCATGTCACCCACCCACTGTTACGTATACAATGGTTTTACCATAGATCCTCGATTACAGATACACTACATGTCAATGTATTGATGGTAGTGTGGAGCTGGAGGTCACACTCCCTGCTGATTTGTAAATGTTTATACAAAACTGTTTAAGTGAAGCTATTTATAGATACTCTGTCTAACCTTAGATCGTTGGTGAGAGAATTGGGTAAAAAGTAACATTTTCTTTCTGATAACTTCGGTAATACCACTGCGTTTTTCCTCGTTCGACCATTAATCTGATGTAACATAGGCATGTTTTTGCCATTTTTGCCACTTAATTCATGTTTAGCCACAAAAAAAGAGTACACTTTTACCATCAGAGTTAACCGGTAATCGACCCCCTACCCATCAGAAAGCCAAACTATATGCCCAGACTACTGGGCGAAAAAGTGATCGGAACATACACCTTTAATAGATATATGGCGTGATGACATGGATTAAGTATCTGCATGCATGTATCTGTTATTTATTATGACACTAGCATAGTAAACGAGGCAATATTCACACAAAGGTGTTTAACACATTTAATAGTTAGGAGAATGTATCACAACTGTATTAAAAAATCGTACAAGTGAAATAATATTATAAAGACACTTGTTTCTTGATCAGATGCACTAGTATGAAAGTCAGTCACATCTGTGAATGAAAATACTTTAATAAACAGGTTCACAAATTATATGCTCTGAGAAAAAAATACAAGCCGTGAACTATGGTAACATTGTAGGCCATTTGCATGTTGAATATTATTTAAATATTGCAATTTACAAAGAAAATGTTAAAACATAAATGTCATAATACGCCGTGAGAAAGTTATGATAATGTATATAACGTACCTTGCTTAGAGAATCTCCCATTTCACGTGAATATGGTCGGCTTAAATGTCGATGACGACGATATGACCTGCCTTCTGTAAACAAAATGCAGGCTGCATACAGCGAGACGATGAATGCAGTCTTCATGTTGATTTTCCTTGTAATACCAGTCAATATAGACAAAGATGCATCGGAAAATGATTCTGACGGTGATTATGGTAAAAATTAAAAAATGCGGGTGATATTTATACAATATCTCAAAGAGCTTTGGTTTGCATCTGGTCCTGAGCCAGGGATAAAGTATTGGGCTATTCCAGTTGACATTCATACACCCCCTTTAGGCAACAAAAAAAAGAAGTTTGTCTCAGATGACATGAGAGACTGAAAATCTAATGCGGTCTGCGGATTTTTTTTAAATTTTTTTCTTTCAATTTAGACCTGATCGTCATTTGTTTGGTCAAAAAGTTGGATTTTGCAAGATTTTTTTGAGAAAATTGAAAAAACAAAACAATGAAAACAATTGAAAAAAAAAAATGAAAAAAAAAAAAACCCCACTAAAAAAAAGCTAACGCGGGCGGTTTCGGGAATGCGCGCGGGTCATCTGAGACAAACTTCTTTTTTTTTTGGCCTTAGGAGACATTAACTGTATCTTCCGCACATGTAGTGTGTATTTCAAATGAGGTTACGTCGCGGGTGGGTGGCTACATTTGAAATCTACACTCCCTGTGGGGACGATTAAGGTTAAGTATTCTCTAGGTGTGTATGGATCTTATATGGAATAGCCCATTTTACATAAAGACAATTCCAAATAATTTAAGAGTGCCCCTCCCCTTTTCTAACAAATTGCGTTTCAGCGATGACCATTATATTAGACCCCCTCATATAGTTTTAACAATACTTCATTATCCAGCTATTCAAAAGTAATTATGCTTTCGTGATGAAACGTAAACAGCGCCATTTCAAGGATTTTTTTAATCACTTTAAGGGCGGCATGCCGCATTATATGCCTAATATCATTGAAGTACAATTTAGTATAATTGCTCCATAGTTATGATGAAAACATTAGTTTTATCTTCCCCACATGTAGTGTGTATTTCAAATGAGGTTACGTCGCGGGTGGGTGACTGCATTTGAAATTATATAAGACCCCCTCATATAGTTTTAACAATACTTCATTAATAATACTTCATTATCCATCCATCTGTGTTATAACGGTTTTGATTTAGAAAGACAGACGGGAGAGCCAGCATAATTATTTGCTATTATTCGACAATTATTATTGTTATTATACACCACTGTTAATTAAAATTTAATACAGGATCCGGAGTATATTGTTTTTGTTTCTTTGTACTGGCTATCATTTTCGAATTACTCGAAAACTTATCGACCTATTCCAACCCGAATCGGCACACGTGTTTGTTTACATGCGTTACGACTCCGCTTTCCGGAAAAAATACGCGCTGGAATTATTTTTTTATACCATGGATATAGATCATCTCAGATTATCTAAACAAATTATCTCCACCATTGAAAACAATGGAAAAATAATCCCGAAGCGATGTCTCAAAAACAAATTGAGCTAGTGCACTGACATCAAATGTTGACCGTTTGTTTACATGACAACGGGAGCAATCTTTATCAACAAATACCAAATTTCACTGGTTTCCATGGAAACCATGCATGAACAAAATCTGATGAATTCATAAAATTATGCATCATACATGCTGAACATCATATCTAGCATCATGCTGCCAGGTTTTGTAGTCAAACATGCATATTGTGAGCATTATATTCATCATTCTGACAGAAATATCTTAGTTTTGACGTTCCCTTTAAAGGGAAACTTTATTCATCCAATAAGATCAGAGGGCTGCCTTAGTTTATGGCTGCATACACTATGCACTACTAGTAGGCATAGCACAATGCACACACACAGAGTCTGCCACTGGGAGCACTACACCAGTGAACAACAACATATGAAAAGCTGTGTTGCATAAAGCCCTACATCCACTTATACCTGTTACTCATTTTGATTATTGAATGAATGGCTATTCACGATATGGAATGTGGTTTTGTATTGTTGCCTCAATTGGCGTGCATGGATGCACTAATCCAAGTTATGAAGACAGCCATACAATATTTGGATTAATTAATCATGCAAAATGAGTAACATGTAGGAGTGGTCTGTAATCCCTTATGCAAAACAATCTTTTCATATAATGTATGCAGCTCCACTTTGAAAAACATCCCTATATATAGCTTTGGTTTGCATCTGGTCCTGAGCCAGGGATAAAGTATTGGGCTATTCCAGTTGACATTCATACACCCCCTTTAGGCAACAAAAAAAAGAAGTTTGTCTCAGATGACATGAGAGACTGAAAATCTAATGCGGTCTGCGGATTTTTTTTAAATTTTTTTCTTTCAATTTAGACCTGATCGTCATTTGTTTGGTCAAAAAGTTGGATTTTGCAAGATTTTTTTGAGAAAATTGAAAAAACAAAACAATGAAAACAATTGAAAAAAAAAAATGAAAAAAAAAAAAACCCCACTAAAAAAAAGCTAACGCGGGCGGTTTCGGGAATGCGCGCGGGTCATCTGAGACAAACTTCTTTTTTTTTTGGCCTTAGGAGACATTAACTGTATCTTCCGCACATGTAGTGTGTATTTCAAATGAGGTTACGTCGCGGGTGGGTGGCTACATTTGAAATCTACACTCCCTGTGGGGACGATTAAGGTTAAGTATTCTCTAGGTGTGTATGGATCTTATATGGAATAGCCCATTTTACATAAAGACAATTCCAAATAATTTAAGAGTGCCCCTCCCCTTTTCTAACAAATTGCGTTTCAGCGATGACCATTATATTAGACCCCCTCATATAGTTTTAACAATACTTCATTATCCAGCTATTCAAAAGTAATTATGCTTTCGTGATGAAACGTAAACAGCGCCATTTCAAGGATTTTTTTAATCACTTTAAGGGCGGCATGCCGCATTATATGCCTAATATCATTGAAGTACAATTTAGTATAATTGCTCCATAGTTATGATGAAAACATTAGTTTTATCTTCCCCACATGTAGTGTGTATTTCAAATGAGGTTACGTCGCGGGTGGGTGACTGCATTTGAAATTATATAAGACCCCCTCATATAGTTTTAACAATACTTCATTAATAATACTTCATTATCCATCCATCTGTGTTATAACGGTTTTGATTTAGAAAGACAGACGGGAGAGCCAGCATAATTATTTGCTATTATTCGACAATTATTATTGTTATTATACACCACTGTTAATTAAAATTTAATACAGGATCCGGAGTATATTGTTTTTGTTTCTTTGTACTGGCTATCATTTTCGAATTACTCGAAAACTTATCGACCTATTCCAACCCGAATCGGCACACGTGTTTGTTTACATGCGTTACGACTCCGCTTTCCGGAAAAAATACGCGCTGGAATTATTTTTTTATACCATGGATATAGATCATCTCAGATTATCTAAACAAATTATCTCCACCATTGAAAACAATGGAAAAATAATCCCGAAGCGATGTCTCAAAAACAAATTGAGCTAGTGCACTGACATCAAATGTTGACCGTTTGTTTACATGACAACGGGAGCAATCTTTATCAACAAATACCAAATTTCACTGGTTTCCATGGAAACCATGCATGAACAAAATCTGATGAATTCATAAAATTATGCATCATACATGCTGAACATCATATCTAGCATCATGCTGCCAGGTTTTGTAGTCAAACATGCAAAATTAGTGATTTAGAGCTACTTTTGAATTTTTCACTATGGGTTCAGGGAAATTTGGTCGTCACGGTAATCCGAAAAGCCACGTCACATATTTTCAGCGAACCGAGCTGAATCGACAAATTTGTGGAATCTACCCGACGCTGAAAATGTCGTTACTGTCGCTCAATTCGTTCCCAAGATATTTCGCCGAGAATAATTATTTGTGCCAGCCGGCCATGCGTGAACCTGCTAAGATTTTGGCCATGCGCAAACATGCTGATCGTAATGTTCCCGCTTACTATGACATGCCTCACAAATCGCGATTTCCAAAAAAAAAAAAAATTGCGGGTAGGTGGTAGACTTCCATCATTCATTGAAAATCAAATCTAAGAATGTGTTGGGTCCCGATAGCATTTTTGCTCCCTACCTTGTCCATTCTAACCATTAAATTGAAGAAAAAAATGTGATATTATGACATGGCAGATTGTGACAGCATCCGGCAGGCGGCTGCAGACGACATCTTAAAATTTCACATTTTTTTCAAAAATGTCAAAATTATTAAATTTCATTACCATATTTGGAGTCACCATGTGAAATGCATTGAGAAAAGTACCAACATGCCTAGTATTGGTTCAGTAATTCTTGAGATAGACCTAGAAAGTTTGGAAAGATTTCTCAAAAATCTTGTTTCGATATGGTCAAACTAATAGCCGCGTGGAAAGTGTTGAGTCAATTGATGAATAGAAGTCATTGAGCACGCCAGAGGATAAATAAGGATGTTCCATGCATGCATGCACACAAACACATATTGGCCGTTTTGGCTATAGGAACAAAAGAAACATTCATTTAAGGGGGGTGTGGACTCTCAGGTAAAGCCTCCGTAAAACTGCCGTAACTTTTTCAATATTCATTTAATCTTTATAAATGGATACAGTTTTTTTTGCAGAAAATAGTTCAATGAATCCAACCATGATAATGAAATTGAAAATAGAAAAAACATGTTTTTTGACCCATTTTAGGTTTGGAAAAGATAACTCAAAATATATTTTGTTAAATTTTGTCATACTAGTTTTATGATAATCCTGATAACATTCCCCTGGAGCGGTTTTTTTTTTAATATCTTATTATCATTTTTTGAGTTACAGACCAAAAAGTACCGAAAAATGTGATTTTCATGATTTTGGCGGTAAAAAAATCACATTTTTTGGCACTTTTTGGTCTGTAACTCAAAAAATAAATTTTCCAAACCTAAAATGGGTCAAAAAAGGGTTTTTTTATAAAAAAAATTCCAAAATGGTCAATTTCATTATCATGGTTAAATAAATATTGAAAAAGTTACGGCAGTTTTACGGAGGCTGTACCTGAGAGTCACACCCCCTTAAGATTATAGAATACACTCTCATTCTCAAAGTCTCAATGATGAATAAATTCTATCATCAACTTTCTTATTTTACTTAGAGTGTGGATAAACACGATTCACCTTCCATCTCTTCACTTCCAAGAGAGGTTTATAGGCTCATCGTTGCATTCTGTGCGTATAATGCAGGTATAATGGAACATTTACCATTCAGACTCGGATTCAGAGAGATGATATCATTAACATTATCAGAGTGAATCAAAGCTTATTGTTTCAATAGCCTACCTAATTCTCGGATTCTATCAAATGTTGTGTTATTCGACTGTCATTCCGGTCTCTCCGCGCATGCACTGTGTGTATAGGCCGGTAACATCTGAGACTAATATACCTACATTTCGGTATATAGTCTCAGTGGCGGCACTACAGAGTGTGGATAGTGTGAATTTATTCATCATTCCCCCACCCAACAATATTTGTTTCCCCCCTCTTTCCCCCCCCCCCCCCCAAAAAAAAAAAAATCAATTTGGTTAAAATAAGAAAATATATAGACAATTTTAGCATACATTTTTTTTTCGCGCTGTGCGCACATTTTCTTACTAAATTAGGTTAAATTACATCAAATGTTGACCATTTTAGCATTTTTATACCAGATTAGTTAGTACCGTATTAGACCAAATTTGACAATTTAAGCGTAAAATGGAACAACGAATTTGCGCGCTTGGCGCGCATCATTTTTTTCATGCCCCCCCCCCCCCCCCCCCAATTTGTTTATGAAGCTGGTGCCGCCACTGATTAGTGTTAAAACATCGAAAGAAAATGAAAAAAAGATTTTATTGCAGATTTACATTTCTGATAATAAATCGTTCATACATTCCAAGTTACAGGGCGATATGGTTCTTAATTACTTCAAATCATGATTTTAGAGTGAAAATAAACTGTCGGATAACACCGACAGTTTATATTTTCACTCTAACTTCACTCTAAAACCGTATTTTGAGGTAATTAGGAATCGTATCGCTCTGTAACTTGAAATGTAGGCCTATGTATGATGTATGATTTATGGTCAAAAATGTAAATCTGCAATAAAATCTACTTTCTAAAAAAAATAATGAATAGAGGGCGCTTTCGGGAAAAGATCCCATAATATGCCTTTAAATAACGTATTTACCGAGCAATAATATAATTTGTTTACGCATGTTAATTTAGATACAAAGTTCAATAAATCAATAGATACATTTATGATAGATGAATAAATCAAAAGAAAACTAAACGCATGGGCGGCCTTTATAATTTATAAAAAATGACATAACAATGATGTTACATTAATTAATCCACAAAGTTTAAAAACTGTGTTAAATTCTCATTCCCACGCTTCCCGGCCGCCACTCTGTTCAAAGGCACAACAAAGTTGACTTGTTTTATGGGTTTTTTTGCAATTCTGAGGTGTGCAGTTCGATTTTCTTTCTCGAATTGTTTAGAAAACCATCAATTTTAGAATATCTGAAATTTGAAATGAACTGCACACCTGTGAAAGTATGATGAAGGGCATATGTTTTGCACGTAAATCCAATACAAGAGTTCTTAAATCGACAAAAATATGACGTCATAACCATTGCTTCGGGACAAATGGCGCAGTACCCCCCCCCCCCCCCCCCCCCCACCCACTAAAACCGAACAACCAAAATGATGCACCCCGCCTCATGCCCCCTGGTTACACCCCTTGATTTTGTTTATCTCTAATGGAGAGGGCGCAATCACACTGTAAGTTCGGTTTCGTGTGTGGTTTCAAACTTAAATCAAGAGAGGGCTCACTTTCTGTTAAAGATTTCGTCAGACGACGATGGACACGCGCGCGAGGGACATATCTATCAATTCAGCAATGTATGTTCTTTCGGCGTTGAGGCGCATTCATTATACTTTTCCATCACTATCGTAAATAATCATAAATACGCAAATTCGGGCAATATTTAAGCGTTAAGCCCTGTATTTGGTCGCTGTACGCGTCTATAATTTCTTCACTGGCGATGGTAACACCACCGTGGGCCTTATAGTAACATGACCGCTTCTCACTGGCCGGTGACGGTAACTGACATTGGAAAGCATGATAAGTGCCGCCCTGCAGACCCCTTCTTTTGTCACCCTCTTCCGCCCCTCCCTTACCCCCTCCCATTTTGAGCCCAAATTCGAATTGGCGTTCCTTATACTAAACAGATGTAGGGGTCCCGACCTTTTATCAAATATCTCTTAAGTTGTTACGACCCTACATTTTTGGAAAAGCCGCTCCGAGATTTTTGAGGAGTTCTGAAAATAAAATTTGACGGGGTTTGGTAATGGGTGAGGGGGAGGCACTCAACTTATGTACCAGCTATAGGGTTTATGATAGGGGCTTCGGAATTCTTGATAGAACAGAATAGGCCTAATAATGGGGTCACTTTTTACAAATGGTTATTATTTTCGCAAAAATTCTGGCTACTTTGTCGCGAACATTTGCTAAAATTGTAGATATTTTCTCGATAATTGTGCGAAAATTGAGTCTATAATGATCATGATGATGAGGCCGCAAATCCTTAGAAATTGGGTACCGTTTTTTCCAAAATCACCCTTGGAAATCATAGGTGTTGCGGCACACCCCGACCAAACCAAACCCGAGTACACCCCCCCCCCCCCCCCCCCCCCTCACGGGCTTGAATAAACTGTATCGTTTTACAACCCACGGTTTGTCTCTTTTAGAGACCGTTCATTATTTATGGTGGAGGGCGGGTTGGGACAAATTCGAGACTCGTATGTCAAAATTACCTAACCGCCCCCCCCTACAGCTGAAACTGAAAATTACATGACCCCCCCCCCCCCTGCTAACCAGTAGTTTTTTACACACACCCCCTCCCCCCCCCCCCCAAAAAAAAAAACCACCTTGTCACATCTCATCTTATCACATCTGTCCATGGATTCGTTGGTAAGTTCTGTTTGTGCCCCGCTCTGAACGGCCAATAATTTAATGATACCCCTTCTTGATCTTTTGATTGTGTGAAATTATACTATATAAGTAGGCCTACATTGCGAGCGTAGCGATGAGATGCGGAACATTTGTCATACATTTATACATTTTGGGTGATTTTGTGAGTCTTTATATTTCCCAAAAAAAGTTAGAACATCCTGACAAAACGTATGCAACATTCTACTATTGTGAGCTTAGGTGCAGAGCTGAGAGTGAGAAGAGGGTGAAAAGCATGCAAGAAAATACCGTTTTTAATCATATATTGTTGGATTTTGGCCCTGGAACATAGGCCTTTAGGCTAATTAATATGTTTTTATACACCCCATGTTTTCAACCGTTGATGATTATATAGGCGTCTTTTCAACAGATCGTCCAAGCAGATTTGCTGTCCGAAAGTCGTCTCATCATAAGTACATGTTTTGAAGTTGATAGGTCGTAAGAAAATGTGCGCGAAGCGCAGAAAAAAATGGCATTTACACTCCAAAATAGCCTCTAAAATCACCCCAATCACCATCTTGATAGTTAACAAAATTACACAACCCCCCCCCCTGTTTAAGAATAAAAAGTTACATAGCCCCCCCCCCCTATTTCAACATATGAAAGTTACATGACCTCCCCCCCCTATATTTTACCCAACACCCCTCCAGCATAAATAATGAACGGTCCCTTAGTGTGAGAAAATTGTTGCTACCCAATTAAATATAAACAGGCATTAAAGCCGTATTTTAAACCGCAAGGAAACTCAAACGGATGCGCCGCACAAAGATCAAATCAATAAATAAAAAATAACAAGTAGCAGTTAAGAAAACGCTTTACTATTCGAGAGTGGTAGCAGTCCAATTATTATGGAGAGGAGAACCCCCAGGATATCTGGGACAATATTATTTTTTCAAAACTCTTTCATCTGTTTCAGAACCGCCGAGTCATAACAATATATTGTTAGTAGTAACTTATAATCTTAACATGTTCATGGCACTAAGGTGCGGGATCGTACACTATCGCAAATAGCCGTGTAAATAGCAAATTAGCGAAGGCTAATGTATAGTGTATAATTGATAGTGATAATGAAGCTATTAAGGTGTATACTTGGCAAATTCGCTAATAGAAAGCAAAATAGCCCGATAGCGTTATAGCGTGCAAATAGCCTAATATCTTATGATTAGCGACGGCTATTGTATAATGCATTTTCCAAGTAGCTTGCGCTAATGTATAATGTATAATTCAAGGTGCTAATGTGGCTAATTCCTTTTTCAAAATTGATATATCGCAATAGCGTAAGTAGCCAAAATATCTTACGAGTAGCGGCGGCTATTGTATAATGCATTTTTTCAAGTAGCTTGTGCTAATGTATATAATGTATAATTCAAGGTGCTAATGTGGCTAATTCCTTTTTCAAAATTGATATATCGCAATAGCGTAATTAGCCTAAATATATTACTATTAGCGTCGGCAATTGTATAATGCATTTTGCGAGTAGCTTTTGCTAATGTATAATGTATATTTCAAGGTGCTAATGTGGCTTATTCTCTTTTTAAAATCCAAATATCGCAATAGCGTAAATAGCCTAAATATATTACTATTAGCGGAAGCTATTGTATAATCGATATTTACATTAGCGTTAGCTAATGTATAATGTATATATAATTCAAGGGGCTAATGTGGATAATTTGCTATCAAGAGCTAATACGCTACTAGTGATAATGAAGCTATTAAGGTGTATAATTGGCAAATTCGCTAATAGAAAGCAAAATAGCCCGATAGCATTATAGCGTGCAAATAGCCTAATATCTTATGATTAGCGACGGCTATTGTATAATGCATTTTTCAAGTAGCTTGCGCTAATGTATAATGTATAATTCAAGGTGCTAATGTGGCTAATTCCTTTTTCAAAATTGATATATCGCAATAGCGTAAGTAGCCAAAATATCTTACGAGTAGCGGCGGCTATTGTATAATGCATTTTTCAAGTAGCTTGTGCTAATGTATAATGTATAATTCAAGGTGCTAATGTGGCTAATTCCTTTTCAAAATTTATATATCGCAATAGCGTAAGTAGCCTAAATATATTACTATTAGCGTCGGCAATTGTATAATGCATTTTGCGAGTAGCTTTTGCTAATGTATAATGTATATTTCAAGGTGCTAATGTGGCTAATTCTCTTTTTAAAATTCAAATATCGCAATTTAAAATCCAAATATCGCAATAGCGTAAATAGCCTAAATATATTACTATTAGCGGAAGCTATTGTATAATCGATATTTACATTAGCGTTAGCTATTGTATAATGTATAATTCAAGGGGCTAATGTGGATAATTTGCTATCAAGAGCTAATACGCTAATTTACTTTTTGGTAAGTATTATCTGAATATCCTCGACCAGGGAGATAATGTACAGCAAATTCGCTATTTTAAAATTTAAAGCAAAGGGTAGTGTATAATTGAGAGTGATAATGAAGCTATTAATGATTAAGGTGTATAATTGGCAAATTCGCTAATAGAAACCTAAAAATACCTTGATAGCGTTATAGCGTGGATATAGCCTAATATCTTACGATTAGCGGCGGCTAATTGTATAATTCATTTTTCAAGTAGCTTGTATTAATGTATAATGTATAATTCAAGGTGCTAATGTGGCTAATTCCCTTTTCAAAATTCATATATGGGTTAATGTGGCTAATTTGCTATCAAGAGCAAATACGCTAATTTGCTTTTTGGCAAGTATTATCTGAATATCCTCGACCAGAGAGATAATGTGGCAAATTCGCTATTTCAAAATTTATATCGTAATTGCGTAATTGCGTAAATAACAAGATATCAAGAGCTATTACGCTAATTTGCTTGTTGGCCTGTAGGCCTAATATCTAAATACCACAAACATGGAGATAATGTAGCTAATTCGCTATCAAAATATCATTATTTCAGAATGAAAAAAGTGGGTTTTTAACTCACGCGACATCCGGCTATTTGGCTAATTGGCTATTTAGCTAATTCGCTATTTGGCTAAGGCTTATTGGCTATTTTGGTCTGCTACCGTTAATTTCTAATTTGTTCTAGGTGGCGCAAATTAGCCAACATTTTACCAAACGTTGGTAATTATTTACCCAACAACGGGGTTGTTCATAGTTGAACCAACGTTTGGTAAATTGTTTGCCCAACGTTCTCTTAATGTTAAAGGTTCTTTATAGAACCTTAAGAGCTCTTAGGGTTCTACATACAGGACAGAAAAGGTTCTAAGTGGAACCCTTTTTCTTAGAGTGTAGAATGCGTCGTTATTAAAGGCGCCCGCCCCTTCTTAAAAGCGTAAATTTAAGAATATTCAAGGGCCCGCCCCGACCTTTTTTTAAAAATAAATTATTAAGGGCCTAAGACAGACGACGATGGACATGCGGAAACCTACACTTGAATTCGTATTGTAATAACACGTAGTCGCGAATAATGTTGATCTAATCATTTTGAAAAATTCAATCATATGTTAGAAGATTTTTTTTACAATCCAAAACCGTTCTGGGTGCTAATCACCCCAATTGTAAATGCTATTTTTCAATTATTTTCATCGTTAACCGGGCGATGACTGTTAAAAATATTTCAAAATGGTGCACTCCCGTTGCCATATTGGATCGTCCGAGAAGCGTGGCCAGCGTCGTTTGGGCCTAAGAATATTCCAAGAAACAGCCCCCGAAGAAATTATTAAGGGCCTTTGTATGTTTGAGGTATAGGCTAAGGAATTTGTAGAATGCATCCGAGGGTGGGGGGTTGTTGAACTTAAAAGGCGGTAAAACCGGTCTTTTTTAGTGTTTTATCCGAGGGGGGGCGGGGGGGGGTCCTTTACCTGCTTTACTAAATGACATGACAGAGGATGTTGCGTCGTTCTTAAAAGCGTAAATTTATGAATATAGAAAGAACAAGAATTTGTTGATCGGAGGGGGGGGGGGGTGGGGGGGGGGGGGGGTTCTTTACCTACTTTACTAAAAGACATGACAGAGGATGTTGCGTCGTTCTTAAAAGCGTAAATTTATGAATATTCCAAAAAAGGGTTTATTGTATGTTTGAGAGGGGTTTTTTTACTTAGGTGGTAAAAACAGATATGTTCGGGATGGTTTGCAAACATGGCAAAGGCGGTGTGGCGTCGTTGTAAAAGGCCCCTCCCCCGTCTTTCTGGTCTTGTTTAGTGTTTAAGTTAACATGGTGAACCGGCACTTGTTGATCCGGGGGGGGGGGGGGGCAATTACCTAATTTACTAAATGACATGACAGAGGATGTTGCGTCGTTCTTAAAAACGTAAATTTAAGAATATTCCAAGGCCCCGCCCCGACTTTTTTTTAGAATAAATGATTAAGGTCCTTTGTATGTTTGAGGTATAGGCTAAGGAATTTGTAGAATACATCCGAGGGGTGGGGGTTGTTGAACTTAAAAGGCGGTAAAACCGGTCTTTTTTAGTGTTTTATCCGAGGGGGGGGGTCCTTTACCTGCTTTACTAAATGACATGACAGAGGATGTTGCATCGTTCTTAAAGCGTAAATTTATGAATATTCCAAGAACAAGAATTTGTTGATCAGGTGGGGGGGGGGGGGGGGGTCCTTTACCTACTTTACTAAATGACACGACAGAGGATGTTGCGTCGTTCTTAAAAGCGTAAATGTATGAATATTCCAAAAAAGGGTTTATTGTATGTTGAG
>CM069446.1:71285553-71321532 GCA_035610835.1 Ophiura sarsii | reverse complement strand
ATAACGTGGTCTAAAATAATTGATTTTCTAAAAATGTAGGATCTTAAGAACTTGGTTTTCCCCCAATTTATTTAGCAAGAACGCCAAGTTTTCGAAAAATTGGAGTTTAAATACGCACATTTATCAAATATTTGGGGTGTTTGGAACGCAAATTTTCACGATTTTTGCATTTTCACTAAAATGAGGATATTAAGAGCTGATGCAAGCTCAAAAAAAAGGGGGTTGGGTTAAGAGCAAGCAAAAGAGGGTGAAAGAGAGAGGGTCTTCAGGGCGGCACATAACTGAGGATAAAACTCTCACTCCAATCATACTATTTAACCATGTATGAGCTGTACGGATCTTTTGTGACGTAACATGGTAGGCTATATGCTTGTTTTAATCTCATTTTAATTTTCATGAGTATTCGAATTAAAAAATGTAATTAATGAAGCAACGTATCGATTTGATCTATATTCTGTCATATTTGGCCATATTCCATATTCCATCACACACTGATGATGAACTAAATTTGAAAGCTTCGTTTTGTTTTTTCTGACCTGTTTATAATTGCTGATATACTCTGATCATAATAAGTATGCACATAAAACAAAACAAAATCCGGACTAGGATCTCTGATGTTGCCTAATCAAAGAATCTGAGATAAAAATTAAATTAGCAAATTTATTTCTCCGTAATTTGATACCTCATTCATGACTAAAATCGAATGGATACTTTTACATTTATGACGATTTCAATAATCAAGACTAACGACAAAAAAGTAGCACTACATATAATTGCTTTCCTATGGGATAGCATTGGTTTGTATTGTCCCCTGTGTGCTATCTGAACCAGTCAAATATCTGGACGAATGGGTAACAGGCATCGACAAGGAGTCGGTACACACACATTTTCACTGCGTTATTACACACTGAGCAATGATATCCCATCGCAACCCAATTGTAGTGCAGTTATTTTGTGGTCATTGAAACCTTGGAATAAGTAGAATCATTCTACCTATTCCAAGTTTAAACAGTCATAACTTCAAAAAAACTATCAACTCGAATTTTATGAATGAAGTATCAAAGAAGAAATATGCTCATTAAAATGTTGGATTAGCCAACATCAAATCACCTGGTCCGGGAATGTTTGTGCTATGTGTATATTATCACCGTACCCAGTGTGCTAATTTCACAGTGCCTCTCTAAGGAACGTACCTTTACATCCTGCTGGTTGACGTCTTTGATGTACGTCCATCCATCATCGTAAACCTCAACCGTATACTTGGTCACCCACTTTCCCTGCCACTTATCATTATTTCCTTGTACCACGATCCCTGATACATCATAGTCGTAGATCAGATCGACACTTATCCATTGGTTCAAGTCACGATAGTAGTCGGCCATCCAGGCTTCGTCTCCATTTAACCGACCACCGATCGGATAGTCGCTTGTATGTCTAGAGGCTGTAATCTGTTTGTCTGTTATATATCCATCTTCCATGCCTCGCGGTATTAGACAATCTGAAATTATTACAAAGCATTATCAACACTTGTTATATTATAAATATATGAAAATCTTGGATTATCGATTGAAAATCAAGGTTTTCGACCGATAATCCAAATTTTCAGAGATTATCCAGTTTTATCTAATGCAATCTAAATATTGCACATTAGGCCTGACATAGAAGTCGTCATATAAGATGGACGAGTTTTTTCTTCTATTTTCATTGGCATTGAAACGAATTCAGATAACTTTTTATGATGCGAGGGAGGATCAATTCTCTCCAACAACAAGGTTTACAATGGTTTAGCAGTGTATCATAAAATGAGAGACCTGTGACCGACCCAGTGTTCCCAAAAACATTTCCCCAAAGACATCGACGCCCTTTGCAGTGACGTTCCCAGGGGTGGGGTAGGGGTGTCCAAGGGGCCGGTGCCCCCCTAAAAATGCAGTTTTGTGGACAACGTAATTGATTCCCCCCCCCCCCCCCCCCCCCCCCCCCACCCCCACCTTCCTCCACCCCACTTATCAAGATTTCAGCTGCCGGAGTTTTACAAATTCTTTTTTGAGTCCTGTAAACAAATTTGTCGGTACATTATGCCTTTCTTTGTACAACTATGTCGTGCAGCCCCCCCCCCCCCCCCCCCCCCCCCCAGTTTTCAAAAGCTGGGTACACCACTGTCACTTTGAGGCAGAAGAGAAGTTCACTAGAACAGCCCGCCGGCTGACGAATCTCAGGCGCAAACAAAAAACGACTAACTTGTGAAGTCATGCCCATCGGGGGAACTGAAATAGCATTTGGACGTACTTGGTATTTTTCAACACTTTCTGCATTTATTAATGGGTTGATAAACCTAACCCACACTGCAAAAAGAAGCGTTTAAATTTCTGATAACACTTAATAAACACTTCAACACGTTTATGTTTGTGTTTTACGTGTAAAGGTATAGGAGGCATTGCATACGATAAACGTTTGCATAAACCCTACAACACGTTTATGGAAGTAATTGTGTAATATTTATTAACACACCAACGTGTTTATATCAGCAAAATGAAACATTGGGGTGTTAATAATTATACAACAAATACCTCTATAAACGTGTTGCAGTGTTTATGCAAACGTTATCGTATGCAATGCCTCATATACCTTTACACGTAAAACACAAAAATAAACGTGTTGAAGTGTTTATTAAGTGTAATCAGAAAAAGACACGGTATTTTTTTACAGTGTGCATTTCTGTTAGGGATAAAGCTAACAGGTGTAAACATAGGAAATTAACTGCTCAAACATGTTTGGATTTTATTTTTCTAGCACAAGATGTTCAAATATCACTGGATATGTTTATTAAGTGTTATATATCCATGTAAAGCGGATGTGTTCGTCTTTACAATGATACCAAATGTGAAGCAATTCCTTGCTCCAGTGTTCAGCTACTTGCTTGAGAACATGGGGAGGTCACAATCTGAATGTGCCACAATCAACACTATTTCGTGCGAAGTGTTACATTGACCACTACAGTGTAGTGTGATGATCTATTGATCTTTAAGCACAAAATAGTGTTGATTTTGGCACTTGATTGGGACCTACCCATGTTCTCAAACATGTGGCTGAGCACTGGAACAAGGGATTGCTTCAAATTGGATATCATTGTAAAGATGAACACATCGGCCCGTATTCTCGTACGTAGATAAACACGTTTTTAAGCTAAACACGCGTCTAACTTTAACTTTAGACACAGCGTTTAACTAAACGCGATTCTCGTACATTTGTTTTACTTAAACACGCGTATAACTGGCCGAAATGTGTCTAACTTTAAACATGGGTACGGGGGTAGTTTAACTCGCGTTTAACTATAAACTTCTGCATCAAGTGTATGTCGTGATTTTCTTATTGTGATACCATGGTTTAAAAGGAATACAGATTTTAAATGATGGACCTTAATATAAAGACAAATATTTAGTTAATACAATAATTAGTTAATCAACTCATTCATTTGTAAATTCTTTGACTCAATAGACCTAACATTCGTTGGGTTTTGTTATTTTAAAAAGGTGTAAACATAGTGATGGTGCGGATGACTATATAAATGCATAGGCCTATTTACATATTAAGATAAGTTAGTTAAAATATCTCATTAAATATTTGGTAGTTTCTGCCAACTAGCTGAGGACAATTGTCTTCAATGAAATTCATTATTAAATTTTGTATTCTCCTCTCACGAAAGTACACTAAGAGATCAAAATATCAGAAAAAAATAAAGTTGTATAATTAACAAAGAAAGCATTTAAGATATTAATAACCTGAATTAACCATGTATTTTATTACAGTAACGAGTCTTGATCTACACCTAGCACCAAAAGTCCCGGACCAGGTGCTTTGAGGTTGGCTAATTCAAAATAAATAATCGGTACCAAAAATCTGAGATATACATTAAATGAGCAAATTTCTTCTCGGCAGTTTGATACCTCATTCAACAAAATCGAATGGATACTCATTTTAACATATATAGTTAACAAAGCAAAAGTACTAGATATGAGTTTATAGGGGTCTAGCACATACATCCATTGTTAAAACTATTCTCGGATCATACATGTTGGTTTATACAGGGTGAGTCAAAAAGAGTGCAATAGTGGAAAGAAGCCATTTTGTTTTCAAAACCAAAATGAATTTTAAAACTGTTTAAACGTTGCAAGAATGATGTATTTAATCCTAACTTTGCGTGAAAAAATGAAGTCAATATCATTTTCCGTTTGCCTTGGTGAACCTTTTGACCAGTGCACCCATTTCACACGTTTGTCCACGAGATACCCACAATATGCATCAGATCCCAAAATGTGCCTCTCATTCAAATTTGGAAACTTGAGTTCATTTGTGATGTTATTGGAATTTGATGCATCCTTTCTTGTTTACATGTGAGTTGGCATAATCAATTATAATCATACCCATGCTATGAAAGCGTATAACGTTCTAAATTTTGATAAAAACTGACATTTTCCATTTTTTGTTGTTGGCGGGATATTCAAATATGAAAATGCCAAGTGTGACATTTCAATTGAAAATCACTGTGCTCGTGGACAAACAGGTAAATTTGGTTGTGCAGCAAAGAGGGTCACCAAAGACAAACGAAAAATGCGATCGACTTCATTTTTTCACATAAAGTTAGGATTGAATACATCATTCTTGCAACGTTTAAAAAGTTTTAAAATTCATTTTGGTTTTGAAAACAAAATGGCTTCTTTCCACTATTGCAGTCTTTTTGACTCACCCTGTATATGCCAATGGAATTTTACCATCTTGGTGGCCAGCTTGTATTTAGGTGTTTTATCAAAGTAAACGTTCTAGATATGAGTGTCTATACATCCAACTATTAAAACTATAATTACACCATACAATTTGATTGCCATATGTCATTTTATGAGATTTAACCAGTTTGGGCGGCCATTTTAGACACCATCTTGTGGATATCTGGAGAGCATCGGATTTGTTTTACTGTTAACATCTGTAATTTGTTTAAGGACCCTAGAAGACGTGAGCCCCCTGTACATACCCGACTAGTTGCTGTCGCAGTGATGAGCAGATGCGTCATCATTGCATTAATCTTGATCTGTGTTTTCAAACAATATTTTACTAAATGCACTATTTCTTTAATAAAAACAAATGACAGCATATTACTGTAAAGGATCCGTGCATACTGTAGACATATTACTCTGGTGAGATATATAAAGCATACACTGACATTGAAAATCAAAAGGACCTGTACACCGTCATTAATAAACGTGTTAAACCAGCCAGTATCCATGGTATCGGTGTTCTTACTTTAGAATTTGCGGATGATGTAGGTAATATTATACTGCAATTAAACGATCTTAACCGATCTTAACTGATCAAATAAAATAAAAGATTACCATTGCACCACTGGAAACCGTCCCCGCGCCAGCCTGGTGGACATTTGCACGTGAAACTACCATCAGTGTTTGTGCATTTAGCGTTGTTGTCGCAGTTATATCCAGATCCTTCGCCACTGCATTCATCTTGATCTGTGGTTTGAAACAATATTGATAATAAATGACCGATTTCTTTGAAAGTAAACCTATAAGAAGAACAGTTATGCTGTAAGGGATCTTAACCGATCAAATAAAATAAAATCATAACTATGCAATTGGAACCTTTCCTGGTCCAGCCTGGAATACATTCTCATGTAAAACTATCATCAGTGTTTGTGCATTTAGCTTTGTTATCGCAGCTACATGTATGTCCAGATCCTTCACCACTGCATTCATCTTCATCTGTGGTTTAATAAAATATCATAGTGATACTAAATGAACACCTTATTAAGATAAAGAATTGTAACTAATTACAATGATGCAATGTATAACGCATGATATTCTATTAATAACCAAAACAAGTAATACGAGGGCAACGCCACCGTCATCAAGCCAGTGGTATATTCGCACGTAAACTCTCATCAGTGTTCTTATATCTCGTCGTACATATCAAATGTCTCTATAAGCTAATATGCGTTGTTATCGCAGTCATGTCCAGATCCTTAGCCACTGCATTCATTTTGATATGTAGTTTGAAACAATACGAATAGTAAATGAACCATAGTAAATGAAATGGTAAATGCTGAAAGAGATCTTAACCGATCAAATAAAATAAAATAATACCTATGCAATTGGAACCGTCCCCGGTCCAGCCTGGATTACATTCGCATGTAAAACCACCATCAGTGTTTGTGCATTTAGCGTTGCTATCGCAGTTATGACCAGACCCTTCGCCACTGCATTCATCTTCATCTGTGGTTTAATAAAATATTGATACTATATGAACGACTTATTAAGATAAAGAATGCTACATACTGTAGAACTACCAGGGTCATTCAATAGGTTCTACCTCCTACCTCATAACTTTGCTATTATATAAGCCAGTCGTGTGAAATATTCCACAATTGTAGCTTTGGATCTCAGCTACAAATCCAAAGTAAATGGGTCCGAGTACTCTTTGTACTTTTCTGGAGATGCTGTGAAAACCAATGGTCCATTTAATGCGACGGAAACGGATATAAAATAGCAAAATGTCTCCTAAATACTATTCATTTGGCCAATTCTAAGAGACAAAACGTACCTATAGGTCAATTAAAACCGTTCTAAATTACAGATATCTCTTGATCAGACTACAACAAATAAAAGTCACTGATTTTCTTGGAGAAAAATGCCCTCTAATTAGCCAGAACCAGACCATGACAGCCTTTAATTTTAACCCTACCCCAGAGAACCGCTGTAAAAGTCATATTTGCTTTTAATAAGAACTAAGAGATCTTCAATATACAGGACTAAATGGAGGGATTACAAGTTTATCGTTTAGTAGATGTAGCCTACATACTGCAATTTCATTGGTTAACACGTATGAAATCTGATCCATATTGTGTAAACTAGAAAGTCAAACCACACGATATATTCCATATCGTCGATTTACCGCGTCACCAGATGGCGCAGTATGATCGCTAAAGTTATTACGTGTAGAGCGATTGGTTTGCGTCTGTGGAAGAGTTGCTCACAATACGACACAAACAAATAAAATGGCGGATGATTTAAAGGCAACCGAGTCGATTTCTGTTACATTCTGAGGCCGAAATAGACCGCAAAAAGGTCTAACCCACGCCAACAAAATAAATGATATGCATATAACATAACCAGACATGTTTTTCGCGATGATTTTATGGACAAAGGTGACGGCGCACAGCCTGTGAAAGGGTTGTTAACTTCGAGGAATTGTACGGAGGTAAGAAAGGGAAGAGAATTCAGCGCCTTGTTTTGAACTTTCGTTTTCCGCGAGTGTTTAAATACCATTTTTTATTGGGGCCTTTGGACTAAACGATAAATTCGTTATCCCCTGCATGTTCACACAATACGGAAAAATACATATTGTTAGTGCCATATCACATGAGGCCGCAGGCCTAAACGAGTTGTTTTACAAGACATAATGGGGACGCCTTCGTTACTAAAATTGGTTGTGTTAAAGGCATATTATGTGATATTTTCCAGAGAGCGCCCTCTATTCATGATTTTTTTTAGAAAGTAGATTTTCTTGCAGATTTACATTTCTGATCATAAATCGTACATACATTCCAAGTTACAGAGCGATACGATTCCTAATTACCTCAAAATCATGGTTTTAGAGTGAATTTAGAGTGACTGAAAATATAAACTGTCGTGTTATCCCGACAGTTTATTTTCACTCTAAAACCACAATTGTGAAGTAATTAAGAATCGTATCGCCCTGTAACTTGGAATGTATGTACGATTTATGATCAGAAATGTAAATCTGCAAAAAAATCTGCTTTCAATTTTTTTTCTCGATGCCATTGAGGGCGTTCCCTGGAAAGATTACATAATATCCCTTTAATAAACATTTCAAATAATGTACAATCTAAAAAGTACAATATTATTATTCATTAAAAGTTCAAGAACTCTAAATAAACGCTTTCGTATTATGCTAGCTATTTAACACATTCACGATGTTATTACTGCACATTTTAACTAGCCTATCCAAATGTTGTTTACGGTAATTTATTTCGCGGCCCCCGTTCATACCCGTCTAGACGTATTAGACATGTACTAGACATTACTCGTCTAATGAAATAAACTTAAAGATGAGCCATCATTCGTTGGTATAAACAACCCAGCCGCGCCATTTTTTACGTATAAAATAGGAATACCCTTCCCTCCCCCCCCCCCCCTCCCCTCCCTGACAAAGACCCCAGATACGCCACTGAGAAGCCCACACAATGACAATACCAATGACCCACAACAACTGATATGTTTGACATATTTGAGGGAACATGTTGTCCTCTAACTGTTCAAGCTTCGTGCACCATCCAATATCAATTCATTTAAAAAAGGAATTAAAATGCATTTGTTTAATGCATTTTGCTAGATATTCGTCCCATCATCACATGTCAGTTTAAAATTACAATTTCTGATAGTCTTTTTTATTTATTTTTTATTCTGGAGTGAAAATGATGTGCAATTTCTTAAAAAACAAAGATATTTAGGCCAAACAAAAAAGAATGTTTGCTCTCTGTAAACCTTTGATTACCTTCTTTCTTTTTTTTAAATCTAAAAAAAGTCACATTCCTCATAGCTTTTTTTTCTAAAAAATAAAATAAAAATAAAAATCGCACAGCACTTAGCTTTTTTGCAAAATGTTCCTGAGACAAACCTCCTTCTTTGTTTGGCCTTAACTTTCTGGTTTTGGTTTAATTTTAGTATGTACATGGATAATAATTATATTGATTGTCTATTGTTAGCATAAATGTCCTGTTGTAGTTTTAAGGATTTTTTGTATTTGTTAAGATCATTCTGTGCAGCGTCTTGAGGCTGTTTACATCGTAAGGCGCTTCTTAAGTCCAATGTATTATTATTATTATTATTATTATCATTAGGATTAGTGTTATTACCTTTAAAGGTACGTTAGGGGGAAAGAGGTTTTTGTTATTCATTCATTATTACGTTAGGTCGAAAATACTGTTTCCCCCTAACGTAATTTCTTTCATAAACAATAATGCGCTTTATTCCGTTATAAATAACAAAGTAAATTACTATTCATGAGCTAATTAATTATGCAAATTTATTCAAATATTCAATAAATTTGCATAATTTGTACGACGGGCTGTCTCTAACAGTGACTAAAGACAGCCCGTCGTACACATTATGCAAATTTTTCCCCTTATGGTTATCATTAGCGTTATTATTATTATTATTATTATTATTATTATTATTATTATTATTATAAGGACAACATCTGGGTCTGGGATACAAACAATTACACCAAACACGAGACATACCCTGACAATTCCTTGGATCACCGACATCACAATACGCCCAGCGCTCATCTGTTGTTGTATAACACCAAGGACCTTCTGCATTGTCAGGGTTTCGACAGTAATTATGGTCACCCAGTCCAGTATTCGGATAGTTTTCAGGCGTACGGCTATGACTATGCGGCGATTGTGATGTCCATTTCTGACATGTCTTTTCATTAGAAGTGACAGCCTTATGACCACGATAATCCTTACCAAATTCATTGCTGTAACACTCAACATCTGCAAAAGAATCATTCAGAATATGAGCTTGTTTCACATAAATTCCCCGGCAGGTGTTTGGCATTATCTTGATGTGATCCTACACATTAAAGGGGTACAGAGAGATTTCTCAAAAAATGGAATTCAATATTTTCAACTTGTTTAGATATATTATATAATGTACATAAAAACCCTCTCATGTATGTAATATTTCTTCCAAATAAATCAGTAAAAATGAAAAATAAAGACATTTGCTCAGCATTTCCGATGGTATATTAGTGCGTTTCACTTTTTTTGGGTGTAATTTGGTTAAAAATCATCACCCATTGTATCAGGAGGTCATGACAATGCATTACGCCGCAACAAGCCATGGGTGGTCTTCAATGTTATTTTGATTTTTTTTTAGAAAAACGCAACCGTGAAATCTCAATTTGCAACGGACGATAATTGGGTGTAATTTGGTTAAAAATCATCACCAATTGTATCAGGAGGTCATGACTATGCATCACGCCGCAACAAGCCATGGGTGGTCTTCAATGTTATTTTGATTTTTTTTAGAAAAACGCAACCGTGAAATCTCAATTTGCAACGGACGATAGATCGAAAGAATAGGTCCTTATGTACACCCTCAAGTGGATCGACTTCATAACGATGAACGATGATGTCATGGCATCTCATTGAATATACATGAACATTTGTATATTATATAATGTACATAAAAACCCTCTCATGTATGTAATATTTCTTCCAAATAAATCAGTAAAAATGAAAAATAAAGACATTTGCTCAGCATTTCCGAAGGTATATTAGTGCGTTTCACTTTTTTTGGGTGTAATTTGGTTAAAAATCATCACCAATTGTATCAGGAGGTCATGACTATGCATCACGCCGCAACAAGCCATGGGTGGTCTTCAATGTTATTTTGATTTTTGTTAGAAAAACGCAACCGTGAAATCTCAATTTGCAACGGACGATAATTGGGTGTAATTTGGTTTAAAATCATCACCAATTGTATCAGGAGGTCATGACTATGCATCAAGCCGCAACAAGCCATGGGTGGGCTTCAATGTTATTTTTATTTATTTTTAGAAAAACGCAACCGTGAAATCTCAATTTGCAACGGACGATAGATCGAAAGAATAGGTCCTTATGTACACCCTCAAGTGGATCGACTTCATAACGATGAACGATGATGTCATGGCATCTCATTGAATATACATGAACATTTGTATATTATATAATGTACATAAAAACCCTCTCATGTATGTAATATTTCTTCCAAATAAATCAGTAAAAATGAAAAATAAAGACATTTGCTCAGCATTTCCGAAGGTATATTAGTGCGTTTCACTTTTTTTGGGTGTAATTTGGTTAAAAATCATCACCAATTGTATCAGGAGGTCATGACTATGCATCACGCCGCAACAAGCCATGGGTGGTCTTCAATGTTATTTTGATTTTTGTTAGAAAAACGCAACCGTGAAATCTCAATTTGCAACGGACGATAATTGGGTGTAATTTGGTTTAAAATCATCACCAATTGTATCAGGAGGTCATGACTATGCATCAAGCCGCAACAAGCCATGGGTGGGCTTCAATGTTATTTTTTTTTATTTTTAGAAAAACGCAACCGTGAAATCTCAATTTGCAACGGACGATAGATCGAAAGAATAGGTCCTTATGTACACCCTCAAGTGGATCGACTTCATAACGATGAACGATGATGTCATGGCATCTCATTGAATATACATGAACATTTGTATATTATATAATGTACATAAAAACCCTCTCATGTATGTAATATTTCTTCCAAATAAATCAGTAAAAATGAAAAATAAAGACATTTGCTCAGCATTTCCGAAGGTATATTAGTGCGTTTCACTTTTTTTGGGTGTAATTTGGTTAAAAATCATCACCAATTGTATCAGGAGGTCATGACTATGCATCAAGCCGCAACAAGCCATGGGTGGGCTTCAATGTTATTTTTATTTTATTTTAGAAAAACGCAACCGTGAAATCTCAATTTGCAACGGACGATAGATCGAAAGAATAGGTCCTTATGTACACCCTCAAGTTGATCGACTTCATAACGATGAACGATGATGTCATGGCATCTCATTGAATATACATGAACATTTGTAATTTCCCACAGAATCTCACATGTTTTGTGTTTGTAAACAACCACAAACAACAGACCGAGTGACCTTACGCGTGCTTTTATTGGTTAACAATGATCATGTGATAAAGTCGCTGACGTCACTGGTTAACAACTGTTGCAACAAGCGGTACGATTGGCTCAATTATATCAAGGACAGACGTGTCCAGATGGCAAACCACAGGAAACCCACGGTGAGATCATGTTGGGAAAACGAGGGGGAATGAATTGGCTGGCCCTATATTAATACATGGGAGCATATAGGAGAAAGCTATCCCTGGTTTAACACCACGATGGAAAATATATATTATTTAATCATTTATTTTCGATAATTTCAGAAATACACGACCGTTTTTCCTCGTTCAACCAATAATATGATGTGATATAGGCATGTTTTGCCATTTATGACACTTAATTTATTATCAGCCACAAAAAAAAAAAATTAACACCAGAGTTAACCGGTGACATACCCCCTACTAACCACAAAGCCAAGCTATATGCCCAGATTACTGGGCGAAAAAGATAAATTGATATTGATATATTATTAGCTCTAATGGAATAAATAAACGGATCGATCTCATAACCCCATTACCCTTTTCTCACCCATTGCTTCGTTCCCGTTGCGTTTCTGTAGTATGTCGGATGTGTTTTGACCTTCTAGACTGTCAATACCTTCTTGAATCGCGGCCTTCTGTTCATCCGTAAGCATCATATCACCCTCAAATGCACCAGGACTTGGTTCTTCCTCTTTAGACTCTCCTGATGACTTATCCTGACAACATTAGAAAGAAAAGAACAAAAAAAGTCACACTGTACATTAGTGACTTATGTCGCCATAAGGTACATCTTTGAGCAAGCTTTTTTATAATACGTTATTTTCTTTGAGCAAGCTTTCTGATTATATTCTAAAAATTGAAGAAGAATAACAACCCACACCTTTGAGCATAGAAAGACACATAAAGACAAATATACTTGTATAGTGAACTTTTTAGTGTCTATATATTATATATTTTGCTACCTATCTCAAAATAAACTTGGCACAAGATTTATATACATTATGACATGGTGTATTAATGATAATTATGATCTAAATAAACACAAGAAATTTTGTGATAATGTTTAGTTGTTTATATTTGGAAAATAAAATATTAAACCCGATTCTAATTAATCACCTTCGAGGCTGATAGAGAGAGATAAAGAGAGACATTCATTGGTGTCGAGGTTCGTGGTGGGGGAGGGGGCGGGGGTAGAAAAGGGATTCTTGTGTGAAAAAAACCTCAACCATCTTATTTTTGCTAAGGATTCAATACCTTTTAGTATGCCAGTCATGACACTTGACTTAATGTCCTTAAATAAAAGGTCACACCATTGACCCTAACCACTGTTCCATCATATTACGGATCTACCCCAGTCACTGATCTACCCAAGTCACTGATCTACCCAAGTCACTGATCTACCCAAGTCACTGATCTACCCAGCCACCGAGTGGATTTGTAGATATGTAGACAGTCTGCTTATACCTGTATCCAGTTAGCAAAATTGTTCTGTGGCAGGAAATACTATGTACAGCAGTTTCAACTGTAGTTTGGTAGTAGCATAAAGGGGGTGAGTGATCAGCCTGGAACCAAGGCTATTTAGCAACTTGGTTAGAGTATGCGCTGAGAGCATCTTCCATCGATGTTGCTATGACGTCACATTTGAAGCTATTGCGATCGATTCATCATGATAATCAGGGATGAGGAAATGTTTGACTGGGTAGCCTGTGCACACCTAAACTAATTAGATTCTGGATAGTCTTGTTAACTGACCGACATGCAACCTGTATGTCTATAGCTTATCATGGACGACACAGCCGGCCATGTTGAATTACATGTACGCAAATGCGTCTTCGAACATGTAAAGTGGTCATTTCAACAAGTAGCTGTATGCGGACTGACAAAAGGCGCGTTCCAACTATGCCTGTTTAGTACCAGAACGTGGACTCGATGTCGGATCAAAGCCGAATGGTACGCGAAATAAGTGGTTTCGATACCACATTATATGATGTAGCAGCAAGACCGCCTCAATTTAGGTAACGTAGTCTCGATGCTGCGATGTGATACCAAATTGCTTAACGAGGACGCGTTTCCAACACGCGTCGTAAGTGGACTCGGACTCGCATACAACGGAAATGATGTACCGTTCGGTCAATACCTTTCAAATTGTGTATCAATTGCACCGCTGTAAGCATGTTCGCCAATTTGGAACTGACTGAATTTAGGTAGCTGTATTCTACATGAATAGCCTTTTGAGGACCAAAAAAACACCCAATTTGATGTAAGGCACCGAATTGGGCATATAGCATTATTTTACAATTACAAAATCTAACTTTTGTTACAAATTAAAATAGTTTGTTTGTTAACGAATTTATTTTAAACATTTTTAAGCACAAGCGTGATTATCATTCATTCATAGCCTATCGACTCTGGGGAAACATGTACAGACTTGCTCGGAACAATCAGGTCATACCTGATATATCAGTTCTACAACATGTTGCGCGTGGTGCAATAATTTATAGTATGATGGTCTGACATCATCTAGTAGGTATGGTCATCACTACAAGATGTGTTAGGCGAGGTTTACATACTGGATGACAACGTGTTGCGCGTGGTGCTATACGAGTATAATGGTTATATGCTACAAGATGTGTGATCTCAGAGATTGAAAGTGTGCGCAAGAAGTCAATAAGTCTATTTGTTGGCCAAATTGAGTTAAACATGGTTTTGGTCAGCTTTAGGGGTAAGAAACATGGGAATATTACGGATTTTAAATTTGGGACTTTTAATCATCATTACGTTCCATCCAGTGCCCTGTAAACTTTTAGCAACTCTATTTTGACAGGTTGAGAGTGAGGTGAAGAACATTTCGCATTCGGTTTCATGTTTATCGACTCATAGTTCGTAGTCCGACAGGTTCTATAATACGGGAAAAGGGTTCTATAGTACAGTACGAAGGTTCTATAGTCTGAACGAATATAAGGTTCAATAATCTGAAAATAGTCCCAATATCATGATCATGTTATTATAATCTGATATGAAGAAAGGGTCTGCAATCCGAACATTAAAGCAGGTTCTGTAGTACAAATTTGAAATAGGGTTCTTTGACTTTATTCCGAATCATAGAAAAGTGTTCTCTAGTCTAAATCTTACTACACTGCAAAAACTCCGGTGTTAATTTAACACCATGGGTGTCACTATAGGACCGGACCACTTTACACCGGTCCTATAGTGACACCCATGGTGTTAAATTGACACCCATGGTGTTAAATTCAACACCGGAGTTTTTGCAGTGTATGGGTTCTTTTTAGTCGATCTGCAAAACTTATTTAATAACTGTAGGGCCTTTCATCTCACAATGGATTATAGTACCATGTTCGTGTGTTTGATGGAAACCCTTTTCAGCTTTCAGACTATAAAAAAGTACAATATTCGGATTTAAGATCCTCTAATTATTCATACTATTGACTATTGAGCCTTATCAGTTACGGATTAGTAAGCTTCTTAAACACTTTTACAAATTTGGATTATGTAACTTATTGTATTATCAGATTATAGAACCATCGGACTTTGACTGCAAGGTGAACTTAATACACTTGGTAGGGGTAAATTTTTGAATTGTCAAGAATTAACATTGATGTCATGCAAATCTGTTTGAAAGAATCTTAGGGACTGGGAGGACTCTTGAATCCTTAACATTCTTAAGCTGTGATTGGTTTTTAAATAATCATTATCATTCTTTCAAATATAGAGTAATAGAGTCATAATTTTAGAAAGCTATCAATATCATGCGATTTTAAATCATTCAAAGAGTTAACCACTTTATTCGATCACAACTTTAAGGATAACACGTACAGACTCATATATTTCCCTTTAATTTGGGAAATTGTATTTCACTTGAAAGTGAAACTGGTTACTAATTCATAGAGTATCTTGTTGTATGGCCATACGGGCCCCTTTGCTCTCCCGGTAGGCCAACTGCCACTCCCAACACGTTTCGAGTACACGTGCATCTCATGTCAAGTAATCGAAAATACTGGCCCCTTCCAAGTTTTCTTACAGCGAATGTAGGCTACCCCTAATCCTAGAGATCACACAGCCAATAAAATATACCCCCTTATTCGTGTAATCGCGAAGCCTTTTAAATTTACCCTTTCAAACTTTGCATTAGCTGTCATCTATAATTGCAATATGTCAATCCAAATTCCAAAGTTTGTTGGGTGAAACAAAAATGTGATAACAAATATTTGAGAAAGGAGAAGACATCACCCTTGTTCATGTTGTTTAGTGACGTTTTATACATAAAGGTGGTACCCGAAAGTTTTGAGAGCGGTGCATATCGGTTTGCGCTACACATTTTCATTTTAAAAATTAATTTAAAAGAATAAGATCGTTTAAAGCTCTTCTTTGAACGGAAATACATTCCATGAGAGTAAATTTCATAAGGAATTTCGGGTTATTATTATTGCTTGTTAGGGTCATAACAATTCCTATAACGTTGGTAAAGGAAAAGATCATTAACCCAAGCTGATCATGATAGTTATACTAATCATCCGTATTAACATAAACATAGCATCATGCCATCAATTGAACCGAGCCGCGATTCGTTTTTTGGTATGTCCGTTAAAACGGAAATTTAGACTGTCCGTGGTTGGAAAACGGCAAAATGCAAGTTGAAAATTCATATTTCAAATATTGTTTTCATAAAAGCTTCTCACGTCAAAAGGATGTTGGTCTCAAAATTGACAGACATGAAATTGTGAGTCTGAAAAAAATCTATTACGTATTTGGGCGCATATTGTGAGCATTATATTCATCATTCTGACAGAAATATCTTAGTTTTGACGTTCCCTTTAAAGGGAAACTTTATTCATCCAATAAGATCAGAGGGCTGCCTTAGTTTATGGCTGCATACACTATGCACTACTAGTATGTATTGAGGTCATGTCACCCACCCACTGTTACGTATACAATGGTTTTACCATAGATCCTCGATTACAGATACACTACGTGTCAATGTATTGATGGTAGTGTGGAGCTGGAGGTCACACTCCCTGCTGATTTGTAAATGTTTATACAAAACTGTTTAAGTGAAGCTATTTATAGATACTCTGTCTAACCTTAGATCGTTGGTGAGAGAATTGGGTAAAAAGTAACATTTTCTTTCTGATAACTTCGGTAATACCACTGCGTTTTTCCTCGTTCGACCATTAATCTGATGTAACATAGGCATGTTTTTGCCATTTTTGCCACTTAATTCATGTTTAGCCACAAAAAAAGAGTACACTTTTACCATCAGAGTTAACCGGTAATCGACCCCCTACCCATCAGAAAGCCAAACTACACTCGTCAAAAGAAGTTCCTGGACACTTAAATTAAATTAATATTTAATAGAATATATATAATTATTTATATAATTATATATATATAATTGTATATCAAAATAAGCAGAAAGTAATCCTCTAACAGCTTAACATGGAATTTAGATATGATCACTCATGCATGGCAGATCCCATTCACTTGACAATGTCAAGAAGATTGCACACAATTTGATAATCCCTCCATTCAAATGACTGTAAATGCTCATTTCTTGCAATTTCCTTTTACGCACCTTACCATTGCTTAATGAATGTGCTCAGCCATGCATGAATGCGTACATCTTAATTTCATACAGACATAATAGAGAATTATTGTCTGCTTATTTTGACATGCAATTGTTTAATTTATATTAAATATTTATGTGAAATATTTGAACTTCAATGAGTGTCCAGGAACTTCTTTTGACGAGTGTATATGCCCAGACTACTGGGCGAAAAAGTGATCGGAACATACACCTTTAATAGAGATATGGCGTGATGACATGGATTAAGTATCTGCATGCATGTATCTGTTATTTATTATGACACTAGCATAGTAAACGAGGCAATATTCACACAAAGGTGTTTAACACATTTAATAGTTAGGAGAATGTATCACAACTGTATTAAAAAATCGTACAAGTGAAATAATATTATAAAGACACTTGTTTCTTGATCAGATGCACTAGTATGAAAGTCAGTCACATCTGTGAATGAAAATACTTTAATAAACAGGTTCACAAATTATATGCTCTGAGAAAAAATACAAGCCGTGAACTATGGTAACATTGTAGGCCATTTGCATGTTGAATATTATTTAAATATTGCAATTTACAAAGAAAATGTTAAAACATAAATGTCATAATACGCCGTGAGAAAGTTATGATAATGTATATAACGTACCTTGCTTAGAGAATCTCCCATTTCACGTGGACGATTCTTTAAATATAACCAATAGCGCCCTTCTGTAAACAAAATGCAGGCTGCATACAGCGAGACGATGAATGCAGTCTTCATGTTGATTTTCCTTGTAATACCAGTCAATATAGACAAAGATGCATCGGAAAATGATTCTGACGGTGATTATGGTAAAAATAAAAAATGCGGGTGATATTTATACAATATCTCAAAGAGCTTTGGTTTGCATCTGGTCCTGGGCCAGGGATAAAGTATTGGGCTATTCCAGTTGACATTCATACACCCCCTTTAGGCAAAAAAAAAAAAAGTTTGTCTCAGATGACATGAGAGACTGAAAATCTAATGCGGTCTGCGGATTTTTTTTTTGATTTTTTTTCTTCAATTTAGACCTGATCGTCATTTGTTTGGTCAAAAAGTTGGATTTTGCAAGATTTTTTTGAGAAAATTGAAGAAGAAAAAAACAATGAAAACAATTGAAAAAAAAAAAATGAAAAAAAAAAAAAAAAAACCACTAAAAAAAAGCTAACGCGGGCGGTTTCGGGAATGCGCGCGGGTCATCTGAGACAAACTTTTTTTTTTTTTGGCCTTAGAAGACATTAACTGTATCTTCCGCACATGTAGTGTGTATTTCAAATGAGGTTACGTCGCGGGTGGGTGGCTACATTTGAAATCTACACTCCCTGTGGGGACGATTAAGGTAAAGTATTCTCATGGGGTGTATGGATTTTATATTGAATATCCCATTTTACATTCGGGACATGGATAATATAGACAATTTCAAATCATTTAAGAGTGGCCCCTCCCCTTTTTTCTAACAAATTGCGTGTCATACAGTTTTAACAATACTTCATTATCCAGCTATTCAAAAGTAATTATGCTTTCGTGATGAAACGTAAACAACGCCATTACAAGGATTTTTGCCGAGACGCCGAAGCGTCGCGGCACATTAGAGACGAGATTTCACAGTATTCAGTTTGCTGAGCACCATTGTCGAAGTATTAGATTGGACGTAACAGCGTAAATATTAAAGCTCTTATCGGTGTTGGCTAATGCCACTCGCCGTGTTCCTGCACCCCAAAAACCAGGCAACTTAACCGTACCGCCTCGAGGAGGCAACTGAACCGTACCGCCTCGAGGAGGAGGAGGAGGAGGAGGAGGAGGAGGAGGAGGAGGAGGAGGAGGAGGAGGAGGAGGAGGAGGAGGAGGAGGAGGAGGAGGAGGAGGAGGAGGAGGAGGAGGAGGAGGAGGAGGAGGAGGAGGAGGAGGAGGAGGAGGAGGAGGAGGAGGAGGAGGAGGAGGAGGAGGAGGAGGAGGAGGAGGAGGAGGAGGAGGAGGAGGAGGAGGAGGAGGAGGAGGAGGAGGAGGAGGAGGAGGAGGAGGAGGAGGAGGAGGAGGAGGAGGAGGAGGAGGAGGAGGAGGAGGAGGAGGAGGAGGAGGAGGAGGAGGAGGAGGAGGAGGAGGAGGAGGAGGAGGAGGAGGAGGAGGAGGAGGAGGAGGAGGAGGAGGAGGAGGAGGAGGAGGAGGAGGAGGAGGAGGAGGAGGAGGAGGAGGAGGAGGAGGAGGAGGAGGAGGAGGAGGAGGAGGAGGAGGAGGAGGAGGAGGAGGAGGAGGAGGAGGAGGAGGAGGAGGAGGAGGAGGAGGAGGAGGAGGAGGAGGAGGAGGAGGAGGAGGAGGAGGAGGAGGAGGAGGAGGAGGAGGAGGAGGAGGAGGAGGAGGAGGAGGAGGAGGAGGAGGAGGAGGAGGAGGAGGAGGAGGAGGAGGAGGAGGAGGAGGAGGAGGAGGAGGAGGAGGAGGAGGAGGAGGAGGAGGAGGAGGAGGAGGAGGAGGAGGAGGAGGAGGAGGAGGAGGAGGAGGAGGAGGAGGAGGAGGAGGAGGAGGAGGAGGAGGAGGAGGAGGAGGAGGAGGAGGAGGAGGAGGAGGAGGAGGAGGAGGAGGAGGAGGAGGAGGAGGAGGAGGAGGAGGAGGAGGAGGAGGAGGAGGAGGAGGAGGAGGAGGAGGAGGAGGAGGAGGAGGAGGAGGAGGAGGAGGAGGAGGAGGAGGAGGAGGAGGAGGAGGAGGAGGAGGAGGAGGAGGAGGAGGAGGAGGAGGAGGAGGAGGAGGAGGAGGAGGAGGAGGAGGAGGAGGAGGAGGAGGAGGAGGAGGAGGAGGAGGAGGAGGAGGAGGAGGAGGAGGAGGAGGAGGAGGAGGAGGAGGAGGAGGAGGAGGAGGAGGAGGAGGAGGAGGAGGAGGAGGAGGAGGAGGAGGAGGAGGAGGAGGAGGAGGAGGAGGAGGAGGAGGAGGAGGAGGAGGAGGAGGAGGAGGAGGAGGAGGAGGAGGAGGAGGAGGAGGAGGAGGAGGAGGAGGAGGAGGAGGAGGAGGAGGAGGAGGAGGAGGAGGAGGAGGAGGAGGAGGAGGAGGAGGAGGAGGAGGAGGAGGAGGAGGAGGAGGAGGAGGAGGAGGAGGAGGAGGAGGAGGAGGAGGAGGAGGAGGAGGAGGAGGAGGAGGAGGAGGAGGAGGAGGAGGAGGAGGAGGAGGAGGAGGAGGAGGAGGAGGAGGAGGAGGAGGAGGAGGAGGAGGAGGAGGAGGAGGAGGAGGAGGAGGAGGAGGAGGAGGAGGAGGAGGAGGAGGAGGAGGAGGAGGAGGAGGAGGAGGAGGAGGAGGAGGAGGAGGAGGAGGAGGAGGAGGAGGAGGAGGAGGAGGAGGAGGAGGAGGCAATTAACAAAATTAATGGAGAACGGAAAAAGTCGAAGATGGATCTTTTCTTCCTCTTCCAGTTATAACAAAATACATGCTAAAAAGCGGCTGCTCTCGTATGCCCCCGGCCCCAACCCCCATTGACAGTAATGAATCGGTGCGTGGCTGATATAACTTGGCAATTACCCAGGTCACATACAGTCCGCCTAATGGTCCGCGCCGCGCGCCACTTTTAGGTTAGGATTCTTTTCATGCTTTTCAATACTTGTCTACGTCTATTGAACTGTTGAACACTTCGTGCGATGATAATTAGCATGCTACGTCAGTCATGACAAATCTGTTACTCATTTATTTAAAGTAATGAACAAGACTAAAGTGTTGTTGTTGTTGTGTTAATTTTTGGTGTTTGTTTGTTTGATAGGTGTGGGGGATAGGCCCTCCAATTTATAGGTGCGTGGATAGACTCAATCCTCATGTCTTCCTATTTTCCACACGGCCCCTGCTTTTTAAAAGATAGCGGCCATATAGAGGGACGCGGGGACCCAGTCTAGTGCGTGGATAGGGTGGATGTTATGTTGTGACTTTTACAAAACAAACTCCTAACACGATTTGAATCATTAAACACCCACTATTGTGACGTTTTAGTTCCGTTGTTTTGTTTGATTTTGTTTATATTTTAGCGCCCACAAAATGGCCATTGATTTGGTTTTCTTTTGCGACAGCAAAAAACATTTATAATCACAGAACATACAAAAATACAGATACAGAGAGTATTACAATAGTAGCCTAATACACTTCGTTGTACAAGGTGTAATAATATACTATAAAATACAACATTGTCACTGGTCATTTACATACCTTGAAGATAAAGTTATAATTTATTAAGCTGCATAATTCAAAAGTATACACTAGTATTTCAAAGAAAAATGTTACCGTCTTTGTCTTAGTTATAAAGGATACCTATACCTTATACAGGGTGGTTAACATTCAACGCGTTTCTTCACTTTTTGCTTCTATTTTGATGAAAGCAATGATAATGAAATGAAATAAAACACACATGAAGTGATACAGGCGCGGATGCACACACAATTGGACATTTTGAGAGATTGAAAAAGCGCTTGGCTACCCATAGAAAGTTTCCCTTTCAATATCATTATTACTTAAAATTGTGAGAAATTGACATGATATATGTTGTTGTCCCAACGCCATGATTTATGTGCGTGTTTTTTGGAATGTTTGCATGAATTTTGTAAGAAAAATGGGTTGATTTGAGCTTTTTTTATTCTATTCCAAAATTCCCACTGAGAGAACGGATTATAGGTCTAAGATAAAAAGTTTCCTTAACTTTTAAAAAGTGTTTTATCAACACGATATTCATAACATGCAGATGTTTCCGACATGCTCATCAACCGTTTTCAAATCACATGGTTTATTAAGGTATTCATTTTTGAAAGTAGCCAAAACTATATAATAGTCCAAAATGTCATTGTCACTTGGAAATGGTTATCCTTTGAGCAAAAATAAGTTTATATTATTGTTCAATGTTTGAAATGCATCCCTCAATAGTATTGTATTTGGTAAGATTCAATGACATTCATTTCAAATGTACCGGCTTGCTATCTACTGAAGATAGCATTCATGTGCATATTGTCTACTGGAGATAGCATTCATACAGATGCTATCTACTGAAGATAGCATTCATGCGCATGTTTTCTACTGAAGATAGCATTCATATAGATGCTATCTACTGAAGAGAGCATTCATATACATGCTATCTACTGAAGATAGCATTCATGTGCATTTTGTCTACTGGAGATAGCATTCATATAGATGCTATCTACTGAAGATAGCATTCATGCGCATGTTTTCTACTGAAGATAGCATTCATATAGATGCTATCTACTGAAGATAGCATTCATGCGCATGTTTTCTACTGAAGAGAGCATTCATATACATGCTATCTACTGAAGAGAGCATTCATATACATGCTATCTACTGAAGATAGCATTCATGCGCATGTTTTCTACTGGAGATAGCATTCATATAGATGCTATCTACTGAAGATAGCATTCATGCGCATGTTTTCTACTGAAGATAGCATTCATATAGATGCTATCTACTGAAGATAGCATTCATGCGCATGTTTTCTACTGAAGAGAGCATTCATATACATGCTATCTACTGAAGATAGCATTCATGCGCATGTTTTCTACTGAAGATAGCATTCATATAGATGCTATCTACTGAAGATAACATTCATGCGCATGTTTTCTACTGAAGATAGCATTCATAGATGCTATCTACTGAAGATAGCATTCATGCGCATGTTTTCTACTGAAGAGAGCATTCATATACATGCTATCTACTGAAGAGAGCATTCATATACATGCTATCTACTGAAGATAGCATTCATGCGCATGTTTTCTACTGAAGAGAGCATTCATATACATGCTATCTACTGAAGAGAGCATTCATATACATGCTATCTAATGAAGATAGCATTCATATACATGCTATCTACTGAAGATAGCATTCATGCATTGTGTCTACTAAAGATTTAGCATTCATTACAGGTTGTCTATAAAGATACAGGGTGACCAAAAGTGTCGATAACTTTTTAAAGCTGTAAATCTCCTGTAAAATTAATCGCATTATGAAAATGAAAACAGGTTGGGATTAAGAAGAATTTTTTTTGTGACAATAACAGCAGCTATCTTTGTTGCCAAAGTACAGAAGAAATTATTTCGAAATGTAAAACCGCACTTTCACGTAAACGCCCTTAATGAATTAATGCGAGAGACTGGGAGAGAGAGAGGTAGTGAAGAGAAAAGTTTTCAAGCTGATTTTTCTTAAGTTCGGATTGAATGAACAGCCCGTGAGTACAGCTCTGTGCACACCCGGTGTCATGCAAGTTGAATAACATGGTATATTGTGAGATATGTGACCAAACCTGGGAAACTTTAAATCAAATTAGGAACTTTTGAGCTTATTTTCGCCTTTATCTTTAAAAAAAGAAAGAATAATAAACCAATGTCTTGACTTTCAAAGAAAATAACCCGCATGGTTTTACTAACGCGCGCTCATAACAGGAATGGGTGCTTCTTATCCCTTTGGCATATTCGTCTCAGGTTAAAATGACCCGTACACGCTACCAGCGATGAGAATTTAGGATAATAAAAGTTAGGCATTTTCACTCACGTCAACACCTGCAACCTGCAATGTTTTCATCATTTTAAACAACGCCAGTTGAAATTATCCGTAAACGCCACCAGCGCGGCGGTCCGAATATAAATTAAGTTAGGCATATTCACTCACGTCGAAACATGCAATTTTAAGTTGAGCATATTAACGACGCTAGTTGGCACTTGCAATGCTGAGGAGCCATATAAACGACACTCGTTCCCTGTCCGTTACAGACGATGGCGGACACGAACGGCCGTAAATTTTGAATTTCCCGTTGGTTTCAATGTAACAATGAATTCTGAATATAAGACCCCATAAAATTCTTCACATGTTGGAACTAAATTATTTCATCCTAAAACCGCTGGAGTTGGATAACCAACTCCATTGTCAGTATCATTTTTTGAATTTAATCTGTTGTTACGCGTTCGTTCCATTCACTTGATCACGTAACATCGTTCGCATAACTTAACCTTGAACATTTGAAAACACGCCCGTGTCTGGCATTGTCTGGTCCGTTAAAATGGTCCGTAAACGCCACCAGCGGTGAGAATATAGAATATAAAATGTTAGGCATTTTATCACGCACGTCAAAACCTACAGTTATTTTAGGCATTTTACAACGCCTGTTAAAATTATCCGTAAGCTCTCATGATGGGTCGGTCGGTCGGGTGTTTGGTTTTTTGAAACTTTTTTCCCCTTGAAAATAACCGTAAAAATCAAACAAATCTGTACATCACACAGAGTATACAAATATATACTGCCATGAGAGACTCTGGTTAAAACTATGGGCCCGAGGTGACTGCAATAGTGCTATTTTGCTGAGCATGCTGAGGGGCGCAGCCCCGAAGTAAAATAGCACTATTGCAGTCACCGAGGGACCATAGTTTTAATCCAGAGACTCGAATAAAGGCAGTATGCATTTGTTTTATATACGTCATTCATATATTTCTAGTTCCATAAAGTTCAAATTCAAAAATCATCCGGTAAGTTCCAATCTTCATCAGTTAAAAAGTTTTAAAAGTTCAATTCAAAGGCAGTGCATTGAACGATCGTTACGCTGCGCCCGGTTAAAATTTTAACCAACATGGTTAAAGATTTTAACCTTTGTTCTGAGAGTGTATATGAATGACGTATATAATATAGAATGGCCCCTGCCAGACACATTATCTGCTGCAAAGGGCCCGGCAGCGAATTTATTATTTGGCCAAACACTCATACATGTATTGGTTACATGTGCATGTGTATAGCCTATTATATCATGATAGGCCCGATTTCAACCATGTGATAGTTTTTACTATCATTATGGCTGGAAAAGAATCATGTGATATCATGATATAAAACAAATATTGAATGCCTTTTGTTTGTGCAATAGTAAAACTATATCACTCGGTCCAATTTGGATTATTCCATTACACTCGGCTTCGCCTCGTGCAATGGAAAAATCAAAATTTGACCTTGTGATATAGTTTTTACTATCACACGCTCAGGCATTCAATATTTGTATACTATACGCTTTACTCCGTCAAAACAGTTCTCCGTCAAGGTATCAAATGTTTGTTACGGTAAATAACATCGCGGCCCGGCAGACGCCCCGATAGAGCCCCAAAAATTGGGAAAAAATGAATGTGTAATTATTTTGTTTCCATATCTTTCATGTGTCATAATTCTGTCATAGAAATTTCTTGAGACAATTTTTCTTGCTATAAATACGTTCATAAATACTTTGGTGGGGCGGGGGGGGGGGGGGGGGGGGTCAATTCAGGGGGGATCCCAAAAATAATAAGCCTCAAAAAGGGGGGATCAAACCAAATAAGTTGCCGATAGGGCCTAAGGGGGGATAAAAAAAAACTATATAAAAACCATAGCCTTTAAATTTATAATTCTGTGATAAAAACCCACAAAAAAAATTTAATTAGGTTTCGGGAATTAGTTTAAAGCTAAAATGTATCCCAATCATGACAAAATGTGAGTGTAAAGAAACAATTTTGCACCATTAAATTTATACAAATATAGTCATATGTAAATATCAAACATAAAACATACGTGCCTTCAAACATTAACTTAAGCTTGATGAAAAAATAAGTATAAAGTAGCAAATTTTGCATGGGCCTCCATACATTTACTTTAGCTTAATATAACGCTTTTATGAAGGCAAGCCTCAATCATAGCAAAGTAAGTGTAAAGTAGCAATTTTTTCTCGAGCTACGCGCGCCTGTTAAGGTATCAGGTCAGAAAACCTTACAGCTCTGAGGGGCCGCTGCTCCCTTAAAGGTATATTATGTGATCTTTCCAGGGAACGCCCTCAACATCGAAAAAAAAATTGAAAGAAGATTTTCTTGCAGATTTACATTTCTGATCATAAATCATACATACATTCCAAGTTACAGGGCGATACGATTCTTAATTATTTCAAAATCATGGTTTTAGAGTGAAAATAAACTGTCGGATAACACCGACAGTTTATATTTTCACTCTAAATTCACTCTAAAACCATGATTTTGAGGTAATTTGGAATCGTATCGCTCTGTAACTTGGAATGTATGTACAATTTATGATCAGAAATGTAAATCTGCAAGAAAATCTACTTTCTAAAAAAAATTATGAATACACTGTAAATTGGGTGTTTAGATCCTAAACACAAAGCTAAACACTATCTTGAAGACACTTTCTAAACATGTTTAATTACTAAACATGTTTAGATGATTATCATCTAAACATGTTTACAACCTAAACACTAATGCTAAACACTAGTTTGACTACACTTTCTAAATATGTTTAAATGCTAAACATGTTTAGTGTCATCATAAATGTTTAGCACTGAAACATGTCCATCACTTCAATGTTTAGAAAGCAAACATTTTAAGATGATCAAATGTTTAGATTCTAAACATGTTCCGTGGCAGTGCATGCAATCAGGCTTTGTCAGTGGTTGCTATGGCCGTCAACATGTTAGGTTGTGGTCAAAAGTTATAAGAAGTTGATGTGATATTGTTGGTAAGATGGTTAGATCCTATACTTAAATTCATCAAACTATTCGCTCATCATAAATGTAAATCACGGCATATGCTGTATTGAAGTTAAGTAAGCTTAAACTATTACACACACACGATGAGCATAACAATTGATACTACATGTATAGGCTCTCACCACCTTACCTCGTAACGTCTCACCAACTCACTGAACAACATTTGTGACCATAACATATTTGACGGCCTCCCACGTGACATCACAGTTCTATTTGGTTCAATTTGAGATGGAAAATCTGATTTTCCATCCCAATTTACTAAATACGATGCCCACTTAGTGAAATCCAAAATGGCGACAGTCGCTAACATGACCCAATACGTTCAACCAATAACATTCAATATTGTTCGTCACGTGTTCAACAGATGTTTAAATGCTAAACGCCTGATAACCTAAACATGTTTAGGTAGTATTTACTTCATATAACGTGTGTTTAATTACTAAACGTATATGGCCTAATGTGTTTAGCAAGTGTTTCGACTAGCAAACGTTTAGACTTTAAATATGTAATGCTAAAGAATTAAACATGTTTTGTTAAGTCGAGTATGTTTAATTGCTAAGCACCTATCAAGTGCTTAGCAATTGGACACAAGCGCTCAGAAAGTAAACATGTTTAGATGTTTAATTTCAAAACACTCAATTTGCAGTGTAGAGGGCGCTCTCTGGAAAAGATCACATAATATGCCTTTAACCCCCGCCGGGCCTTGGACCCTGGACGCCCGGCCGGGGCCCTTAAGCGGACCCCTGGACTCTACGCCGAATTGGTCAGTGCCCCCCCCCCCCCCCCCCCCCCCCGGCAACAAGCCTTCTGGCTACGCCTATGTTTAAAGGCTGTTGAAAGTTAAGATATTCAACAACTCATAATCCGTTATTACCCCACCAAACCTAACAGAAATGTGGTTTGGCATAGGGGGGATCAAAATAATCAGACCCTAAAAGGGGGCATCAATAAAAATAAGACTTTCTCGAAGGGGGGATCGGGGTTTTCTAATGTCCGGGATTTCAATTTGCCCACCCCACCAAATAAAAGTATTTATGAACGCTCCCTTAGTCAAAATCTTAAATAGGTTGCCGAATTCAGCAGTCATGACACATTGAAAATAGGCAAAATACCTCAATTTAAAAGAGTTGCCTGACCATGAAGGAGAAGAGTCTCCAAAAAACTTGTTGGTTCATATCAAAGGTTAGACATGTATTAACAACAACTGATGTGAATTTAAAGTTGGAGATTAAATGTTGCGAAGGTCAAAGGTCACGAAGAATGTCGGTATTTTTCAATATTTTCTGTCTGGAGCCTAGCGGCCTACTTTAGATGCTTGCCAACTATTGATTAAATGAGTCAGGGCTCTATCCTTGCTTGTGGGTAACAACATGCATGTGACTGTACAGTAGGCCTACACAATACGCAATATGAAGTATTTTTGTGACTGTCAACCATGAATTTGGGGAAGTCTTAAACTAAAAGGAAATTAATTTGTTCGACGGACTAAATACCGTAGGTGTTTTGAGCTGCCTGTATAGAGAGAAAAAGGGATAAGATACACTTGTTTTGATGCAATTTTTGGGTTATTGTGGTTTACAGTCAACCTAATTATACCAATTGTCAGCTTTATATCTTATTTCAAAGGTCCTCTTGATAGTAAACTTGATGTGTTTTAAATTAACACTTTCCACGCGGCTATTAATTTTACCATACAAAACAGATTTTTCATAAACCTTTCGCAAAGTCTATCTCATGGATTTCTGAACCAATACTACACATGTTTGTACTTATTTCAATGCATTTCTCATGGTGATTCCATATAATGGTAATGAATTTTAAAATATTTTACATTTTGGAAACATTTTGTGATTTTGGAATGTCGTCTGCAGACACCTGTCGCGTGGAAAGTTTTAAATATAGGCTTCCGTTCTATTTTTCTATTTTTTTTTGTGATTTTGGAATGTCGTCTGCAGACGCCTGTCGCGTGGAAAGTTTTAAATACAGGCTTCCGTTCTATTTTTCTATTTTTTTGTGATTTTGGAATGTCGTCTGCAGACGCCTGTCGCGTGGAAAGTTTTAAATAATAGGCTTTCATTCTATTTTTCTATTTTGGCAGCCTCTTGACGAAACGATAAATTCGTTATTCCCTGCACATGCTGCATGTTCACGCAATACGGAAAATACAACAATGGCTTGGTATGCACTAGCACCAAATTATTCCCATTTCGTACTTTTCTTTTGTATTGTCATATTGTAGCGTGATCGGGATGGCCTCTCACCAACAACCAGATTTAGCATGTTATAGTTGGTAGCGTAGTAGTTGGTCACAGGTCACTAGTAATAGGTATATCAAATAAGGTGGATCGTTTCAAAAAATCCTTAAAATCGTGATACGTGTCTCTATTTTAAATAGAAGTTGTCAAAAAAACATAACATTTTTGGTATCATATTAAAGACAATTTATCCAGCTACCGAATAAAAAAGAATTAAAGCCACATGTTTAGCAACAGTGAAGTTATCAATCTAAACGTCGAGTGAGTCAAGGGTGGGATCGATGGATGAGGCGCCGGTGGATGAGGCGCCCATAGGTTTCTACACAAAATAGTGGAAAACTAGAACTTTTGAAATTGATGCCATTTTAAAATTATACATAGGAAAGTTTTCAAACTTCTCATATATGTTAATAACATGTGCCTGCTACTATGAATAATAATATTGAATTGTTATCTAGACATTCTCTACTAGAATATGATGTTCAATTCAGGGAGTGTTTTAATGTAAAAAACACACAGTTTTATTCATTTTATTGATTAAACAATGGCCAAATCGCAGTCTCGCTATTTCATTTGTGTGACTCTTCGGTCCTTTTCTACCCTGGGTAGTAAAACATTTAACTAAAAAAGCCAGAAGTGTTTCTTCACAGAATTGTTCATAGATTTATGAAAATTTTGCTATTTAGACCTATTTTGGACCACCCTGTATTTAAAATAAAAGGAAATTTAACGATATTCATGTAGTTCATTTTGATAACCATTTTCTTTTAAATTAAATAGTCCATGCTAACTTAATTTCATAGAATATTATATACAAACCTTCATTTTATGCATTATTTCATCATAATTTTAGACACCCTGTACTTTTCCTGTGAACATTTTGGGCAAGTGATTTTTAGCAAATTTAGTAGCACCTTCTGCGGTTGTTCTGATTTTGGCGACTATCTTCAATTAAACCCTAATTGTACAAACTATCAAAATATTTTGTGAGGAGCAAAAACGATCAACTTTTTTATGTTCCACCCTATACAAATTTTACACACCCTGTATAATTTGATTCTTTTTTGCAAAAATGAAAAACCTTGAATCATAAGCTTCCCAACAATATATAGTTTGTTGGTCATTAAGTATGTAAAACTTAAGTTTTGTCCCGTTTAACCAGATTTGGTGCATTCCTCAACATTATTAGAAGTGAAACATTTTTTTGGACCAGTTTGTGACTTCTGACCAGTTGGCAATACGACACCACGGCTCGTTGGACAAATTATAGAATTACCCGTTTGCGAGGCGAAATCCAGGGCGAAATCCAGAGTGACGAATTTCTGTTTACTTCCAACACAATTTATTTACACGGTTTACATTGTAGAATCATTCCCATTTAATACCATATTGCTTTAAAATATTCACATACATTATTTGTATGCACCCCCTACCCTTGACTATCATTCGGGGGACTGCTGCACCCATTCGGGGCAGTTAATGGGTTTTACTTCATTTTATCCAATTTCAAGGTGTAGAGAGACTTCGTATACAAATAGCAAATTTTCGCGCAGCATATGTCCAGGAATATCATTTAGAAACAAATTTAAACCAAAATGTACCTTCATTATAGCCAGATTCGGGTACATATCCACATATTTCAAGAAAATGGTTGTTTCATATACAGGGTGAATAAAAAACCCATTGTGCACGATTTGAAACGGACATTTGACCTTGATGCAAGCATTGAACCATATAATAGTTGTTATCTGTATAATGCGTTATTGATCTAGTTTATCCTCCCAAAAGATGAAAGAAATCGGCTGATAAATAAGCAAACTGTGATAAGTTTTGTAAGCTGACTGCGTTTTCGCCATTCCAATATATATCCACCAAAAGTACAGTGTACAGTATATACCCTATATATAATAAGTACATCACAAAATTCCCCTGTTAAATTAGTTAAACATTTTAATTTTGGAATGTGGATAAGTAGGCTATTTAAACCCCCGATATACTTTAAAGATACACTCTCAGAACAGGTATTAAATAACCATGGGTTAAAAGAATGTTGGTTAAAAAGTATACTACATTGGTTTTAAAAATGAAGCGTTGGTTAAACATTACTTTTAATACTGGTTAAAGAGTTAAATATAATTTTTTTAAATTTTTTTTAAACGTTGGTTAAGGCATCATAATTTTAACCAACGATATAGGTCATAACAAGATTCCCGCCAAAGAATTTCATTGGCGAGGAAAATATTTTCGCATCCAATCAAAATAACATCCCTTTTTACGTTTTTAGCATGCACTATTGCAGTTGAACCACCCCCTGACAATACTTTAGTTATGGTCTCAGCATGCTCAGTGGCCGAGTATTATGACCTAGAATTATGCAAAGTGTCCCATCCCCGAATTTCTACCTTCTAGATTCATGGTCTGGCTTTACTCTTTTCTTTGTTCTCTCCTCACTCCCCATTCCAGGTATGCAATGCACATAAAAGATTTAATTATAAATATAATATTATCATGATTATGATCAGATGATAAAACATTGGTCTATCAACTGACATTGGCTTATTGTAGATATATAACTCATCCAGTGGGCGGGGGCAGTCAAGTTTGAAATTGAGTTTGACGTCACTCTTTCTTCCGTTCTCCACCCCTTTTGCAGACAATACTGATACAATTATACACGTCCAGCGCCTGATGGGGGTATAGTCAAAGTTTGAATGGACACAGGGTGTTAAGACTGGTACTTCTGATCCCTGGGCATTCAGTTAGAAAGAATGTGCAAAACGTCCGTCAAGTCTGTCAAAATTGTCCAAAAGGCATGTTTGGAGGTGACAGATTAACCAAATGTTCCAAAAATTAATCAACTACAGCGAGCACTTCATGTGCTTTTACTTAAAGCACACGTTGTATATAGCCTATGGTATTCATATCTTCCAAGGTATTTTAATTATATAAAATATAAATAAATGTTTTGAAATCTGTCATCTTTGTGAAAGCGATTAGCTTAATCTCTTCTTGGATAAACTTTGTTTAGTGTAACTAATTCAACCCCAAACATAGCCACCCGTGGGGGGGGGGGGGGGGCACTCAACCTTTTTGGGGGTAGGGGTGCGCCGCACAGGGTCTCAAAAAGGGGGGCTACAGAACTGAACTGAGTGGATTTTATGATGAAAAATAGGGTCTTTGGAACTGATTTTCTCAAAAAAGTAGGTCTTGAGAACTGGCCTATAGTTCAATTTTGATTAGTAAGAACGCAAATTTTCGATTTCTTTTGGTTTTAGAACACAACATTTTCGAAGAATTGGGCCTTTGGAAAGCAAAAATTAGCCATTTTTAAATTTTCAATCAAATTGGGATCTTAAGAACTGGTGCAGGCTCAAAAGGGGGGGTCATAAGAGCTAGCAGCAGAGGGTGAAAAAGGGGGTCTTCAGCGCGGCACATACCTATATACCCTTTTCCAATGTCAGTGCCCCCCCCCCCCCCCCCCGGGCATAGCCAGTCTAGCCATGAGTTCCTTGAACTTATTGTCTTGGAATAATCAACATCTCCTTTGTTTCAACCTATACTGTGGTAGTATATTCAGTGCACCTTTACCCATTATACTTAATTTGTGCAATATATCAATTCCATTTGTTATGTCAGTTAGACATTTTGTGAAATAATAAAAAACTCACCCGGTCATGATAAACACCAGCGTATACTAGAAATATATGTACAACGCTGGCCTCAACTTGGGAGAATAACTATACTATTTACATAGCCAGGATACCAGCATTAAGCATGTTAAGCACTCTAACATGCATGTGTGGGAATATCAGTAAATATCGGTTTTATAGGTAAAGTTGTATTACTTCCGAAACTAGGACCTGATCAAAGCCAGCCTATTATCAAATCTTTGTGAAATACTCCATCAGTTTTCATGTCACAATTTGGTCGATATCACGAAGTGTCTTTATGTATTAATGCATTAAAAACGCTGTTAAACTACTGCTTAAATATTTGCACGTTGTTTAAGTAGTGTAATTGTACAGTCCCGGTTGTTTAAAACTCGTATACATTTTCCTTCTTCTGTGTATAGCCAATAATCAGTTGACTCAGCACATCCATCATACACCAAATGCTTTCTTCAGTAGATAAGCAACAATTCAAATAGTATTTGAAAATACAAACTTGTTATCTTCAGTAAATAACAATCAGTATTAATATGATAGTCAATCATGTATGACGTATCATACGTGCAATGTGGGGACACCATAATGTGCCTGCTAATAATGATAGCAATGCTGGCATGCATCCGTCTGCTTACTACACTCTCAGCAAAAAAAGGTTCTAAAGGGATTCTAGACTATCCTCTATATGGAACCCCTCGGTTCTCCACTAACGAACCCAAAAGAGTTCTGTAAAGGTTGTGTAGAACCAGTTTTTGGTTCTTTTAGAAATCGTTTGGGGTTCTTCACTTTTTAAGAACTATTTTTGATGATTCCATTCTCGAGTGTTTACTGAGATTGTAGAGATTGTATGCAACCGCCCCCCCCCCCCCAAAAAAAAATCCAAATCTGAATGCATTGAACAATTCAAACAAACGGTGTCATGTTCAAGTTCACTACCCTTCGCATGGAACTTCTCAATTTTCATTTTTAAAGCCGTAGTCTACGTGTAAGCCCCTCCGATGCTAATATAGACATGTAAGAATTTGGTTTCACTCGCTTACACTGCGTATATTTCGTGATATGTTGATATTGAGTTGCATAGAAATTCGCAGCAATCAAGTTGGTTCAGTGCTCAGCTATTGCTAGCTCTGATTATTAGAACTCTAAATAAACGGCTCAAAATACTTATACGACATAACATAACAGCAAAGATCCTCAAAATCTGTGCTTACAGTGCGCGGCAAGCCGCCCTCGAGAACACTATACATGTAGATTGGGGGTAGTCAGAGGATCTTATTGATCTATTATTGCTTGAGAATGATGGGGAGAGCTTATATTAGATATATACATGTAAGCTATTGCTTGAGAGTGATGGGGAGGGCTCAATATGAATGAGCTAAAATCACATGTGTTTTGTGTTAAAAAATCATATCTATATGTTTCGGCTATTACCTTATTCTTATGTCACTTTCATTGGCATCATTTTTAACCCCTGCCCATTTGTGTTCCATGTATTATGCATGTTTTCTGAGTTTCAGTTAACCAAATGGCCCATCAGAGCTCTTCAGAGTTAGCAGAGTTTGAATTGTAATTGTAATCACTCAGTTCATTAACCTTGTTAATACCTCAAAAAGTGTTGGGCTATTGTTTCACATTTGTTCTTTATATACACACAATAGACCATCTCTCTTAGGGTTTTGACTGTAAAATAGTGATGGACACATTGCGAGTTAGATTTCCACGCATTCATGATTGAGTAAACTGACCGTTGAAAGAAGTGATTGCTGCAATTGAGGTGTCATTGGGAAGATGATTACATCAGATTTCCATTAATAATAAAACAATAAAACAATATTACAAAATATCCGGAAAATATAGCGCAATTTAAAAACAAAATTTCGAATTTTCTTTTGGATGAGTTGGTGGTGCTGAAACACAATTTTCACAATCTGTTTTTGTTGTTGTATACATGTACACCTAGCACATAAAGTCCCTGACAAGGTGCTTTGAGGTTGACTAATTCAAAATATATAATCGGTACCAAAAATCTGAGATATACATTAAATGAGCAAATTTCTTCTCCGCAGTTTGATACCTCATTCAACAAAATCGAATGGATCCTTTTAAAGTTATGACGATTTCAATGACCGCGCATGCAACAGAAAAGTTGCACTAGGTATAGGAATCATTGATTTGTGTGTGATTACTGTCATAACTGTGTGCTATCTGAACGAGACAGATGAATGGGTCTTTAGTGGTAACCGCAATGTGCGGGACAAAGTGTGTATCTGGCTGTGAAGAATACAAGTCTTAGCCAGGGGTCGCATTCTGACGCGTCTGCGCGTCCTATACCTCTCACTTTCTTATAGTGACGCGTCAGATTTCAAATTGGAAAGACTTGCGGGTCCCGATCAAAATTGAAGGGACCCCTTAAATTTGACGATGTATGGAAATGGAAACCTTAAGGAATTCTATAAATTACATATCCATCCTTTGCTCACGATATAAATTCATTAAAACCGTCCGTAAAAAAGTAAAAATTTCAAATACCCAAACTTCAGGACCCCTCAATTTCTTGGGGGACCCCTTAAATTTGTTTTTTGAAGTCCTACGGGGTCCTGAAAAATTTCATCGGACCTCTCACATTTTTGATCCAGTGCTATCCCTGGACAACGCTATTTAAGGTTAAAGTGTATCCCTGACATGCCTGGTCAAAGACAAGTCAAAAGAAGTTTTAATTGCAATCAAAACTACAAACTGCCAGCTATTCCAAAATTGAAATGAAACAAAAACCTCTTTTTATTATGCCAAGCACACAAAATTGTCATTACTGATAATTGATGTTCTTATTGCTCTTTCAAAACTTATTTCATGTTTTTGACGCGAAACATTTTTTGCATTGAAAATATTGAACCAAAATAATAACAATCCATACTGTGAAGGTGTACTTTCTCAATAACTTTGCTGGTAATAGTGTAATAAACCAGCCTCTCCATAATTGAATCTTTAAATTCAGTTACACATTTATTATAGTAGATTGGACTTTTCTTTTCTTTTCTGGAAAATCGACTGCCATGTTCAATGTGGAAAAACAGTAATATTTTTCGCAATTGATGCTCATTTTGGTTTGTTATGAGCCAAGACAATATCTATCGTTAAAGTTTGACCAGAT
>CM069446.1:71251171-71285453 GCA_035610835.1 Ophiura sarsii | reverse complement strand
GTGGTCATGGTGGTTGCCTGTCGATTCATAACCATTTGTGAGTGGGATTGACTATAAAGTGTGACAGTTTTCCATTACCATTTTAGTTAAAAATCAACAATTTTATGCGGTCCGCGCGCATATTTTCTACAGTTTTTAACATTATAATGGCCCTCAAACCATACCAAATATTCTAAATATTATATGGGGGACGTTAAAAATATCATACTGGATCATTTAAGTGTTAGAAATGCCAATTTCGGCGCGCTTCGCGCGTATTAATTTCAATATTTCATTATTTAAACTTAATAAGGTGGCTTCAGAACAGTTTTCCATGAACAATTTTAGTTCAAAAACTCAATTTTTGTGTGCGCTCCGCGCGAATACAGGTTTTAACATTATGTAGCCCTTTGGTTTTATGGCACTCATCAAGAGTGTATATACGACATAGTAGGCCTACAGTGAAGTAATGAAGAACAACAGACGCATGGTTAATTTATATCTGTAAAATAATGAGAATAAATCCGTTTTAAGGATACCAAATCGGTAAAGATGTTGACTGTGAAGTCGTCATGTTTGAGAATGACATACAAAATGATTAATTATTACATTAAACAATATTTATATATCAACAGGTATATGGTACATTATAACTGAATGGTATAAGCGATACAGTGTTCCTTTAATAATTATGTGCAAGGATAGGCCTACGTGGCATGGTCATGGTAAAGACTTAGTGATATCTAGGGTGATCCAAATCATAAGTACATACATCGTGGACGTTGGATATTACTGATAGTTTAGTAGCAGACTTATATACATTATATATGTTACACCCTATAGTATACACAATGTTGTACACGATGTTGGCCACATTATCGAACAAATACATCTGAACGTTTTAATATCATACGCAAAGTTCATCATTATTTCGGATTCAAGTGTAACGGATTTATAACGTAATCATATTACTGCATTATGCGTAATTAAATGGAATTACCAACACTTGTTTACCATAATAATTATTCTGGAACTTGTAACACTCGGGGCACTTGTACTGTTATTAAGGCGTTAACCATTTAAAACTAACAATTGATCTTCAATCTTAATGATACTACACCATATCGAATTAGTAAGCGTTATGCAAAACAATACTTATAACAAAAGATAGTTTCTTACCTGTAATAATAATAAGAATATATCCGTTTTAATAATAGCAAATCGATAGAGATGTTGACTGTGAAGTCGTCATGTTTGAGAATGACGTCATCAGGCATCTTTCGGCTGGATATCTTAAAACGAATGAGGGCGTTACAGGAAGAAACTTTGATAATAACATGAATAATGATAATATATATTTACATCAATCAACGAGTGCCACAATTATAAGGACCCTCACCACACCAAAAATTCTAAATATTATGTGGGGGACGTTGTTATCATACTGGACCATTAGTGTTAGAAATGCAATTTTTTCCGCGCTTCGCGCGCGTATTAGTTTCAATATTTCATGTTTAAGCTTAACAAGATGGCTTCAGGACAGTTTTTCATAACCATTTTAGTTCATAAACAACAATTTTACACGCTCCGCGCGCATATTTTCTAGAGGTTTTAATATTATAATGGCCCTCAAAGCACACCAAATACTCAATTTTTGCGCGCTTCGCACATATTAGTGGTTCAACGTTTCAATTTTTAAGATCAACAAGATGGCTTCAGGTGTCCCCCCCCCCCCCCTCCCCATCAGAACAGTCCCGAATACGCCAGGTGGGGGGGGGGGGGGGGCAGGATCCCTTACCCAGTCCTCCGGATTTATTTATATACCATGATGAAAGTCACTGAAGTTACGTTATGCACGCTTACACAAAAAGTGTATGGTTAAATCCCATCTCTTCTTCAAGTTCCTTTTTGATTTTCCCCTGTCCCCTGCCAGCGGCACCATCCGCGCTTGCGCGGACAGGGGGTGTCTAAGGGGGAATGTGCCCCCATCAGAAGCTGATTTGTTTTGAAATTTTAAGACTGAATTCGCGCGATTTGGTGTGTACTTTTTTTGTAAAATTCATGAACAGCTTTTCTTATTTTCATTTGGGGGGGAAGCGGTGGGGGGGGGGGGGGGCAAGGGTTCTAAGTGGGTCGGGGGGGGGGGGGGGGGGGTACGCCACTGGCACACACACCTAATGCTTGAAAGTCTTTGCAATCAACAGTTTGAAATCAACAGCAGGTCATTGCTAGAACATTTGGTTAGGTGGTGCGGCCCAGTCAATTTTTCACTCCTTATATCTAGCACACTCATTCAAAAAGGTTGCCCACCCCTGATTTAGGACTAGGTCAACAACAGAAAATTGTTTTTTTTGTTCATTTCAGATGAAAAGTTGTTAGTGTACACACGAATACCGACCGACCCTAATTTGGGAAATTCCAGAAAAGGTGTTTTGTTTTTTCCCAAGAATTTTGCTTTGGAGGAAATACAATATTATTCCAATTATATTTTACGATATGATCATTTAAACAGCGACACCCCTATTTTCAGCCCGGACGCTCGCCTTCTGACCGCCTCCGAGCACGTACAATATTATACTGTTTCTTTACTTCTACTGTTTCTTTACTTCTAAACTGTTTTAAAACATATTAATGAATTGATTTAATAGTAATATATGCCCAACCAAAAACAAATCCGAACTACCAACCCTACCGTTTGGAGGCCTGGCATCTATGGACAAACAAACAAAACGCGGCAGTCTAGTCGTCTGCAGACGACAGTTCCAAAATTATCACAAAATGTCTATAAAAAAAAGAAAATATTGAATATCATCACCAATATTTGGAATCACCACGACAATTGCATTACAATATGTACAAACATGCCTGGTATTGGTCAGTACTTCCTGAGATAAGACTTTGACAGTTGGGAAATGTTTATGAAAAATCTGTTTTAATACATGGGGAAAACTGTGGAAAGTGTTATTACGCTTTCAAAAACCGACTTGACAAATTGGATAACAAAATATATATGGAGTTAAACTCTAACAGCCTATACTAATTTATTTCCATCAAGCCTTTAGTGTAAGTGTAAGTGTAAAAAGAGGAACAATCACTTACAAAAAACGATTTATAAATTTATAATCAAGCCAGTTCGTTTAATTTTGCCTAGGATTTTCTTCTCTATAAATTGAGGACCCTAGATCTAACAGGGGGTTAAGTCACATTGAGAAAAAGCTGGGTTTCATTGTGTGTGTGTGGACTTGACCCACTCGGGTTGTACCTCCCATGGACTCTTACACATGCTTTACCACATGACTTAACTGTAAAATTTGAATAGAGGGTGCAGAGATCCTCCTTGTAGCAGAAACTGATACTAATAAATTATTTCACAAGATTGTGACTTAACCCCCTTTAAGATCTAGGGTCCTCAATTGTCAACGGTACTGCACGCATGACTTGTGCAGATTTCATTATTTATTACGCTTATTGAATACAAAGTTCATATAGCTGATAACCCTTATTGTTATAATTGTTAAAGGTGATCGCCTTTACACAATTTTGCAATGTCAATGTTTAAAGTTGCTGGATTTATTTACAATGACATTTTTGTATCCTTTTATGATAAATCTGACGCTGCAGTTTAGTTGTTATAGTTGTTTTGTCAAGTCCGGTGGTTTGGATGGAGTAATTTCAGTTTCAAATATGCTGCATGGTACGGTATATTATTAAATAATCATTATTCAATCCAGGGGCAAGGTACCAAAAAGTGGGGCGCCATTTATGTTGAAAACTGTAAAGGTAATTGAGCTGGTACAGGTACCATCTATATAAGCGGTGCACAGCACCGCTCTTTGAGCTATAATGGTCGGACAGGACAGGAGGTGTCTGAGGGGGGATGTGCCCCACTCATAAGTAAACACTGTTTTAATTTTCGAACTCACTTGGTGCGATCTGGTGTATACTTTTGACCAACATTTTATCGAAAAGCCACCTCTCATTTCCAATAAATATTTTGTTCTTTATCAATGCACGAAAGAAGTTGAGCATACCTGATATACAGGGTGAGTCAAAAAAAAAGTTTACTCAACTTCAGCGATTTTGTTAGATTTTTTTTTTCGTTTGTTTTCAAAACAATGTACTACGGTATAAAGACAAATAAATTAGCTTTAATATGAATTTTATCTGGCTTAGATTGGTTGAGGGAAACCTATTTTACGCTGTTTTGAATAAAAGTGACCAATTTAACGTCCGAACACGCTTCCAGATCTTGACCATTATATTTCATAAGATACGACCAATAAATAATTACAATACCGACAGCGAAAGGATCAATTCCTTTGTTATGAAATGATTAAAGTGTGGTAATTGTGTCATAAATAGGCCTTAAAGCTGTCTATTGTTTTAATCTATCAGGAGACAATTTTGAACAAGTCAATTGTCTACTTAATTCTTTTAATAAACAAGATGTGTAATGCTTTACATCATAATCCTAGTAAACATTATTTAAGCTCGTTAAGCTTGAAATTAAAAACCGTGTTTTTGGTGAAAAAACAGCTCCTGTACAGAAATAGTCATATTTACTTAACGGTATCATCAAATAGCGTGATTTTATTCCAGATGGTAGCAAAGAAATGGCGCAATCATTTAAAGTTTTGTTTGCCTTGATTTTGTGGTCAGAAATATTTTTTTAGATTTTTTCAATTAGGGTAAACTTTTTTTTGACTCACCCTGGCTACATGGTTTAAAAGCCCGAACAGGGGGGAGTCTGCCCCCCTCAGAATTTGATTGTTTTTCCATTTTCGAACCCATTTGGTGCGATTTGGTGTGTACTTTTGACCAATATTTTATTGAAAAGCAATCCCTTTCCCCCGTTTCTTCTCTTTTTTTCCCCTTCTTCTTTTTTTCTTTCTTTGCAAAAAAAGTGGGGCGGCCATGGCCGCCTCGGCCGCCCCGGTTGCGACGCGCCTGATTCAATCCCATTATAAATATGTGTAAAAATTAAAGATGTGAACATTAAAAAATAGATGTATATTTACGCTAAACGGGTACACAATAGTAAAGAATAATTTGTGTAAATAATGTACTTAAGCATCCAAGGTGCATGGACATGAATGATTATGATTGATAGTCCTATTTACTGTTGCCAATCACAAAATCACAGAGACAGCCTTACCCACGCAGCATATTTGTAAATGGTATTGTGGCTTGTTATAGCTGTGGAGCACTTGTGGTTTTGATACACATTGAAACACAATGTACACACAGAAAACACTATGTAAAAAAAATTACACAAATTATGTAAAAAATACACAATCTGTGTAAAAATAGAACTCCATACTATGTAAACAGTTGTGTTAAGCTTTTGCATAGGAATTTACACAAGCTTGGGTATATATTACATGTATTATGTAAACTCTTACATAATAATTATGGAGTTCTATATTTACATAATTTTTTACATAGTGTTTTCTGTGTGTAGCCTTGTACCCTAAATCAAGTTCAAGGTAATTTTAACACCCAAGCTTGCAAGTATGACTACTTCATCGGTTGCAATTTTATTGACTTCCATGAACATTTTAGTAGCGTATTACTTCATGTGCCAGCAGCCCGGGACTGGACGATCACGTGCTCCCATCTATAGAGTATGAAGTTCTTATGAGCCGGGGACAGAATATTTGAATTGAGGTTTTGTCATGTTTGTTGTGCAAAGAGAGCCGATTTGTCTAAATCCATGCAAGCGCAAGTTCATACATGTAATTGTACATTTGTAAAAATGTAAAAATGTACAAATCCCTGTTTTCATCAACATTGAGGGCGCAGCCTCAAAATCATAACACCTATATACGGGAATGCCACGTTTTCTGGTCTTTTCCATCCAGAGAAATTACTAAACCAAAGTTTGACTTTAAAGGGACACAATGTTTGACTTTAAAGGGACACAATGTTGATTATTTTTAAATGTAAACTAGTCATCTTCAGTAGATAACACTCAGTATTAATAAGATAGTCAATCATGTACGACGTTTCATAAGTATATGTGCATGGTAATAGATATAAGAGCATGATGTTAATACTGTAAACATTGTGTCCCCTTTAAAGGTTTTTCGTTTGGTGTTGAAACTATAATGGTGTATTGGGATATACAACCATAACCATGGCAACAAGGCTGAAAGGGAGATACACTCTATTACACAAATATGTGGGAGTGCCTAACGGGTTGTGGTCGCTATTCACACATACATTGCTATAATTATATTTGCTATGATGATAGATACACACAACAAAAACAGATTGTGAAAATTGCGTTTCAGCACCACCAACTCATCCAAAAGAAAATTCAGATTTTGTTTTTAAATCGCGCTATATTTGTCGGATATTTTGTAATATATTTGTATTGTAACCCCAAACGGTTCTTGAAAGAACCAAAACACTAGTGTCCCCAAGTTGCACATATCTCTGTATAATTATGATACGTCGTACATGATTGACTATCATATTTATACTGAGTGTTATCTACTGAAGATGACGAAGTTTGCATTGTCAAATACTATTTGAATTGTTGCTATCTACTGAAGAAAGCATTTGGTGTATGATGGATGTGCTGAATCTACTGATTATTGGACATACACAGAAGAAGAAAAATGAATGAATTTTAAACAACCGGAACTGTACAGTTACACTACACTACAATTACACTACTTAAACAACATGCAAAAAAGTAAACAGTCGTTTAAGCAGGGTAACTTCAACAACCCCATCATTACAACAAATGCATTAATATATACATTCGTGATATCGACCAACATGTGAGATAAAAACTGATGGAGTATTTCACAGAGATTTGATAATAGGTCAGTTTTGATCAGGTCCAAGTTTATGAAGTAACACAGGTTGAGGTTTTTATTATTTCACAAAATGACAAATTGTGTCTTACAGGACACAAATTGAGTATATGGGCCTATAGGTGCTCTGGATATATCAAGTACAATATGTCTAGACTGGATATTTTGGGGCTTGAATTAGTTACACTACAAGCAAAGGTCATCCATAGAAGAGATTAATCACTTCACAAAGATGGTAGATTTCAAAACATTTATTAATATTATATTATTAAAATACCTTGGGGGTGAGAATAGATATGAAAACCATATCCAACTCGTGCTTAGCACATGATTGAAGTGCTCGCCGTAGTTTTGATTATTTCTTTGGAACATTTTGTTAATCTGTCACCTCAAAACATGCCCTTTTGGACAATTTGACAGACTTGGCCCGTTACGGACGTTTTGCACACCCTTCCATTCTTTCTAACTGAATGCCCAGGGATCTTTTGTACCCTGTACCCATTTCAAACTTTGACTACCCGCAGGGTCTAGTGGACGTGTATAATTGTATGAGAATTGTCTGCAAAAGGGGGTGGAGAAAGGAAGAAAGAGTGACGTCAAATTCAATTTCAAACTTGACTGCCCCCGCCCTGGATGAGTTATATGCCTACAACAAGCCAACGGATCAGTTGATAGACCAATGTGTTATCATAATATTGTATTTATAATTAAATCTTTTATGGGCTTTGCGTACCTGGAATGGGGAGTGGGGAGACAACAAAGAGTAGAGTCAGACAGGTAGAAATTCGGGGATGGGGCACTTTGCATACTTCCAGGTCATATAATACTCGGCCACTGAGACCATGACTAAAGCATTGCCCGGGGGTGGTATTCAACTGCAAATACAGGTATGCATGCTAAAACCGTAAAAAAGGGGTGTTATCTTGATTGGATGCGATACTCGCGGATCGTGTTAAAGGCGTTCGAAATCTAGGTTTAAAATCTACACATGCATGACTGGAAAACTTGAACAGTACGGTATCTGTTCATTTTGCATGTGTGCTGCCTGCTGAACCGAATCCCGGCACTCGTTTACTTCATATTGTCAATATCTTTAAAGTAATGTCCGGGGTGCGATTTTTTTTTTAATAATCAACATTTGTAAAATGTATCTATTTCGTTTTAATACGGAATAAAGCAAAATTTACTGAATAAAATGATTTTTTTTAAATAAATAAAAAGTCAACTGATTTTACAAATGTTGATTAGTAAAAAAAAATTGCGTCCGGGGCAGCATTCCGAGTAATATATACCTAATATATACCTATATACTAATATCAAAATTCCAAAATAAACATGTTTAACTCATTTTAACAGGGCAATGCTGTGATGTACTCATAATTATTAGAGGGTACACTTTTAGTGACATAGGCACTCATTTGTGGTCATATTGTATTGTTGGTAAAATATGCAAACCGAAATCTGTATCATGCTTTATACGCAGGGTTTGTTGGACTATTCTATATGAAATCCGTTAAACAACAGTCCTTTACACGAAAGACATGGGACTTTACTCTTCCACACAGGGAGTGCGTATTTTATATGTGGTTGACCTGCTTTGATGACTCCATTTGTGGAAGATGATACTTTATCATCCATGTAGGGAGTGTATTTCAAATAGAATCGCCCATTTTGGCTTCAAGACATCCACTTGTTCATAGGGGATGGATTTTTTTTTATAACAATTGGCAAAACAGCCAGGACAAACCCAATAGTGACATAAGCACTAAAGTAAAGGGTACCCAAACATCAAACAAACAAAGAAACATAGACACACACAAATAATAAGCAATACAACCCATCCAAACCCACCCCCCACCCGCCAACCCAAACCCACCCCACCCGCCCACATGGAACACAGAGACACCAAGCTAGTATAGCCCAATATTTTTGGTCTGTCATGATAATAATAATAATAATAATATAGTATTGGCTCCCCCGGGATACAACAATAGTCACAAGCTTATTGAATAGATTCATCAGGATCGGTCACAAGCTGTCTATTCATCGGGGGCGAAAACAATGCCATATAATCGTATAAAAGGCCCGTACATTTCAATTGGAAATCATCCTTATCTGCTTTATAACGCCAACAAGACAACTCCGGACGAAATTTCACTGAGAATTCACAGCATTTCTGCATATAACGTAAGTAATATTTGTATATAATTTTCTTTAGGTCTGTCGTGCCGCTTAACTTGAGTGAGCTTGAGTTTGATGTTGGATATTTATATTGTGGATTTGGTTTCTAATGTCTTTAGCAGCTGGTGACACGATAATTTTAGATTTTTCCCATCAAAGTGAGATTTGACACTCGGAAGATTAAGACAATCCAATACCCCTAATTGAACTGAATTGGAATATTATGATGTGCTTAATCAGTTCCAAATTGGCGAAAAATATTCGGTTTTTATCTCCCCACGCGCAAAAAATTACCCGCGCGAACTTGGCCATACACACTCGGTTTTTGCTGCACGCACGAGTCACGCATGATACACAGTGTGCTTGTTGTCTTCACGCACACCCCAGTCCTTCTTTATTCATTCCGCTGCTGTAAGCATGATAGGCGGCTTCGCCAATTTGTAACTGTTCAAACTATAATAGTCACTGTCAATGCTATGGACGGAATTCAAGCTATTTCACGCGTGCGTGTTTTGTTATAGTGTTCTCTGAGTTGCGCCCAGATGCATGCATGAAATTCGCGAACAACTATAATGCATGGTTGTGACGATTTCACATTTGACCAATCATGACCGCAGGTATAATAGCACACCCTTACATTTCAAATAGGCTCCTACATGGGAATTCAACAAGACAAGTGTCAGTCACTATATTAATCAAGATCGTGGCAAAAGATTTACGTTGGTGCAAGAATCATGTAAATCGATTATTATAGGCGCGTTTATACTCCCGTCGTTACCATGGTTACGCATCGGCCGATAAAGCGGGGGATAAGTTGGCATTGTTTTAACTCGCGCCAATAGGAAAGCAAATAGAAAAGGGCCCGTTGTATATAGAATCAGTGGCGTAGCTCCGGGCGTAGCTAGGTATATCATATGGAAGGGGGGGGGGGGAGAAATAAAAGTGAACCGACAAGGTAGATGACCCGATCACATTTTCGTAACACAGAATTATTTCAAACATACGGAGATTTTCATATTATATGAAAGCTCGTATTTTTCTCATCATCATACTGAAATTTGACGGCCTAAATCGGTATAATTACGGAGAAATCGATGAAATAACGTCGAATTACCGCGAATGGTGGTAACCACCGATATAGTTTGTGTACAACTCAATGGGTACAGTTGACAGCATCTTGTGCGTCTAAAATAAGAACCATTAGAGCTATGCCACTCAAACTTTGGAACACAACTTTTTTAAGGACGACCTTTCATGTAGAATAGAAAACTTCAAGTTGAAAATCGGAAATGTGATCGGGTCATCTACCTTTAACCGAAAACTAATTTCATGATTCTCTATGCCAAAATGAACCAACAGAACAAGTCTCGACACCTACAGAATCAAGCTACGCCTCTGTGTAGACTCGTTTTGAAAATAATCACAAATGAATTTGTTAATCGTGTTAATCGTGTAAATAACAATCTATAGCGGAACTTCAGTTATTGCGCAATACCAGCAGTATTCCAAATTGCTTGTATGGGCTTTTTAATGTAAGCAGGTTGTTTTGATCCTGGTTTAGAGGTCAGTTGATTTGGTCCATCTTTAAGAATTTTTAAATTTTCGGGAATATTTGTAGATGATGTTGTCACATTTTGGTGCATGCTTTCCCCAACAAAACTGCAACTATAGCGAAACCATCAGTCAGACGTTTTGGTCAGAGATTTGCAATTTCGTACTGTATTTGTTCTGTTGTAACTGACATTTTAAACACACTCCAGAATAATATAAATGACTTCGAACTTTACTGAATGCATATGGCTAAAGGTGGAGGGAATCCCTAATAATGGGGTCACTTTTTACAAATGGGTCTATTTTCGCGAAATTGTTGTCTATTTTCGCGAACATTTGCAAAATTTTGGTCTAAAATGATGCAAAACCCCTAAAAATGGGTACCGATTTTTCCAAAATCACCCCTAAAAATGGGTATGGGTTTTGAATCTCCAGCGGAACACCCCCGACCAAACCAAATCCGAGGTTACACGTCCTCATCTCAATTGTATTTCTCTCTTTCCAAACAGATAAGCTGACAATATGGCGAACCGCTACATAACTATCGCTTGTATCGCACTGTTGGTGGTAACTCTCGTAACGGCCGGTAAACCCGACGGCGCACCCGGTAAACCCGAAGAACCAGGCAGTAAACCCGACCACGCAGGTAAACCCGACGACCCAGGCATGCAAGAGGGCCATAGCGATTGCGGAAAAATGTGCAGTGAATGTGTTGAAGAAGGTGGCCTTGGGGAGTGCGTAAAAGCATGCAATGAGGCGATCCGGGAAGGGGGATCCTTCAGTTGTGGTAAGTGTTACTCCAGTGGTGTAGCAATTTCCCCCACACCCCCCCCCCCCTCCACCCCCACCCCCACACCACCCCACATTTTGTATCTTCTATCTTCATCAATCCCAAAGTTTAACCTGAAAAAAAAATCGTCGGACAAATAAGCAAGTTTTGTAAGCAATTAAACCGCCAAAAAAAGGGTTTGTCTCAGAAACATTTTAGCAAAAAAGCTAAGTGCTGTGCGATATTTTTATCATCGCAAATGCGAGAGGAACCGGGTTCGAGACAGTGTATTTTAAAGTATTTGTTAATCTAATTCACGCCAGTTTGTGCGAGTCTATATATTATTTAATACAAATATGTGTTCATCTTTACAATGATACCCAATTAGTTGCAATCCCTTTTGTTTCACTTTTCACTGTTCCTCTTTCTTGGGGAGGTCTTGAATTGAATGTTTCAAAATGATTACTATTTTGTACTCACATTTAACCATGTTAACACTTCATTGAGATTGAACAGATATTTGAATTGAACACAAAGTAATAAGTGGTGAATTTGGCACATTTTAAATGAGACCATTACAAACATTCTCAAACAGGTTGCTAAGCATAAAAAGTGATTGCTGCAAATGCAGGCATCATTGGAAAGATGAACACATCAGCTTGTCATGGGATTGAAACACACAATATAAATATATTACAAAATATAGAAACAACAATTGGCGATTTAAAAAAACCCGGTTTTTGAGGAGTTTATGTTCTGAAATGAAGACACTTGTTTCTCGATAAATTGCAATTTCATTTGTGAAGGAAAATATTCTGAGTCAATTTCTTCTGCTAAAGTTTTATTTTGCTTATTTTTCAGTCAATTACTTTCAATTTTGCTCAGAAAATGAACTAGAAACTACCTAGTATGGGTTGATAAACATGACTAGAATTTGGTCTTTCCCTATATAGAGAGGTCCATGTCGGAGTGTATCATCAGAGCAAATATTAACCGAAAAAAAGATATACGCCTAGTTATACACTGTAGGGTTAGGTCGAGATATGTCAAGTCATCAACAAGATTGACAAGTGTCAAGTCTAAACATTTAGGAAGATACGTTTTTGAGCACATAAAATAATTCTGGGGCTGCCAGTATAATGATAGAAGTTGCGGCATTAGTGTAGTAGAGGACACCTGAACTATATAGGGATTAAAAACTGCATCCAATCATGTGAGTTTTACAATTGTAATCACGTTTTGAGTGTTCAAAATGAACTTTTACTGCATAAAAATGGTTGTAATTTCCCTTAAAACTCAAAGCCCTGCCCTCTTTCCAAAAATTAAACCTTGTACCATAGAGGGTTGGGGAGCTTTTTAAGCTTGTTAAAATTGTTTTGATGCTTTAGAATGATAATAAAGTTACTTTGAATCCCTATATAGCTCAGGTGTCCTCTCCTACACTAATGCCGAAGTTGCTGTAGTGATGACTGAAGTTTATACCGATTATGGTCACTGGTCAGTACAAATCGGTGGTCAGCAGTAGACATGAATGAGTGGGAAGAACAGTAGGAAGTTAATTATAAAAAATAAATTTAAAAAACACATTGATAAAATAAACAAATAAACAAACACCCTCAACAAACAAACAAATAAGCCCCAAAACAAACAAGCAAACAAACAAACAAAAACAATAGCCTGTCCACCCTATCGATGTCAGATTAACTTATTTGTTTTATTGTTTTTCCTTTCTTTTCTCAGGAGCACCATAGAGACAACGACGAGGGACATCCGAGATCCGATCACAGAGAACTGCATGATCAATACAGAAGTATCCGTTCATCACGGCCATCCTCCTGATTGCATGGATCCGGGAAGGGGGAGGGGGGAGGGGGGTCACTTCCTTAAATAGGTGACGGGATGTTCTGCCACTTGTGCATTTCATTGTTGCATTGAAATTTGCGTTTTAAAACACTTTCCACGCGGCTGTTGGTTTTACCAAATACAAAACAGATTTTTTTCAGAAACCTTCTCAAAATGTCAAGGTCTATCTGAAGGATTACTGAACCAATACTAGTCATGTTTGTACTTATTTCTCATGATGATTCCAAATATGGTAATGAAATTCAATAATTTTGACTTATTTGAAACATTTTGTGCCATTTTGGAATGTCGGCTGCAGCTGCCTGCCGCGTGGAAAGTCTTAAGATGGGTGACCCGATTTCGGCCCATGCATATTATTAACCTGGTTTATATACTATTTTGTTCATGATGGTGCATCATAATAGTTGAATACAGTCATATTTCAACAAAATTTGAGTTAATTATTGCTCAGCAGTGGTTTGTATCATAGAACCTAAATTTATCTCATAATTCCCATTGAACAGTATACACCTCTGGATTGGGTTACCATCACTGTTGAATGTAACTCACTGCTTGTTTATAAAGGCCTATTCACAGCATCTGAAAGAACCTAGATTTTTGCATGGGTAATAATAAGTGAATTTTCGGGTCATCTCACCTCTAAACCTTGTCTATAAAGATATTGTAACTTGTTTTATATATAATGATGAAAACTATAAATAAACTTTACATGTGACTCTTTTAAGACTTCCTTTCGCAGTGTTCTTATTACTGGTTATGGCTTGGACCAATTGAGGAGAAGGAAACATTCACTCTCAGATCATGAATTAAAAAAACATGTATTAAAGGTATATTATGTGATCTTTTCCAAGGGACGCCCTCAATCCTCGACAACAAATTGGAAGCAGATTTACTTTTCTGATCATAAATCATAAATATATTCCAAGTTACAGAGCGATACGATTCCTAATAACCTCAAAATCATGGTTTTAGAGTGAATTTTAATAGAGTAAAATTTGAAAAATAGATTGTACCGGAGCGGTACAATCTATTTTCAAACCATGATTTTGAAGTAATTAGGAATCGTATCGACCTGTAACTTAGAAGATCTTTATGATTTATGATCAAAAATGCAAATCTGCAAGAAAATCTGCTTTCATAGTAAAAATCAATGATAGAGGGCGCTACTTGGAAAAGATCACATAATATGCCTTTAAAAGAATGTTGATTAAAAAGTATACTACCTTGGTTAAAAATTAAGCGTTGGTTACAAATAACTTTTAATACTGCGTTGGTAAAAATGTAATTGATATTTGGTTTATTCAACGTTGGTTAAGGCATCATAATGCTAACCAACAATAGGTCAAAACAAGATTCCCGCCAAAAAATTTCAAATGGCGGGAAAATATTTTGTGCAAACTATCAAATTGTTGGTTAAATTCTAATCAACATTGATTAAATTGGAATAAATGTGTTGGTGAAAAATCTCTGTTGCACAACGTTGGTTACAAATGTTGTGTGTTGCTGCGACATCAAAACGAGGCTGGCCATTCTCTCTCTTTTCGACAAAATGGCAGACAACTTAGTGGTTGCAACGCTCCGGTTGTGGGGTCTGGAGACGCATATAGAAGGGTTTCAAGGTACAGGATTGATTTCTTAACACTGCAATTTAATAATTATGTAACTGTCTGAGCTAAACTGTACAATATTATTGCATTTGTCTATCAAGAAAGGCAGATTTAGGAAACTATTTTACCTTCACTAACTACAACACTATGCATGCATGGTTAAGCTTAGCTACGGAGCTTACCATGTACCTCCTACATCGTATTTTCACTGTAGCGTGTATGGGGCAAACAAATTTAAAGCCATGTTTTCTTGAATATAGAAGGTGTCTCAACCATTTCATCAACTGCTATATACATTGTTAATTAATTGTTATAGCTACTATGTGAACCAAAATATGATGAATTTTATGTCAATATGTTGAAAAATAGTGATGAACATTTACGATGCCCCTGGTCAATACAATAATAGTAGATCAAAAGCTCAGACAGTTACATAATTATTAAAGGCATATTATGTGATCTTTTCCAGAGAGCGCCCTCTATTCATTTTTTTTTTTAGAAAGTAGATTTTCTTGAAGATTTACATTTCTGATCATAAATCATACATACATTCCAAGTTACAGAGCGATACGATTCCTAATTACCTCAAAATCATGGTTTTAGAGTGAATTTAGAGTGAAAATAATAAACTGTCGGATTGTCCGACAGTTTATTTTCACTCTAAAATCATGATTTTGAAGTATAATTAAGAATCGTATCGCCCTGTAACTTGGAATGTATGTACGATTTATGATCAGAAATGTAAATCTGCAAGAAAATCTTCTTTCAATTTTTTTTTTCGATGTTGAAGGCGTTCCCTGGAAAGATCACATAATATATCTTTAAATTACAGCCTGTAACTTGAAACACTTGGTGAGCATTTCAACAACTTCGTCGTCGTCAGCCATGATGTCGCAGCAACACTTCATAGCCATACAATAATAGAGCTATGCCCAATGAATATTATTTAAAAAAATAAACCAACAAATGTAAGGTTAAGTTTTAACCAACCCCATGTTAAATATGAAGCAAATTTAACCAACAAATGGTTAAGTTTTAACCAACCCCCATGTTAAATATGAAGCAGATTTAACCAACAAATGGTTAGGTTTTAACCAACCCCATGTTAAATATAAAGCAGGTTCAACCAGCAAATGGTTAGGTTTTAACAAACCCATGTTATATATCAAGCAGGATTAATCAACAAATGGTTAAGTTTAGCAGAATTAACCAACAAATGATTAAAAGTTTTAACCAACCACATGTTAAAGTTTAGCAATAAAAGTTTAACCAGCATTTTTTAACCAATGTTGGTTAAAACATATTAACCAACAAATGATTAAAAATAACCACAGGTTAAAGTTTAACCAACAGCTGTTGGTTACGGTTTTAACCAACCAATTGTGTGGTTCACCTGGTAATCTCCCGTTGGTTAAAATTTTAACCAACACGGTTGGTTAAAGATTTAATGATTTAAGAGTGTACAATATCGATTACAATTACAATAAAAAAGGTTCAAAAATGTTTTCAACGGCCAATTTTCCGGATATTTCTTGATAATATAATATAGTCCTATCATATTCATATTGTGTTTCAGATCGATGGAAAGCGGATGTGTTCGTTTTTCCAACGATACCAGGTTTGTAGCAATCATCACTGGTTTCACTGCTCAACCATTTCTTGTGGGGAGGAGGAGGTCTGAATCAAAATGTGCCAAATGCACCGCTATTTAGCCCTCAAAATATCAACTCTGTCGTCTGTTCAATGATTTAGAATAAATTAGTGTTAACTAACCAGTTACAGTGTATCGTACGAACAATGCAAAACAGCGCTCATTGATGCGATAGGTATTCAGTACATGTAGGGCCACCAGGCATTAACGCACTCTATGGCGATTGTCAAAATGTCAAAAAAGGCGGAGTTAGTTTTTGTGACCTAAATACAGTTCTATAAGGCCTCCGGCCGGGCCTGAAATAGTCACCAAAAACGCCAATTATATTGATTATTAAGAATAACCAAAAACATATTCCGATTTATTTAATAGGTTGTAATTACACGGAACGGAAGATGGTGTAAATAAAATAAAACAACAAAACTGGGTTAATTTATGTAACAATAAACATGATGATTTTAACTTTTTATCCCAATATTGGTATTATTTGATAGCATGATATGTTGGCCAAAGCTTGCATTTTACCAGAAGTGGATATGTCGTGTCAATTTGAATCTATGGCGTGTAAATTCAAAATTCATTTAATATGCAAATTCTATGCAAATTAGGCTGTACCTTTAAAACTATCACCCCAAATCCTTGCAACTTTCAGGACTTGAAGGCCCAAACATCTGTCTTTCAATTCATCGAAACAATTCCAATGTGTATCCAAATTGCCGGTATTTCCTGAACGGAGCATATTTTCTCTGTAATCTGCTGTCCTAATGCTGATGAGATAAAGATTTCTCCCCGTCCACGAGACTCTAGATACGAGTTTAACATACGTGATTGTAAACTGTCCATGTAAAGTACATTGATAGGGTTAGATTAGAGAGACTTTTATTTGTCAATGTATTTATAATCGATGATTAGATTACAATAGGCCACCTGTATATAAGTTGAAAATCCTTAATCGTATTTTTATAACAATTCATTGAGAGATTGCCGAGAAAAATGAAATTTGGAATTAATGAATTGTTTCAATAGATACATGTATGTACGTAGGAACCCTAGCAATGATTTATGGGGAAACGGTTGAATATAAATGGCGCTAGATTGAAATTTGGTTGAAGCAAGTTATGCAATAACCTTATAATATATCCACTAAGTTCATGTACACATTTTCTGTGTTTTTTTCTTCAGATTAACTTTTTGGGGTAGCCTATATAGGAATCTTTTCTTATAAACAAAAATAAAAAAATAAAAAACGAAAACAAATTTTATAATTATATAATAATTATAACCCCCGCCCTTTCAAACAAACTCCCTAGACATTCAATTCAATAAGAATTTCTTTTAAAAAGGATGGTGGCTATCCTCACAAAATGTAATATTGCTATGTTAATTTTGCTATCTTCAGTAGATAGCAGTTATCCATGCATGACTATTTCCACTCATGAATAACTATAACAACATGGAAATATCATTAAAATGGTCATAATATGTTCCAAATGATTCAAGTAACTATTCCAGTACATTTCAAGTACATTCAGCACAATACCAATTTCCTTAAGAGAATTCGGCCATATTTGACCCTTGACCCCGTATTTAAGTATAATTAGGTCAGATATCAGCTGTTTTTGAATTTTATTGCAGACAAATATTGTAACCAAGGATTTATCAACCAGATTGGAATGGTTTCGATCCAATAATTGCCTTAATTTGACCCATCTTGACGTGTTTTGTAAGTAAGCCTATTGGAAACTGTGTAATTCTGTGCTATAGAGAAATAGAGAAAAAAGGTGATTTTTACACAAACCGCAAATCTCAGAGGGGGCGGAAGTATGCAGAACTTAATTCAACCTTAAATATTTGGTAAAGATCATTAGTGTCAATTCCACGTGTATTAGAATCGGAGATGACTTTTTAATTACAGTTTAGATCATTTTAGACCCCGCGCCGTACGGAGGAAGGGGGGGGGGGGGAGGTTTTTTTTTTAAATCTTAATTAAACCTAAAATCGTTTAAAATTAATTGTTTTGTTATTTTTAAAATAATATTTTACTCCGAATTTTGTTCCTACACAGAAAGAAAAAAAGTGAGTCATCATCGAAAATTGAGTCATTTTGTCCGTGTAGTGACACACTATGGCTCAAAATGAGTCATTTTGTCCGTGTAGTGACTCATTTTACGATAATGACTCACTTATTTTTTTCTGTGTATTAGCGAAAGTTAAACCCTCATATTTCAGCCATTTCGATAAATGTACACGTTAAACTTTAAATCGTTTAAAGCAATCATTTACGTCTATGGCACGTTTCCGAGAGTCTTAATGTCGCAGGGTCTTGCATTAAAAGACAGCGGGGTGGAGAAAATGAGCTTTTATTCAGAGCTCTATGGAGAAAAAATTACATAACCGTCGATATCTCGAAAAGAAAACCATTAATTGCACAATTTTTTTCTTCAGATTAACTTTTTGGGGTAGCCTATAGGCCTATAGGAATCTTTTATCAGAATTTTTTTTTATATAATTATATAATAATTATACCCCCCCCCCCCCGCCCTTTCAGTAAAAACAAACAAACTCCCTAGACATTCAATTCAACAAGAATTTCTTTCAAAAGGATGACTGCTGTCCTGACAAGTATTTCTTTTAAAAAGGATGGTAGCTATCCTCACAAAATGTAATATTGATATGTTAATTTTGCTATCTTCAGTAGATAGCAGGTATCCATGCATGACAATTTCCACTCATAAATAATTATAACAACATGGAAATATCATTAAAATGGTCATAAAATGTTCCAAATGATTCAAGGTAACTATTCCAGTACATTTCAAGTACATTCAGCACAATATCAATTTCCTTAAGGGTGCAATACAACACTAAATGGGGTCTCCCCTACCCTTAAGTCGGTGTTTAAAGCTAGAATCGGAAGGTATGCATCACAAAACCCTCAATTTAAAAAGACTTGACAGTAATACAATTGCGTAAATGCCTATGATTTTTGATTAATTATGATTAATGGGACATCACCTACATGCACCCAGATTATAAACTGTGAATATCATCTAGGTAAATGTTGAGAGATCTTTCAAATTTGTGCTTTTTACTGGAAACATTGGCGATTGCGGCGACATTTCCAAGCTCGTCAGAGAGGTAGTCAACACCATGGGCATATTTTGGAAAATCGAGCAGGTCAACCTACCTATTTTTTTCACTTTTTGGTGGAGAAATGTGATAATCTTTAAGAAAAAATCACTCTACAGGGTCCAATTTTGCAATTTAGTGGTCTAAAACAGAGTTTTATATCAGTGTTTTTGTACATAGGCCTATCCCTGTGGAGCTCTATTTAGTGGTGTGACCCCTACAGGTTATACAAATTGATGTTTTCTCAAACATGGTTTGAGGGTTTGTACTACGGGCATGTGTGGCGCAGTGGGTAGAGCACTGGATTCATGATCTAAAGGTTGTGGGTTCGAGTCCCGCTGTGGTCAACATGTTGTGCTCTTGAGTAAGGCACTTTACCGCAATTACTCCTCTCTACCCAGGTGTATTTAAATGGGTACCTGCATTCTTCAGTGCTGGGAAGGTAACAGACTTGCTGTGGAGGAGGTGTAGCGAGCCCCACACAGCAACATTATAAAAAGGGGTGAGTCTGGCGGCTGGCCCTATCGCTTTGAAAGAGAGATGGGCATGTCCGCTCCTGGTATTACAGGATCGACCGCCTTTACTTTACTTCCTACGGGCTGCAAGCCTGTCACCCTTGCATTCCACACATTTCACGTATGAGAACATTAAAGTAATTGAAAACAAAATTGTATAGTCTTTTTTTCTTCTCTTAAAGTGCCGGGTAAGCTTTATCATAATAGAACTTCAAAGTGTCTTAAGCAACAACAACAAAAAAAGAAGAAAAAAAAGGGTAATCGACCGACCGACCCACGTGGTTCAAATCTCACTGTCACTGCCACTGACCATCCCCTGACCATGCTGTGTAGCATACTGCACAAAACGGACATAATCGCCCCGCCCAGACGCCCCCCCACCCCCCCCCCCCCCCCCCCCCCACACACACACACTATGAATGAAGTATTATTCTCTGTTTAAGGGGTTTCATGACACATAGAATTAACGTATATAGACATTTTCTTGATATTTTGATATTAGGTATTCTCAACGGTGCTGACTACGAATCTAAAATAAAAAATGGGGTTTTTAATGGGCTTAGTTTTTGAGCTATATCCGTTTCAAAAATGGTGTTTGTTTTAATGGTGTTTGTTTTTTCGAAAAATACTACACGGTTCTTTGGGAAATTAGGAAAATGTTAATGGAATATTCCAGAAAATCTGCCCGTTACTTTTTTGTTGTTGTTGAATATGTGCTGCGCCTTCATACATTCTTTCAAATAATGAAATAAAAAAATGGGGTCACCGGCTTACTTTCTCTGATAATTGGCTTTAAATGAGAAAATTCCTGCAAATTATGTCCGTTAAATTATAAACAAGTCAGGATAAGACCATCAATACAAAATGTATGAATTCTCCAAACATTGCTGGTTGCAAAGATAAGGCAAAAAAAAAAAAAAAGTTGACTTGCCCTTTCCGACCGACCCGAATTTTCGGAAATCTAGGGTCGCTATTTTTTGTTTGTTTGTTTTTTCAACAACAACAAAAAAAAAAAATTGAAAAAAAAAAAAAAAAAATTGAAAGAAGCACATAACAATAAAGAAAGATGAAAAAGTGTTTTTGAGTAGTATCTGCTTGTTTAAAATCAAAATCAAAAAAAAAATCAAAAAAATCAACAAAAAAAACAAAAAAAATCTTTAAAACGTGTTTTGTGCAGTAAATTTTCCAAAATTTTCAACAACAAAAAACAAACAAAAATCCGACCGTCCGACCCTTCCTTTGACCCCGAAAGGGCAAGTCAACTTCTTTTTTTTTGGCCTAAAAAGGACACACTCCCTATTAATTGAGTGTTGATCAATTGTTGCTTAATAGTTTAATTGTTTTAATTATATGAAGAGCACTATGAGTATTCCAAAAAAAGTCATATAATTGTTTTGGTGTTGGTTGTTTTTTCTGGGGGTTTTCTTTCTATTTTCAAATATATTAAACAAAGCTTAAGATTTACTTACTTAAATTTCAAATATAATTAATTAAATCATCCGAGCTCATATAAGTTTTGCGTTTAAGACTAAGTTTAAGTAAACAAATAATCAAATCAAACAATCACATTCCGCAACATGTACGGGTTTACATATAGTTTGTGTCTTCATAATTATAGTGCACGTTTACATTTACCATGGAAACATATCAAACAACAAAACAAACATATCTAACATAATTCTTTAAAAACATATCATGTTATCACGACTCACGTATACTTAATTTGCTTCAAAATTGTCAAAAATCACTTTAATCATTTCTTTATGTTCTACAACATTTCATATTCTAACCATTCAACACACAATATTGCAAGCCTTTATAACTTTAACCATTTTCTTATATTCAATTCTTTTTCAAATAAAAATATCAAATTTGGGTGTTTCCCATAATTGTATTTACTTATGCAAAGCTTTGCAATTACAATTAGTCTATTTATATACTTATTTTCTTTATCGTTTCCTTTACAAAACACAAACATGGCATCAGTAGGAGATATTTTTTCCTGTTTCCCTAGTAACCATTTCGTTTATTTCTGACCATATTATTCTAATTATTTTGCAGTTGAAAAAGAAGTGTTCTAAATAATCTTTCTCGTTGCATTTTTCACACATATTACTCCTTGCTATTCCCATTTTTTCTAAAAGAATATTTGTAGGATATATATTACTTCAGATTTTCCAGTTTAAAGTTATAAGCCTTGCTTCATTGGCGTGAGACGGTACGTTTTTCCAAATGGTCTCCCATACAAAATTATAATTTGGAAATTTTCTTTCCCAGCAAATTTGGCAAATTTGTTTGACAGAAATGTCAGTAATCAATCTACAACGAACAATTTTAGATGCACATTGTTCTATAGGATAAAAGATCAGTTTATTTTGTATACCATTTTGGTGGACTTTATTTGAACTTGTATTTTTATATTCTTTCCAGCTATCTGGAATGGATGATAGTAACGTTACATAATCTAACATGACACCACCAGGCTTTTTAATGTTATCATTAAAGTACTGCATTGATCTTTTTGAACCATCTTCGTTGTACAATGATGATACAATAATATAACCATTTCGGATCCAATGTTTGAAGTACAATGTTTTGCCGTTATATTTTATATTTTCGTTATTCCAAAGAATTTCTGGTTTGTCATATGAATAATAATGTAGAGGGGGACAGCCTTGTCTCACACCTTTGTCCACTGTGAAAAATTCTGAGACATTACCATTCTGCACAATACAACTGCTTGTACCATTATAAAATGTCTTCACCCATTATATACAATCCTACCCAAAGTTAAGCTTTTCTAATACTGTGAAGAGAAAGTTTCTGTCTAAGCTATCAAAAGCTTTGCTGAAATCTAAAAATAATAATATCCCTTGAAGATCTTTTTTTTCTGTGTATCTTAGAACATCTTCTACTAATCTAATATTTTCGCCAATATACCTTCCTTTGATGTAACCAGTTTGGTCTGGATCAATTATTGTTGGTAATACAGATTGTAATCTTTTTGCTAATACCTTTGTAGCTATTTTGTAATCAACATTGACAAGAGTAATTGGTCTCCAATTGTCTAAATTCTCCCTTGATAGGTCTTTTCCTTTGTGTAATAATGTGATAATCCCTTTTCTTTGACTAGAATAAAATGCCATCATCCCAATTTCAAAACCTTCATTTAAAGAATTGACAACAAGAGATTTAATAACATTCCAGAAACATTTATAAAATTCAACTGTTAATCCATCATTAATCCATCTTATTGTTTTGCATATCTTCAAGTGTATTGAAACATTCATTTCCCTTCACAACATAGTTTCTCTTCGTCATTGAGTGTAGGTACATTTATGTCTTGCTTAAAAATTTCATATGATAACGGATCAACAGCGTCATCTTTTGTATACAAGGACTTATAGTACGTATAACCTGTTCTTTTAATAACTCATATTGGTCTATAATTATGTTACCATTCGGTTTACACAGTGAAGTTATAGTTTTATTTACAACATTTTTCTTTTCTAAATTTAGAAAATATTTTGTATTCTTTTCTCCTTCTTGTATCCACTGTTCTTTTGATCTTACTTTTGCACCCTCTGTTTTTTGTTGCCAAGCAATCTCTATTTCCAATTTTGCTTTTACGTACTGTTCTTGGTTTTCCTTTGTACTGTTTTTACTCAACTCAATTTTTGTGGATTCCATTTTCTTTTCTAATTCCGCAAGTTTAGGTTTATCTTTATTAACTGTTGAACAGTATGCAATCGTAGACACTTATTCGTAGAGCTTTGTATTTCATTTTTACAAAGATCCCACATCTGCCTCTTTGATAAGTACTTCTCGTAATCTTTACAACATTGATTGATTGCATGATTTATTAGATCAATATATATTTGGTCTTTTAATAGACTATTGTTGATTTTCCACACACCTTTTCCACGATCTACATATGTTGTCTGTTTTTAGTTCTAGCTTACCCTCTAAATGGTCAGTTCTAGTATAGCTGTGATGACTACCACTTATATGTTGTTCTATCAGAATTGGTACAAACAAATAATCTAAAGTTTAAGTACACGGCGGATTAATTCTTTGCCAAGTAAAATGTATACTGTTATAGGATTCATTTTTCTCCATGCATTGCATCACATAAGTTATTATTACTCATCAAACTCTTTAGTACCTCCTGTGTTTGTGTGTTCTTGTTCTTATCTATATCTACGTTAAGGTCACCACCTTGTGTGTCATTAGTATTAATGACTGTATCTACCTTAGTTTAAAAGGCTTTTTTTTCACTATCATTATTGGGCCCGTATATATTCCACATTTTGTATTTTACATTATTTATTACTCTTTCAGTACACATATATCTGCCATTAAAATCTTTCAGAATTACGGATGACTTTGCTTTGAGCTTATCCGAAATTAGTGTGATTAAACCTTTGCTATGTGCAGTATAATACACCGCATATAATTCTCCGCCCCATTCACGTTTCCATGTTTCAATGTCACTTTCAAGGCAATACGTTTCCTGGAGAAACGCAATGTCACATTTCTGTGTCTTTAACCATTTAAAGACTGTAAATCGGTTTTTTGTTATTACGTAAACCGCTTGCATTTAATGTTATTAAGCGTATCATTTTGATATTCTAGGAATATAAGCCTTTATCAAACACTTCGGGAAATATTCTTTGTATTTCCATTTTGTTTAAATGTTGTGCTGTATACATTATATACAATAAACACCAAATAATAGCAATTATCAAAGTAAATAGGTGTTTGTACTTCCATGGTTTTAGTAATGCACAGTATTTAAATATATAAGAGACGATACGCATAACACTTATAAAGAGATAGGCTAAAAACCTCTATAGCGTTCGCTCTCACCCCACTCCCTCCACATTGCAAGTTATTGTTAAGTCCAAAAAAAGTGTTAAAATGCTGTTTGCGAGTGTCATGGGTGTAGCGAGAAAAAAACACCTTTTTGCAAAATTCGCCTCAGCCTCCTGGTAAAAAGATACACATTTAAAGGGGGGAATGCACTTATGACAAAAACCGCCCCCAATCAAATCCTGGTTTACGGGCCTATAGGACCTAATCAAATCACTATCTATATCTAATGATATCCCAACAGTGGTGCTTTCCCTTTTTTGGCAACACGACCCATCAAACATTCTTGGTCAGTACCGTGACCCCCCAAACAAAACAAAAAACAGCCCGATTTATCAAACCTGTGGTGGAAATGGCGTTGAAATTGAAGCTCTATACTTATTTATTATAGACTTTTAAAGATAAATTGTTCAAAATCAGTTTGTCCATAAGCGTGACATGTAAGCACGCCACTGCATTGTATATAGAATTGCGCACAGATTTGTTAACACTTGATAGACGAACTTGTTGCGGAACTCGGGCAGCTACACAGCAAAAACGTTGGGTAAACAATTTACCCAACGTTGGTTCAACTATGAACAACCCGTTGTTGGGTAAATAATTACCAACGTTTGGTAAAATGTTGGCTAATTACCCAACGGTTGGGTAAAGTTTTGGCTAATTACCCAACCGTTGGGTAAAATTTCCCCTACAGTTCATAGTTTACCCAACGCTAAATAATTGCCCAACGTTTTAACAGTGTATCTTTCATAAGGCGACGACAAAGACCTGTTCATACGGGCCCGACCGACCCAACAAAAATAATTGTTGGAAAATGCTTGCGATTTGTTGGCACCTTTTATTTTTATTTGTTTCGGTTGAAATTGTTAAACCCAAAACCGCCCGCCGACCAAACGACCCCATGTACCTCAGAGGCCCGTTTGCCCGCATACTGCAAGTCTAGTTTGTTGGTCAAAAAGTGCCCAACTTTCTCAACAGTAAGAATTATTAGGTACATCATACGTTGGATAATAACTTAAATCCAAAAGTTGGGCAAATACGTTGATTAACTACAATGTTAGAAATACTGTTCGAACACTTTGTTGTAAGGTGTAAATGTAAAATGTTCCCCCTTTCCCCCCTGATCAATGTTGAATCCCACACTTTGTCCATCATCGGCACAGGGACTCGCAACATTGATCGGTGGGGAAGGGGAAGGGGGAGGAGTATGAGGAAGTGGATACTTCAGGGGTAGCCTACCATAAACAAGTTTCGATTTTCAAGTAACTCAAATAGCGTGTTATGGTACAGACAGCGTGGCAATTAGGGTCAGTGTTCGAACACATCTTCTCTATGATTATATAGTTGGTCAGACGTGTTACCCAACATTGACCAAGAGATGGGCAAGTGTTAGTGTGTAACACAAAGATTGGTTAAACTTTACCCAATTGTTTATAATGCCCAGACAAATGTACAGCAAATGTTGCTTATTTGTTGGGTAAACGTTTTCTTTATTTTTCTTCAGTTATGACCAACAGTGCCTACATGCAGACACCGGTATAGGGGAGAGCGGGGAGTGTTCGCCCCATTTTCATTTGAAGAGGTCTAGAGACGCTAATTCTAAAGATTGAATGGACCTATTGATATCATGTTTATTTCATATCATGTGAAAGATTGATATCTTGGCTACATACGACCATGATCTCAGATTCTCAGTACTCTAGGCCTTACTCTAAAAGGCAAGAGTAAATGATAAAGACAGTGTCTCAAAAGGGCGAATTGACCTATACCAAGGATGTCCCACATACATTGATGGGTTGTTAAAGGTAGATGACCCGATTTTCAACTTGATGTTTTCTATTTTACATGAAAGGTCATCCTTAAAATTGTTGCATTCCAAAGTTTGAGTTGCATAACTCCAATGGTTCTATTTTTAGAAGCGTAAGGTCAAAAGAAATGTGCCCATTGAGCAGTACACAGACTGGTTGGTGGTTAACCACCTTTGGCAGTAATTCACCACATTTTAGCCTATAATTTCCAAATGAAACATTTCTGGCCCTGTAATATTTTACAGACATAATAAGAAAAATATGGGGATTCTTCTGATACCAAAATATCTTGATGTGAAAAAAAAAATCATAGCCCCAATAAAGTGATCGGGCCATATACCTGTAACTGCATCAAATCAATAATCAATCCCATACCTACCTAAAGATAATTGACATTAAAACTTGTGATGCGAATATCTTTGGGGAAAAAATATGAACAATGGAAGAAAATTCAATTTTGCGAGGCAAAACTGGTTTTTGGATGATAAGTTGACAACCATGTTACGGTGATATGTCACGTTTAATTAATGTGGGATGCTTGCAACCAAATTCAACCAGTGGCCGCAAAGATGAGAATCACGCTGGGGGAGAACCTGCCCATAGGGCGTACACTCCCCGCACTCCCCTATATACATTTTGATTTGATTTGATATCATTTGGGTCCTACGACCCTGGATAACCCAATAAGCTTATTAGCTTATTTCCGTTAGATGTGTGAACAGATACAGACCGGGATGATCCCATACTCTTTACGAAAGAGTCTGTAACCTTTTAACGTGCTCGGGTATTGCTCTTCATTATATATAAAGCTCTAAGAAAATGAGATCTTGGACCTACATTTGTATATCTAAATCTTTTCAGGTAAGACGTGAACAGGAGGCAAAAAAAATAAATCTTTCGCTACACTCATGACACTCGCAAACAGCATTTTAAAACCTTTTTGGGACTTAACAAGAACTTGTAATGTGGAGGGAGAGGGGTAAGAGCGAACGCTATATATAGAGTTGCTTAGCCTATCTCTTTGTAAGTGTTATGAGTATCGCCAATATTTAAATACTGTGCATTACTAAAACAATGGAAGTATAAACACCTATTTACTGAAGAATGAATAAATGCAAAACGACAGTTCCAACTGTCCAGCGGGGCACACGATATGGATCCCGTAGAATTCAGTAGAGACAAATAAACAAGGTAAATAAATAAAGGCAAAACTGCAAGTCTCAACATATGGTGAGTGGGAGAGGTGATGATGGTGAGGGGGTAAAAGAAGGGGGACAAAGATCTGGTCGACGTTTCGACTGGATATACCAGTCTTTATCAAGTATAGGTAGAGCAAGACAGTATTTGCTAACAAGCAAAATACAAGGCAAGCTCATAAAAGTCAGTGTGCATACAGGTATGTAAAACACAGGGCAGTTGTTGTTCCCTTGAGATAGAGAGACATACATTCTGAATATTTACTGGTCTATTTACTGACTATTTACTGGTCAGAAAATTTTATATAGGGTGTAGGTGAGGATATTCCTATCTTAACAAAAAGCTTTTTATTTATAATCTTCACAAATTAATTAATTAAACCCTTTCCACGCGGCAGTTCCAAAATGTCACAAAATTTTGATTTTCTTCACCACATTTGGAATCACCATGAGAAATGCATTTAAAATAAGTACAACCATGTCTGGTATTTGTTCAGTCATTTTTTAGATAGACTTTGGAAGGATTCTGAAAAATCTGTTGTGAATATGGTAAAACTATTATAGCCACGTGGAAAGTGTTAAAACTGAACACAAATCTGTTAGTGTATAGCCGGATAGTATAATATTGCCTGACGTGTGTATATATTATTGGCAAGGATTTATATAATTATACAAATTCCTTTTGTGTGAATCGGCGTCAAACCAGGCCTAATGATCCACAGCTAGCTACAATTATTTTCAATTCTTGCTCAATGAACTGTTGGTGGTTTTGGAAATAACAGGAGAAATACAAATTTTCTTTATTACAAATTTAGTCCATAAATCATCGTAAATTTTCCTGTCAAACCATTTAAAGTTACTACTATGGTTAAATAATCAAATATAGTATATTATAGATTAATTGCCTTTAATACCCATTCCGTTCCTTTTCACTGCTGCCATGTCTTTTTTTAAATAAAGGTCATGCATCTACAGGGTGAGTCAAACAAACGTGTACTCATAGTATAATAATTATTAAAAATATTTTATTATCAGAATATGAAGGCAACCAATGTATGCGGCAATGTATGCGTTTATTGTACCGTTTACCAGATATGACTAGTTTGGTAAAGTTACTGCATTTTGAAACTGAACACAATATTGAATATTTATTTCCAATTTCAATGATGCTTGATATCAATGAACAAGTGGATTCATGTATAGTTCACAATAACTAACTAATAAAGACAAATCAAACATTCTCAATTATTTTTTCAAACATTAAAGGTGTTTATTCCATCATTTTTTTTAGCTATGAATTTTTCTTTTCATATCAAGATATTTTGATATCAGAAGAATCCCCATATTTTTCGCATTATGTCTGCAAAATATTAGGGGCCAGAAATGTTCCATTTAGAAATTATAGGCTAAAATTTGGTTATTGCTGCCAAAGGTGGTTAACCATCCGCCGGTTTGTGTACTACTCAATGGGCACATTTCTTGTGACCTTGTGCTTCTAAAATAAGAACCATTGGAGTTATGCAATTCAAACTTTGGAGTGCGACAATTTTAAGAGGATGACCTTTCATGTAAAATAGAAAAATATCAAGTTGAAATTCGGGCCAGCAATCAGAAAATCTACCTTTAAATGCAAAACATTGACAAAACAATGTCATTATTACACGAATTTAGCAACAACAACACAAAAATTGGCTTTTGTGATAATCGGACTCAAATAGTAAAATTCAATAGATCATAATAAGAGAGATTATCGTAAATCTTGTTCGGTTTATAAAATGTTGACTTTTACGCCAATAAGCATAAAATATGTTTACCACAACAAATTTCAACCAACTAAAATAAGTTAGAAAGCTAATGTATGTGAAATTTGTGCACAGGTTTTAAGATAAAAAAAATCCAAAGTTGAGTACACTTTTTTTTTACTCACCCTGTATACTATAACAGGCAATATTTGGCATGAAAATGTCTGTATTTGTACTATACAGTGCAGTATACCCTGGTATGATTTTGTTCAATCTCTGTCCCATTTCTAGATAAATGGCGCATTATAAATGCTTATTTATTTTATTTTATTTTATTTTATTTTATTTTATTTTATTTTATTTTATTTTATTTTTATTTATGTAGGCTACCTACCCACCCACTGATATCCCCTCTACACTGACTGACCCGCTAGAGACGATGGGGTAACGGACCCACCTGAGACGATGGGATGACGGACCCACCTGAGACGATGGGGTGACGGACCCACCTGAGACGATGGGATGACGGACCCACCTGAGACGATGGGGTGACGGACCCATCTGAGACGATGGGGTGACGGACCCACCTGAGACGATGGGGTGACGGACCCACCTGAGACGATGGGGTGACGGACCCACCTGAGACGATATGGTGACGGACCCACCTGAGACGATGGGGTGACGGACCCATCTGAGACGATGGGGTGACGGACCCACCTGAGACGATGGGGTGACGGACCCATCTGAGACGATGGGGGTGACGGACCCACCTGAGACGCTGGGGTGACGGACCCATCTGAGACGATGGGGTAACGGACCCACCTGAGACGATGGGGTGACGGACCCATCTGAGACGATGGGGGTGACGGACCCACCTGAGACGCTGGGGTGACGGACCCATCTGAGACGATGGGGTAACGGACCCACCTGAGACGCTGGGGTGACGGACCCATCTGAGACGATGGGGTAACGGACCCACCTGAGACGATGGGGTGACGGACCCATCTGAGACGATGGGGTAACGGACCCACCTGAGACGATGGGGTGACGGACCCATCTGAGACGATGGGGTGACGGACCCACCTGAGACGATGGGGTGACGGACCCACCTGAGACGATGGGGTAACGGACCCACCTGAGACGATGGGGTGACGGACCCGCCAGAGACGATGGGGTGACGGACCCGCCAGAGACGATGGGGTGACGGACCCACCTGAGACGATGAGGTAACGGACCCACCTGAGACGATGGGGTAACGGACCCACCTGAGACGATGGGGTAACGGACCCACCTGAGACGATGGGGTAACGGACCCACCTGAGACGATGGGGTAACGGACCCACCTGAGACGATGGGATGACGGACCCACCTGAGACGATGGGATGACGGACCTGCCAGAGACGATGGGGTGACGGACCCACCTGAGACGATGGGGTAACGGACCCACCTGAGACGCTGGGGTGACGGACCCATCTGAGACGATGGGGTAACGGACCCACCTGAGACGCTGGGGTGACGGACCCACCTGAGACGATGGGGTGACGGACCCACCTGAGACGATGGGGTAACGGACCCGCCAGAGACGATGGGGTGACGGACCCGCCAGAGACGATGGGGTGACGGACCCGCCAGAGACGATGGGGTGACGGACCCACCTGAGACGATGAGGTGACGGACCCACCGTTACGATGGGGTAACGGACCCACCTGAGAAGATGGGGTGACGGACCCACCTGAGACGATGGGGTGACGGACCCACCAGAGACGATGGGGTAACGGACCCGCCAGAGACGATGGGGTGACGGACCCACCAGAGACGATGGGGTAACGGACCCACCTGAGACGATGGGGTAACGGACCCACCTGAGAAGATGGGGTGACGGACCCGCCAGAGACGATGGGGTAACGGATCCACCTGAGACGATGGGGTAACGGACCCACCAGAGACGATGGGGTGACGGACCCGCCAGAGACGATGGGGTAACGGACCCACCTGAGAAGATGGGGTGACGGACCCACCTGAGACGATGGGGTAACGGACCCACCTGAGACGATGGGGTGACGGACCCACCTGAGACGATGGGGTGACGGACCCGCCAGAGACGATGGGGTAACGGACCCATCTGAGACGATGGGGTAACGGACCCACCTGAGACGATGGGGTAACGGACCCACCTGAGACGATGGGGTGACGGACCCACCTGAGACGATGGGGTGACGGACCCACCTGAGACGATGGGGTATGGGGTAACGGACCCACCAGAGACGATGGGGTAACGGACCCACCTGAGACGATGGGATGACGGACCCGCCAGAGACGATGGGGTAACGGACCCACCATAGACGATGGGGTAACGGACCCACCTGAGACGATGGGATGACGGACCCGCCAGAGACGATGGGGTAACGGACCCACCTGAGACGATGGGATGACGGACCCGCCAGAGACGATGGGGTGACGGACCAGCCAGAGACGATGGGGTAACGGACCCACCTGAGACGATGGGGTAACGGACCCACCTGAGACGATGGGATGACGGACCCACCTGAGACGATGGGATGACGGACCCACCTGAGACGATGGGGTAACGGACCCACCTGAGACGACGGGGTAACGGACCCATCCCACCTGAGACGATGGGGTGACGGACCCACCTGAGACGATGGGGTAACGGACCCACCAGAGACGATGGGGTAACGGACCCACCTGAGACGATGGGATGACGGACCCGCCAGAGACGATGGGGTAACGGACCCACCAGAGACGATGGGGTAACGGACCCACCTGAGAAGATGGGGTGACGGACCCACCTGAGAAGATGGGGTAACGGACCCACCTGAGAAGATGGGTGACGGACCCATCTGAGACGATGGGATGACGGACCCGCCAGAGACGATGGGGTCCCGCAAGAGACGATGGATTGACGGACCTGCCAGATATAACGGAGTAACGGATTCACCAGAGAGTATGAGGTGGACTTCGGGTCCCATTGAAATCCACCTCGCCCTCCGACCAATACAATTCCATTTAAAATCCATACACTACTATGTGAACGAGATGATCATCATCTTCCACTCAGGGAATGCCCCGGGGGAATGCACATTTCAAATGGAGTCACCGATGCTGGTAACACAATTTGAATTCAACGGCTCTGTGGGAAGATGTTTTTTTCTATAAAGGGGTGTGTGTGGGGGGGGGGGGGGGGGGGGGGGGTGGGGGGGGGGTGGGGGGGGTGCGGAATTTCAATGGAATGGCCCATGCTGGTTATATTCAGTGTCAAACATTCAGTTTTCATACGTTAAAATTAAAATTGTCAATGTCATTGTCATTCAGTGATAGCACTGGTTTTCGAATCTACCTTAACCTAAGGCGTCTTCCACTCAGCTCACTGGTAGTAGGCTATGAGATACTTATAACACTTTCCACGCGACAGGCAGCTGCAGACGACGTTCCAAAAATTCACAAAATGTTTCAAAAAATAAATGTCATTACCATATTTGGAATCACCTTGAGAAATGCATTGAAATAAGTACAAACATGCCTAGTATTGGGTCAGGAATCATTCAGATAGACTTTGAAAATTGTGAAAGGTTTCGGAAAAATATGTTTTGTGTATGGTAGAAATAATAGCCGCTTGGAAAGTGGTAATGTTTTATTAAAGGTATATTATGTGATCTTTTCCAGGGGACGCCCTCAATTCTCGAAAATAAAATTGGAAGCGCATTTTCTTGCGGATTTGCTTTTCTGATCATAAAATCATAAATATATTCCAAGTTACATAGCGATACGATTCCTAATATTTTAAATAGTAAAATTTGAAAACTAGATTGTACCGGAGCAGTACAATCTATTTTCAAACCATGATTTTGAAGTAATTAGGAATCTAATCGATCTGTAACTTGGAAGATGTTTAAACGATTTATTATCAAAAATGCAAATCTGCAAGAAAATCTGCTTTCATAGTAAAAATCAATGATAGAGGGTGCTACTTGAAAAAGATCACATAATATGCCTTTTTCTCGGGGGGGGGGGGGGGGGGGGGGGGCACGAAACTAGAGCTGTTCAGTGATTGATTGAACATTAGACCGATAAGCCTTATCGCCAATCGAGAAAAAAAAGCAAATGATTATCCTTTTCTGATGCATTGTGGGATAGAAAAAGGTGGCAAATTTTGTCCCTGGCCCTTTTCAATCCCACAAATGCAACAGAAAAGGATAATCAATGGATTTTTTTTCCGATTCGCGATTAACCTTTTGAAAATGAATAGTATAGGCCTAGGCCTAGCTTCTCGTCATCAGCCGCTCTCATTGCACCTCATTCGAGGGGAATTACAATTGTATTCGGTTTTATTTCATCTACCACATTAAAGGGACACTAAGAGATGTGTTGGAGGCAGCGCCCTCAATTATGATAAAAACTGAGATTAGTTTATTTTTATAATTGTATTACATGTATGAACTTACACCTATAAGGATTAAGAAAAATCAGCTCTTTTTGTACAAGAAAACGTCGATTCAAAAAATGCTTATCCCGCGGGACCAGCATTTTACGTCCGACAGTATCCCCATGCAGTACGCGTGATACATAACGCGAAC
>CM069446.1:71209359-71251071 GCA_035610835.1 Ophiura sarsii | reverse complement strand
CCTAAAATAAAACGACACCCATAATAGAACGACCCCCTCATGTCTAAAGTACAGAGTGTAGATATATTTTTGGTTTAAACAATTGTTATATTATCAGAATAGATCACTCTTTATGTTTAAAGTATAAAAACAACTTATATAGTCCGTTCAGGCGCATTAGAGCCAAGGAGTCGTTTTATTTTAGCTGTCCTAAAATAAAACGACACCCATAATAGAACGACCCCCTCATGTCTAAAGTACAGAGTGTAGATATATTTTTGGTTTAAACAATTGTTATATTACCAGAATAGATCACCCTTTAAGTGTAAAATATAAAAACAACTTATATAGTCCGTTCAGGCGCATTAGAGCCAAGGAGTCGTTTTATTTTAGCTGTCCTAAAATAAAGAGACACCCATAATATAACGACCCCTTCAAGTCTAAAGTACAGAGTGTAGATATATTTTTGGTTTAAACAATTGTTATATTACCAGAATAGACCACCCTCTATGTTTAAAGTATAAAACAACTTTTATAGTCCGTTCAGGCGCATTAGAGCCAAGGAGTCGTTTTATTTTAGCTGTCCTAAAATAAAACTACACCCATATTATAATGACCCTCTCATGTCTAAAGTATAGAGTGTAGATATATTTTTGGTTTAAACAATTGTTATATTATCAGAATAGATCACTCTTTATTTTTAAAGTATAAAAACAACTTTTATAGTCCGTTCAGGCGTATTAGAGCCAAGGAGTCGTTTTATTTTAGCTGTCCTAAAATAAAACTACACCCATAATATAATGACCCTCTCATGTCTAAAGTATAGAGTGTAGATATATTTTTGGTTTAAACAATTGTTATATTATCAGAATAGATCACTCTTTATGTTTAAAGTATAAAAACAACTTATATAGTCCGTTCAGGCGCATTAGAGCCAAGGAGTCGTTTTATTTTAGCTGTCCTAAAATAAAACGACACCCATAATATAACGACCCCTTCAAGTCTAAAGTACAGAGTGTAGATATATTTTTGGTTTAAACAATTGTTATATTACCAGAATAGACCACCCTCTATGTTTAAAGTATAAAACAACTTTTATAGTCCGTTCAGGCGCATTAGAGCCAAGGAGTCGTTTTATTTTAGCTGTCCTAAAATAAAACTACACCCATATTATAATGACCCTCTCATGTCTAAAGTATAGAGTGTAGATATATTTTTGGTTTAAACAATTGTTATATTATCAGAATAGATCACTCTTTATTTTTAAAGTATAAAAACAACTTTTATAGTCCGTTCAGGCGTATTAGAGCCAAGGAGTCGTTTTATTTTAGCTGTCCTAAAATAAAACTACACCCATAATATAATGACCCTCTCATGTCTAAAGTATAGAGTGTAGATATATTTTTGGTTTAAACAATTGTTATATTATCAGAATAGATCACTCTTTATGTTTAAAGTATAAAAACAACTTATATAGTCCGTTCAGGCGCATTAGAGCCAAGGAGTCGTTTTATTTTAGCTGTCCTAAAATAAAACGACACCCATAATAGAACGACCCCCTCATGTCTAAAGTACAGAATGTAGATATATTTTTGGTTTAAACAATTGATATATTACCAGAATAGATCACCCTTTATGTTTAAAGTATAAACACAACTGTTATAGTCCGTTCAGGCGCATTAGAGCCAAGGAGTCGTTTTATTTGAGCGGTCCTAAAATAAAACGATACCCATAATAGAATGACCCTCTCATGTCTAAAGTATAGAGTGTATTGGTTTAAACAATTGTTATATTATCAGAATAGATCACCCTTTATGTTTAAAGTATAAAAACAACTTATATAGTCCGTTCAGGCGCATTAGAGCCAAGGAGTCGTTTTATTTTAGCTGTTCTAAAATAAAATGACTCCCATAATAGAACGACCCCCTCATGTCTAAAGTACAGAGTGTAGATATATTTTTGGTTTAAACAATTGTTATATTATCAGAATAGATCACTCTTTATGTTTAAAGTATAAAAACAGCTTATATAGTCCGTTAGGCGCATTAGAGCCAAGGAGTCGTTTTATTTTAGCTGTCCTAAAATAAAACGACACCCATAATAGAACGACCCCCTCATATCTAAAGTACAGATTGTAGATATATTTTTGGTTTAAACAATTGTTAAGTTACCAGAATAGATCACCCTCTATGTTTAAAGTATAAAAACAACTTTTATAGTCCGTTCAGGCGCATTAGAACCAAGGAGTCGTTTTATTTTAGCTGTCCTAAAATAAAACTACACCCATAATATAATGACCCTCTCATGTCTAAAGTATAGAGTGTAGATATATTTTTGGTTTAAACAATTGTTATATTATCAGAATAGATCACTCTTTATGTTTAAAGTATAAAAACAACTTATATAGTCCGTTCAGGCGCATTAGAGCCAAGGAGTCGTTTTATTTTAGCTGTCCTAAAATAAAACGACACCCATAATAGAACGACCCTCTCATGTCTAAAGTATAGAGTGTAGATATATTTTTGGTTTAAACAATTGTTATATTATCTGAATAGATCACCCTTTATGTTTAAAGTATAAAAACAACTTATGTAGTCCGTTCAGGCGCATTAGAGCCAAGGAGTCGTTTTATTTGAGCGGTCCTAAAATAAAACGACACCCATAATAGAACGACCCCCTCATGTCTAAAGTACAGAGTGTAGATATATTTTTGGTTTAAACAATTGTTATATTACCAGAATGGATCACCCTTTATGTTCAAAGTATAAAAACAACTTATATAGTCCGTTCAGGCGCAAGAAGTCAAAAAAATTCGCACGGACACTAAATTTTTTGGCAGTCCAAAAAGCACTGTAGTCAATGTTTTATGAGTAGTTTTACTATCATTGATATTTGAAACTAAGAAAAACGCAATTTTTACCTTAACAAAAAAATAAAAAAATAAAGGGGTCGCGATCGCAACCGTCGCCCCCCCCCCCCCCCCCCCCCCCCCATCTGACGGGCCTGTACCCACACCCGCAAGGAGCTTATAGGCTAAAATTGAATCAGGATTTCAGGACGCTCCTTCCGGGACAACTTTGTTAGAAGGAAATATTTGTATGTAGAAGAAATTTATCTTTTCCACAAGATGGTATGAGGGAACGAAACATTGGCTTCAGAAGGGAAGTTTTGGAATTATGGGGCTCTTTTCCTTTTTCTTATTTATATTTACTTTCTTCCCTTTTCTTCTATGCTAAAGGCATGCATCGTCTGATTAATATCCAGATGAAGCCCGACATTGGCTCGGGGTGGTGAGGTCAAAAAAATTCGCACGGCCAAAAAAAATCGCACAGTACATGTACTATATGTACAATTTTGCCTTATATTTGACTATTTGAGCTGAATATGCCCACACAAAACAAGTACCCCGCACGCAATCTCGGTTTTTTTTCCCTATTTTCTTTTTTTTTTCCTTATTAATTTTTTTTTAGAGGGGCTGGGGCGGGGGCACAAATGGGTCTTGGGGGCGGGGGCTCAAATGGGTTTTTACCGTAAGGGGGGGGGGGGAGGGTGGCATTTGCCCCCCCTGCCCCCCCCCCCCCCCCCCCCCCTGAGCTACGCCACTGCAGGGGAAGTTAGTCAATACACTGCAAAAACTGTGGTGTTAAATTTAACACCACGGGTGTTAAATTTAACACCAGTACGGATTCACTATATGACCACACCAACCTGGTGTTAAAATGACACCATCACTAGTGTTACAACGTTGGTGTTAAATATAACACCAATGGGTGTTACAATATGACAACACCAGTAACAATTTTACACCTTCTGGTGTTAAAACATCAAAAACTTTACACCTTCTGGTGTTAATTTTTTTTTTACACCTTCTGGTGTTAAAATATTAATGTTAGATAAGTTGAAGTACTTTAACAATAAAATACTTGCAAATAACATATTTCACTGTTCAACAGTTCAAATTTATTAAAACTTGAACGTTTTTGTGAATTAATGTTCTTACTTGCCATTTAATTATGGAATGGTGCATGTTGCAGATCGAATCACTAGATCAAATGTATAAATATACAATCCAAAGTGTTAAAAAACCAATATAACCCACCCCCGTGCGCATGTGTGGAATAGTGACACCCATGGGAGTTATTCTTACACCAAGTTTAACACAAGAAATTTAACACCATGAGAAGTGTTACATCAGTTATTCCTATGGTGTTGACCTAACACCAACATTAACACCAGGAGCGTAACACCGGCTCAGTGTTGCAGTTTAACACCGGAGTTTTTGCAGTGTATGACAATGATGACCCAACGGTTGATATACACAAAAATACATAAATCATGATATTTCGTCATAGCAAATACCTTTACAGACACCATTTAAAATATCATAAAGATGTAATTCATAATACCGAGGTTTTAAACCATTCTAAAGCAATTTCATGTCATATTGTAATCCTTCAATATCAGAAATAGTGGTATTAGACCCGAAATGCCCCAAAATGTCTAAGAACTTGAAAGAATGTGAATTATTTCATATTCTATTCACATTTCAATACCGAGTCATGTTTTATTGACACTAACAACTTATTTTCAAAATGAATTTTACAATTTTGATTAAGTTTTTGCAGGCGGTCCAGTTGCCCCACACCCCTTCGGACCACTTACCCCAACAAATGACGTAGCACGTTGTCGAGATGAAACGTTATTAAAACACGCCTGTGACGTAATACATTTTACGCCCAAATGTTCTAAAACATACCCCCATTTGTCATAATAATCAATAACTCCAATACATTTCAGAAAAAAAGGCAAAACTGCATTTTTGTTTTTAGCCATTACACAGATTTCTGTAGCCAGCGAGTATCTTTGAATTCGCAAATATTACGGCGTTCGGGTCCTATCAAGTAGACGAGTGTCTTTAGATAAGTAAGAAATGGTGTACTTTGTTATTTGCAAATTCATGAACTAATAACTCTACCAAATAAATACCCGTGATAATGATTTAAGTTGAAGCATTCTTTAAATGATAATATTGATCAGAAATCCAAACCACCAATGTCCCAAATTAGCAATATGCGCCATTTTACGGTCATTTCAACCACAACCTATATGGTTTTAATCATATTTCGGAAAGTCCCAAATGTTTTGGATTGTAGAAGGTAAAGATATTATGTCAAGTATCAACAAAAGTCGTATTGTTCAAAAGTAAGCAGTATGCCCATACAATTACAAAATCCTTCATTTCGGACCACTTGCCCCACGGGCCAGTTGCCCCATATTCCCCTAACACGTAATCGCGAATGTAAATCATTTTGAAAAAGACATCATAGTTAGACGATTTCCCCCCTCTAACACCGTTGGAGTTGGCTGACCAACTCCATTGTAAATGCTATTTTTTAAATTATTTTCATCGTTAACCAGGCGATGACTGTTAAAAATATTTCAAAGTGGTGCACTCTCGTTGCCATATTGGGTCGTCCGAGGCGCGTGGCCATCTTTAAAAATGGCGGACCGTTTGAGCACCCTCCCAGGGGCCGTGTGTAAAATAGGGAAGACATGATGATCGAATCTTGTGGCCATCATTGTCTGACGGCGAGATTACGTGATCAAGCGAATGCGACGAACAAATAACAACGGATTTTTTTTTTAAATGACACTTAAACTGGAGTTGGTTATCCAACGGGTTTAACCAACTCCAGTGGGTTGGGTCTGATATAATTGAGTTCCAACGTGTATGAATTTTCTGGGGTCATATCAGATTCTACCTTTACGTACATTGAAACAAACGGAGATTTATAATCCATTCATGTCCACCAGCGTGCGATCAGACTAATACCAGACGATGGTGGACACGAACGACCGTAAATTTTGAATTTCCGTTGGTTTCAATGTAATAATGGATTTTGATTATTATGACCCCATTCACTCGATCATTATAACCGCGTTCGCATAACCTGAATATTCGTGAATACGCCCGTGTCCGGCATCGTCTGACTAGTACGGAATTTTCTTTACCGCCCTCGTGTGATGACTAAGGTTGGTTTTCTCTTTCTAAAGAGGGCATAATGGTATGAGTAACTAGGTTCAGACGACGCTGGACACGAGCGTATTCACGATTATTCAGGTTAAAATATGCGGACGAGGTTACGTGATCAAGTGAATGGGACGAAAGCTTAACAACGGATTAAATTCAAAAAATGATACTGACAATGGAGTTGGTTATCCAATTCCAGCGGCTTTAGGATGAAATAATTTTATGGGGTCATATATTCAAAATCCATTGTTACATTGAAACCAACGGCAATTCAAAATTAACAGCCGGTCGTGTCCACCGTCGTCCGACAAGGTTGTCGATGGGTCATTTCATTTTATTTTAGTACTGCTGTAATTAATTGACCTCTTGACCCTAGTGCGCCTGAACGGACTATAGATGTTGTATACAAACATAAAGGGTGATCTATTCTGGTAATATTACAATTGTTTAAACCAAAAATATATCTACACTCTATATTTAAACACGAGAGGGTCATTCTATTACGGGGTCATTTCATTTTAGTACAATGGATTGACCCCTTGGCTCTAATGGCTTTAAACATAAAGAGTGATCTATTCTGGTAATATAACATTTTTAAAACCAAAAAATATATCTACACTCTATACTTTTGACATGAGAGTGTCATTCTATTACGGGGTCATTTCATTTTAGTACATATAAAATGGATTAACCCCTTGGCCTTAATGCGCCTGAACGGACTATATAAGTTGTGTTTATACTTTAAACATAAAGGGTGATCTATTCTGGTAATATAACAATTGTTTAAAAAAAATATATATATATATATACACTCTATACTTTAGACACGAGAGGGTCATTCTATTACGGGGGTCATTTCATTTTAGTACAGCTAAAATGGATTGACCCTTAGCTCTAATGCGCCTGAACGGACTATATAAGTTGTTTTGTATACTTTAAACATAAAGGGTGCTATATTCAGGTAATATAACAATTGTTTAAACCAAAAATGTATCCACACTCTATACTTTAGACATGAGAGGGTCATTCTATTATGGGTGTCATTTCATTTTAGTACAGCTAAAATGAAATGACCCCTTGGCTCTAATGCGCCTGAACGGACTATATAAGTTGTGTTTATACTTTAAACATAAAGAGTGATCTATTCTGGTAATATAACAATTGTTTAAAACAAAAATGTATCCACACTCTATACTTTAGACATGAAAGGGTCATTCTATTATAGGTGTCGTTTTATTTTAGGACAGCTAAAATAAAACGACTCCTTGGCTCTAATGCACCTGAACGGACTATATAAGTTGTTTTTATACTTTAAACATAAAGGGTGGTCTATTCTGGTAATATAACAATTGTTTAAACCAAAAATATATCTACACTCTGTACTTTAGACACGTCGGGGTCGTTCTATTATGGGTGTCGTTTTATTTTAGGACAGCTAAAATAAAACGACTCCTTGGCTCTAATGCGCCTGAACGGACTATACAAGTTGTTTTTATACTTTAAACATAAAGGGTGATCTATTCTGATAATATAACAATTGTTTAAACCAAAAATATATATACACTCTGTACTTTAGACATGATGGGGTCGTTCTATTATGGGTGTCGTTTTATTTTAGGACAGCTAAAATAAAACGACTCCTTGGCTCTAATGCGCCTGAACGGACTATATAAGTTGTTTTTATACTTTACACTTAAAGGGTGATATATTCTGGTAATATAACAATTGTTGAAACCAAAAATATATCTACACTCTGTACTTTAGACATGAGGGGGTCGTTCTATTATGGGTGTCGTTTTATTTTAGGACAGCTAAAATAAAACGACTCCTTGGCTCTAATGCGCCTGAACGGACTATATAAGTTGTTTTTATAGTTTTAACATAAAGGGTGATCTATTCTGGTAATATAACAATTGTTTAAACCAAAATTATATCTACACTCTGTACTTTAAACATGAGGGGGTCGTTCTATTATGGGTGTCGTTTTATTTTAGGACAGCTAAAATAAAACGACTCCTTGGTTCTAATGCGCCTGAACGGACTATATAATACTATATAATACTTTATACATAAAGGGTGATCTATTCTGGTAATATAACAATTGTTTAAACCAAAAATATATCTACACTCTGTACTTTAGACATGAGGGGGTCGTTCTATTATGGGTGTCGTTTTATTTTAGGACAGCTAAAATAAAACGACTCCTTGGCTCTAATGCGCCTGAACGGACTATATAAGTTGTTTTTATACTTTAAACATAAAGAGTGATCTATTCTTATAATATAACAATTGTTTAAACCAAAAATATATCTACACTCTATACTTTAGACATGAGAGGGTCATTATATTATGGGTGTAGTTTTATTTTAGGACAGCTAAAATAAAACGACTCCTTGGTTCTAATGCGCCTGAACGGACTATAAAAGTTGTTTTTATACTTTAAACATAGAGGGTGATCTATTCTGGTAACTTAACAATTGTTTAAACCAAAAATATATCTACAATCTGTACTTTAGATATGAGGGGGTCGTTCTATTATGGGTGTCGTTTTATTTTAGGACAGCTAAAATAAAACGACTCCTTGGCTCTAATGCGCCTAACGGACTATATAAGCTGTTTTTATACTTTAAACATAAAGAGTGATCTATTCTGATAATATAACAATTGTTTAAACCAAAAATATATCTACACTCTGTACTTTAGACATGAGGGGGTCGTTCTATTATGGGAGTCATTTTATTTTAGAACAGCTAAAATAAAACGACTCCTTGGCTCTAATTTCATTTTAGTACAGCTAAAATGGATTGACCCTTAGCTCTAATGCGCCTGAACGGACTATATAAGTTGTTTTGTATACTTTAAACATAAAGGGTGCTATATTCAGGTAATATAACAATTGTTTAAACCAAAAATGTATCCACACTCTATACTTTAGACATGAGAGGGTCATTCTATTATGGGTGTCATTTCATTTTAGTACAGCTAAAATGAAATGACCCCTTGGCTCTAATGCGCCTGAACGGACTATATAAGTTGTGTTTATACTTTAAACATAAAGAGTGATCTATTCTGGTAATATAACAATTGTTTAAAACAAAAATGTATCCACACTCTATACTTTAGACATGAAAGGGTCATTCTATTATAGGTGTCGTTTTATTTTAGGACAGCTAAAATAAAACGACTCCTTGGCTCTAATGCACCTGAACGGACTATATAAGTTGTTTTTATACTTTAAACATAAAGGGTGGTCTATTCTGGTAATATAACAATTGTTTAAACCAAAAATATATCTACACTCTGTACTTTAGACACGTCGGGGTCGTTCTATTATGGGTGTCGTTTTATTTTAGGACAGCTAAAATAAAACGACTCCTTGGCTCTAATGCGCCTGAACGGACTATACAAGTTGTTTTTATACTTTAAACATAAAGGGTGATCTATTCTGATAATATAACAATTGTTTAAACCAAAAATATATATACACTCTGTACTTTAGACATGATGGGGTCGTTCTATTATGGGTGTCGTTTTATTTTAGGACAGCTAAAATAAAACGACTCCTTGGTTCTAATGCGCCTGAACGGACTATATAATACTATATAATACTTTATACATAAAGGGTGATCTATTCTGGTAATATAACAATTGTTTAAACCAAAAATATATCTACACTCTGTACTTTAGACATGAGGGGGTCGTTCTATTATGGGTGTCGTTTTATTTTAGGACAGCTAAAATAAAACGACTCCTTGGCTCTAATGCGCCTGAACGGACTATATAAGTTGTTTTTATACTTTATACATAAAGGGTGATCTATTCTGGTATTATAACAATTGTTTAAACCAAAAATATATCTACACTCTATACTTTTGACAAGAAAGGGTCATTCTATTATGGGTGTCGTTTTATTTTAGGACAGCTAAAATAAAACGACTCCTTGGCTCTAATGCGCCTGAACGGACTATATAAGTTGTTTTTAAAGTTTGAACATAAAGGGCGATATATTCTGGTAATATAACAATTGTTTAAACCAAAAATATATCTACACTCTGTACTTTAGACATGAGGGGGTCGTTCTATTATGGGTGTCGTTTTATTTTAGGACAGCTAAAATAAAACGACTCCGTGGCTCTAATGCGCCTGAACGGACTATATAAGTTGTTTTTATAGCTTTAACATAAAGGGTGATCTATTCTGGTAATATAGCAATTGTTTAAACCAAAAATATATCTACACTCTGTACTTTAAACATGAGGGGGTCGTTCTATTATGGGTGTCGTTTTATTTTAGGACAGCTAAAATAAAACGACTCCTTGGCTCTAATGCGCCTGAACGAACTATATAAGTTGTTTTTATAGTTTTAACATAAAGGGTGATCTATTCTGGTAATATAACAATTGTTTAAACCAAAAATATATCTACACTCTGTACTTTAGACATGAGGGGGTCGTTCTATTATGGGTGTCGTTTTATTTGAGGACAGCTAAAATAAAACGACTCCTTGGCTCTAATGCGCCTGAACGGACTATATAAGTTGTTTTTATGGTTTTAACATAAAGGGTGATCTATTCTGGTAATATAACAATTGTTTAAACCAAAATTATATCTACACTCTGTACTTTAGACATGAGGGGATCGTTCTATTATGGGTGTCGTTTTATTTTAGGAAAGCTAAAATAAAACGACTCCTTGGCTCTAATGCGCCTGAACGGACTATATAAGTTGTTTTTATAGTTTTAACATAAAGGGTGATCTATTCTGGTAATATAACAATTGTTTAAACCAAAATTATATCTACACTCTGTACTTTAAACATGAGGGGGTCGTTCTATTATGGGTGTCGTTTTATTTTAGGACAGCTAAAAAAAAACGACTCCTTGGTTCTAACGCGCCTGAACGGACTATATAATACTATATAATAATTTATACATAAAGAGTGATCTATTCTGGTAATATAACAATTGTTTAAACCAAAAATATATCTACACTCTGTACTTTAGACATGAGGGGGTCGTTCTATTATGGGTGTCGTTTTATTTTAGGACAGCTAAAATAAAACGACTCCTTGGCTCTAATGCGCCGGAACGGACTATATAAGTTGTTTTTATACTTTATACATAAAGGGTGATCTATTCTGGTAATATAACAATTGTTTAAACCAAAAATATATCTATACTCTATACTTTTGACATGAAAGGGTCATTCTATTATGGGTGTCGTTTTATTTTAGGACAGCTAAAATAAAACGACTCCTTGGCTCTAATGCGCCTGAACGGACTATATAAGTTTTTTTTATAGTTTTAACATAGGGTGATCTATTCTGGTAATATAACAATTCTTTAAACCAAAAATATATCTACACTCTGTACTTTAGACATGAGGGGGTCGTTCTATTATGGGTGTCGTTTTATTTTAGGACAGCTAAAATAAAACGACTCCGTGGCTCTAATGCGCCTGAACGGACTATATAAGTTGTTTTTATAGCTTTAACATAAAGGGTGATCTATTCTGGTAATATAACAATTGTTTAAACCAAAAATATATCTACACTCTGTACTTTAGACATGAGGGGGTCGTTCTATTATGGGTGTCGTTTTATTTTAGGACAGCTAAAATAAAACGACTCCTTGGCTCTAATGCGCCTGAACGGACTATATAAGTAATTGTTTTTATACTTTATACATAAAGGGTGATCTATTCTGGTAATATAACAATTGTTTAAACCAAAAATATATCTACACTCTATACTTTTGACATGAAAGGGTCATTCTATTATGGGTGTCGTTTTATTTTAGGACAGCTAAAATAAAACGACTCCTTGGCTCTAATGCGCCTGAACGGACTATATAAGTTGTTTTTATAGTTTTAACATAAAGGGTGATCTATTCTGGTAATATAACAATTGTTTAAACCAAAAATATATCTACACTCTGTACTTTAGACATGAGGGGGTCGTTCTATTATGGGTGTCGTTTTATTTTAGGACAGCTAAAATAAAACGACTCCTTGGTTCTAATGCGCCTGAACGGACTATATAAGTTGTTTTTATAGTTTTAACATAAAGGGTGATCTATTCTGGTAATATAACAATTGTTTAAACCAAAATTATATCTACACTCTGTACTTTAAACATGAGGGGGTCGTTCTATTATGGGTGTCGTTTTATTTTAGGACAGCTAAAATAAAACGACTCCTTGGTTCTAATGCGCCTGAACGGACTTTATAATACTATATAATAATTTATACATACAGGGTGATCTATTCTGGTAATATAACAATTGTTTAAACCAAAAATATATCTACACTCTGTACTTTAGACATGAGGGGGTCGTTCTATTACGGTGTCGTTTTATTTTAGGACAGCTAAAATAAAACGACTCCTTGGCTCTAATGCGCCTGAACGGACTATATAACTATAAGTGGTTTTTTATACTTTATACATAAAGGGTGATATATTCTGGTAATATAACAATTGTTTAAACCAAAATTATATCTACACTCTGTACTTTAAACATGAGGGGGTCGTTCTATTATGGGTGTCGTTTTATTTTAGGACAGCTAAAATAAAACGACTCCTTGATTCTAATGCGCCTGAACGGACTATATAATACTATATAATACTTTAAACATAAAGGGTGATCTATTCTGGCAATATAACAATTGTTTAAACCAAAAAAATATCTACACTCTGTACTTTAGACATGAGGGGGTCGTTCTATTATGGGTGTCGTTTTATTTTAGGACAGCTAAAATAAAACGACTCCTTGGCTCTAATGCGCCGGAACGGACTATATAAGTTGTTTTTATACTTTATACATAAAGGGTGATCTATTCTGGTATTATAACAATTGTTTAAACCAAAAATATATCTACACTCTATACTTTTGACAAGAAAGGGTCATTCTATTATGGGTGTCGTTTTATTTTAGGACAGCTAAAATAAAACGACTCCTTGGCTCTAATGCGCCTGAACGGACTATATAAGTTGTTTTTAAAGTTTGAACATAAAGGGCGATATATTCTGGTAATATAACAATTGTTTAAACCAAAAATATATCTACACTCTGTACTTTAGACATGAGGGGGTCGTTCTATTATGGGTGTCGTTTTATTTTAGGACAGCTAAAATAAAACGACTCCGTGGCTCTAATGCGCCTGAACGGACTATATAAGTTGTTTTTATAGCTTTAACATAAAGGGTGATCTATTCTGGTAATATAGCAATTGTTTAAACCAAAAATATATCTACACTCTGTACTTTAAACATGAGGGGGTCGTTCTATTATGGGTGTCGTTTTATTTTAGGACAGCTAAAATAAAACGACTCCTTGGCTCTAATGCGCCTGAACGAACTATATAAGTTGTTTTTATAGTTTTAACATAAAGGGTGATCTATTCTGGTAATATAACAATTGTTTAAACCAAAAATATATCTACACTCTGTACTTTAGACATGAGGGGGTCGTTCTATTATGGGTGTCGTTTTATTTGAGGACAGCTAAAATAAAACGACTCCTTGGCTCTAATGCGCCTGAACGGACTATATAAGTTGTTTTTATGGTTTTAACATAAAGGGTGATCTATTCTGGTAATATAACAATTGTTTAAACCAAAATTATATCTACACTCTGTACTTTAGACATGAGGGGATCGTTCTATTATGGGTGTCGTTTTATTTTAGGAAAGCTAAAATAAAACGACTCCTTGGCTCTAATGCGCCTGAACGGACTATATAAGTTGTTTTTATAGTTTTAACATAAAGGGTGATCTATTCTGGTAATATAACAATTGTTTAAACCAAAATTATATCTACACTCTGTACTTTAAACATGAGGGGGTCGTTCTATTATGGGTGTCGTTTTATTTTAGGACAGCTAAAAAAAACCGACTCCTTGGTTCTAACGCGCCTGAACGGACTATATAATACTATATAATAATTTATACATAAAGAGTGATCTATTCTGGTAATATAACAATTGTTTAAACCAAAAATATATCTACACTCTGTACTTTAGACATGAGGGGGTCGTTCTATTATGGGTGTCGTTTTATTTTAGGACAGCTAAAATAAAACGACTCCTTGGCTCTAATGCGCCGGAACGGACTATATAAGTTGTTTTTATACTTTATACATAAAGGGTGATCTATTCTGGTAATATAACAATTGTTTAAACCAAAAATATATCTATACTCTATACTTTTGACATGAAAGGGTCATTCTATTATGGGTGTCGTTTTATTTTAGGACAGCTAAAATAAAACGACTCCTTGGCTCTAATGCGCCTGAACGGACTATATAAGTTTTTTTTATAGTTTTAACATAGGGTGATCTATTCTGGTAATATAACAATTCTTTAAACCAAAAATATATCTACACTCTGTACTTTAGACATGAGGGGGTCGTTCTATTATGGGTGTCGTTTTATTTTAGGACAGCTAAAATAAAACGACTCCGTGGCTCTAATGCGCCTGAACGGACTATATAAGTTGTTTTTATAGCTTTAACATAAAGGGTGATCTATTCTGGTAATATAACAATTGTTTAAACCAAAAATATATCTACACTCTGTACTTTAGACATGAGGGGGTCGTTCTATTATGGGTGTCGTTTTATTTTAGGACAGCTAAAATAAAACGACTCCTTGGCTCTAATGCGCCTGAACGGACTATATAAGTAATTGTTTTTATACTTTATACATAAAGGGTGATCTATTCTGGTAATATAACAATTGTTTAAACCAAAAATATATCTACACTCTATACTTTTGACATGAAAGGGTCATTCTATTATGGGTGTCGTTTTATTTTAGGACAGCTAAAATAAAACGACTCCTTGGCTCTAATGCGCCTGAACGGACTATATAAGTTGTTTTTATAGTTTTAACATAAAGGGTGATCTATTCTGGTAATATAACAATTGTTTAAACCAAAAATATATCTACACTCTGTACTTTAGACATGAGGGGGTCGTTCTATTATGGGTGTCGTTTTATTTTAGGACAGCTAAAATAAAACGACTCCTTGGTTCTAATGCGCCTGAACGGACTATATAAGTTGTTTTTATAGTTTTAACATAAAGGGTGATCTATTCTGGTAATATAACAATTGTTTAAACCAAAATTATATCTACACTCTGTACTTTAAACATGAGGGGGTCGTTCTATTATGGGTGTCGTTTTATTTTAGGACAGCTAAAATAAAACGACTCCTTGGTTCTAATGCGCCTGAACGGACTTTATAATACTATATAATAATTTATACATACAGGGTGATCTATTCTGGTAATATAACAATTGTTTAAACCAAAAATATATCTACACTCTGTACTTTAGACATGAGGGGGTCGTTCTATTACGGTGTCGTTTTATTTTAGGACAGCTAAAATAAAACGACTCCTTGGCTCTAATGCGCCTGAACGGACTATATAACTATAAGTGGTTTTTTATACTTTATACATAAAGGGTGATCTATTCTGGTAATATAACAATTGTTTAAACCAAAAATATATCTACACTCTATACTTTAGACATGAAAGGGTCATTCTATTATGGGTGTCGTTTTATTTTAGGACAGCTAAAATAAAACGACTCCTTGGCTCTAATGCGCCTGAACGGACTATATTGTTAACCAAAAACATATAGATCTACACTCTCTACGTTTACTGGGCTTCCCAGAGCAGTCAGTTTCCATTGCGCAACACTTCTTCATAATTCATTTCTGCTAATTAGATTTTGCGATTTTTGATTTTTGATTTTTCTTCAATACACAACAAATATAATACAAATAATTACATAATCCCTACTTACTTGTACCGGGATTTTCATCGGTAAAGGTAACGAATTCCGAAGGGGTGTTCACTTGTGAACTATATACTGTAAAGGCGTTAAAACGGGTCCGGGAAAACACAGGGAAAACGAACCCCGGGGAACGAAAAGGAATAGGCCTACTATAGATTATTATATTAGAAACGAAAACCAGTCAGAAAATGACAACTTCTAGCTTTTACCCTTGTTTAATCCATTCCTAGTTCCTACATCCTCCATACACCCCATCACACGAACACGAATAGCAATACAGTCGGTGCACTGACTGTATAATTGCTATGCTTGTACTGTAGTCACTGCGTGGCAATCGGGATAGCTGCCTAGACCATTTTCTTTCATTTTCTTTCGGTTATATTTCGCGCATGCGTATAACTCCAAAGGTGTCGTTTTATTTTAGGAGTCGTTATATTTTAGAACAGCGCCAGCGTTCGCTGCAATTCCCTATTAAAAGCCGTAGACCGATCGAATTATCGGAAATGAGCACTAATGCGCATGTGTGAAAGCGTGAGCGTTGGAGCGTTGTGGAGTATGTTCAGCGCTTTACGCTCAGGCCAAGGTGGACTCAACAACTGCGGACGCAACAGCTCCCAACGGACCAATATTATTTTTTTCGAATTTACGATTGATTGATCATTTCATTATCTTTTTAAAAAGTGTTTTGATTTTTTTTAAATTTATGATTATAATTTTAAAGACAACTTGAAAATGTTTAAAATACCAACCGTTCCGTCCGCCCTCTATTCATTATTTTTTTTAGAAAGTAGATTTTCTTGCAGATTTACATTTCTGATCATAATTAATCATACATACATTCCAAGTTACAGAGCGATACGATTCCTAATTACCTCAAAATCATGGTTTTAGAGTGAATTTAGAGTAAAAATATAAACTGTCGGAGTTATCCGACAGTTTATTTTCACCCTAAAATCATGATTTTGAAGTAATTAAGAATCGTATCGCCCTGTAACTTGGAATGTATGTACGATTTATGATCAGAAATGTAAATCTGCAAGAAAATCTTCTTTCAATTTTTTTTTCGATGTTGAGGGCGTTCCCTGGAAAGATCACATAATATACCTTTAAGTGTGGTTTTTATCACATCAACACTTCATATTAATAAATAATAACAACATTTTTAAAGCAACGTAAACACACAAAAATGAGTACCTTAAAGATGAGAAATTCACAAATTGAAACTAGTTTATCACAGGTTATTTATTTATTAATGCCATTTATTAAGAGTATTTCAATTGGTAATGTTTAAAAAAAAATTAAAAATCACTTATAATTTCATCATTTCTAATCATTAGATCATCTGTTTATGACGTCATCTCGAAAAATATTATATCTAAACTATATACGTGAAAAGCGACTTGTGAAATATGAATAAATATTGTGTGTAGTCATTGCATAGTAAATTTCACATCACATTCTAGTTGACGATATTAAGATTCAGAAGCAAATGTTTTGACCTTTTCATATAAAAAATAATACAATATACAAAAAAAAAGGTTTTCCTTGAAGTGTCATACATTTGATCGAATATAGAGGAATCGAACCAGCCTCATTTGACATAAGGTAGTCTGGATCACGCTTGAACTAAATCTATCGGCCTTTTAAATGTTTTGCAACAAAGCCCCTTAACACTTTCCACGCGGCAAGCGTCTGCAGACGACATTCCAAAATTTCACAAAATGTTTAAAAAAAGTCAACATTATTGAATTGTATTACCATATTTGGAATCACCCAGAGAAATGCGATGAAATAATAACAAACATGCCTAGTATTGGTTCAGTAAATCTTGAGATAAGACTTTGGAAGTTGGGCAAGGTGTCTGAAAAAACTGTTTTGTATAGGCCTAATGGTCAAACTAATAGCCGCGTGGAAAGTGTTATGCTGATTTTAGCCTGGGGTACCACTGCAGAATGCATGTTCTACCTTCTGCGTAACTGTTCTTCTGCGTGTGGGGTGGCAATTTAATATACTGCTGATGGTCACTACATATGCGTCATTGATGTAACCATAGGGTTTCTTCGTAACACTGATTAGTAAAGAATGCTTCTCTTGTCTATATCGAAAACATGTAAAAGTGACCTTAAAATAGGAATTAGGTGTGTGTTTTATTTTGGGTGTCTATTTGTCATAGGGTTTTCTGATCAAAGACAGACGTCAACATCAGTGTTGTCGCTTGTATGGAATAGCTCCCTTGACCTGTAGCAGCATTATCACTTTGAAACTGTTGTTAACACTTTCCACGCGGCATGCAGCTGCAGACGACATTCCAAAATTTCACAAAATGTTTCAAAAATGTCAAAATTATTGAATTTCATTATCATATTTGGAATCACAATGAGAAATGCATTGAAATTAGTATAAACATGCCTAGTATTGGGTCAGTAATCATTGAGATAGACTTTGAAAATTGTGAAAGGTTTCTGAAAAATCTGTTTTGTGTATGGTAGAAATAATAGCCGCGTGGAAAGTGTTAAGTTTAATCTGACTTTTTAGTTTATTGTTATCGTTAAAAAAACATAGTGATACTTACGAATAATTCTGTCAACAAAAATACAAAGGCCCGCTCGTTGTTCTTAATTACCAATCAAGGAACATATAAAAATGTCCCCGTCGTCAATCAATTGAAAATAACATATCGTCATGGCAATGTAAGAATGTCGTTAGTAACATGTCTGGCAAATTGAGTTTATTAGTTATTTTAAAGAAAATATAGGCAAATCCATACCATTTTAAGTCATTTTATCAGTCTTGAAAGTGGAATCAACTCATTTTAATCAAATAATTTTAAGCTTTGTTAAATAAATAAATAAATTAACACAATTAAACACAAACATGCCTCTCCCTCTAAATGACCAAATTGTCACTTATGACTTCTTGCACTCTCACGACGATATAATGTTGCTGTTTTTTCGTAAATTTAAGTAATAATAAAAAATCTCTCTGTCGTTTTTTTGTCACCAATAGATGACCGTCGTACAATTAGTTTCTTTTTCGGGTAAAAGACGTCATAGTTGGGTCATTCCTTTACACTTTAATCTTCAATCAAAGTGCATGAAATATCTACCTGTGGTTTGACTCATTATAGCTACTACTTTTATCTTCAATCGAGGGACATAAAAGGTCCCTGTTGTCATTGTTGCCAAAGGTAAAGTCCATAAACATTAACTCTGAAGGTCTCAAGAGATTTGATTTAAAGGTAACACTAATGTTTACCAAATATTTCAATGACCCTTTGTTGAAAACAACTGCATCAATGGATACACGTATAGTAAAGCAGTTGTTGACCAAGTTATGACCTCAAGTCTGGAAATCAAGTTTCCAAGACGCTCTTGATCATTTCAACCATAACATGTAGGTATCCTTGGACACGTACACGTTCGTGTTTAGAGAAGATGAACTCTAAATCAGTTGTCAATCAAGGAGCATACACGTCCCCATTGTCACTAGAGTCATAGCTGCCTCGTGTATCTTTGTCTTCAAGAACAAACTGCATTTGTACGGCATCTATTCCTCCTGTGGTCACTACGCATGCGTCACCGTAGAGAAATTGTATGGCGGTCACGTGTGAACTGTGTAGTTTGACGTCATGGGATTCGGCCTAGAAGAACAAAATTATGAAATTGCAATTTATAATGTTGTTTTGATTTTCAACCAATAAGTTTGTGTCTACTAACACTAGGCTACTATGACATTGATGTATTTGAATTTATTTTGATAAAGAAAACTATGCAAATGGGTCGATATTGTTGAGCCCACTATGGGCTTGGGTCGAAATTTTATTGGAAATGGGTTATATTTACAATTTGTTACTCTTAGCAGCATGGGTCCATGTGTTTACCCACTGGCGGTACACCTGTATTAATTTTAGGTCAAGTACCCCCTCCCCGGATTTTGGAGTCACAATCAAGAGGGGGATGAAGTTTCTTTCAGGTAAACGCCGTATATCACCTCTTGTGTTTTAAACAACAACATGTTCATACAATCAACTGGTTTTTGGTCAGGTGCATGGTACACCTCTAACAAATCCGTAGAAAAGACACTTAGATTTCTTTTTACGCCATGACATCACATGTGACCTTTTGTACATGCCAGCGTGGACTGAAATTACGTATAACGTCTTATAGCGGCTACAACAAGGAAACCTACCTTAAGGGAGGAGCACGGATACTTGAGAAGGGATATACACCCGTAGTTATCTCCAGCGGCTAGAAGCTCCCCGCTGTTAGACCGGTCTAATGCGTTCACGTCAACACCTTTATCTCTAGTAGGCCAAACACCTGTCAACGAAAAAACATTGCGTCAAAAAGTTCATACATTTCGTTCTGCTTATGATAGTCAAGATACGCTGTAGTGTATTCTTAATTTTGTTATTTTCAGCAACTTATCAGGATGTTGCGAGTTTGGGAAAACCTACATTTGGCCCTTGTTACTACGTAATTGTCTTCCAAGATGATACGGGTCCGGGAAAACCTACATTATGATGTATGATAGCACACCTTCAAACACATCTCAGTGAGTATACGTTAAGAAAAAAGTGGTATATTTTGTTTATCATTGTAAAACGCTGTGCTCTTTGTAGAGCGCTTAAGGGGGCTGTCAAGTGTCAGAAATAGCCTCCGTAAAACTGCCGTAACTTCGTCATTATTCATATAATCCATATAAAAGTATACATTTTCTTAAAGGAAAGGGTTCAATAAATCTAACCATGAACATGAAATTGCTCTAAAAAGGACCATTTTGGAGAAAATCATAAAAAAACGAGAATGTTGACCAGTCTTCAGTTCTGACAAGGTAACAACAACAACAAATCTGAAAATGATGTTTGTATAGATAGATAGATAGATACACAAATGTACTACTCCCTGTTCCATGGCAACCGGCTTATATGTCAAATATCTCTTTCGTTTGTATATGATTATTATAACCTTTTTCAACATAGAAAGCATAGTCTGTAATACAAAAACAACTGGATGGCTGAAAAGTGAAGTAATGTAGTACCCGGTGGATAGGTTTCAAATGCATACACACGTGTGGCCTACTAAAATAATAGACCACAACCCCCAGTCTTCAATATAACGCACACTGTCACTTCTCTGTACGAATACTTTGACTGGCAAGATATGAAATATATAGAGGGAGTGTGGGTTAGTCTACATACCTGCCACAGTGTATCCCATGATGCAACTTTGCGTGTTCCACGTCACGTCTTTGACGTCTTCCAGTTTCTCCATCTTTACATCCATTGTGCTCCCTGTATACCAACACAAACATTAAAGGTATATTATGTGATCTTTCTAGGGAACGCCCCCAACATCGAAAAAAAAATTGAAAGAAGATTTTCGTAAATACATTCCAAGTTACAGGGCGATACGATTCTTAATTACTTCAAAATCATGATTTTAGAGTGAAAATAAACTGTCGGATTTTCCGACAGTTTATATTTTCCCTCTAAATTCACTCTAAAACCATGATTTTTAGGCAATTAGGAATCGTATCGCTCTGTAACTTGGAATGTATGTATGATTTATGATCAGAAATGTAAATCTGCAAGAAAATCTACTTTCTAAAAAAAATAATGAATAGATCACATAATATGCCTTTAAGTATTGTTGTCAAAATCTATACAAGTTTATTTTGTTCGGGTTTTGGATGTGAAAATCGGTTTTACCATATCTAGTCATAGCTGTGAAGGTTATGGCTGGATTGACATCCAGTCAAGGATTTCAGTAAATGTTACTTTAACAAAGCATCGGTCACAGGTTTGGTGGATCTCTCTTTGGTTGGGCATTGGTGACAAATAGAGTTTGGGGTCATCAGATTACACATCATTTTAGGAAAGCAAGTTTTTCTTAACTATAAGCATGACAATGACATATTATGTAGTTGTATTGCATGGACAATTGATTCAAACTTGGAATAATAAATGTCAATATGATTACTTACAAACGTTTAAATCATAATCGCCCGACACGCTTTGTAGATAACTGCTATCGTCCGACCAGTCCATGTGTGTAACAAAGTTGTTATGACCCTTTAGATAGAAAGCGAAATAATTAAGACAATTAAAATAATTTTCCTAAACGTAACATAATTCCACTGAAATAACTCACATTGCCTATACAAATTACGGTCTGTGTAAAAAACTGTCTTTGAAATCTCGCCTGGCGCGAGACTCCCGTTGCAGACAAAGCTTGAAATATGTTTGCAACTGGGAATCCGAGCCGGGGAAAATTAATTATAGAAGTAAATGTTGACATGGGTCTCATTAAAAAAAATATCTCGGGGATACAGCACCATTTCTGTAGTGTTATCTTTGAAGATCGCCTAATAAAAATTACTTACATGTCAGAAATTAGACAAAAAATATTAACTCGATTTCTATATAAACCTGATATTGACATTGAGGGGACTACGTGACTACTAACCTGAAGTACCCCTAGCTTCCTATAGACTAAACCATCGTCCATTACGGAGAACAGGTAGATGCTATGGTCATGGGATCCCATTGCCAGTAACGATCCATCTAAAATAAACAGACACAGTGTATAGAAAATAAACTCGCACATGTATAAATATAGTAATTGAGGGGGGGGGGGGGGGGGGGGGGGGGGGGGTATCTGCATACATGGACCGAATGACCGAGTCGTTGTCATCATAGGCCTAGTACTTATAATTAGTTCAAATTACGCTTGTAGATATTGAGTGAAGAAACTGAAGGGAATTCCTCAGCGTAACAATATAATTCAACAACTGGCCGCGAGCGCGTGTGTTTCACCAATTTACAACGACCTACAGCCATAATGGAAGTGGCTATACGGAATAAACACATCTTTCCCTCTCCAGAATATTCTCTCATAGGTGGCAAGCAGCCACCTGATATTGTTCATAGTCTTGAATAAATGCCTTTTATTTGTTCTTTTTAAGAACGACGCATGCCTTTGATTTTCTATAATTAGTCTTTATAGTCATTCCGCCTTTATAATTTCATATCAGTTATATATGAATGCGAGATATTATAGTCATGAATATCTAATTGTGTGTTTTTAAGGTCCTTACGGCCGGCTCTCGCACAATCTTACACAACTATCAACCAGACATTTGTACTTGTCAACGTCTTCATTATTAGAGTTTTCTAGTTTGAAAATTTTAATTATTTGTTTATGTCGGATGTTTTACATAGAGCTTGGGTTTTAGCCGAAGTTTGTTACATAGAGCACGTTTATACCGTTCTTCTGTCCAGAAGCAGGTTCCGCCTAGTGCCCTCCGCTTTTTTATTATTAAATGACTCACACTCGCAAGTCCATCCCGGGCACCCGCGGTAGCGCTAGTCAGAAACAGAACCGCGGGCGCCGGAGGACCGAGATGCATGGGGCCGACTTAACAGAATTCCTCCGGTATAGTGGTTCCAATTTAGATTGGCCCCGTAGTGCTATAGGAAAGAACTGTGCCGCTTGGATGATGCTACAACGAGGTTAGCGTTTATTCTGTATGGAAGAACACATCATCGGCTGTATAGTTTTCCCCGAAATAGCTGCCCGATCATCGGCTGTATAGCATTTGCCAACAATAATTCGTAATAGTGATGGCGTAAACATTATTATTTATTAATAGCTCGTCGTTCAGATGATGGAATGTTCTGTTTCACCTTCGGGACGACAGCTCATAACCTATCACGGTGACTGACGAACTGAAAATAATTCCATCTTTGCATGCGGCAAAAAGAATCCAAAGTTACGAACAGTTTTGCTCATTCAAAATAAATCATTATCTTTTCTTTTTTTTAGTCCATACATTAGACCTAGATGAATCAAGTTTTCATCTTAATTGTCATATCAATCATGGCTGATTCGTTGAGACCCAATTGATATGGAGCGCGTCATGTTTGTATATTTTGACATGCGGTGAGCAGCAGTGAGAGATAAGCTCCTTGCGTCTGTAATGCCATCAGTCCAACAGACTATTGGTCGGCCACGTTTTGCGTTTCCCTTTCAGAGTTCCTTGGATGATCACATTTTCTCAATCTTTTCTGGCAATGTGCTCAAAGTACTACAATTTCCTGAGAATGATCTTACTGTAGAGAGTAGTTTGCTCTCCATATTGACTCGTGACAAATTCATATGGTCTTTTGCTCCTTCCATCGGAAATACCTAACATCTCTTTCAAACATTCGCATCTCAAAAGCTCATCAAATTTTACCTGGTGAATATTTGATCACTCCTAGTTGTTCACGTCCGACTTGTACCGATGTCACGTGCATCCCATCCTCGCTACTCAGTACAACAAACCGTCCAACGGTTGTTCCTACAGCCACGACGGTGCCCAGAGGGTTGAATGTACAGGACAGGCAAGGTTTCTAGAATTAAAACATGACACAGAAGTATATTGATAATATTATTTCAAACAAAGAAAAGCATCAAAACAATGATGAAATTACCAAAAGCATTGTGAATAACGACAAACCAATGATGTTTGATATACACATTATATTGAGTGCCGTTATTCGTCATTTTCTAAGCTAGAAAATCAAAGTTGGACGACATGTTTAAGTTTGGGGTCAATTTCAAAAATTGTTTGTATGTTTGTATTTTACACGGTCAGTCCATGCGGACACTTGCTTGGGTCCTGATAGGACCAAACTCATATAAATTGCTCTGGCGAGGCTGAAAAGCCTAATAACCACCCAATACAACTAGAGTGACATGGTAGTAACATGGGATCATTCTGTATTCTGAAATGCAGAATCTTACATAATCCCATGTTAGACAGAAGTTTCATCCATACAGCTGTTCCACTGTGGAACAGTCTTCCAGTCAATGTTATTGGCAACATCCAAGAGGAAGGACTACAATCGTTTAAATGTCGTGTTAACAGACACTTTCTCTACAACTCTTCAGAGTATGTTGGATAAGCTCTCTCGATGTACCAATGACCTCCAGATATTATTTTCGTCTTATTTGTTGATGTTACTCTCTATGTTTGGGTATTTATCCTATTCCTGTCCCACGCCACTTTCATTGGCTTTTTTACTCGCCCAATTGTGTTTACTTGTATTTTTGATTATTTTCTGAGTTGCAGTGAACCAATTGATTGGCCCATCAGAGCTCTCTGTTGAGAGTTACCCGTTTGATTTGTAATCACTCAGTTCATTAACATTGTTAATGTCTGTTGGGCTGTTGTTCACATTTGCTCTTTATATACAAAAATAAATAAAAAAACACACACTTGCGTTCATTCCGTCAGAATACGAGAATATTATTCTGAGCATGGTAAGTTATCATGGGATTGAGGTCAAGCATCCCATGTTACTACCATGTGATTCTACATATATTGGCTGTGTTTTATAGGCTTTCTTACTAATGGCTCATCACAATGTAGTTTGTATCTCTTCCTCAACCCCTGCGTACAAACAAATAGTTTTGTTCAATTCTCTCTACAAAAATATATCTCCCATTTTGTCCGTTCACTGCGTCTATCATTTGAAAACTGTGAATTTGTTATTGGAGAAATACGTGATATGTCATATTTTGGATCATAATATTAACTTACAGGACTTACCTTTAATTTAGTTTTAACACAATTACGATCAAGGCTATGGCATTATGACAAAACATCATTATTCTAAATAACGGGTTTGCGGTGTGTTGGCGGTTAAGCTATGTAATGTAAAACCAAAGGCGTAAATTCAATGAACATGACTCATGTCGAAATACAAGAATAATAGAACTTACTGCAAGATTATTGAGACGTATCGATACTCAAGGTTAAATGTACATGTATCTGTAATTGACGTATACGTTTGTTATGCAGCATATATTCATTCGATCAATTGTATTTAACTGTGCTTACTGTTGACTATAACTGTAATAACTTATATGATAGCAGGCATGGAATACCCCAAGACTGAAAATCTGTGTATTCTAGTAACAATAGCTACTAGTTTAATACTTTGTCGTATCGATGGTATCCAATCACAAGATGTTTCATTTACTACGTCGAGTACCACTGTTGTCGTTGGACAACAGGTGGAACTCCTGTGTTCCTACAATGGCTTCAACCCCAGTACAGATCGAATGGAAATTAGTTTCCGAGGTATGGTCGCATTAATATTTGATGATGGCATATTATTTACGCAACAAAATGTTCTGCCAGACAGCGAGTATACCACTGATATCATGCACAACGACGTAGAAGGTACTCGTGTACCGTATGGAATACTTCTGATTATCAATAAAGTCAAAGAAACTGACGCTGGCCAATACCAATGTAGCATTATGGAGTCGACACAAACTTCGTCAATAATCGATATAAGTGTCAGGACATTTCCTACACCCGTTTGTTTGGCGCAAAGGTCGGATAATGCGCTCCTTGCAAACGGTATGTTAAACACAGTAGAAGGTTTTAGTGTATCCATTATATGCTTGACCAATACTGATTTCAATAGTGTATCAGTCACTTTGGGTTGGTCAAGATCAGACGGGAAACCAGTCGAACAGTCTAGTAACTTTTCCCCATCAACTTTGTCTTTTACCCCATCCCTAGGCGACAATTTTGTGGATTTCACTTGTACCGCAACGAACTCTCAATACCAAGGAATTAGTCAAAGCTGTTCATTTCAAATAACAGTAAGTGGGATATTCGGCGACAACGGCACAACAGCGCTGGTCTCTGCAACACCTGATCCTGCTGATCAAAACAAAGCGCAAGCTTCTTCGGGGACAATGGTCATTTCTACAAAGACATATGTTGGCCTGATAGTGGGAAACTGTATGATGGGTGGACTATTGGCTATACTCATCACAATTAATGCCATTTATTGTATAATAAGACACGTTAAAAGAACAAAAGAGTTTTCTGTTGCCAGGCCAGAGAACTCATCGTACTATTCGACAAGCATCTCCGCAATAAGCCACCGGGAATCATCCTCTGCCAAGACAAGTATCCCCGAAATAAGCCACCAGGAATCATCCTTTGCCCATGAACTCTACTATGAAATACAAGGAGATCCACCTAATTCAAACCTTCACAGCTCCAATAATCCCCTGAAAGCAGTGAACCGCAACCAACATCCCAATTCTCCTAACATACCAGATACATATTTGGAACCGTCATCAGTTGCCGTATCGAACGATACTTCATACATGGGATTGGAACTGTCTGATGTCTACCAATCTTCTTATTCTTCACTGCAAAATTTGCAGAACACATCGGACGCATAAATTGAACACATCCAGAACGCTTTTGATGTGTCCAAATGTAACATATTTTGAACACCCGCAGAACGCCTTTCATGTGTTCATTAAGTGTTTTGAACTAGAACACATCCAGAACGCTTTTGATGTGTTCAAATGTAACAGATTTGGAACACCCGCAGAACGCCTTTCATGTGTTCATTAAGTTAAGTTTTGTTTGGCATATCAAGACACAGAGATACAGTACATCAGATCAAATACCGTATACAAATCTTAAAAAATTGCAACAATTAACACAACATAAATAAAACATGTAATGCCAAGGATAGCCCAAGAAAGCTCTAAAAAGGGCTTATTTCCATTGGGGTCCTTCATATATTAAAACAGCACATTATAAAAACATCATATATATTGCACTTTTTATTAAACAACTGCATATAAAAAATGGATGAAAAATTAAGATAGAAAATGACTCTTTACTGCCTTTTTGAACTGCCGTGGGTTTTGGATGTTTTAACCTGAGTTGGTAGCAAGTTCCATTCCCGAATACCAGTAAAGAAAAATGTATTGCTCTGAACTAGAACACATCCAGAACGCTTTTGATGTGTTCAACTTTAACATATTTTGAACACCCGCAGAACGCCTTTCATGTGTTCATTAAGTGTTCTGAACTAGAACACACCCATAACTCTTTTGATGTGTTCAAATGTAACAGATTGTGAACACCTGCAGAACGCCTTTCATGTATTCTGTAGATGTTCTGAGCTAGAACCAACGTTTTTGCAACACTAGATGTATGTGTCGTTCTCAGCAATTATTCTGACACGCATTGACGAGGTGAAAAGCACTGCACAAGTAGCTCTTTAAATCAAAGAACTACTTAACTTTTCTCAACCAAACAACTGCTGTCATTTGCCCACTGTTTACATTATCACTTCCTTTGTTAGTGAATCGATAACATTATATCAACATGATATTTCGCTAGATCAAGTATCTTCAAGGGGCATTAAGAGATGTGGTGGAGGCAGCGCCCTCAACTACGAAAATATATGATAAAAATTGGGATTTGTATATTTTTACAATTGTATTACATGTATGTTGATAGTTAACTTTAAAGATGTATACTCCTTGAAAACGATGTAAATTGGTGATTGGTAAGTTGTTGCTTCGTAAAAATCATTAATATGATTTCACAATCAGTCAGACATTGCTCAATACACTCCTTTACAATAGTCTACAGGTGGTCGTCGCCAGGCATGACAGGTGATAGTCTCTAAGAAGAATAGTTGAAGAAAAAGTGTTGTGGATTTAGATTCCAGTAGTAGCTGTAGCAGTAGTCAGTCAAGTATTATACAAATACTACATGGTTAGAGGGGAAATAGTGCAATCTATTTTCCCGAGGTACTGGCTACAGGCCTACCACCCCGAACCCGGAGGGTGAGGGGTGGTAGGCCTGTAGCCAGTACCGAGGGAAAATAGTGTGCCCTATTGCCCCGATCATACCATGTAGTATTTGCTTTATTACACCTCACTGTGACTCTGGGGATGAGGTTGTATGGAAGTAGCCAAAACTACCACACGGGAAATAGCTCAATTTCTTTAATAGCTCAATTTATTATCACTGTGGCCAGCTCAATTGACCAATGAAATTGCAGTATTTATGCCTATTATCTCATGAATATTTATGAGGTGTAATAACATATATTATTGCCTACGATTAGCGCTTTTCTACAATTTCGCCTCAGGATTTAAGCAAATCATGTCAAGCATCGTCTGTATAAGATACTGCTCTTCCTTTGAGCGATTCATTCGATGTATGGGCATGTCCTTACCACATGTGGTAGCCCTGATCTAAACTGCTCACAAAAAGTATCGAAACACTTAGAAATGATCCAATATATAACGGCTCGAAAGGGTATGCATTAATCGAAGCAAATATCCAAGTGCATAATTTTGTTCTGCGTATTTTGACACCTCGATCGATGAGATACGATGTTGCGGAGCGGAGTTATTGTCATTTCAATGGTCGTGGGTCCAGTTCCAGGTTTGCATTACTGTTTAGAATGATCAGATTCGTGATTTTCAATAGGGATGAGTGTCACTTTTGAAACTGGACCCACGATCATTGAAATGACAATAACTCCGCTCCGCAACACGGTATCTCAACGATCGAGGTGTCAAAATACGAAGAACAAAATTATGCACTTGGTTATTTGCTTCGATTAATGCATACCTTTTCGAGCCGTTATATATTGGATAATTTCTAAGTGTTTCGATACTTTTTGTGAGCAGTTTAATATCCAGGGTAATAAATCATCCCCTCCTACACCATTTATCTGATTTATTTTACACAAACTGTGTCTTGCCAGCATGCGCGCTACCATTTCCACCGCTGTCCTAATAGCTCAAGGCTCTTTAGTCTGGGTGTAACTAGAAGCCCTATACTACTTTTGAAAATGTTCTTGTGTTAAGAAATTCCAACTTTTAATTTCAATTTGTCATAAAAACTAGTGCTATCATATTTTATAAAAACAAAAGTTCAAATTTCGAGAAAGAAAATCACATTTTATTATCCAAAGAGCAGGTTTTAGTTTTAAAACTAGCCCAAATCTGGCGGGAAGTCACCATGTGTGGAAAGTCATGTGGCAAAACTGCAGCGCTTCAGGCTTGTTTCTAGTTACACCGCTTTCACACTCAAGGTCCCCCAGCATGCGGTCAATGGTGTTGGATGGATGTAATTCTTGGGTGGAACTTACTAATAGTAATACTAGGGTCATGGCCAGTTCAACCTGTCAAACTTGGGCTCAAACCTTACAGGCAACTGGAATGTAATGTAGCGTGCCTGTTATGGTCCAATAAGCATGATAATTAGGGGCAGTGTTCGAAAAACTTTTTTCTATAATTGTGGACTTGGTAATGCTTTGCGGATTGAATTATTTGCGAACATAGCGCAATCTACCACACGGGCAGACGGTGAAAAACACGTTTGTTTTTCTTCGGCACATGGACATGATCTGTGAGCTGAGAGCTGACAGGTCATGTAACCGAGAGGCATTGTCATAATACTATGTCACGAGAGCATGTTTTGTTGTTGTTGGAGCTGCGTCCAAATGCATGAGATGCGTGAACAACAACGTATGCATGCATGCGAGTATTGATTTCACGATTGATCAATCAGGACAAACGGTCATTTTTGAAATCGCCCGGTACGCACTTCCGGGTTTTCGCACGTACGCATGTATTCACGCGCGTATACACGCACGCATTGTTAGAATTATGTCCATAGTATTATGACACTGACTGTAGTAACTTGGGATTATGAACAGAATGCCGTGTTAACGCTTGCTGTTTATTCCGTCCGAATACGAGAATATATCGAGGGTTGAGCGCCAGAAGGCCGTAGCTCAATTTTTGGGCAAAAATAATCCATATAACCTAGATTTTCAGAACTATGAAAAGATAACTCATAAACACTCTTAATTTGACTAAAATTAGAGTTTATAAGTTGGTGCTACAGTGTATTGTAATGTGTCCCAAATATTTGAAAGTCGATTATCTCAAAATACCAAAATGATTATTACTAATGTTTTCGCTCGTTACGATGAATATTTCAATCAAATTGCGTCTAAACTTCACTTTTTATAAATTATACAGATCAACTGAAACTACCCACAGTTACCTTTTTATTTTTTAGGAATAAACGTTATTCGTAATTGGCGCACTTACGTCAAAAGAGGGCCGTGTTATCCAACTGAGCATGCTCAGAGCAATTAGTGCTCCGAAAACGAGGCTAGTTATCTAGCCGAGACGAGAGTGATGTAGTTGTTCAATGTGGTGAACTTTGCACTAATCACAAAAATTCTTCTGAGCTGTTCAATATTTGACCTTATTACATTCGTGAAATAAACTTGAACGTATAAACTATCTATTCCACTATTTTGAAATAGAATGTTTGTTGGTAACCGACACTATCTAGGAAAATGTAGAAGTTCACAGTTTATTATATTGCAGTAAAAGTACGAGATTGTATGTTTATCGGCGTGATGTCTCCCTCTTTGACATGAAATCGCCAATTACGAATAACGTCTAATAGCATCGTAAACACATTTTACCACCAATGTATAAGTTACATAGCCTTGAATGGTAAACAGAGAATTGACATACCTCAACGTTCACTTTCCATAGCAGTTTATGATCCTCCGCTCTCCAAAACATCACATGCTGGTCATAACCCGCCGTGACAAAACCAAGCTCGATAGGGTGTCCTGCCAATGCCCACAGCTCCGAACAATGACCTTGTAAAACATACTCAAACTTGTTCTGTAGAGAGCCTTCCATGATGTGGTTCCGCGTCGTACCTAGGACTATGCGGCCGTCTGGACTGCCAGGAGTTACAGGAGCAATGGCTCGAATCCCGCCGGCGCCTTCGGTAAACTATTTAAACAGAAAAATGGTTGTATTTGTTAAGTTAGGACTAATATACTTAAATACTGTATATAGATTGATGTAAGATAAGTGAGTTAATGCTAGATGGCTTTCTACAATTCCATTCCCCACCACCTGGCACGCCCCTCCAAAGATCCATAGCATGGTTTTTTTAATTTCATCATTCTTTAAATGTATAGACTGGTATCATGCTCCCTCCTCCATCCCCACCGTAACTCAACCCGCCCTGCTCTCACGGGATCCCTATCATTGTTTCCAATAATTATTACAATGGACCGACAGTGTACAGCACACCGTGCCGCCTGGCCACAGTCAAACATGTGGGCGTACTCCGATTGGCTCACGACGCATGCTTAATAAAACCATAAACATTCTGGGAACCAATCATTGCTGTAAGTTGAGCTTACATATTGCGCACCACGGATGTCCGTTTGACCTTTTGGAGAGGTAGTTGACCTCGCGAATTTTTACGCGAAGTCAAATGACTGTGACATGCGTCCATTCTTTCAATCTTTTGCAGACTTGTACCATTGCTGTGAGTCCATAAAATTATGATTCCTTCCCCCTCAACTCCACCCATCACACCCGCCTCCTCCAATGGGCCCATGTCATTATTTCTCCTCTCCATCACCATCTTCAATCTAACCATACCCCCCCCCCCCCCCCCCCCCCCGCCCGCGATTTTTTTTTTACTAGTAAACATTTGTATGGGCTCACATGTAAAATCAGTTAGAAATTTTTTTAATTTTTTTTAAAAATCATTTTATTCAGTGAGTTTTTTGCTTTATTCCGTATTAAAACGAAATAAATAAATTTTTCAAATGTTTACTAGTAAAAAAAAAATTGCCCCCCGCCCGCTCCACGGGCCACTCAATCATTTTCGATCTTACCATTCTTTCAATCTTCGCGGATTGATATCCTTGCAGTGAGTCCCAGGCTAGTAGTCTTCTGTCCAGTCCTCCACCCGATAGCAGTGTGCCATCCTCAAGCATACATAACGCAGAGACGAATCGCTCGTGGGCGTGCTGCACGCAGTATCGCATACGGTAGACTTGGTCATTATCTGAATAGCGAATTGATTTGATTGATTGAATAAACGCAATGAAACCAACATTAGCTTTACAGTAAAACACAACGTACCGTAAAAAGTAAAACATGTCAAATTATTAGTAAAATAATTGCCCCATCACATAAAATTAATTCAACACAATTCAGTGTATAATTCTTGACCGTGTTCAAAATGATGGATCAAAAATAACAGTTCAAAAGTATGTGAAAGGGTCTCAAAAACATACACACCAATATAATATAGTTCATTAATTTTGTTTTTATTCATTACATTTAAATCGTAACCCAAATTAGTAAAAAGGGTTTGTTTGTTTGTAATATTGTCTGAATAATTACTCCTATTCCTTGTGATATAGGCCTAACCTTATAAATGATGATTTTAACAATTATCGAAAAACAATACTGTGTATATTACTAAGAATGAATAGACGTTATTCGTAATTGGCGCACTTACGTCAAAAGATGGCCGTGCTATCCAACTGAGCATGCTCAGAGCAATTAGTGCTCCGAAAACGAGGCTATAGTTATGTAGCCGAGACGAGAGTGATGTAGTTTTTCAATGTGGTGAACTTCATACTTCTGAGCTGTTCAATATTTGACCTTATTACATTCGTGAAATAAACTTTAACGTATAAAGTATCTATTCCACTAGTTTGAAATGAAATGTTTGCTGGTAAGAGATTGTATGTTTATCGGCGTGACATCGAGTATGTATCCCTCTTTGAAATGAAATCGCCAATTACGAATAACGTCTATTAGAGAATTACCCACCTCTCTCCCAGATAGTCAGGTTGCCACCCGAGTCGCCCGTTATGACGTCACCAGTATGTGAGAATTCTATACACGACACATATGTTGGTTTGGCACCCTGAAATGGAAACCAGAATATATATATATATAAGTGCGAAGCATGAAATATTCGATTGTGTGGAAATTTCGTGAGTTTTCTCATCTGGCAGATTTTTTCGAAATGCCAATTTGTCTAATTGGATACTAAATCAAATTTGTTAAATTCGTGAAGATTTCATGTCAAACAAAACACTGGGATCTCCTCCTGCAATTATTAATAATTATTTGCTGCTACTTTTAAGGTATTTTCAATCTGAATTATAAGTAATTCACGTATAAGCATGATAAGTGATGGTCCGTCTGGACTAGAAGTGCATCGAAACTGAAATAGAACACCAAGCATAACATGGCTTCCAAGGTTATTGACGGATCGCTTAAAGTTTGGCGGAAGCAAAAACAAAATATCGCGAACCATCGGTTCACAGAAAATACCGGTACGTTTCCTAAAATCTTGTATTAAATAATACACTCCACTCTACAATGGACATTGCCAGTCCAAATTAAAGCTAATCGAGATAGAACTATCCAAATATCTGTCATATAACTTTGACCTACCTCAAAAACCCCGCTCTTCTTATCTCTAACAATCTTCTTATTTTTGATATTCCAGAAGAATAGATGTTGTTTTCCCGCCGTTACGATCACCTGATCATCGTAAGGGTTAAAGGCGCCAACTAAAACGTCTTCTATTTCGTTCGTCTGTTGAAAGCAAACAATTAACAAGATTTTTTTTTTAGACATTTTTTTCTCAAATCAAGTCAAATCAGCCGGTTTTTGGCCGAAAATCAGTTGATTTTCTTTCTTCACACATTTAAAAAAATAAATCCCAATTTTGGTAACATTTTGGTGACATTAGTAAGTTAGTTAACCCAAAACCGTCCGCCCGTAAAACAGGGGTGTTTTTTTCTTCGTCGTATTATATACGAGTACATGAATGCAAATTGCTTATGTAGTAAAAAGTAAGAAATCATGCTTAATTATCCCTCTCTTTATACCCAGGTCTGAAACAGTATTTCCCACTCTGGAAGTAACCCTTCACGCCTGAATGAAATACATATGAATTTGCCCGTACAGTATTTCAAAATGAATGACATTTGCCAAAAAGAAGGAAAACCGGCATCTATATTAATACGAAACACAAACTAGATCAAAACAATTAACCGCAACATTCAAAAACAAAATAGAACTCACAAAATAGATAATAATTACTTTACACAAAGACGATACTATATAATCTAATAATAATAATAATAATAATAATGGCAGCTTATAATGCGCCAACATTCAACAAAACTGTTGTTCCAGGCGCATCGACACAACATTGCAAGACAAAAATGGTACAAAAATGTGAATGAAGGAGAACCGTCATCACTTCAACACAACAAAATAAAAGTGGTAGCGTTGACATGGTTGAACTAATGACAATCCCCACTCACAATCTGAACAAAGCCATAAATAATAACATACACATTAAGAACATGATACTGAATTCACACAAACATTAATCAAAGAAATCACTCTTAGATTTCATAATTAAAGTCTTTAACAATGTTTTGAATTAATCCACAGATTCTGCAGTTTTTACAGACTCCGGAAGCTTATTCATCGCCACGTAGGTAAAGACATTCATGATACAAACTTACAAATACATCGCAAAAAGTTGACCTTGAGATTGATAAAATACACCATACGGCTATAGAAACTGACAACCAATATCAATTGGGATATAAAAGCCAATCTTTATAATAAGCCTTAAAAGGCTTATTATAAAGATTGGCTTTTAAAATCTAAATTGAAGAAAGTATACTATGATTCAAAGATAGCCGATTTAAACAAACAGCCAATTTAAATCGGAATGTACATAATAGCCAATTAAAATCGAGATGTACAGACAGCCCATTTGCATTGAGATGTAAAGACGGTCAATTGACATTGAAGTGTGTAGTGACTCCCAATTTACATCGAAATGTTGAGACTACAAATTAACATCGGGATGTAAAGACAGCCAATTTATATCGGAATGTTAAGACAGTAATTTATATCGAGATTTAAAGACAGCCAATTTACAAAACGATGTACAGACAGCCACATCATATACCGGGTGGTTCAAAAAAATGTTGACCAAAGTTCAAAGTAATTTTTCAAACACATTTAATGTTTCAGAGAATTTGTGTTTACTTAGTCTTAATCAGCAGTAAGTTTTGAAATTATCCTGAAAAGATGGCACGTTTAGCTTGTTTGGTTCTTCAGATATGGTTCATTACAGAAAACATGTACAAAACTGCATTGTCCACGGGAGTGTCATAATAGTTTTTGTCTTCAACAAAACAGCATGCCCGCCCTGACAAAGTATCCCATCTCTATGCTTATGTGCCATTCACATTCAACAAAGAAACGTTAGGTACGTTACTAGGTAGGTAATGTCAAGCACTAGACAGATGTTTCAGATCTCTCCTTTTTCTTTTTCTCCCTTTTTTACAATTTGTGACCAATCGTGTGTCAGTCCACTTTGTGCATTTCATCTCTACTAACTTGACTAAAGGACGCTTCCGTGGACAGGGCAGTCTTGAGCATGCTTTCTGCCATGAACCATATCTGAAGAACTATCCAAGATAAACGTGCCATCTTTTCAGGATAATTTCAAAACTTACTGCTGATCAAGACTAAGTAAACACAAATTCTCTGAAACTTTAAATGTGGTTGAAAATTACCTTGAACTTGGGTCAACTTTTTTTTGAACCATTGGGGTGTAAAGTTAGCCAATGAACATCAGCATGATCAGGATGCAAAGACAGCCAATGAGACAATCAATTTACGTAGGTATAACATAACATAACAAAACATAACAATTCATATTTATAAGGCGCTATTCCATCTAGCTATTAAGACAACAGATTTACATCGGACTTTAAAGACAGCAAATTTAAAGACGGCCAATTCACATACAGACAGCCAATTCGAAGTGTGATATAAAGTCATTCAAAATAATTAAACTTGAAAAGAAAAGAGCAATAAAGGCCGTAAAAAGCAAAATGGTAAAGTACATGTTCATGTGGAATAATACAATTACTGTTAATAAGTCATATTGAACACAAGCGAAAGCTGATCAAACAAAGATTAAAAGTAATAACATAATGTTAAAGGTATATTATGTGATCTTTCCAGGGAACGCCCTCAACATCGAAAAAAAAATTGAAAGCAGATTTTCTTGCAGATTTACATTTCTGATCATAAATCGTACATACATTCCTAGTTACAGGGCGATACGATTCTTAAATACTTCAAAATCATGGTTTTAAAGTGAAAATAATCACGACAGTTTATATTTTCACTCTAAATTCACACTAAAACCATGATTTGAGGTAATTAGGAATCGTATCGCTCTGTAACTTGGAATGTATGTACGATTTATGATCAGAAATGTAAATCTGCAAGTAAATCTACTTTCTAAAATAAAAATGAATAGAGGGCGCTCTCTGGAAAAGATCACATAATATGCCTTTAAATTTGTTTAATATACCTCTGGTAAAACAATGTCGAAAAGTATGTAGTCCTGAGAGGAAAACATATCATGATCTATTTGGTCAGGATACTCGTATCATTTAAATTGGGCCAAATGTTGTTGTTGTTGTGTTGCCCTCAAGTGCTAAAAATTTAAAATTAGGTCAGTTGGTCGAATTTTTTTTTTTTTTTTGGGGGGGGGGGGGGCTGAAAAATATATGGTTTATATTAGTAAAGCTAACTTATTCATTTCAAGCAAGAAATAGTATCATTCAGACACTTTAAGGACAAATTTAAATCTTAAAAAAGAAAAAAATTAAAAGAAAAAAAAGAGTAACAATTTTGAAGAAGAAAAAAAAAGCTGACCCTAATTTTTGCGATTTTAGGGTCGGTCGCTGAGGGCAACACAACTCTTTCTTTTTTTGGCCTATAGTAAGCTATGTTATTTATCCCTTTAAGTTGTGATGCTGTTATACTGTATTTGCATTTGTTGTGATCGTCCCTCTGTTGTGTATACCTTCTCTACACTGTTTCAGTTTGAACTGGTTTCAAATATTGTAACATTAAAACTAAATTAATGATGTCACGGATAAATTAAAAAAGCTCTACTAAACTGGTTCATTGGAATCGTCTTAAAAGGGCTTAGCAGACTCCACAACACTCCAACGCTGAGCGCAAGCGTTGACCACCGTTGACCAATCAGGCTGCGTCATTTTGTTACGGTGGAGCCACTAACGCATGTGTGAGAGCTCAAAGAGTTCGAGCGTTGGGGAGTCTGCTGGACCCTTTAGTTTAGTTCATCTGTACATCTGACTAGTTGGTTTAAATGCCTGGGTGACTTGAATCGAATGGAATAATACGTCAGGTCTTCAGCACAAATACCCATTTCGATATGATTGTTCCATATTGCTGTCAATTATTACAGAATGATAAAATACGCCCACATTTTGTCTGTGATAACATCACATTTGTAATGAAACATGTTAGACGGCCTCCACCTTTAATGAATTAGACGGAAAAAAACATGAATTGGTGATTAAAACCAAGTTACAATACAATATAGATATTTTAATAATCACTAACTACCTTGGATAACGGTACTCACGTTCGATTTAGCAATTACGTTGTCATCATTCCAGCTCCATAGGCTCAGTATATGATCCTCACTTTGATCCACAGCCATTAACCATTCGCCATTATTCTGTGGGAAATCAACCAGAAACAAGTACATATTAATGTCTGTTTTTAGAGGCACACTCAGTGATGTCTGAATAAGACATTATGTGGTAGAATTTTCTTACATACAGGGTGAGTCAAAAAACCTGCAATAGTGGAAAGAAGCCATTTTGTTTTCAAAACCAAAATGAATTTTAGAAACTTTTCAAACGTTGCAAGAATGACGTATTTAATCCTAACTTTGTGTGAAAAAATGAAGTCGATCGCATTTTTCGTTTGTCTTTGGTGACCCTCTTTGCTGCACAACCAAATGTACATGTGTGTCCACGAGCACAGTGATTTTCAATTGAAATGGCACACATTGCATTTTCATATTTGAATATTCGCCAACAAAAATTTGGAAAATGTCAGATTTTTATTAAAATTTAGAACATTACAAGCTTTCATAGCATGGGTATGGTAAATTGATTATGTTAACTCACATGTAAACAAGAAAGGATGCATCAAATTCCAATCACATCCCAAATGTACTCAAGTTTCCAAATTTGAATGAGAGACACGTTTTGCGATCTGATGCATATTTTGGGTAGCTCGAGGACAAACGTGTGAAATGGGTGCACAGGTAAAATGGTTCACCAAAGGCAAACGGAAAATGATATTGACTTCATTTTTTCACAAAAATGTAGTAACAAATAAGGTATTCTTATAACGTTTAAGAAAAATCAAACTTCAACTCAGTTTTTAAAACAAGATGGCTTCTTTCCAATATTGCAAAGGCTTATTTTGCTTATTCCTGCGAGCCGGAATGAAGAACATTTGGTCAATTTAATTCCAAATGATGTTTGGGTTGTTTTCGTAACTTACAAACACTGTTCTATACCAAATGACTGTGTGCCTTTAATCAAGAAGTATATTTCAATAAAGTAAAATGAAACTTGCTTTCATGTTAGACAATTGGCCGATTGTTCAGCATCAATTATGGTTCGTGCGTGCATCCATGCTTCACAATTGGTAACGCATCGCTACTCTAATGCCCTATTATAAAATACATGTTACGATAAGCCGGAAGGATCCATGAAGACAATATTCTAACAAAATAATAACATTTAATAATGATGACACAAATCGACAAAACACACTTAGAAAAAGCTCGGTGTCTCTCATCCTATATCATGTTTATAAAGGTAGCTTAAGTTAAACAAAGGTTTACCACGGAGTTGAGAATCTTTAAATACGTCACTTACCTCATTCGAGAAACTCAAACACGCGATACCGACATCGAAGAAATCAAGTCCTAAGATGGCGTGAGTGCATAGACTGTTGGTTTCCCATACTCTTACATGAGCCTATGTGATAACAATGAAATCATACAAAGACAGTTTAGGTAAAGCGAATTTTAATTGAACAATAGTTGAAGCTAAAGAGCGTGATTATATAAGTAGAATGTTATTTATTTAAAATAAACTATGCCGGCTATTTGGTGAATATGTATGGTAAGTTTAATACTTTCCATGTGGCAGGCGTCTGCAGACGACATTCCAAAATTTCAAAAAATGTTTCAACAATTTCAAAATTATTGAATTTCATTACCATATTTGGAATCACCCATGTGAAATGCATTGAAATAAGTACAAACATGCCTAGTACTGGTTTAGTAATCCTTCAGATAGACCTCGAAAGTTGGGAAAGGTTTCTGAAAAATATATTTTGAATATGGTAAAACTAATAGCCGCGTGGAAAATGTCATATCTTATTGAACATCACATGTGTAGCTAACAAGCTATTGTTATACAATCTGATACAATGTTTAGGCATTTATACGCAGAAAGACTGACAGAAATGAAATATTCAAATGATACCTATAAGTAGACAAACTAGCAAAGTATAACTGCAATAGGATTATAATTACAGGACGATGCACTAAATATCAGTTTCTTTCAAGATGTTAATGTCTGCCTCCCCCCCCCCCCCCCCCCCCCCCCTCTCACGTTCCTCTTTATATCCTTACTGTCAGGATAGTATAATTACATAGTAAAGCCCCATCGCCATAAATCAACGTCAAATATCACATGAATCTAACTAACAAACAAATAATACAATTCGTAATATCTAACGAAGGTATCCGTTTTCATATTTTACACTTTCCACGCGGCTCAATATCACATGAATTTAACAAACAAACAAGCACAGCTCGTAATATCTAACGAGGGATATATCCGTTTTCTTATTTTAACACTTTCCACGCTGCTATTGGTTTTTACCATACAAAATATATATTTTCAGAAACATTTCCTAACTTCATCTCAAGAATTATTGAATCAATACTAGACATGTTTGTACTTATGTCAATTTCCTCATGGTGATTCCAAATATGGTGATGAAATTCAATAATGTTGAAATTTTTGAAACATTTTGTGACATTTTGAAATGTCGTCTGCAGCCGCCTGCCACGTGGAAAGTGTTAAAAACAATAAGATGTACATTATAATCTGCATAATATGCACGACGGTTCATTTATTTATTTTTGCATGTTTCATTCGGACAATGGCATAAGGCGTTTGTGGCAGTAGCAACCCCATCGCCGACCCACTCCCACACAACCCTCACCCCACCCCGGTTGGTCAGTAGTGTTACAAAAAAGACTAGGGTTTAATATAAAACCAAAACTTAATAGTTTACATGAAACATTTAAAATCGATAAAAATGTATACTTACACCATGACACATGGCTATATCTGGTGGCTATTTGAAAATTAAAAGAATGAAATGAAATATCAAAGTTAATATTGATACTGATTGTCTGAAATGAAATATAATGACTTATTATACATTATATTATAAAATGTTATTAAAGAACCTCAAATAGCGTTGATGACCAAGCATTGTTTTTTGATACAAAAATTAATCTAATATAATGCACAACGTTACTTCATTGGGTAGCGTATTTCGATTACATTTATGATAATTAGTTCGTAGACCTAAAATAACTTGCGGGGTAATGAACAGTGGATGTCAGCCAACGAAGAAATGTTGTCAAAAATCTCCAAACATATTCAAACAATTTCATACATTCTTTGACCATTTACAACGAATAAAACCAAAACAGACGAAGAATTTTAAATTCCTCGTCTTTAATTTCAGATATTGCGTGTGAATATGTAGATGCATTTAGTTTCGAAAATCGTCCCCACGTGTTCGACAGGCAAGAGCGATTTGCTGCAACCAAGCAACCACATACATGGGTAGGCTTATTTATGTTTTATCTGCGAGTAAAAATAACATCTTCAAAATATCGAAAAAGGTGGTTTGCTAACCTATCAAATATACTTTCTCTTTTGGCATTTTTGGGGAAGTCAAAGAGCATTTAACAATCTACCCTTGTAAATTATCCTAAAAATACGTTAATAATTGTATAATTTAATTATGATGACCACCCTTACATCATAAGTACTTACCGTTGAATCAGGTAACTGACCACTCAACTGTCCTGTAGCGACAAAGTTACCAGTTGGATGAACGGCCATACTAGAAAAAAAAAGAATTATATATTGATATATTTAATTGACTATGTGGTAATTTGCTTTCTAAATTAAATTAAGTAGTTGAGTTTGCAACCACTGATTAATTGATA
>CM069446.1:70994662-71209259 GCA_035610835.1 Ophiura sarsii | reverse complement strand
AATGGAAAGGAACAAAAGATTCTATTGGTAGACCAAGAGATTAAGAGAATATATTTGTTTCTTTCTAACAAGCTGTTTTAACACACAGTTTTTTGCACTTCATCGAAAATGTGAAATCACCATGTCTTACACAATAGAGTGTATCTTGAGTTTGATAAATCCGCTATTCAAAATCTGAAAGAGTACAGTATGTGTGAGATGATGGAAAAACAATTAACGGACCATTGATTTTGATGATGAAAAAAGTAATGAACTTTGGGCATCGATGGGTACTAATCATTTGGGGACAGCCTACACAATAAAACCGTTTAAAAAAACTGTTTAAAAAAATAAACAACGCTGTTTAAGCCTGTCACTCTAACAACTATTGTTCAAACTGTTAAACAATCCAGGTTGTTTAAACTTTAAACAGCTGATTGTTTTAAATGTTCAACAATTGTTTAAACAACAACTTTTAAACATATAGGTTGTTTAAATATAGTTGTTTAAACATACACGGTTGTTTAAAACAATTAAACAGCTCGTGTTTAAAATTTGGCTGAAGAAACCTTTTTTTCTTTTCTTTTTCAAGAACCTTAAAAGGTTCTTTGTTTCCCAAAAAGGTTCTTCACTTATACTTAAATAACTTTAAAAGGTTCTATAAAGAACCTTCAAAATGTAGGTAGGCCTAGGGACTTTCTTCATGGGCCCATCACAAAGTTTAAAAGAGTGAAAAACAGTGTTAACAACATTAATCTTTTTTGGTTTTACATAATTATTTTCTGGCTAAAGAAACTTTTTCCAAGAACCTTAAAACGTTCTTTACTAGGGTACAAAAAATGGTTCTTCACTGGTTAAAGAACCTTTTTGGGTTCTTTCCTGACAACCCATGGGTTCTTTGTAAAACTAAAAGGTTCTTAAGCCAAGAAATGGTTCTTTGTAGAACCTTAAGTATAAGTGAAGAACCTTTTTGGGAAACTAGTAAAGAATCTTTTAAGGTTCTTCAAAAAGAAGGGAAAACCGGTTTCTTTAGCCAAAAAATAATTATGCAAAACCCAAAAGATTAATGTTGTTAACACAGTTTTTCACTCTTTTAAACTTTGTGATGAGCCCATGAAGAAAGTCCCTAGGCCTACCTAAATTTTGAAGGTTCTTTATAGAACCTTTTAAAGTTCTTTATAGAACCTTTTAAAGTTCTTTATAGAACCTTTTAAAGTTCTTTATAGAACCTTTTAAAGTTCTTTATAGAACCTTTTAAAGTTCTTTATAGAACCTTTTAAAGTTCTTTATAGAACCTTTTAAAGTTCTTTATAGACCTTTTAAAGTTCTTTATAGAACCTTTTAAAGTTCTTTATAGAACCTTTTAAAGTTCTTTATAAAACCTTAAGAGCTCTTAGGGTTCTACATACAGGACAGAAAAGGGTTCTAAGTGGAACCCTTTTTTCTTAGAGTGATGATAAACTAATTAGATGGCAAAGTTCATCGAATGATTTATAAAGGTTTCCTTCATTACTCCCTTTATGTGTCAGAATGTTACATATGAGATTGTTTGACCTCACCATGACTGACAATCAATACGAATAAAGCTACAAGTTTATACAGTTGTCTTAAAAGTGTTATATTTATTTCAAAGTAGTTTTCAATTATACAGAATAAACCAAAATCACACCTTTATAGACAAACTAAATATATCTTGACTTACGTAAAGGCGAGTGACACAATCACTTTTATTAAATTGAGATTTTAGTATCAGAAAAAAAACATATTTTGTTCTCATTACTGCAACATTTTGGCATTAAAGATGACCCATATATAAATAAATTGCTATGAATGAAAAAGAAGTGAATTATCTTCTACAAAAGATAATCACTCCAGAAGTTTGTAGTTCTGACTGAATTTTGGTTCTATGAATTAAAATTTAAAAAACGCTGGAGTAGCAATTTACTCAAATTTTGGCATGACTGACTAATTTATGCTGCACCTTCATGTATGGATAGTTAACCCCATGTGAATAATATGGGCCGAAATTGGGTCACTCACGCTTAAACACAACAAATCGCAATGTAACAATAATGAAACGCACAAGTGGCAGAACATCCCGTCACCTATTTTAAGAAGCCCCCCCCCCCCCCCCCCCCCCTCCCCGGATAACACCATGCATAATCAAGAGGAGTCAATCGACATAATACTCCTTGATGATGAGCTTGATATAAGAGAAGGCTGCTTTTTAACTCCCTGAGAACTACCGGCCGATTGATTGAAATTTAGAATGTGTCAAATATTGTGCCAATCAGAGACATCGTTAGAATAATTACAATTATCAAAAATATTAGCATAAATATTTATAAGCCAAACTGTAATTGGTTATCAAAATGATTATATCATGTAATTGACCAATGGAAATTCCTTGTACAAAAGACAGGTAGTACCCAGGGGGTTAACAAGGTATATAATGCATGTCAGTTCTCAGTGCTCGGATCTCAATCGTTGTCTCTATTGTTCTTCTTTACTCCCGGGTCCTCCTCCATTATCGTCTCCTCTTCATGTCGCCGCCGCCGCCTCCTCCTCTTCCGCCTCTTCCTTCCTCGCCTCCTACTTTCCCGGCTTTCCCGCTGGCTCCTTTCACGCCTTTTCCTGAGAAAGAGAGACCAAATAATTAATCGGTTAAGTACGGTGTACCCCGGGCTGTACTGTACTATGAACGCCAACATATATTGTTTAAAAGCACATCTAATAATAAATATAATATATAACACCCCCCCCCCCCCCCCCCCCCCCCCCCCACACACACACACACAACCCCACCCCACCCACCTACCCCAACACACAGCAATTTTTCTTATTTAAAAAAAAAAAAAATCAAAAAAAAAAATCCTTTTTTTGTTGCATTTTTGTTGGCGGTCATGGTACATCGTAGTTAAGGGGTTTAATAAAATTGACAAATTTAAAATAAGAAAAAAAATCAATCGTAAATTGAAAAAATATAGATCGGTTATTATTAGGCTTTATCATTATCATTCCGTCATTTGGAATCTACAGGGTGAATCAAAAAAGCGTTGTGCACGGATTGAAAGGACCCATGACCTTGATGTGTGCATTGAACCATGAAATTGATGTTATTTGTAAGCGTATCCAATATGGTTCATCTTCTGAAAACGAAAGTATTCGACTGAAAATGAGCAAATACCGTATTTCGTAAACTGACCCCATTTTCACCAGTCCAGTGTCTTATTTACACAGTTGGTTAATATATTTTAAGTCGTGACTGCTACTGTAGCATGACTAAATTGAGTGAGAATGGTGACCATATCGATGGTGGAATTTGCTTAAGAACTAGATACTAACAAAGTGAACTAATATTTCTATTTTAAATTGCATGAAAGCTAAATTTCATTTTTACATATGATTAAAAATTAGTTTCCTTCAAAAATACGACAAGTGCAATTTATCGAGAGACAGGTGTCTTCAGAACATTACATTTGTGCGATTACTTTCATGATACCATGTATACGGTATGACGTTAAAACCATCGTAAGAGAACAATAGGGTTATAGGCAAAGAAGATTTTAAAGACACCACCACAATTGCGTTTTTGCAAAATGCCCTTATTCTGGTCTCCACATTGTCTCAGTTCCCATAGACCATGGTTATATGGATTATATTATTCGATATGCTTTTTTAAACTTTAAAGTTTTTTAAATAACAATTTAAATCAAGAATATCATGCACAACTTCTTTCTGGCATAGGCCTATATAAAAATCCAATATTGATTGGAAATAAAGTGATTGCTTTTCAATAAAATATCAGTCAAATGTACACACCAAATCGCACCAAATGGGTTCGAAAATTGAACGATTCCCCCCCCCCCCCCCCCCCCCCCCCCCCCCCCCCCCCCCCCCCCCCCCCCTCTGTCCGCGCTTTTCAAAGGCCATCTATACTTAAATCAAGATAGTATCAGTATATGCTCAACTTCTGTCTTGCATTGATACAAAACAAGATATTTATTGGAAATGAATTAGTTGGTTTTTTGATAAAATATTGGTCAAAAGTATACACCAGATCGCACCAAATGAGTTCGAAAGAAAAAAAGTCCACTTGCGAGGTGGCCACACCTTGAACTTCCCCTGTCCGCTCTAGCGCGGAGTGCGGTGCTGCGCACCGCTTTGGTTACACTTTTGACAATTTTCAAATAATGCCCCCACCCCTAAGAAATTTCTGGATCCGTCCTTGGACTGAGAGACATCGAAATCACTAAAATACATGTAGGCCTATCATGTTTATTAAGCGCTAACCATTTGGCGGAGATCGTTAACTTTTTACAAAAATCGTGGAATAGACTGAAATGCTCGAACAATGTGGTCGTTTAAGTGCCCAAGAAAGAACCATATACAACTTAGTTTGGGAAGTTGATTAGTGCTACTCCCTCAGTCTCAGATACAAATTATATACAAATGTGTTGAGATGGAGCTAGTCGGAGCCAAGGAACCATATATGGTACCTTGGCTCCGACTATATATACAACTTAGTTTGGGAAGTAGATTAGTTCTACTCCCTCAGATACAAGTTATGTACAAATGTGTTGAGATGTTGTATATGAATTGCACATTTCATTTATACAAATATGGATGGTTCAAACTGAATAAGCTTGGTGTTCATTTCAGTTTTGTTCAATAACGTTCGTAAATAGATTTACTTGGCATTGGTGAAAGTCCTGAATTCACCAATGTTTTATGAAGGAGTACCAATAGGCCTAAACCTTCAGGGGAAAAAAAAGTTCTTCAATTATGTTAGGTGCACTAGGTGCATTGAAACTATTAAATCACTCCACAACTCGCTACAATTTCTTTTTAAAAACACCTCACCAACTTACGCCACAAATCAGCAACTCGACCATCTACAACTCGCTACTTGAGACAAATCTGCGGTATAATCAGGGACTTTCAAAGACCTCCCTACTTGTTTGCCAAGGGTCACAGGTCACTAATAGGTATATCAAATGAGGTGGGATCGTTTCAAAAAACCCTTAAAATCGTGATACGTGTCTCTATTTTAAATAGAAGTTGTCAAAAAAACATAACATTTTTGGTATCATATTAAAGACAATTTATCCAGCTACCGAATAAAAAAAGAATTAAAGCCACATGTTTAGCAACAGTGAAGTTATCAATCTAAACGTCGAGTGAGTCAAGGGTGGGAGCGGTGGATGAGGAGCCGGTGGATGAGGCGCCCATAGGTTTCTACACAAAATAGTGGAAAACTGGAACTTTTGAAATTGATGCCATTTTAAAATTATACATAGGAAAGTTTTCAAACTTCTCATATGTGTTAATAACATGTGCCTGCTACTATGAATAATAATATTGAATTGTTATCTAGACATTCTCTACTAGAATATTATGTTCAATTCAGGGAGTGTTTTAATGTAAAAAACACACAGTTTTATTCATTTTATTGATTAAACAATGGCCAAATCGCAGTCTCTCTATTTCATTTGTGTGACTCTTCGGTCCTTTTCTACCCTGGGTAGTAAAACATTTAACTAAAAAAGCCAGAAGTGTTTCTTCACAGAATTGTTCATAGATTTATGAAAATTTTGCTATTTAGACCTATTTTGGACCACCCTGTATTTAAAATAAAAGGAACTTTAACGATATTCGTGTAGTTCATTTTGATAACTATTTTCTTTTAAATTAAATAGTCCATGCTAACTTAATTTCATAGAATATTATATACAAACCTTCATTTTATGCATTATTTCATCATAATTTTAGACACCCTGTACTTTTCCTGTGAACATTTTGGGCAAGTGATTCTTAGCAAATTTGGTAGCACCTTCTGCGGTTGGTCTGATTTTGGTGACTATCTTCAGCTAAACCCTAATTGTACAAACTATCAAAATATTTTGTGAGGAGCAAAAACGATCAACTTTTTTATGTTCCACCCTATACAAATTTTACACACCCTGTATAATTTGATTCTTTTTTGCAAAAATTAAAAATCTTGAATCATAAGCTTTTCAACGATATATAGTTTGTGGGTCATTAAGTATGTAAAACTTAAGTTTTGTCCCGTTTAATCAGATTTGGTGCATTCCTCAACATTATTAGAAGTGAAACATTTTTTTGGACCAGTTTGTGACTTCCGTTATGTCAACCCGCAACTCGCATGGCCCAGCGATTTTATGACTCGTTTCTTGTCCCTCTTTGAAAGTCCCTGATTGAAGTCGCCCAAACCTCTTCACGGTTCATTGCGTTTCTGGCGAAGGTATTGGATTTGGTATACGGCCTAACGTATTTTATCTTTTTTAAATATATTTATTCACATTTTATAAAAAATAACATGTGAAATGTTCTAACTAATATATTGTTTAACTTTTAAAAATAAGTTTTATGAGCACGTCGCTGGACCTTTAAGCCTTTCAGTTTCATCTGGTTCTGTTGACAAAATGAATTTAGCCTTTGCCCAACATTTTCTCGTCTTTCTAGGTTTTTCTCTAGTGTTGATAAGGACAATCTTTTTAGCTCTTTCTAGGATTTCTTTGTCATTTTCTACTTCAAAATACGGACCTCTATAATCCGCAGACAAAGGCGTAAGGGTATTATTAACTTTCTAGCTAATTTCTCGCCTAACATTATATACTATTCATGATTTCTGGGATAAACGCAGTTCAATAGCATCGGTCCGCGAGTGATACGTCAATCATAGTTCGTTTGGTCTTTCTTCTAAATGTATTATGTTTGTCGCCCTCTGCATTGTCACAGATTAACGCTGTCGAAAATATACACTTACGGCCGAGTGCACCAATGGCGGGTAGCTGAAGAATTATAGCGCTACCTCGCAAACTCAGGCGTAACCCAATATTTTGAGAACACCACACCGCCCGGGGTAAGCTACTAGGCTAGTAACTGGCGGATAATTTACGCTAAATCTTATACATCACCGGACCCAAGAGTAAGTTGGAGCATAACAGTTTATGCTGTAACTAAACGACAATTTCTTATTTGCCCGATGGACGATTACATAGATATGATGATCAGTGGGAGAATATTATTATGCAATTTATTATCAACTTGTGTATAATATACTCAATGATATATTTATTAAGACCAATTTATTATAAAATATTTTAAAACTTTCCAAAATCATGCATACACAGTTGTAAAAATTAGTTCAAACAATCAATCATCCAATGAATCAATCAACCAATAATTATTTAATTAATTAATTAATTATATAACATGAAATCAAATAAATAAACGGATTCATAAATAAACATGCCTAGGCCTATTAACTGAATATTATAAATAAAGAAATAAAAAGATGAATACAAAATAATACATAGGCCTACACATTTAATACATCGATTGATTAATGTCAAAACCATGTTGTAGTTCCTAGAAATTGACATAAATTATCATTTAAGTCACCATCATTCTTTGAAGAAGAAAAAAACGATTTCGGACGTGGTGTGACGTGTTGCATTATTCAAGTTATTTAAATCAACGCTTGACGTAGCGACTGACGACACATTTTTATAATTCTACGGAACACCATTCGTGTCAATATGATTGCTGTTTGATACATGTACACACATTTGACGCATGCGACAATTAATTTTGTAAAGAGATGATGCTGATTAATGTGGATATTTATCTCGCTATAGTTACTATGCTGGTGTCACTCGCCAGTTATGCTCTAAGAATTACATCGTTAGTAAGTTACGCTACAGTTAGAGCATAACTACTTAGGGAGGTAGCTTACCTCCCTATTAAGTTACGCTAGTTTGGTGCACTCGGCCGAACATCTTTTACCGTGATATAGCTAGATTTCGCTTGCTAGATTTAGCTAGCTATGGCCATAGCTATTAAAAACCATTCTGTCCTTCTGGAGAACAGTTCTGTCCAGGTTTGTTCTTCTGGAGAACAGTTCTATACCGTTCTATAGCGCTTTCCACAATGCAATCACAGTCTTAAAGCGCTTTTAGCCAATTATTATCGTTGCAAGTTTAGATATCAGAATCCTTTGGTCGCTACGGCTACCGACCAACAGTGCACAATCCTATCAGCATGATCAGCACTACTTAGATTTTGATACCCTAACAGCTCCCCAAATATAATTTCGGTCGACGAGGCAATATAGACTAAGAATCTTGCCCAGGGATCCAAACACGTTGTGCCGTAGAGAGCTAGAACTCACAACCTCACAATCATGAGTCCAGCGCCTAATCCACTCGACCACATGTCAACTCTGCTCTGAAAGCATGCAATTCATTCCCTTAATTTACATTTAAGTCCGTATGAATAAAACATTATTACACAATTAAACCCTACCCTGTTTTCCATAATTACCATTTACTATCCTTTCTATAAAGAAAAAAGATAAATTGATATTGATATATTATTAGCCCTAATGGAATAAATAAACGGACCGATCTCATAACCCCATTACCCTTTTCTCACCCATTGCTTCGTTCCCGTTGCGTTTCTGTAGTATGTCGGATGTGTTTTGACCTTCCAGACTGTCAATAGATTCTTGGATCGCGGCCTTCTGCTCTTCTGTAAGCATCATATCAGACTCAAATGCACCAGGAGTTGGTTCTTCCTCTTTAGACTCTCCTGATGACTTATCCTGACAACATTAGCAAGAAAAGAACAAAAAAAGTCACACTGTACATTAGTGACTTATGTCGCCATAAGGTACATCTTTGAGCAAGCTTTTTTATAATACGTTCTTTGAGCAAGCTTTCTGATTATATTCTAACAATTAGAGAAGAATAACAACCCACACCTTTGAGCATAGAAAGACACATAAAGACAAATATACTTGTATAGTGAACTTTTTAGTGTCTATATATTATATATTTTGCTACCTATCTCAAAATAAACTTGGCACAAGATTTATATACATTATGACATGGTGTATTAATGATAATTATGATCTAAATAAACACAAGAAATTTTGTGATAATGTTTAGTTGTTTATATTTGGAAAATAAAATATTAAACCCGATTCTAATTAATCACCTTCGAGGCTGATAGAGAGAGATAAAGAGAGACATTCATTGGTGTCGAGGTTCGTGGTGGGGGAGGGGGCGGGGGTAGAAAAGGGATTCTTGTGTGAAAAAAACCTCAACCATCTTATTTTTGCTAAGGATTCAATACCTTTTAGTATGCCAGTCATGACACTTGACTTAATGTCCTTAAATAAAAGGTCACACCATTGACCCTAACCACTGTTCCATCATATTACGGATCTACCCCAGTCACTGATCTACCCAAGTCACTGATCTACCCAAGTCACTGATCTACCCAAGTCACTGATCTACCCAGCCACCGAGTGGATTTGTAGATATGTAGACAGTCTGCTTATACCTGTATCCAGTTAGCAAAATTGTTCTGTGGCAGGAAATACTATGTACAGCAGTTTCAACTGTAGTTTGGTAGTAGCATAAAGGGGGTGAGTGATCAGCCTGGAACCAAGGCTATTTAGCAACTTGGTTAGAGTATGCGCTGAGAGCATCTTCCATCGATGTTGCTATGACGTCACATTTGAAGCTATTGCGATCGATTCATCATGATAATCAGGGATGAGGAAATGTTTGACTGGGTAGCCTGTGCACACCTAAACTAATTAGATTCTGGATAGTCTTGTTAACTGACCGACATGCAACCTGTATGTCTATAGCTTGGACGACACAGCCGGCCATGTTGAATTACATGTACGCAAATGCGTCTTCGAACATGTAAAGTGGTCATTTCAACAAGTAGCTGTATGCGGACTGACAAAAGGCGCGTTCCAACTATGCCTGTTTAGTACCAGAACGTGGACTCGATGTCGGATCAAAGCCGAATGGTACGCGAAATAAGTGGTTTCGATACCACATTATATGATGTAGCAGCAAGACCGCCTCAATTTAGGTAACGTAGTCTCGATGCTGCGATGTGATACCAAATTGCTTAACGAGGACGCGTTTCCAACACGCGTCGTAAGTGGACTCGGACTCGCATACAACGGAAATGATGTACCGTTCGGTCAATACCTTTCAAATTGTGTATCAATTGCACCCAGTGGCGTAGCCAGGTTTTTCTCAGTGGGGGGGCAAAGGGGGGGGCCGGGAGTTTTGGTGGGGGGGCAACAACCAAATTGAGGATTGAATTTCCTTGTGTTGTGAATAGGTTAGTCCCAAATTATTTCAACTGACATTTCCCACAGGGGGGGCAACAGGGGGGGCAGAGAACCCCACAGGGGGGGCAGCTGCCCCCCCCTTGCCCCCCCTTGGCTACGCCACTGCTGACCGCTGTAAGCATGTTCGCCAATTTGGAACTGACTGAATTTAGGTAGCTGTATTCTACATGAATAGCCTTTTGAGGACCAAAAAACACCCAATTTGATGTAAGGCACCGAATTGGGCATATAGCATTATTTTACAATTACAAAATCTAACTTTTGTTACAAATTAAAATAGTTTGTTTGTTAACGAATTTATTTTAAACATTTTTAAGCACAAGCGTGATTATCATTCATTCATAGCCTATCGACTCTGGGGAAACATGTACAGACTTGCTCGGAACAATCAGGTCATACCTGATATATCAGTTCTACAACATGTTGCGCGTGGTGCAATAATTTATAGTATGATGGTCTGACATCATCTAGTAGGTATGGTCATCACTACAAGATGTGTTAGGCGAGGTTTACATACTGGATGACAACGTGTTGCGCGTGGTGCTATACGAGTATAATGGTTATATGCTACAAGATATGTGATCTCAGAGATTGAAAGTGTGCGCAAGAAGTCAATAAGTCTATTTGTTGGCCAAATTGAGTTAAACATGGTTTTGGTCAGCTTTAGGGGTAAGAAACATGGGAATATTACGGATTTTAAATTTGGGACTTTTAATCATCATTACGTTCCATCCAGTGCCCTGTAAACTTTTAGCAACTCTATTTTGACAGGTTGAGAGTGAGGTGAAGAACATTTCGCATTCGGTTTCATGTTTATCGACTCATAGTTCGTAGTCCGACAGGTTCTATAATACGGGAAAAGGGTTCTATAGTACAGTACGAAGGTTCTATAGTCTGAACGAATATAAGGTTCAATAATCTGAAAATAGTCCCAATATCATGATCATGTTATTATAATCTGATATGAAGAAAGGGTCTGCAATCCGAACTTTAAAGCAGGTTCTGTAGTACAAATTTGAAATAGGGTTCTTTGACTTTATTCCGAATCATAGAAAAGTGTTCTCTAGTCTAAATCTTACTACACTGCAAAAACTCCGGTGTTAATTTAACACCATGGGTGTCACTATAGGACCGGACCACTTTACACCGGTCCTATAGTGACACCCATGGTGTTAAATTGCAGTGTATTGGTTCTTTTTAGTCGATCTGCAAAACTTATTTAATAACTGTAGGGCCTTTCATCTCACAATGGATTATAGTACCATGTTCGTGTGTTTGATGGAAACCCTTTTCAGCTTTCAGACTATAAAAAAGTACAATATTCGGATTTAAGATCCTCTAATTATTCATACTATTGACTATTGAGCCTTATCAGTTACGGATTAGTAAGCTTCTTAAACACTTTTACAAATTTGGATTATGTAACTTATTGTATTATCAGATTATAGAACCATCGGACTTTGACTGCAAGGTGAACTTAATACACTTGGTAGGGGTAAATTTTTGAATTGTCAAGAATTAACATTGATGTCATGCAAATCTGTTTGAAAGAATCTTAGGGACTGGGAGGACTCTTGAATCCTTAACATTCTTAAGCTGTGATTGGTTTTTAAATAATCATTATCATTCTTTCAAATATAGAGTAATAGAGTCATAATTTCAGAAAGCTATCAATATCATGCGATTTTAAATCATTCAAAGAGTTAACCACTTTATTCAATCACAACTTTAAGGATAACACGTACAGACTCATATATTTCCCTTTAATTTGGGAAATTGTATTTCACTTGAAAGTGAAACTTGTTACTAATTCATAGAGTATCTTGTTGTATGGCCATACGGGCCCCTTTGCTCTCCCGGTAGGCCAACTGCCACTCCCAACACGTTTCGAGTACACGTGCATCTCATGTCAAGTAATCGAAAATACTGGCCCCTTCCAAGTTTTCTTACAGCGAATGTAGGCTACCCCTAATCCTAGAGATCACACAGCCAATAAAATATACCCCCTTATTCGTGTAATCGCGAAGCCTTTTAAATTTACCCTTTCAAACTTTGCATTAGCTGTCATCTATAATTGCAATATGTCAATCCAAATTCCAAAGTTTGTTGGGTGAAACAAAAATGTTATAACAAATATTTGAGAAAGGAGAAGACATCACCCTTGTTCACGTTGTTTAGTGACGTTTTATACATAAAGGTGGTACCCGAAAGTTTTGAGAGCGGTGCATATCGGTTTGCGCTACACATTTTCATTTTAAAAATTAATTTAAAAGAATAAGATCATTTAAAGCTCTTCTTTGAACGGAAATACATTCCATGAGAGTAAATTTCATAAGGAATTTCGGGTTATTATTATTGCTTGTTAGGGTCATAACAATTCCTATAACGTTGGTAAAGGAAAAGATCATTAACCCAAGCTGATCATGATAGTTATACTAATCATCCGTATTAACATAAACATAGCATCATGCCATCAATTGAACCGAGCCGCGATTCGTTTTTTGGTATGTCCGTTAAAACGGAAATTTAGACTGTCCGTGGTTGGAAAACGGCAAAATGCAAGTTGAAAATTCATATTTCAAATATTGTTTTCATAAAAGCTTCTCACGTCAAAAGGATGTTGGTCTCAAAATTGACAGACATGAAATTGTGAGTCTGAAAAAAATCTATTACGTATTTGGGCGCATATTGTGAGCATTATATTCATCATTCTGACAGAAATATCTTAGTTTTGACGTTCCCTTTAAAGGGAAACTTTATTCATCCAATAAGATCAGAGGGCTGCCTTAGTTTATGGCTGCATACACTATGCACTACTAGTATGTATTGAGGTCATGTCACCCACCCACTGTTACGTATACAATGGTTTTACCATAGATCCTCGATTACAGATACACTACATGTCAATGTATTGATGGTAGTGTGGAGCTGGAGGTCACACTCCCTGCTGATTTGTAAATGTTTATACAAAACTGTTTTAAGTGAAGCTATTTATAGATACTCTGTCTAGCCTTAGATCGTTGGTGAGAGAATTGGGTAAAAAGTAACATTTTCTTTCTGATAACTTCGGTAATACCACTGCGTTTTTCCTCGTTCGACCATTAATCTGATGTAACATAGGCATGTTTTTGCCATTTTTGCCACTTAATTCATGTTTAGCCACAAAAAAAGAGTACACTTTTACCATCAGAGTTAACCGGTAATCGACCCCCTACCCATCAGAAAGCCAAACTACACTCGTCAAAAGAAGTTCCTGGACACTTAAATTAAATTAATATTTAATAGAATATATATAATTATTTATATAATTATATATATATAATTGTATATCAAAATAAGCAGAAAGTAATCCTCTAACAGCTTAACATGGAATTTAGATATGATCACTCATGCATGGCAGATCCCATAATGTCAAGAAGATTGCACACAATTTGATAATCCCTCCATTCAAATGACTGTAAATGCTCATTTCTTGCAATTTCCTTTTACGCACCTTACCATTGCTTAATGAATGTGCTCAGCCATGCATGAATGCGTACATCTTAATTTCATACAGACATGATAGAGAATTATTGTCTGCTTATTTTGACATGCAATTGTTTAATTTATATTAAATATTTATGTGAAATATTTGAACTTCAATGAGTGTCCAGGAACTTCTTTTGACGAGTGTATATGCCCAGACTACTGGGCGAAAAAGTGATCGGAACATACACCTTTAATAGAGATATGGCGTGATGACATGGATTAAGTATCTGCATGCATGTATCTGTTATTTATTATGACACTAGCATAGTAAACGAGGCAATATTCACACAAAGGTGTTTAACACATTTAATAGTTAGGAGAATGTATCACAACTGTATTAAAAAATCGTACAAGTGAAATAATATTATAAAGACACTTGTTTCTTGATCAGATGCACTACATGTAGTTTGAAAGTCAGTCACATCTGTGAATGAAAATACTTTAATAAACAGGTTCACAAATTATATGCTCTGAGAAAAAATACAAGCCGTGAACTATGGTAACATTGTAGGCCATTTGCATGTTGAATATTATTTAAATATTGCAATTTACAAAGAAAATGTTAAAACATAAATGTCATAATACGCCGTGAGAAAGTTATGATAATGTATATAACGTACCTTGCTTAGAGAATCTCCCATTTCACGTGGACGATTCTTTATATATAACCAATAGCGCCCTTCTGTAAACAAAATGCAGGCTGCATACAGCGAGACGATGAATGCAGTCTTCATGTTGATTTTCCTTGTAATACCAGTCAATATAGACAAAGATGCATCGGAAAATGATTCTGACGGTGATTATGGTAAAAATAAAAAATGCGGGTGATATTTATACAATATCTCAAAGAGCTTTGGTTTGCCATCTGGTCCTGGGCCAGGGATAAAGTATTGGGCTATTCCAGTTGAAATTCATACACCCCCCCCCCCCCCCCCCCCCCCCCCTTTAGAAGACATTAACTGTATCTTCCGCACATGTAGTGTGTATTTCAAATGAGGTTACGTCGCGGGTGGGTGGCTACATTTGAAATCTACACTCCCTGTGGGGACGATTAAGGTAATGTATTCTCTAGGGGTGTATGGATTTTATATGGAATAGCCCATTTTACATATAGACAATTCCAAATAATTTAAGAGTGCCCCTCCCCTTTTCTAACAAATTGCGTGTCAGCGATGACCATTATATTAGACCCCCTCATATAGTTTTAACAATACTTCATTATCCAGCTATTCAAAAGTAATTATGCTTTCGTGATGAAACGTAAACAGCGCCATTTCAAGGATTTTTTTAATCACTTCAAGGGCCGCATGCCGCATTATATGCCTAATATCATTGAAGTACAATTTAGTATAATTGCTCCATAGTTATGATGAAAACATTAGTTTTATCTTCCCCACATGTAGTGTGTATTTCAAATGAGGTTACGTCGCGGGTGGGTGACTACATTTGAAATTATATAAGACCCCCTCATACAGTTTTAACAATACTTTATTAATAATACTTCATTATCCATCCATCTGTGTTATAACGGTTTTGAATTAGAAAGACAGACGGGAGAGCCAGCATAATTATTTGCTATTATTCGACAATTATTATTGTTATTATACACCACTGTTAATTAAAATTTAATACAGGATCCGGAGTATATTGTTTTTGTTTCTTTGTACTGGCTATCATTTTCGAATTACTCGAAAACTTATCGACCTATTCCAACCCCCAATCGGCACACGTGTTTGTTTACATACGTTACGACTCCGCTTTCCGGAAAAAATACGCGCTGGAAATTTTTTTTATACCATGGATATAGATCATCTCAGATTATCTAAAAAAATTATCTCCACCATTGAAAACAATGGAAAAATAATCCCGAAGCGATGTCTCAAAAACAAATTGAGGTAGTGCACTGACATCAAATGTTGACCGTTTGTTTACATGACAACGGGAGCAATCTTTATCAACAAATACCAAATTTCACTGGTTTCCATGGAAACCATGCATGAACAAAATCTGATGAATTCATAAAATTATGCATCATACATGCTGAACATCATATCATATGATCATATCTAGCATCATGCTGCCAGGTTTTGTAGTCAAACATGCAAAATTAGTGATTTAGAGCTACTTTTGAATTTTTCACTATGGGTTCAGGGAAATTTGGTCGTCACGGTAATCCGAAAAGCCACGTCACATGTTTTCAGCGAACCGAGCTGAATCGACAATTTGTGGAATCTACCCGACGCTGAAAATGTCGTTACTATCGCTCAATTCGTTCCCAAGATATTTCGCCGAGAATAATTATTTGTGCCAGCCGGCCATGCGTGAACCTGCTAATATTTTGGCCATGCGCAAACATGCTGATCGTAATGTTCCCGCTTACTATGACATGCCTCACAAACCGCGATTTCCAAAAACAAATTGCGGGTAGGTGGTAGAGGTTCCATCATTCATTGAAAATCAAATCTAAGAATGTGTTGGGTCCCGATAGCATTTTTTTGCTCCCTACCTTGTCCATGGTCCATACTAACCATTAGATTGAAGAAAAAAATGTGATATTATGACATGGCAGATTGTGACAGCATCCGGCAGGCGGCTGCAGACGACATCTTAAAATTTCACAATTTTTTTCAAAAATGTCAAAATTATTAAATTTCATTACCATATTTGGAGTCACCATGTGAAATGCATTGAGAAAAGTACCAACATGCCTAGTATTTGTTCAGTAATTCTTGAGATAGACCTAGAAAGTTTGGAAAGATTTCTCAAAAATCTTGTCTCGATATGGTCAAACTAATAGCCGCGTGGAAAGTGTTAAGTCAATTGATGAATAGAAGTCATTGAGCACTCCAGAGGATAAATAAGGATGTTCCATGCATGCACACAAACACATATTGGCCGTTTTGGCTATGGGAACAAAAGAAACAATCATTTAAGATTATAGAATACACTCTCATTCCCATACAGCGTGTTTTTATTAAGCAAACCGGCTTTTACCCGTCTTATAAAAAGCAGGATAAAAGCCGGTTGCTCGTGTGAGAGACGTGTTTTTATTGCAGTTCGATAAACAAACTTGCCGGCTGCCGCTGACCTCATTATAATAAATGCCAGCGAAAGGTCATACACATCTGTTTGCATTTAATTGTCAGGTGATCGTGCATCGTGTGCCCACTTCCGCTTTTCCACCGGCAAACGCGCTGAGCAGGAACCGTGCGTGTTTATACTGACGAAAGACTGCTTTTCCTAACCGGTTTCAACCGCTATTATCCTTGGTTTTGAAGGATAAAAGGCATCTAAAATCCAGGAGAAATAAACCGGTATGAGCGGGCAAATGCCGGTGGTGGTGTGTTTTTACTGGGGGATTTTAATCCGTTAGCAGTCATATGCCTGCTTTTTTTCTTCAGTAAAAACACGCTGATAGTCTCAATGATGAATAAATTCCATCATCAACTTGCTTATTTTACTTAGAGTGTGGATAAACACGATTCACCTTCCATCTCTTCACTTCCAAGAGAGGTTTATAGGCTCATCGTGCATATAATGCAGGTATGATGGAACATTTACCATTCAGACTCGGATTCAGAGAGATGATATCATTAACATTATCAGAGTGAATCAAAGCTTATCGTTTCGATATAGCCTACCTAATTCTCGGATTCTATCAAATGTTGTGTTATTCGACTGTCATTCCGGTCTCTCATCCGCGCATGCACTGTGTGTAAATAGGCCGGTAACATCTGAGACTAATATACCTACATTTCGGTATATAGTCCCAGTGGCGGCACTACAGAGTGTGGATAGTGTGAATCTATTCATCATTCCCCCACCCAACAATATTTGTTTCCCCCTCTTTGCCCCCCCCCCCCCAAAAAAAAAATCAATTTGGTTAAAATAAGAAAATATATAGACAATTTTAGCATAAAAAGTTATTTTTTTCGCGCTGTGCGCACATTTTCTTACTAAATTAGGTTATAATAAACCAAATGTTGACCATTTTAGCATTTTTATACCAGATTTGTTAGTACCGTATTAGACCAAATTTGACAATTTAAGCTTAAAATGGAACAAAGAATTTGCGCGCTTGGCGCGCATCATTTTTTTCATGCCCCCTAAAAAAAGTTTTCCCCCTTATGCCCCCCCCCCCCACCCCCAAAATGGTTTATGAGGCTGGTGCCGCCACTGATTAGTGTCAGGGTAACATACTATTTTAGCCAACATTGATGTGTTTTCCTTCTTTGAAATTGAAGAAGAGAATGCGTAAAACACATGTGACATCAAAACGTTAAAAATTGCTGCATATTCTGCTGTATCAATCCATAAATAATAGGGACTATTTTCGTTCTCAAGTTTGCCGGAAGTGCTGCGCACAAGGGAGCACTACACCAAATAACTTCCCCATTGTAAAATGGACATACGAGGGTCATTCAATAAGTTCTACCTCCTCACTCATAACATCGCTAATATGAATGTCAGCCTCATAACATTTGTCAAGATTATAGCTCTGAATCATAGCTACACATTATAGTAAATGCTAATTGATACCTATTTCACTTTTGTCATGATGCAATCAAAGCCAGAGAGAGATTTTGGACAACGGACACGGAAAATTACCCCAAAGATAAATACATGTTTTTTCGTATTCTCTCCGTATTGTATATAGGTATAACCGCCCGATTTAAATACTGAAAATGGAAAACAATGGATGTTTTCTGAATGTTATGCTATACTATCATGTATAAATCAGATTGTAGGCAATATTAACCTTTGTAGCTTGCAAATAGTATAATATCAACTCGAATGTATTGACACGCCTTTAGCATACTGGAATACTGATAGCCAGTTAAATGTTCGTTGTTACAAGTCAAGCCACAGTGATGCCTCGAATATTAAATCTTAACATGATAGTAACTTTAACTGTTTTCTTTACATGCAACAGATAAACTGACGAGGCTTCGGATCACATGACTCGGATCAACATTGCCTCCGGGGAGAGGGGCGAGTTATTTTCCGTAATTAAGACGTGCCAACCTTTTTTTTCCTTGATTGTAGTCTTCGCGCTTTTCCGGAACTACTAGTACTACACTTCAGGGATTCACAAATTGCGCATTGATTCGGTGTGATGCTCCCACAACAGTCGCTTCCACAACTTTCACACGGGGGCATATAAATAATTCTTCCATTTGAAATACACGCATTTTTTAGCATAATCCATGTGGATCTTACCCTTAGTTACAATAATAAGAGACATAATTGTATTTGAAAGATGCGTTTTTGTGACCAATCTAGATCAACTTTGCGCTCCAAGTGCCTAAACAACGCCACCATATTTGTCAAGGAATATCCGCTGTTATTCAGGTCTGAAGTTATGAGACCCTATTCTTTATTCGCAGAACCACAATATTTTGAATTAGAATTACCTTAGATTTAATCTCAAATTAATTTAGGTGTACACAAATTAAGATGGTTCCCGAGGATTGTTTTCATCTAAAATTGGTTTGGCTCTTGAAAAATGCAACCCAATCATCATAATTTGATCATCTACAGAGAGTCATTAGCCGGTTGATCACGGGGGGTAGACGTCTAACAGCTCTGTAGAAACAGGTCCTGACGCCGTTAGCCGGCTAATCTACCACGGGCAAATTATCCTAGAAAATCAAGGATAGCGGTGGTAGGTTAGCCTGCTAATTGCCCGCCAGAGCTCTGTAGAAACAGACCGCCGCCCGATTAGCCGTCTAACCGGAAATTGCTTTGTTTGTTTATTGCCAAGATGCTTGTTTGTTGTGTTGTTATATAATTAATCCGTGTCATTTCGAAATCAGCCGTTCCTCTGCGCACACACCCCCACAAAGTGATTAGTCGTCTTTTACGTCGTCTGTAGAAACAGCCCAGTACTTCTAAGTACCACCGCCTTTTTAGCAGGCTAAGTTACCACCGGCAAAAGGCGGAGGCTCTGTAGAAACACACTCTATCACTAGGCCTGTTTTGTTGCTGAGTATTTGTTCTCTTTTATGCTACTGTACTACAATAAACTGTCAATCAGCGTGTTTTTACTGAAGAAAAAAAGCAGGCATATGACTGCTAACGGATTAAAATCCCCCAGTAAAAACACACCACCACCGGCATTTGCCCGCTCATACCGGTTTATTTCTCCTGGATTTTAGATGCCTTTTATCCTTCGAAACCAAGGATAATAGCGGTTGAAACCGGTTAGGAAAAGCAGTCTTTCGTCAGTATAAACACGCACGGTTCCTGCTCAGCGCGTTTGCCGGTGGAAAAGCGGAAGTGGGCACACGATGCACGATCACCTGACAATTAAATGCAAACAGATGTGTATGACCTTTCGCTGGCATTTATTATAATGAGGTCAGCGGCAGCCGGCAAGTTTGTTTATCGAACTGCAATAAAAACACGTCTCTCACACGAGCAACCGGCTTTTATCCTGCTTTTTATAAGACGGGTAAAAGCCGGTTTGCTTAATAAAAACACGCTGATAGTTACCACCGGCAAAAGGCGGAGGCTCTGTAGAAACACACTCTATCACTAGGCCTGTTTTGTTGCTGAGTATTTGTTCTCTTTTATGCTACTGTACTACAATAAACTGTCAATGTTGCAAATGATACCGGGAATGGTACTTTTACTAGACCACTGCTACTTCTTTAATATTTCGATGATGATCCATTATTTCAGGTTCATGTCCATGTATTGTATCAACAACTGATATGTTTAAAATAGCAGGGGCGTCAATCACATTCAAATGTGGGGGGGCATCATAAGTTGCCCGTCCAAAAAACAAAAACAAATTGAAATTGTAACTGAATTGTTGTTAATGAATGTGCGAAACACCGCGTTCCGCGCTAGCGTGGACATGGTGGAGTTTGAAGGGGGATGTACCCCCCCCCCCCCCCCCCCGCCCCCCCCCCCCTCCCCCCTCCCCCAGCGTTCTAATTGTTTTTCTTCAATTTTCGAACCCATTTCATAGGCGTGCGCAGGATTTTTTTACCCGGGGTGCTTAAAAACAAATTTCATTGAGTACCGTAAAACGGGGTGAATAGGGACAAAAGGTGAACATGCGAATAGGGACAAAAATGGAAAGGTTTTTGAAATCTATTTTTTCTTTTTTTTGTATTTGACGTATACTATTTGTTTTCTTTTTGCAAATATTTAAAGAGCAATATTATAGTGTTCAGGAAATGATTCAGTGGATGGGAAAAAAACAAATGTGGAGCCCAGGGTTTCGAAAATAAAGGTGTCTGAAAAAAACACTGATAAATGATGTTGTCAAAACGGTCCTGTTTCTAACTGCATAATTCGAGCAAATTAGCTGGAAATGCACCAGGACCTAACTTTAAAGGTCCTACAGCAATTTCAAGCTTTTTTGCATTTCTCCACTCCATATATTTATTTTATAGAGTAGTTTTAAGGCTTATCATCTACAATATAATACGGAGTCGCCAATTTTTGTACGGAGATGTTCTCCCCTTTCTGCACCTTCGTTCGATTGACATGAAAGTTGCTCTGTGAGTGCGTATACGGAAACATAAGTGTGTCATTTCCGCCTTAACCCCAGATAAGGGACGTAAACCCCAGATAAGGCGGGCCTTATCTGAGGTTAACTATCCTTATCTTGGATTAAGGGACATAAACCGCAGATAAGACGCCTTATCCTAGTTAACGCTCCTTATCTTGGGTTAAGTCGCGTTATCTGAGGTCAACGCTCCTTATCTGGGGTTAAGGGTCGTAAACCCCAGATAAGGCGCCTTGTGCCTAGTTAACGCTCCTTATCTGGGGTTAAGGGACGTAAACCCCAGATAAGGCGCATTATCCCTAGTTAACGCTCCTTATCTGGGGTTAAGCCGCGTTAACCCCAGATAAGGGACATAAACCCCGAATAACGCGCCTTAGGCCAACAAAAAAAAGTTGTTTGTTTGTCCACGTCCGACCGACCGTGTACCTAGGTGCCGACCGTATTACTTTTTATTTTCGATATTTTTTTAAAAACAACTTTTTGAGCAATTTGAATGGCCAAACGACCATTTTTTATTCCTTATTTCGTACGATATCGTCATTCTGGTATTTGCAACACCATCCCCAATGCGCAATCCCGTGTAAACACGATGTTAATGCATGAACTTGGTACCCGCGGGACTATTAAAAGGACTAAATGAAAATCAGTGATCGCACGTGCAAGTGATGTCATTTTTATACTAAAAACGCAGTGTGAGAAAATATGACAAATCTAGTTACAGTTAATATTTGTTCCCAAAATGTTGCTCAACGGCATGAATATTAATTTCAACATAGTATAAAACAATCTTTGGGGTAGGCCTAGTTAGTGCGGGGAAAATAGGTTTAGCAATACTTTCACGTATATATTTCTAGCAAAACTTCAACACAACGTTATTTCACTTTGTGCAACATTCAATCACAATGGCGGCGTCCTACGGTATCTGCGCATTGCAAACTCAGTACAAAAATAATATTTGATCGAGTTTGTAGTGTTGCAACCAATGCGACAATATTGGAACTTTAAATTGACAATCTGCCCCATCCCCAGCAGGAGAAAGATATCAAAATCAGCAGTGTGAAGAGTAAAGCAACAATGTCGCAAGCTTATGAAAAGTGAGGTGTTTTGGTGTGTGTTTGGACTTTAATTCACAGTATTCATACCGAATTTATATTCCCAAATACAATATCCGTATAAAAAAAAAAAATTAAAAAAAAAAATCCGACCTACCGACCCTACCTTTTGAGGACCCTCTATGGACAAACAAACACTTTTTTCCCCTTATCTATGGATAAGCGCCTTATCCCTAGTTAACGCATCTTATCTGGGGATAAGGAGCGTTAACCCCAGATAAGGTGGGCCTTATCTGGGGTTTACGTCCCTTATCTGGGGTTAAGGCGGAAATTACTCACTTATGCTGCATGTGTGTATCATAGGAGCGTTAACCCCAGATAAGGAACGGAAACCCCAGATAAGGCGGGCCTTATCTGGGGTTAACGATCCTTATCTGGGGATAACAACTTAAACCCCAGATATTAGGCTCGTTATCCTAGGGTTACGTCCCTTATCTGGGGTTAACGCTCCTAAAATCATATTTGTATTGATTGTATTGGTATTTTGTTATATTCATATTCTCAATCATTGCTATATAATTTTGTTTGTTGCCCCTTGATCATGTATTTGGATATTGCGCCTTATAAGATATTTTATGTAGGGGTGTATGTATGTATGTATGATACAGAAAAAAAACCACTCAAAACAGACTTGATCTTTGGTTTGTGTCAAACACAATGCAAGATATGGTGGAAAATGTTGGTATTTGCCTTCTATCAGTACTGATCACTCAGTAATTTTCTTGAATATTGATAATGTGTCAAATAATATCCGTGGTTCATCTTATTGGAAGTTCAATAATTCCCTGTGTGAAGATGTTAAGTTTTGTCAGGAAATCATCAGATTAGCACCAACTTGGTTTGAGACTTACATTGATATGGATGATAAAAGAATCTTGTGGGAGTTGATTAAGTTTGAGATTAGACAATTTTCGTAGTCATTTAGTAAAAAGAAGGCCCAAAAGAAGCGCCAATTTCTGAACAAATTGGAGGATAAGGTCAAGGAGAATGAAGTCAATTTATGTAGTCACCCTTCAGAGGATAACGAAAGGGCATGGAATATTGCTAAAGAACAGCTCGAAAATGAGTATAATTCTATCACACAGGGTATTATTGTCCGATCCAGAGCTCAATGGGTGGAGAAGAGTGGGAAAAGTAATAAATACTTGTAGGGTTTGAAGAAATCCAATAAGATCAAAAGTACGATTAACACTATTTTACGTGATGATGGTGAGATTTCTAACGATCAGAGTAACATTTTAGATGAGATCAAAACATTGTATGCAAATCTATATACAAAGAAAGATGTTGATTTGAATTCTGTGAATGTTGATATTTTCTTTATGCATGACAAAATTCCGAAGTTGAATATAGATCAACAAGAATTATGTGAAGGTATGTTAACACTAAATGAATGTTTTGAAGTGCTTAATACTTTCCAAAATAATAAAAACCCAGGGAACGATGGTTTGACTGCTGAATTTTATAAGCAATTTTGGCATTTATTCGGTGGAACATTGGTTGATGCAAGTTATCTAAAAGGGGAATTGAGTAATTCACAAAAACAAGGCGTGATTACCATAATTCTAAAAAAAAGGTAAAGATAAGCGTAAAATTGGCAGTTATCGTCCAATAACTTTACTTAATGTTGATTTGAAAATTGGTTCAAAGGCAATTGCAAAACGAGTGGCGAAGATTTTACCCGACAATATTGGCATTGAACAATCAGCCTTTGTCAACAACAAAATTCAGCCTTTGTCAACGAACGTTACATTGGTGATGCAGTAATTGTTGCAGATCTGACTTATTTCACAAAATACAAAAACCACCCAGGTATTTTCCTTAACATTAATTTTGAAAAAGCATATGACTCCATTGATCATGATTTTCTTGCAAAAACTATTAAATCTTTTAACTTTGGTGAAAGTTTTTAAAAATGGGTTCACGTCTTTTATAAGAATATCGAGAGCTGTGTAATGAATAATGGGAATTCAAAACTGGTTACTTCCCAATTAACCGGGGAGTAAGACAGGGGGATCCACTCAGTTCAATTTTATTTGTGGTTGCGATAGAGGTACTCCTGATTAATATAAGAGAGGACAAGAACATTAGAGGTATAGTGCTGGATCATGATAATACTTTGAAATTATCCTGTTATGCAGATGATCTTACATGTTTCCCAAAAGACATAAATTCTGCACAATACATATTGCAACTTTTGGATGATTTTTATATATGCTCATCACTTAACACTTTCCACGCGGCAGGCGTCTGCAGACGACATTCCAAAAGTTCACAAAATGTTTAAAAAATGTCAAAATTACTTAATTCCATTTACCATATTTAGAATCACCATGAAAATGGATTGCAATAAGTACAAACGAGCCTAGCATTTGTTCAGCAATTCTTGAGATAGACTTTGAAAATTGGGAAAGGTTTCTGACAAATCTGTGTTTGTATAATAGTACAACTATAGCCGCGTGGAAAGTGTTAAGGTCAATACTGATAAAATAGAAGCCAGGTAAGGTTAGAAATTTAAACGAAAAACCACTACCAGTGATTTGGGCTGAGAGTGTAAAAGTGTATTGTGTTCTCATATAATGAAAAACAAAAACAAATGCTCGTAATTTTGAAGATAAGATCTTTGAAGCAACCTCTGGCTCTGTGGAAAAATAGGGATCTCACAGGTATTGTAAGATTCTCATTGCAAATGTTTTTGGTCTTTCCAAATTATTGTACATCACACGTATGGTTACCAACTTACCACACCTATTGCAATGCAAACAAAAAAAGGTCAATTCTATCGTTCACCAGTTTATGGAATGGTCCAGATAAGATAAAAAGGTCTGAGTTAAATGCTAGTTACTAAAACGGGGGCCTAAAGATGGTGGACATTATTTCTAGAATTAAGGCACAGCAACTTATGTGGTTAAAAAGATACTTTATTGATAATCAAGCTGGTTGGAAGAAGATTTTCAATTACTATATAACAGGGTGTGGTGGTATGGAATTGTTATTAAAATGTAGTTTTGACACTAAGAAATTGAGTAATCACATACCGCAATTTTATATTAGTATTCTTAATGTCAAGGAAGGTTGTGTTATATTCTTTAAGAAATACTATTATAGTATTTCTTAAAGAATATAACACAACCTTCCTTGCGCCTTTGATCTGTCTGCTTCACTAATGCAGCCATCGAGAGTACTACAATAGTTCTATTGTTAACGCCAGATAAGTAGAGTGGTTTCTAGTTAATCACCGATCTTTTTCCGATGCTTTTAACAATAGAACGAAATACCGTTGGAAAAGCGCTTTTAAATCGCTAGAAAAATGCTTTAAAAGCACTGAGAGTTTGGATATGGACCCTAACACAACCCCCAAATGCATTGCTACGTTGAAAAACGTGTATTGGTCTTGAAATGCCTGTTTATAAAGATTTGTTTATGTTGCCATGGAGAGTTACAATTGATAGCAGACTGTGATGATTACAGCTTAGAATTAACCATTTTATTTTACCAACAAATAAATGGCTGCATACAATTGGTATTATTACAAGCCCAAATTGTTTGAAATACAAAACTGAGATCGAAACCTCAGACCACATTTGTATCACTTGCCCTGGTGTTGTTAAATTTTGGAATGATTAAAAAACAGAAGTGGAATGATTTGTTTGACAATCTCACTAATGTTGAAAAACTATTCGGTTTATTTAATCATGATGATGATGATTGGTTAATCAACTTCTCTTAATGGCCCGCAGATATAGTTGCATCTGCAAATATAGAGGGTCCTCTCTGTCCATCGGTGTCTTTGACATAGTAATCGGAGACACTGCTCGACTAGAGTGGACCAATTATTTAAGCCTAAAATTGCTTTCATACAAATTTCATTTGACAATACACCGTCGTAAAGGCTTCTATTGTTAAAATAAAAATGAATTTGTATGCGCACAGATTGTCACGTTGGGCATTTTAATAGCACACCGAATGTGCTCTAATATTTTAAAAAACACACCTTAATCATCATTAAACCATACACAATACACTCAATTATAATCATTTAGAAACCATTGTAAATTCAACCATCAACAGCCGTGCTTATGACAGATGCCCAGGGATATCAATTATTAACATTGTTCCATTGTAAAGGCTTCTATTGTTAAACTAAAAATGAATTTGTATGCGCACAGAGTGTCACGCTGGGCATTTTTATAGCACACCGAATGTGCTCTAATACCTATTTAAACAAAAAACTTAATCATCATTAAACCATACACAATACACTCAATTATAATTAATCTCATTGGTGTTTATAAAAATGTATTGGTACAGTCATTGTATTAAAGTGTACCTATCTGCCTTTGCGTCTTTGCGTAGACATAGACTTGGACTTTTTCAAATTGTACTACATTTAGCTACAAATTAAAATTGAAAAGGAAATGTCATATTTAAGAATTTGATAGCTTAATAACAGTTCCTTTCCGGACTCATTCAAATATTGTCTTAACCGTCCATCCACATGGCGGTACCGAAAGGTCGCTGGAATAAATTTGCTAAAATTTAATAATTAATCTCATTGAAATGAGAACATTGAGAGGTATAGATAGACATAGTAATAATTATACCGATCTGCTTTGTGTGGTCTTAATTGTATCATCAAACTCGCACTAATTCCAAATTAAATAAATATGTCAGGTTTTAGAATTTGAACAACTTTCAGATTTTTGGCATCCGATATTCACATATCGGGCTTAATCCGGCGACATCCACATGTCAATTGGTTTACAAATTATTGTCAACAAGTTCAATTCTACTGTACATGAATCCCTCTCGTAGGGAACTAAAATATCAAACTTGTCAAGTTTGTATTTGTTGTGTTTGGAAAATTAATATTAATGTTGTGTGCGATCACATGACTGACCATGGGTCATGGTGAATAAATTTGATGTTGTTTCGGTTGCAGTTACAAGCTACCACTACCATCTTTTGTGTCCTGTCTCAAGTTCATCTGACAACAAATAGATTTCAACAATAATGTGTACTTTTTTAGTTTAGAAATGAATAATACATAGCTACAAATTAATTAAGTAACACAAATAGTTACCCAACGACAATTTATCCACTAATTAATGCTTAATTAAATTAATTAATTAATCAATTAATTCTTTTATTTTTAAAACGGCAAGATCAATAATTAAACGCCACGGTGATCATTTAGTGAATTGTCTTTTAAACATGATTTACCAAGAAAGAGTTTGTCCTTTTTTTTATTATAATAACGTGTCCCTGGGCAGAAAACTGCTGATTTCGTGAACTTTTTAATTTCGCAACAATCGCCAGTGCTTAAATTCACGAAAATAATTACCTCAAAAAATGGCAGTATATTTACGATGTTTGTATGGTTTCGAATGGTAAAAATTAAGTATCCACAAAATTGAAGCACTTTGGCAATTCACAAAAATAACTACCTGCAAAATTACTTTACCACTGCATTTCCAGATTTGGAAACATAACCCGATTTCCAGATCTGGACATTTCCGCCCTTTTATGGCAAAAGAATGTATCTTATATGTAGTTTTCTAACATTATACGTGTACTTCCTTTTAACATGATCAAAGTTTGCTTTAAAATAATCAATTTGCTGCAAAATCTCCCCGTGCAGGTAGTGTTGTGTTTCCACCTGCATTAAACACTTTCCACGCGGCAGGCGTCTGTAAACGAAATTCCAAAATGTCACAAAATGTTTCAAAATTGTCAAAATTGTTAAATGTCATCACCATATTATTTGGAATTACCATAAGAAATGCATTGAAATAAGTACAAATCATTGCAAGTAATTTGTAAAATAAACTTTGAAAATTGAAAAAATGCCTGAAAATCGGTTTTGTATATAATGGTAAAACTAATAGCCGCGTGAAAAGTGTTAAAGGGAGATCTTTCGGCTACACATCGGCAGACTCCACAACGCTCCAACACTAAGCGCAAGCGTTGACCACCGTTGACCAATCAGGCTGCGTCATTGTGTTGTGGTGTAGCTACTACGCATGTGTGAGTCCGCAAAGAGTTCGAGCGTTGTGGAGTCTGCTCAGCTCAGCCCTTTAGTGTTTAGTTGTTTCATTGTCTGGTGTGTTTTTAAAATTATCTTTTGTAATTGTCTAATGTATATATGACAATTGACTGATTATTAGTTAGCTTACATTGCGATCCTGTACATGCCGTGTATGGCAAGCTCAGGAATTCGATAAACACGGTTTATCAGTCGATAAACACGGTTTATCTCCGATAAACACTGTATCGGCCGATAAACTGAGTTTATCGAAATAAACTATGCTTTTCGAGTGATAAACAGAGTTTATCGATAAACACTGTTTATCGATGTGTTTATCGATACCAGTGTTTTTCAATTTGATAAACTGAGTTTATCGAGTGAAAAACACTGTTTATCGAAACCTCTGTTTTTCGAGCGAAAAACAGTGTTTTTCAATTTGATAAACTGAATTTATCGATAAACTATGTTTTTCGCTCGAAAACTATAGTTTATCGGTAACCGATAAACCCGCGATAAACCGTGTTTATCGAATTATTATACATTAATCTTGCCATAGCCGTGTACATTATAGTAATTAAGTTTGATAAGAGGGCACTCTCGATCGAACTCATTTACTCCATGAAACGGAAGTGGCGTGCTTTGGATGTTGTGTGCATCCCTCTGTCATGACTACCGGTCGATGAGCCAATCAGAGGCCGTCTTCCATGTCCCGCGGTTTTTGGTTCAATTGCCGCGTCCATTTATTTTCATTCGCTTGTCGGTTGTTTTGCTGAGAGGAACTATTTACGAATCGCCACTCCCACCCACCCATATTTTGGTAGGCCAGTCGGCCTGTTAAGTCCTGTCCCCTGATGATTTTGTTTTTTCTTTTGTTTTTTGCCTTTATTTTATTTATATTTTGACATTAGTTCAACCCGTGGTCATAACCCCATTTTTTTTGGTTGTTTTTATTTTTTTATATTTTTATTTGCCTTTTTCGGATTTTGTTTTATTTCTTATGCAAAATTAATAAACACACCTTTTTTGGAGTGTTGGTGCCTCTGATCATAGTGTATCATGGCCACACTACCACAGCCCGGAGCCTCTGTTCGTTGTGTATCTTTGGCTCCCGTCCCATTGGAGAGCTAGAGTAGCTCGATGGGTTTTTCCATGTCATAAATTCTGCCAATAAATTCTGTCATGTGGCGGACCATTTTTGTTGTGCACCTTGGTCCCCCTCTTTTTCGGCCCTGTTGTGGACCCTGTTGGTTGTGTATCTTGGTCCACACCCCGTGTGGTTGTCAATGATCATAGTGTATCTTGGCCCACACTCCCTCGCTTGGAGCCTCTGTTAGTTGTGTATCTTTGGCTCCCGTCCCTATTGGAGGGCTAATGTAGCTCGATAGGATTGTCCCCATGTCATTAGGCTAGTCTGTTCCTATCCATTTGTCAGGACCACTGTTGGTTGTGTATCTTTGGTCCTCCGTGGTGCCCTGTTGGTTGTGTATCTTGGCCCATGAGTCATTTCCCAGGTCCGGAGCCTCTGTTGGTTGTGTATCTTTGGCTCCCGGGTGGGTGCGTGTAGTGTATGGCTTTTTGGTGTCATTTCCTTGGATTAATCTTTAACATTTATGGGTTTAAATCCCAATTATTGACTTTTTACGATCATAAATATCATCAACGAGTAATGATTAAAGAAAAAATTATATACTTATAAGGTCAAATCTTATACCAATTACTATTGGCTAATTCACGTCCAATGGTCAATTAAGATAACCATTGTGATAATGAAGTATTTTCAATTAATAATTCTCACATTATTTTTGGTATCATTTCCTTCGAAAATTGAACAGTACGGATGTCTCCATGGGGGACTTATAATTAATGAATTAGTAAAATTCTGACATTGGTCATAATCATATTATCAATTGGTGCGGCATCAGATCCGCTATTTAACTTTAGGTTTTTGGTACTTTACTAGGCCTTTTTAAATTGATTAACCGAAACTGTTTATGAAACTGAACAGTCGGTATTTCCTATTATGACCTTCCAATCATGGGACTCTTGGTCCCACCTGTGTTATGAACTTATAGATTAACATTATATTTAAATGTACTGGTATGTACTGTAATTAATGTATTCAATTCATCTATATTATTATATGTTCAATAATTGTATTATCAAATAATAATGTCAAATAAAATTTGACATTGTTGAATTCTGTAGTGTTTAAGGAATAAATTCTCTCAGCAATAGCCGACCAGCTATCTATCACATTTCATGTGTCTTGTCCAATTCCGTTATCTGAGAGTAATGTTATATAACAATGGTATGGCTGATCATTCCATTCTCTATAGTTTAATATATAACACATTCGGACTCAGTTTGGATTGACAACATTTTTACATCCTTGTAATATCTATTTAATTAAACTAGTGCTAAAATTCCATTTTGTGGTCAAAGTCATGAATATTTTTATCTTTATTTTTATATCAGTGATCCACATTGCAATATTTGTTAATGCTTATAACGATTGGGGATTATCTGACAATTGGTGATGAGAAAGACTGGTCCCTTACCTCTATAATCCATGCATATTGTTAATGATACAATTTACTGGAACTAGTGTTTTTATGTGTGTTTGTGGGAGTATCGCTTTGTTTGATTCAATACAATTCTTATATAGTGTATCTCTGTAATAATGTGTTATACATTTGGCATATCAATCCAAGGGTTAAAAGGTTATTTAATTAGTGACTAAAACAAATGAAGGTCTAGTCACAGTTTCAATTGAACATAAAGATCTTAAAAATGTATATTGATACTAACTAAAGTTAGGGTATGATCTTACCCATGTAGGCCTATGCATGATTCATTATTGTCATTGCGTCATGATAGCCATCTATTGTTTCTTTGTTTTGGTGTGTGATAGGGTATGAAATTAACAAATGCATTTATAAAAATGATTCACATTAATTACCGTGCTTTTAACAATGAGGGCATTGTTCAAACATCTGTTTGGTTCTGTTCTTGTTATACATTGATTTTAATATAGCGCTGGAGTTACGTTAACTTAAACCAACATCGTATGTTTAATATCTAATAATGTGTATTGCGGAGTCATAATACTAGTGCACTGAATAAAAGGATTATGTGAATCAACTTGGGAGTTTCTTCGTGATTCATCGACCGGTCTATCAAATCAATTGTTTACTTTCGATTAAAGCAATATAGCTAGCCTTTCATCAAGGCTTTTGTGGCGGTAAAACAGTGTGAGCGCCCTCTATCAAATTCGCTCCCATCTTTGACAAAGACTAATTCATACCATGTAGAAAGCTGCGTCGTTACCATTCTGGTTGAGCCAATGGTTCCAGCCTTGAAGGACAAATGCGCCAGTTATGTGGGGTTCAGAAACGGTGAATGGGTTATGGGGCTCTCACATGTATCCGTGTGAGCTGGGCGGCCCCTTACCGTCTTATAGAAAAACAACAGAGTCCACGGTGAACAATCAGCAAAACATGTCAACGGCCGCATTTTTAATTTTTTTTGTCACCGGTAAAAGCGGCGGCAAACGGTGAGAGCCCGGTTTGAGTACGGTATTATACAGACGGCGCACCCGTTTCGCGCCCGTTCGCAGGGCGGTAATGGTAGGCGGCCACCTTACCGTCTAATAGAAAAACAACAGAGTCCAAACAATCAGTAAAAAATGTCAACGGGCGCATTAATCTTTTGTTGTGGCCACCGGGTCCATAACGTTATATACAGGGTCTATACCGGGTCCTCACCGGTCGGGTACCGGGCTCATACATTTCTAGCTTACCGTTCTTACCGGGTGCATAACACATCCTCACCGGGTCCTCGGTCCATACCGTTCTACACCGGGTCTGTCCCGGGATCACCGGCCTCATACAGTTCTAGCTTACCGTTCTCACCGTGTCCTCACCGTGTGCATACCACCTCCATACCGGTTCCTCACCGGTCGAAACGTCTTGATTACATCATCAAACCGACCTTTTCAAGCTGAGCGCTCAAGCTCGCCGTTTCATTTGCATTCCGGAATTCGTACGACCAACATCTATAATACTCTCTAAATGTAAAAGAGCTAAACCTCACTCTTTCGAGAGCTTTAGGAGGGACGGCTCTTCTAAGAAGTGAAGTTCACTCTTTTCAGAGTGATTTGTCACTCTTTTAAGAGTGATTTCCACTCTTTCAGAGTGATTTTAACTCTTTTTAGAGTGAAAATCGCTCTTTTAAGAGTGAACTTCACTAAAAAAAAAGAGCTGTTCCTCCTAGAGCTCTCGAAAGAGTGAGTTTTAGCTCTTTTACATTTAGAGAGTTGCAACATGCCTGCTGAGAGTCCGCGAACGGTTACTAGGCTGCATGCGGCCATTCGCAGTCCGTCGCTAAGATGGTCGACGTCCGCACCACCGTCCATCACCGCCCTGCGAATGGGCGCGAAACGGGTGCGAACGGGTGCGCCGTCCTTATACCGTCTTCATACCGGGCTCTCACCGTTCGCCGCCGCTTTTACTCACCCGCCAGGAGTTTTGAGCATGTTCAAAACTCCGGTGGCCGGCAAAGTCCCCTGAACGTGTTCAACGGACGGGAAACGGCCCACCGTGTGTGCCGCCGTCCGCACCCATTTTTTTGTACACGGTAAGGGGCCGCTCAGCTCACACGGATACATGTGAGGGCCCCATTACAGGCGTTTTATTTGAATGTTAGAGTTTGCCCCAACTGGCATTTGCGCTCTGACGTGAGATCGTGCATTGTCATAGATTACAAAGAGTGGTTCATCATCTGGATAGGGGTCGCAACAAAGTTCCAAATATCTTCGCAAATATCGGAATTTCACCAAGTTTTTGGCATATAAGAGAGGGAAATGTCCGGGGGGAAATGATGTTTCTAACAGTATTCATGACTTTCAAGTCTTGAATCCTATATTACGAGAGTCATCCAATTATTTCTACCTCCTCACTCATAACATCGCTAATATGAATGTCAGCCTCATGACATTTGTCATGATTATAGCCCTGAATCATAGCTATACACAGTTAATGATAACTGATATCTGTTTTACTTTTGTTATGATGCAATCAAAGCCAACGGAAAATTACACTAATGATAAATACGGTTTTTAGGTTTTCTCTCCGTATTGAATGATTATTATAACAGTCCGATTTAAATACTGAAAAATAGACAATAATGGATGATTTCTTAATATAATCATTATAATACACGTATAGATTCGATGGTTGACGACAATTACCTTTGTAGGCTTGCAAATAGTATAATATCAACTCGAATTAATTATAACACTGCAAAAACCAACAGAACACATCAGACGCTTCACAGAACACATTCCGACGTGTTCTACACACGTTCAGGATGTGTCGGAAGCGTCCAAATATAACAGATATAGAACATGTTCATATGTTCTGTAAATGTTCTAATGTGTTCTGTAGGTGTTCTACGCATCACCATGTGTTCTGCATGTGTTCAAAGGCCATTTCTAGAACACATCAAGAACACATCTGTAACGGCCAGGAACATGCTCTAAATCTGTTACATTTTTGAACACGTTTAGACGCGTTCTTGACATGTTCTCTACGCGTCGATGTGTTCTGTATATTTTGCATTGAATATATTGCTACGCCTTTAACATACTGGACTACTGCTATTCAGTCAAATGTTTGTTGTTACAAGTCAAGCCACAGTGATGCCTCGAATGTTAAATCTTATCTTGTCACTTAGATATACTTGTAATCCCTCAATTTAGTCCTGTATATAATGAAGATCTCTTAGTTCTTACGAACAGTAAATACGACTTTTGCAGCGGTTCTCTGGGGTATGGTCTGGTTCTGGCTAATAAATTAAAGGGCATTTTCTCCAAGAAAAATCAGTGATTTTTATTTTTATAGTCTGTTCAAGAGATATCTGTAATTTAGAACGATTTTAATTGACCTAGAGGTACGTGTTGTCTCTTAGAATTGGTCAAATGAATAGCACCTAGGAGACATTTGGCTATTTTTTATCCGTTACCGTCGCACTAAATGGACCATTGGTTTTCATTTCCAGAAAAGTACAAACAGCACTCAGACCAATTTACTATGAATTCGTAGCTGATACTCAAAGCTACAATTGTGGAATATTTCATACGACTGGCTTATATAATAGCAAAGTCATGGGGTAGGAGGTAGAACTTATTGAATGACCCTCGTATATTGATGTGTAATCTTAATAGTTGAAACTATTAAGGTTACTCATCACCATAGTAACCCCCATTGAAACGCATGTTATAAATCGGGAGTTCAATCGCCTCTGACTGGCTCCCCTACCTAAACTGGGGTAGGGTAGGATGGGGTAATATGGGACACTTAAGGTTTATCTTTTTTTATATGCAATCGATATAGAAAGGAATGCATATTTAAAACCAATGCCAGTGCTAAAAGACTCATTATTTGGCTTCCCCTCCCCTTCACCTTCCCCTGACCCCTTCCCCTTCCCTTTGGCACGTGCCCCAGGGTTACGCCAATGGTGTAATGATATCAACGTCAAAGATGAATTTCACTATGTTATTTTTGGTATTTTCTATTTTCAGTATTTAAATCGGGCGGTTATACACAGACAATTTTTCTGGGTCACAAGCGGGTCACTTGACCTATTTGACGTGAGTCACTTCTATGTAACTTACCTAGATGGGTGAAATGACCCAGAAAATGAAGCACAGTGACTCATCTGAGATATGAAAATGGGTCAACTAACATACTTGCTTATGTGACTCACTTGATTATGTGCAAGTGTGTCAAGATCGAGTCAATATGAGTCATTTGACTTACTTGCTCTTAAGCTGGGTCATTCCAACCATGAACGTAAATAGGTAAACTGACTCAGTTCCGTATAGTTACTGATCAAGATCGACATCTGACCCACTTGTATTTTGCAAGTGAGTCAAGATAAATTTCTGGTTACAAGCGGGTCACTTGACCTATTTGACGTGAGTCACTTCTATGTAACTTACCTAGATGGGTGAAATGACCCAGATCATGAAGTACAGTGACTCATCTGAGATATGACAATGGGTCAACTAACATACTTGCTTATGTGACTCACTTGATTATGTGCAAGTGTGTCAAGATCGAGTCAATATGAGTCATTTGACTTACTTGCTCTTGTGCTGGGTCATTCCAACCATGAACACAAACAGGTAAACTGACTCAGTTCCGTATAGTTACTGGTCAAGATCGACATCTGACCCACTTGTATTTTGCAAGTAGGTCAAGATCGATATCTGACCCACTTGCATTTTACAAGTAGGTCAAGATCGATAGCGGGCGCTGTGTAGCGCGAATGGAATTATGGGATGGGTCCCAGCCAACATCGATCGTGGGCCCACATGGGCCCTCATGGGACCCTTAATATTTTGTCCACTTTGGCCTGTATACGGGCCAAATTGGACAAAATATTAAGGGTCCCATGAGGGCCTACTGTGGGCCCACGGTCGATGTTGGCTGGGGTGTGCATCGGCTTCTTTAAAATTAACACCATGGAAAGTAGATTTCGTAAGGATATATATATCCATTTTATTAACACGATTAATTCGAGACGTCACTCACTAAGTGATTGTTCACAAACCAGATACACGGGACCCTTAATATTTCTGAAGACCCACTTTGCAGTTTGTTGAAATTAAAATTGTGTTTCAGTCATGTAATTTTGGTGTATCAGTTTGACTCATTTTATCATTGGTGTGTCAGTATGACTCATATGATTTCCAATGTGTGTAACTACATGGATGAAAACAAAGACCTATGAAAATGGGTCAGTTTGACCTGCTTAGCCAGGTCAAATATGAGTAAGCTGATGTGACTCATTTGGATTTGAGGCGAGTTATGTGACCCAAGATGGTGAGTACTAGTCATGGGCAGAAACTCGTTAAATTTGAATAACGTGTCATATAACCCATATACATGTGTTGTTGTGACCTTCTTTGTAGGTTATTTTGACCTATTACAATTAATTCAAATTACGCTTGTGGATCTTGGGTGAGGAACCTGACTAGATTTCCTAAGCGTAACAATAGAATTGTGTACCTAATCATACAATACGGAGAGAAAACGAAAAAACATGTATTTATCTTTGGGGTAATTTTCGGTGTCCGTTGTCCAAAATCTTTCTCTGGCTTTGATTGCATCATGACAAAAGTGAAATAGGTATCAATTTACTATAAATGTGTAGCTACGATTCAGAGCTATAATCATGACAAATGCCATGAGACAGACATTCATATTAGCGATGTTATGAGTGAGGAGGTAGAACTTATTGAATGACCCTCGTAGATTTTTTTCGATTTATTATACGACGTGTGAACACAGTGTCACGAGTATATTGGATTCGTTAGCTTAAATCTGGTAAAATTGGCTCCGAATAGAAAGCAGCAAGTGTTATGTAGTGATTTGTCTGTTACAACCTTTTATTTTTTGTCAGTCCCGACCCCTTTTCCGGAAAAGTAAGGCAATTGGAATCCCACAAAATGGATTATGTGCTGTGTTAGGTTGACATCCAGTGCTGCGACGATCATGCGGTCAAAAATATGTTGAAGAACTTTGTGTTTTGACGTGTTTTGTTGACTTGCAATGTATTGTGGGATCATACCTGAGCCTGCTCTGGGTCGAATTCTGTTTGAGCCAAATCAGCCAATCATAACCACTCTTCAGCAGATGTGAGAGTTATATTCTGGTGAGCATGGAAACACATTTATAGTTGAATAGTTGGAGTTATAGTTAATATGATGTTTATGATATTAACCTTTTTATTTTGGGCGAAAAGTAATCAAACGATTGATCAAACTATTCAATGAAATAAGAAGAAAAATTGTAAAATTATCTTAGGCTATAAATATGATTCGTATCAAAATGCTCTTTATACTTAAACACATTTATAGTTGAATGTTTAGTTGGAGTTTAGTTAATATGAAGTTTATGATGTTAACCTTTTTATTTTTGGACGAAAAGTAACGAAACGATTGATCAAACTATATTCAATGAAATAAGAGGCACAAGACAGTATATATTTGCGAAAATAATCACTGCATCAGTGACCAGTCAGCAAATACAAGCTAGATAACTTTACTGTACATCATAGTTTTCAACCACTCGCCCCTATGCAACTCTAGAATATGTGGGCTAAAATCATCTTTCAACAACTCCATTATAAACAGGTGGAATTGATCGCGTTGACAAGAATGGGTGTTCAAATGATTTGAACGTTTTCGGGTTAACGCAAATTATATTCAAGTACTGTATAAGCAACTTAATTTCGCTAGCAATTTAATTTGGCTAATTCCGCCAATTTCGCTAGGAGATCTAATTCGCCAAATTAAATTGCCAACATTTATATTATTTATAATGGTTATATAGGTAGATGGTACAAATTACTGAAATCAAATTGCTGCAAAATGTTGGCCAAATGCTATTCGCTAAATTAAGTTGCCGTAAAATTGAGTTGTATTACGCTCCTACAGTAGTCTCAGATTTCAGGTGGTTTTTTTCATGTCGCTGCCCTTAGTCTGAACTTTACCAAGGTTTGTTTGGCATCCCTTGTGGGTGAGTAAATATACAGCGTGTCCCAAAAAACTGGGTTCAAAAGTTTGCGAGCTTACAACTAAAACAGTAGGAAACATAGATAGTTTATATTTATTAAACAAAATAAACATGATCTTAATTGGTTACACTCTGTAATTAATCCAATATAAACCTTTTGAAATACTAAGATTTTAATAGAGCGTGGTCAAAACCCATTTGTCCCACTTTTCAAGGAACACCCCGATGTGTTGCAATTGCACATTGTTGTGATTTCGTCAATGTTTTGCCTTTGCATTCATTCTTTACAAAGACTTGGGCAGTAACTAAAATTATCTTGGTCATATACCAATAATACAAGTTCATATTTACATAAAGTTCTTTCGGAGAATAAACCCCATGCAGGGAATACTGCACATAGCGCACAGTTTTATGCAACGCACGGATATGGTTTATTCCTTAAATCGGTACAAATGGGTTCTGACCACATCAAATCTTTGTATTTCAAAAAGTTTACATTGGATTGGTCTCCAAATTTACCCAATTAAGGTCAGGTATATTTTGTTTGATATCCTTAAATATAAACTATCCGTAATTCCTACTTATTTCGTTATACGCTCGCAAACTTTTGAACCCAGTTTTTTGGGACACGCTGTACTGAAATAATAGCTGCCGAGGGTAGTGTTGTCATAGATGGTGGCTAAAATAATAGCTGCCGAGGGTATGTGTTGTCTGTTAAAGACGGTGAAGGTGAACCGTCTATGCTATTGTACACAGTGTTATATGTATATATATATTTGTTTTTGAATAACGCCTCGCCTTCTTCCCCACTATGTAAAGCAAGCAGTTACAGGGTAATGAGAAGATGATGACAAGGAAGGAGAATATTTAATTGCTACATTGTTGTCTTTAAATTCATCCTCGTCCCTCCCCAATGCCAGGGAAGGGGAATCCACCCCGCCGATGAACAATGTCTATAGAGAGCCACTACTTCAACCCTTTTCCTATATTGATAAGCATTTCAGAGTTCCTACATCATGTACCTTTCTTTTGAACCAATTTGAGTGGGAATTTTCCACCCTGATATTATGTAATGTCTGTTTATTTAAATAGGTTATTTGATTGGTTGGTTGGTGGGTTGGTGTGTGGGTGGGTGGATGGGTTGTATGGTTGGTTGGTTGTATGGTTGGTTGGTTGGTTGTATGGTTGGTTGGTTGGTTGGTTGATTGGTTGGTTGGTTGGTTGGTTGTTTGGTTGGTGGCTTGTTGGGTGTGTGGATGGTGGGTGTGGGGTGGATGGCTGGATGGGTGGGTGGGTGGGTGGGAGGGGAGGGTTGTTGGGTGGGTTGATGAATGGATGAATGGATGGATAGATGGATGGATGGATGGAAGGATGGATGGATGGATGGATGGATGGATGGATGGATCCGCACGTCGTATACGGTTCCGATAGGATCCAATTGCGTCATTAATAAGGAACTCAAACCACAAATCACGTAATCGGAGAACCGCGCCATCTAGTTATGTATTAATGCGTATTTATATTTTTGTTGTATTATGTAGTATTATATACAATAAATAAAATGAATGAATGCCTTTGGAAATATTTGCGACCTTGTTACCCAAAACCCTTTACCTTTTGTGAACATTTGGCAAATAATGTTGGGGCATTTTGACAGGCTCTTCCATGCCGACCCCCTTTTTTGTGCACGTTTGTCTCACCATGCTCACTGAAAATGCTGATTGCCCCATGGTCGTGTGATTTGGCAAAACACTGTATTTAGGTGCACATCACCATTTAGATCAATGCGCGACATCTGGAAGTCCCTAACACAAGTTCAATGGTCTGGTTTTTTGCCAATTTTATTTTTAGAAAGGAAAGACACAAAGAGGAACGGGGATGTTATACGGAGATTATAAGAGTTATATAGAGTACGCCCGGGGGTTTATTCACGTATATAAGACATACGCCCCTCTAATTGTCACTTTTTTGACAAATAATCCCTAAACATCATTGAAACCCTAAACAAACCCAATTATTGTGATGTCATCGTTACCAAAACAGCCTCATCAGCAGACCCATATTAGTTTTCGAATTTACGATTGATTGATTATTTCAATATTCTTTAAAAAAATGTAATCGGTTTTTGATTTTTGTTTTAAATTTATGACTTGTCAAACATTTTAAAAACAACTTGAACACTTGAAAATGTTTAAAATACCAACCGTTCCGTCCGCCCGTAGATAAAGTGTAGTTTTTTATCACATCAACACTACATTTTAATAAATAATAACAAAGTCTTCAAAGCAACGTAAACACACACAAATGAGTACCTTAAAGATGAGAAATTCACAAATTGAAACTAGTTGTACACAGGTTATTTATTTATTGATGCCATTTATTAAGGGGGTTTTCAATTGGTAATGTTAAAAAAGATATGAAACTCACTTATGATTTCATAATTTTTAATCATATTTAGATCAAATCTAAACCATTCAATCGACACGTCTCTTTTAATGACGTCATCTCGAAAAATATTATATCTAAACTATACGTGAAAAGCGACTTATGAAGGCCAAATTAAATTAATTGTTTGTCTCAAAGCTCCCGCGCGCGTTCGTTTATTGATGCGCATTAGAAAACAAAAATCTGAAGAAAAAAACTTCTTTTTTTTCTTCTTTTTTTACCAAAAAAAAAAAAATCCAAAAAATGTCACCGATTTTCCAGATTTTTATTGATCACATCATCTTAAATACAAAAGTTCACTTTTACAAGGATTTCAATATTTTATATTTAAAAAAAATTAAAAAAACTTGAAAAAAAACCGCGTTCCGCATTAGTTTTACAACAGGAGAGGAGCTTTGAGACAAACAATTAATTTAATTTGGCCAAATATGAATACAAATTGTATGTAGTCGTTGCATAGTAAATTTCACATCACATTCTAGATGACGATATTAAGATTCAGAAGCAATGGTTTTGACCATTTCATATAAAAAATAATACAATATACAAAAAAGAAGTCTTCCTTGAAGAGTCATAAATTTTGATCGAAGAGAGGAATCGAACCAGCCCCATTTGACATAAAGTAGTCTGGATCACGCTTGAACTGATTTATCGGGCTTTTAAATATTTTGCAACAAAGCCCCTTTTTAAGCTGATTTTAGTCTGGGGGTACCACTGCAGAATGCATATTCTACCTTCTGCGTGTGGGGTGGCAATTATACTGCTGAAGGTCACAATATATGTGTCATTGATGTAACCATATAATTTCTTCGTAACACTGACGCGTGTAAGGTGGCATTTATACCACTGATGGTCACTACGCATGCGTCATTGATGTATAATCATATCATTTCTTCGTAACACTGATGCGTGTGAGGTGGCATTTATACCGCTGATGGTTACTACGGATGCGTCATTGATGTAACCATAGAGTTTCTTCGTAACACTGATTTAGTAAAGAATGCTTCTCTTTCCTGCATTGCAAACATGTAGAAGTGACCTTAAAATAGGAGTTATGTGATCTAGTTCAGGTGTTTTATTTTGTTTTGTATCTATTTGTCCTAGGGTTTTCTGATCAAAGACAGACGTCAACATCAGTGTTGTCGCTTTGGAATAGCTCCTTTGGCCTGTAGCAGCATTATCACTTTGAAACTGTCGTTAAGTTAAATCTAACTTTTTAGCTCATTATTATCGTTAAAAAAACACAGTGATACTTACGGAATAATTCTGTCAACAAAAAATACAATGGCCCGCTCGTTGTTCCTAATTACCAATCAAGGAACATATAAAAATGTCCCCGTCGTCAATCAATTGAAAATAACACATCGTCATGGCAATGTAAGAACGTCGTTAGTAACATGTCTGGCAAATTAAGTTTATTAGTTATTTTTATGAAAATATAGGCAAATCCATAACATTTTAAGTCATTTTATTTGTCTTGAAAGTGGAATCAACTCATTTTTAATCAAATAATTTTAAGCTTTGTTAAATCAATAAATAAATTAACACAATTAGACACAAACATGCCTCTCCCTCTAAATGACTAAATTGTCACTTATGACTTCTTGCACTCTCATGACGATATCATTTTGCTGTTTTTTTTCGTAAATTTAAGTAATAATAAAAAATCTCTCTGTCGTTTTTTGTCACCAATAGATGACCGTCGTACAATTAGTTTCTTTTTCGGGTAAAAGACGTCATAGTTGAGTCATTCCTTTCCACTTTAATCTTCAATCAAAGTGCATGAAATATCTACCCGTGGTTTGACTCATTATAGCTACTACTTTTATCTTCAATCGAGGGACATAAAAGGTCCCCGTTGTCATTGTTTCCAAAAGTAAAGTCCATAAACATTAAAGGTCTCAATAGATTTGATTTAAAGGTAACACTAATGTTTACCAAATATTTCAATGACCCTTTGTTGAAAACAACTGCATCAATGGATACACGTATAGTAATGCAGTTGTTGACCAAGTTATGACTTCAAGTCTGGAAATCAAGCTTCCAAGACGCTCTTGATCATTTCAACCATAACATGTAGGTATACATATTATCCATGGACACGTACACGTTCGTGTTTAGAGAAGATGGACTCTAAATCAGTTGTCAATCAAGGAGCATACACGTCCCCATTGTCACTAGAGTCATAGCTGCCTCGTGTATCTTTGTCTTCAAGAACAAACTGCATTTGTACGGCATCTATTCCTCCTGTGGTCACTACGCATGCGTCACCGTAGAGAAATTGTATGGCGGTCACGTGTGAACTGTGTAGTTTGACGTCATGGGATTCGGCCTAGAAGAACAAAATTATGAAATTGCGATTTATAATGTTGTTTTGATTTTCAACCAATAAGTTTATGTCTACTAACACTAGAATACTATGACATTGATGTATTTGAATTTATTTTGATAATGAAAACTATACAAATGGGTCGATATTGTTGAGTCAACTATGGGCTTGGGTTGAAATTTTTATTGGAAATGGGTTATATTTACAATTTGTTACTCTTAGCAGCATGGGTCCATTTGTTTACCCACTGGCGGTACACCTGTATTAATTTTAGGTCAAGTACCCCCTCCCCGGATTTTGGGGTCACAATCAAGAGTGTGGGGATGAAATGTCTTCCAGGTAAACGCTGTATATCACCTCTTGTGTTTTAAACAACAACATGTTCATACAATCAACTGGTTTTTGGTCAGGTGCATGGTACACCTCTAACAAATCCGTAGAAAAGACACTTAGATTTCTGTTTACGCCATGACATCACATGTGACCTTTTGTACATGCCAGCGTGGTCTGAAATTACATATAACGTCTTATTGCGGCTACAACAAGGAAACCTACCTTAAGGGAGGAGCACGGATACTTGAGAAGGGATATACACCCGTAGTTATCTCCAGCGGCTAGAAGCTCCCCGCTATTAGACCGGTCTAATGCGTTCACGTCAACACCTTTGTCTCTTGTAGGCCAAACACCTGTCAACGAAAAAACATTGCGTCAAAAAGTTCATACATTTCGCTCTGCTTATGATAGTCAAGATACGCTGTAGTGTATTCTTAATTTTGTTATTTTCAGCAACTTATCAGGATGTTGCGAGTTTGGGGAAAACCTACATTTCGTCAGCCTACTTCGATAATTGCCTAACTCATTTTTTCTAGTTCTTAGAAAACAACAAAAGTATGAAACCTTTTACCTGTGTACCTGTTACTCATTTTGCATTATTGATGGATGGATATTCATTATGTGGAATGACGCTTGTCTTGTATTGTTGATGTTAGGCTTGTATTGTTGATGTGACTTGGATTAGTGCATCCATGCACGCCAATTGAGGATTGCATGGATGCACTAATCCAAGTCATTAGAAACAGATGAACACAGCCATACAATAATTTGATTAATTCCATGGATTTGTCAATGCAAATTCAATAATGCAAAATGAGTAACATGTTGGAATGGTCTGGTGGTCCTTTTAAAACAAAGCTCTTCATTTATCAACACTTTTGATTGGTCAATGACTTAGGTATTATAACAGCATGTGCATAATGTAATGAAGTCATGATTTATGCAAAAAACTCAATTTTGCTGAAAAGTGAGTTAGGCAATTATCGAAGCAGGCTGGCGATTTGGCCCTTGTTACTACTTAATTGTCTTCCAAGATGATACGGGTCCGGGAAAACCTACATTATGATGTATGATAGCACACCTTCAAACACATCTCAGTGAATATACGTTAAGAAAAAAGTGGTATATTTTGTTTATCATTGTAAAACGCTGTGTTCTTTGTAGAGCGCTTAGGGGGGCTGTCAAGTGTCAGAAATAGCCTCCGTAAAACTGCCATAACTTCGTCATTATTCGTATAATCCATATAAAAGTATACATTTTCTTAAAGGAAAGGGTTCAATAAATCTAACCATGAACATGAAATTGCTCTAAAAAGGACCATTTTGGAGAAAATCATAAAAAACGAGAGTGTTGACCAGTCTTCAGTTCTGACAAGGTAACAACAACAAAAAATCTGAAAATGATGTTTGTATAGATAGATAGATAGCTAGATACACAAATGTACTACTCCCTGTTCCATGGCAACCGGCTTATATGTCAAATATCTCTTTCGTTTGTATATGATTATTATAATATTTTTCAACATAGAAAGCATAGTCTGTAATACAATAATTGGATGGCTGAAAAGTGAAGTAATGTAGCACCCGGTGGATAGATTTCAAATGCACACACACGTGTGGCCTACTAAAATAATAGACCACAACCCCCAGTCTTCAATATAACGCACACTGTCACTTCTCTGTACGAATACTTTGACTGGCAAGATATGAAATATATAGAGGGAGTGTGGGTTAGTCTACATACCTGCCACAGTGTATCCCATGATGCAACTCTGCGTGTTCCACGTCACGTCTTTGACGTCTTCCGGTTTCTCCATCTTTACATCCATTGTGCTCCCTGTATACCAACACAAACATTAAGTATTGTTGTCAAAATCTATGCAAGTTTATTTTGTTCGGGTTTTGGATGTGAAAATCGGTTTTACCATATCTAGTCATAGGTGTGAAGATTATGGCCGGCTGGATTGACATCCAGTCCAGGATTTCAGAAAATTGTGAGATAGGCTTTTACGACGGGTATTCATAATATAAGTTAAAAGTTTAACGGGTTCGCCGTCGGACGAGTTTTAATCTGTCAAGCTTTCGTCAGGATTAGCTCTGACTTCTTCAGGACCAAATTATTATAATATTAAACAAAACATAGAGATTGCCACTTCTCTTGTTATCATCATTTGGGCTGCCCCTTGCCCGATGATTTGAGAGTAGGTGCCCTTTCCTACTTGTGAAAGAATTGGTGGCTCTGAAAAGAGCCGTTCAGTTGGATTGCCGCTTCCACTGAACAAGTAGGTTGCCACTGGCCTACTATATATAAATTTGGTTCTAATAGAACCTCCAAAGGACTGCCCCTTGACCAATGGAAATAACGTAGAGACTGCCCCTTGTCTACTACAGACTACAAAAGTATAATGCACAGCAGTGCGGTCACTCATCTGTAAAGATCGTTTGACCATTTCAGTAAATGTTAGTTTGACAAAGCATCGGTCACAGGTTTGGTGGATCTCTCTTTGGTTGGGCATTGGTGACAGATAGAGTTTGGGGTCATCAAATTACACATCATCTTAGGAAAGCAAGTTTTTCTTAACTGTAAGCATGACAATGACATATTATGTAGTTGTATTGCATGGACAGTTGATTCAAACTTGGAATAATAAATGTCAAATTGATTACTTACAAACGTTTAAATCATAATCGCCCGACACGCTTTGTAGATAACTGCTATCGTCCGACCAGTCCATGTGTGTAACAAAGTTGTTATGACCCTTTAGATAGAAAGCGAAATAATTAAGACAATTAAAATAATCTTCCTAAATGTAACATAATTCCACTGAAATAACTCACATTTCTAACATTGCCTATACAAATGACGTATTTATGCAACAGCGTAGTGACCATTACGGTCTGTGTAAAAAACTGTCTTTGAAATCTCGCCTGGCGCGAGACTCCCGTTGCAGACGAAGCTTGAAATATGTTTGCAACTGGGAATCCGAGAAGGGGAAAACTAATTATAGAAGTAAATGTTGACATGGGTCTCACTAAATATTTTTTCTCGGGGATACAGCACCATTTCTGTAGTGTTATCTTTGAAGATCGCCTAATAAAAATTACATAAATGTCAGAAATTAGACAAAAAATATTAACTCGATTTCTATTAAAACCTGATATTGACATTGAGGGACAACGTGACTACTACTAACCTGAAGTACTCCTAGCTTCCTATAGACTAAACCATCGTCCATTACGGAGAACAGGTAGATGCTATGGTCATGGGATCCCATTGCCAGTAACGATCCATCTAAAATAAACAGACACAGTGTATAGAAAATAAACTCGCACATGTATAAATATAGTAATTGAGGTGTGGGGGGGGGGGGGGGGGTATCTGCATACATGGACCGAATGACCGAGTCGTTGTCATCATAGGCCTAGTACTTATAATTAGTTCAAATTACACTTGTGGATATTGAGTAAAGAAACTGAACAGATTTCCTCAGCGTTACAACAGAATTCAACAACTGGCGCGAGCGCGTGTGTTTCACCAATTTATGTCTAAATAATTTTGACAGCGACCTATAACCATAATGGAAGGTTCTATACAGCCGATGATCGGGCAGCCATTTCGAGAAAAGCTATACAGCCGATGATGTTAAATGACTCACACTCGCAAGTCCATCCCGGGTACCCGCGGTAGCGCTAGTAAGAAACAGAACCGCGGGCGCCGGAGTGCCGAGATGCATGGGGCCGACTTAACAGAATTCCTCCGGTATAGTGGGTCCAATTTAGATTGGCCCCGTAGTGCTATGGGAAAGAACTGTGCCGCTTGGATGATGCTACAACGAGGTTAGCGTTTATTCTGTATGGAAGAACACATCATCGGCTGTATATTTTTTCCCGAAATAGCTGCCCGATCATTGGCTGTATAGCCTTTGCCAACAATAATTCGTAATAGTGATGGCGTAAACATTATTATTTATCAATAGCTCGTCGTTCAGATGATGGAATGTTCTGTTACGAACAGTTTTGCTCATTCAAAATAAATCATTATCTTTTTTTTTAGTCCATACATTGGACCTAGATGAATTCATATCAAGTTTTCATCTTAATTGTCATATCAATCATGGCTGATTCGTTGAGACCCAATTGATATGGAGCGTCATGTTTGTATATTTTGACATGCGGTGAGCAGCAGTGAAAGATAAGCTCCTTGCGTCTGTAATGCCATCAGTCCAACAGACTATTGGTCGGCCACGTTTTGCGTTTCCCTTTCAGAGTTCCTTGGATGATCACATTTTCTCAATCTTTTCTGGCAATGTGCTCAAAGTACTACAATTTCCTGAGAATGATCTTACTGTAGAGAGTAGTTTGCTCTCCATATTGACTCGTGACAAATTCATATGGTCTTTTGCTCTTTCCATCGGAAATACCTAACATCTCTTTCAAACATTCGCATCTCAAAAGCTCATCAAATTTTACCTGGTGAATATTTGATCACTCCTAGTTGTTCACGTCCGACTTGTACCGATGTCACGTGCATCCCATCCTCGCTACTCAGTACAACAAACCGTCCAACGGTTGTTCCTACAGCCACGACGGTGCCGAGAGGGTTGAATGTACAGGACAGGCAAGGTTTCTAGAATTAAAACATGACACAGAAGTATATTGATAATATTATTTCAAAAAAAGAAAAGCATCAAAACAAAGATGAAATTACCAAAAGCATTGTGAATAACGACAATCCAATGATGTTTGATATACACATTTTATTGAGTGCCGTTATTTGTCATTTTCTAAGTTAGAAAATCAAAGTTGGACGACATGTTTAAGTTTGGGGTCAATTTCAAAAATTGTTTGTATGTTTGGATTTTACACGGTCAGTCCATGCGGACACTTGCTTGGGTCCTGATAGGATAGGACCACACTCATGTAAATTGCTCTGGCGAGGCTGAAAAGCCTAATAACCACCCAATACAACTAGAGTGACATGGTAGTAACATGGGATCATTCTGTATTCTGAAATGCAGAATCTTACATAATCCCATGTTAACACTTGCTGTTTATTCCGTCAGAATACGAGAATATCTTCTGGGCATGGTAATTATCATGGGGTTGAGGTCAAACATCACATGTTACTACCATGTGATTCTATGTATTGGCTGTGTTTCTGTACTATTCTTACAAATATATATATGTACCCAATCAAATATAATAGCACCATAGATAGGATTCTGCAGATCCTGGTTAGTTAGTAGTGTCTGTAGTTTATTCCGTCAGAATATAATAATATATTCTGAGCATGGTAATTATCATGGGATTGAGATCAAGCATCCTATGTTACTACCATGTGCTTCTACATTGTATTGGCTGTGTTTTTGTACTTTCTTACTAATGGCTAATCACAATATATTTTGTCAACCCCTACGTACAAACCAATAGTTTTGTTCAATTCTCTCTACAAAAATCAATCTCCCATTTTGTCCGCTCATTGCGCGTCTACCATTTGAAACTGTAAATTTTTTATTGCGAGAAATACGTGATATGTCATATTTTGGATCATAATATTAACTTAAGAGGACTTACCTTTAATTTAGTGTTAACACAATTACGATCAAGGCTATGGCATTGACAAAACATCATTATTCTAAATAACGGGTTTGCGGTGTGTTGGCGGTTAAGCTATGTCAAACCGAGGGCGTATATTCAATGAACATGACTCATGTCGAAATACAAGAATAATAGAACTTACTGCAAGATTATTGAGACGTATCGATACTCAAGGTTAAATGTACATGTATCTGTAATTGACGTATATGTTTGTTACGTAGCATACATTCATTCGACAAATTGTATTTAACTGTGCTTACTGTTAATTATAACTGTAATAACTTATATAATACTAGCAGGCATGGAATACCCCAAGACTGACAATCTGTGTATTCTAGTAACAATAGCTTATATTTTACTACTCTGTCGTATCGATAGTATCCAGTCACAAGATGTTTCATTTACTACGTCAAGTACCACTGTTGTCGTTGGACAACAGGTGGAACTCCTGTGTTACTACAATGGCTTCAACCCCAGTACAGATCGAATGGAAATTAGTTTCCGAGGTATGGTCGCATTAATATTTGATGATGGCATATTATTTACGCAACAAAGTGTTCTGCCAGACAGCGAGTATACCACTGATATCATGCACAACAACGTAGAAGGTACTCGTGTACCGTATGGAATACTTCTCATTATCAATAAAGTCAAAGAAACGGACGCTGGCCAATACCAATGTAGCATTATGGAGTCGACACAAACTTCGCCAATAATCGATATCAGTGTCAGAACATTTCCTACACCTGTTTGTTTGGCGCAAAGGTCGGATAATGCACTTCTTGCAAACGGTATGTTAAACACAGTAGAAGGCTTTAGTGTATCCATTATATGCTTGACCAATACTGATTTCAATAGTGTATCAGTCACCTTGGGCTGGTCAAGATCAGACGAGAAACCAGTCGAACAGTCTAGTAACTTTTCCCCATCAACTTTGTCTTTTACCCCATCCCTAGGCGACAATTTTGTGGATTTCACTTGTACCGCAACGAACTCTCAATACCAAGGAGTTAGTCAAAGCTGTTCATTTCAAATAACAGTAAGTGGAATATTCGGCGACATCGGCACAACAGCTCTGGTCTCTGCAACGTCTGATCCTGCTGATCAAAACAAAGCGCAAGCTTCTTCGGGGACAATGGTCATTTCTACAAAGACATATGTTGGCCTGATAGTGGGAAACTGTATGATGGGTGGACTATTGGCTATACTCATCACAATTAATGCCATTTATTGTATAATAAGACACGTTAAAATAACAAAAGAGTTTTCTGTTGCCAGGCCAGAGAACTCATCGTACTATTCGACAAGCATCACCGCAATAAGCCACCGGGAATCATCCTCTGCCAAGACAAGTATCCCCGAAATAAGCCACCAGGAATCATCCTTTGCCCATGAACTCTACTATGAAATACAAGGAGATTCACCTAATTCAAACCTTCACAGCTCCAATAATCCCCCGAAAGCAGTGAAGCGCAATCAACATCCCAATTCTCCTAGCATACCAGATACATATAATGAACCGTCATCAGTTGCCGTATCGAACGATACTTCATACATGGGATTGGAACTGTCTGATGTCTATCAATCTTCTTATTCTTCACTGCAAAATTTGCAGAACACATCGGACGCATAAATTGAACACATCCAGAACGCTTTTGATGTGTTCAAATGTAACAGATTTTGAACATCCGCAGAACGCCTTTCATGTGTTCATTAAGTGTTCTGAACTAGAACACATCCAGAACGCTTTTGATGTGTTCAAATGTAACAGATTTTGAACAACCGCAGAACGCCTTTCATGTGTTCATTAAGTGTTCTGAAGTAGAACACATCCAGACCGCTTTGATGTGTTCAAATGTAACAGATTTTGAACACCCGCAAAACGCCTTTCATGTGTTCATTAAGTGTTCTGAACTAGAACACTTCCAGAACGCTTTTGATGTGTTCAAATGTAACAGATTTTGAACACCTGCAGAACGCCTTTCATGTGTTCTGTATAGATGTTCTGAGCTAGAAGCAAAGTTTTTTGCAACACCAGATTTATGTGTCGTTCTCAGCAATTATTCTGACACGCACTGCACAAGTAGCTATTAAAATCAACGAACTACTTAACTTTTCTCAACCAAACAACTGCTGTCATTTGCCCATCATTATCTCTTCCTTTTGTTAGTGAATCGATAACATTATATCAACATGATATTTCGCTAGATCAAGTATCTTAAAGGGGCATTAAGCTAGAGATGTGGTGGAGGTAGCGCCCTCAATTACGAAAATATATGATAAATACTGGGATTTACAATTGTATGACATGTATGAACTATAGACATGATGATGATAGAAGATTGTACTTGTACGGCATTTATCATGTTAATAGTTGACTTTAAAGATGTATATACTCCATGAAAACGATGTAAATTGGTGATTGGTAAATTGTTGCTTCGTAAAAATCATTAATATGATTTCACAATCAGTCAGACATTGCTCAATACATTCCTGTGAAATGATCTACAGAGTGCACACCACCAAAATCATATTTTGCATTCTGACATTACACGGCAGTGTTTGAAATTAAGATTGACCCCACCGTAAGTCTAAATTTAACATCCTAGAAAAGGTAATAAATGCTGTAAATGTACCTAAATGTTTCATAATTTTGCATTTGTAGGTTATTTCCTCCACATTAGGCCCAAAATCTCCAGCTTTTTCTTGAATGGTATCATTTTACACGATTTCACTGTTTCCACCAATTTAGAGCTAGAATCTCTGATCTTAGGATAAAGGCAGTCTGTCGTACCTAAGATAGATATCATTGGCCCGTAGCGAGAAAAAAATGCTGGTTACCCCCCACAAAAGTGATTGTTTTGAAGCAGAAGACATCTAGATCTTCAATAAAAACAATGATTTGAATGAACCAGTGTGCTCTAAAGGTGAAAAAATAACACAAACTTGACCTCTTAACCACACAAAGCAATAGGAAACTGATTTGGTGGTGTGGTACCTACAGGTGGTGGTCGCCAGGCATGACAAAATAGTTGAAGAAAAAGTGTTGTAATATTTTGATTCCAGCAGTAGGTAGCAGTAGCAGTAGCAGTAGTCATAGTCAAGTATCATATATTATCGCCTACGATTATCCTTTTCTACCATTTCGCCTCAGGATTTATGAATAAATTCATCAGGTTTGCAGATACAAATAATTAAGATTTTCATCTTTCTAAACCAGAATTTTTTACTCACGATTGACAGTTGCGTGTGTAATGATCTACACACTTCTATAGAATAACCTCTTCTGACCCGTACTGCTTCCCGACATATTTAGCTCAAAATAGCATTTTGTGGCAGTTTTTCGACTACTTCTGGAGAATTTCAAATGACCATATATCACCAGAACGCATTGTTCGATTAATATGATTCTCGCACCAAATTATCTGTTGCCAAGATCTTTATACCGTAGTAACACCTGTCTTATTGAATTCACATGTATTTGAAATATTCGTGCGCTATACCTACTAGATAGCAGGCTCCCGTTTCAACCACAGCCACAGTTAGAAGCATACCCAGTCAGCCAAACCGTCATCAACATGGATACGAACAAGATGTAAACAATAGAAACAAACAACTGTCCAAAGTCTCCCAAATAGTCAACAATATTTCCAAACTATGATCGTGAACTCTCTCAAACAGTAGATAAAATTAAAACTACCTTTCCTATGCAGAAATCAATTATTTCAATTGCTTGTACTGCACCCCATACATATAGATGGTGTGACCGGTGACGTAGTGCCCGGCGGTTTGCGTGCGCACCTATAGGGAATGTGCTTTAATTCACACTTGATTGATCATTACTTACAATGCTTACGGTGTAATAGTGCAGTAGTCATGGTCTGCATCCCTAAGCACAGTGAGAGACCAGGCACTAAATCTAGTTGCCCGGGGGTTTGCGTACGCACCATAGGGCATGTGCTTTTAAAATTGGCGCTCAGTGATGTGTGTTTTGCTTTCGAATAGTATGTATGCAGTAGTCATGGACTAGTACCTCTAGCATGTCTTTAGACCAGGTGCTAATCCATTTGTAAACACTACTAATGTAAACAACGGTCACCTCATCTATAGAATGACATGGTATAGACCATTTCAAATTGAGATCGGAAATCTTCGGAAAAACAGGTCACGTGGAGTAGGTGCGTTGTGCGTTCTTCGCAACATTCACAGCCTTGTCCTAGTTGGTTGTCCGCATAGTGATTTACTATGTTTAAATACACGCGTGCACAAATGAGAAGTAAAACGTGGAACGAGACATTTTTGATTTTTTTTTTATCAACAATGGCGTTGACGGGCAAATTCCAAATGTATCGAGTAGACGGTAAAAAGTGAAAATATTACCCCAAATCTCTTTCATCTCACCGTTTTTGTTACTGAAATGCCGCAACATCAACTTTGTGAGGGATACAATCTATCACCAACACCAGCGCAATCTACCACACAGGCAGACGGTGAAAAACACGTTTGTTTTTCTTCGGCACATGGACATGACCTGTGAGCTGACAGGTCATGTAACCGAGAGTCATTGTCATAAAACTATGTCACGCCAGCATGTTTTGTTGTTGTTGGAGCTGCGTCCAAATGCATGAGATGCGTGAACAACAACGTATGCATGCGAGTATTGATTTCACGATTGATCAATCAATCAATCAGGACAAACGGTCATTTTTGAAATCGCCCGGTACGCACTTCCGGGTTTTCGCACGTACGCATGTATTCACGCGCGTATACACGCACGCATTGTTAGAATTATGTCCATAGTATTATGACACTGACTGTAGTAACTTGGGATTATGAACAGAATGCCGTGTTAACGCTTGCTGTTTATTCCGTCCGAATACGAGAATATATCGAGGGTTGAGCGCCAGAAGGCCGTAGCTCAATTTTTGGGCAAATTGAAATTTTGGTACAAAAATAATCCATATAACCTAGATTTTCAGAACTATGAAAAGATAACTCATAAACACTCTTAATTTGACTAAAATTAGAGTTATAAGTTGGTGCTACAGTGTATTGTAATGTGTCCCAAATATTTGAAAGTCGATTATCTCAAAATAGCAGAATGATTATTACTAATGTTTTCGCTCGTTACGATGAATATTTCAATCAAATTGCGTCTAAACTTCACTTTTTATAAATTATACAGATCAACTGAAACTACCCACATAGTCGAGCGGCGGCTCCCATAGACACTGTACTTAAGCGTGGCACCCCCTCTTGCTCACGATGTAAACGTAACCAAAACAAGTTCAATGAATTTTATAATTATTATCAGGAATCGCTAGGGGTGTGAGATTTGTTGTAGGGTCATATTTTCCAAGAAATGATCATTCTAAGCAGGTTATTTTTAAAAATAAATTCGCTGAATATAGTACATTGCTATAATATGTCATCGATCCATTGACTACGGAAAAATCAATGTATTTTCACAGTGGCGTTGCCATCCACAATTAACGTCACTAACCTCAGCTGTACACAAAATTCCTTTTTAATTTACGTCTAATGTATTTTGTATAGGCCAATGTTAAAATGTTTCAATAAACAACATTAAAAGTCCACAATCTAGCTGAAATAATTATCGTACATAATATACATATATACGCTTTATTTGAGACTATTCATATATTTTTAAGACCTTTAGATAAAAAGATATGTGGAGAGGTTCTTCCTCGTATTTTCATTTAATCACACTCACTCCTAATCTGCCGATTGGTTATTCGTGAAAGAGAAAAGCTACAGAAAATAAGATTACTACCGCACCGTATCAGAATACTACCTGTACTAGCTGTTATTAAATGGGTACATTGATATCACAATAGATATCACAATGAATATCACAATGATACAATGATCATAATGGTACAGGGTGATCATGAGACTAACGTGCGCATCTCTTAAAAGGACACGACGCAGACCGTCTTCTATGGTACTACTGGCGCCGGTGTAGGCCTATTAATATACTCAACGGTTCTGCAAAGATAACTCAAAATATATTTTGTCAAATTTTATCATACTAGTTTTATTATATTCCTCATAAAAGATTTTTTGAAAATATTTATTATTTTTTGAATTAGAGACCAAAAAGTGCTAAAAAACGTTTTAGCATTTTTTGGCACTTTTTGGTCTCTAATTCAAAAAATAATAAATATTTTCAACAACAAAAACCCCGATTCCTAGGGAATTGTATGAGGAATATAATAAAACTAGTATGATAAAATTTGACAAAATATATTTTGAGTTATCTTTGCAGAACCTAAAATGAGGCAAAAAACGTGTTTTTATAATTTTTTCCAAAATGGTCAATTTCATGATCATGGTTGGATTCATTGAACCCTTTCCTGCAACAAAAAAATGTATACTTTCATATAGATTAAATGAATAATGAAGAAGTTACGGCAGTTTTACGGAGGCTGTACCTGAAGGTGCACAGCCCCCTTAAATCATACGGACTAGCAAGTCATTTTTGTTTTTTATAAAAATCACACAAATAAATCGTTTATGAGAAGAACGAGGGCACAAATAACAAGAACATTTTTATATTTTAGGGACTATATTAAGTATGCAATAATATTAATGTTTAAAATTAGTATAGGAAAAATGCATATAAATGGGTAGAGATGTAGGTCTTTTAAGGCCTACATCTTCAAATTTATATGCATTTGAGAAACTACTTTATTTTATTATTAATTGGCCTTAACACTTTCCACGCGACAGTCGTCTGCAGACGACATTCCAACATGTCTCAATCTGTTTAAAAAATGTCAACATTGTTAAATTTCATAACCGTATTTGGAATCATCATGTGAAGTGCATGGAAATAAGTACAAACATGCTTCGTATTGGTTCAGTAATCTTTGAGATAGACGTTGAAAATTGGGAAAGGTTTCTGAAAACCTGTTTTTTATATGGTAAAACCAATAGCCGCGTGGAAAGTGTTAAAAGGCCAATTAATAATCAAATAAAGTAGTTTCTCGTCCCCTTTTAATGAAATTCTTCAAAAAAATTTTTTTTTTATATCTTCCATAAATTGTTTGTTAAAGCATTTACAAAGCCCGATATGTTGGTAATATATTTATAGTCCAATGAGCATCTTAGAGAGCAGGTTTTGTGTGACCCACGCCCCCATCTATAACCATGAAATTAAAATATTTGAAAAAGGCATCGTCCTCTTCATGTTATGTTACGCAGCCAATATCAGGCTGGTATTGGTGAATATGCATTGTCTATTTATTTTTTAAATCCCTCATTCTCCTTTTTTCAAAAGTTAGGACGATAAACTATTTTTTAAATTTATTTGGCCTTATATTTAAACGTTAAACATAATAGCCATTTAATATTATATAATTTATATAATTTACCCTTTTGAACATTGTTATGTCATGAATTAATTTGACTGCCTTGTATTGTTATTATTATTATATCGAGTATTCATTTGAATCATTAGGATTGATATTAGTTAAATAAATAAACGATGTTTTTATATCAAGACGAACATTTAATAGTAGTGTCGTTTTTATTTATCGTGATGATTCAATTTTAGATTAGGAAGGAGTTGGATTAAAATATGGAAATACTATGACGAACCCCTCCACATATCTTTCTATCAAAAGGTCTTAAAAATATATGTATGGTCTCAAATAAATTGTATATATGTATATTATATACGATAATTATTTCAGCTAGATTGCGGACTTCTAATGTTGTTTATTGCAACATTTTAACATTGGCCTATACAAAATACATTAGACGCAAACTAAAAAGGAATTTTGTGTACAGCTAAGGTTAGTGACGTTAATTGTGGATGGCAATGCCACTGTGAAAATACATTGATTTTTCCGTAGTCAATGGATCGATGACATATTACAGCAATGTACTATATTTAGCGAATTTATTTTTAAAAATAACCTGCTTAGAATGATCATTTCTTGGAAAATATGACACTACAACAAATCTCACACCCCTAGCGATTCCTAATAATAATTATAAAATTCATTGAACTTGTTTTGGTTACGTTTACATCGTGAGCAAGAGGGGGTGCCACGCTTAAGTACAGTGTCTATGGGAGCCGCCGCTCGACTAACAGTGACCTTTTATTTTTTAGGAATAAACGTTATTCGTAATTGGCGCACTTACGTCAAAAGAGGGCCGTGCTATCCAACTGAGCATGCTCAGAGCAATTAGTGCTCCGAAAACGAGGCTAGTTATCTAGCCGAGACGAGAGTGATGTAGTTGTTCAATGTGGTGAACTTTGCACTAATCACAAAAATTCTTCTGAGCTGTTCAATATTTGACCTTATTACATTCGTGAAATCAACTTGAACGTTAACTATCTATTCCACTATTTCGAAATAGAATGTTTGTTGGTAACCGACACTATCTAGGAAAATGTAGAAGTTTACAGTTTATTATATTGCAGTAAAAGTACGAGATTGTATGTTTATCGGCGTGATATCGAGTATGTCTCCCTCTTTGACATGAAATCGCCAATTACGGATAACGTCTAATAGCATCGTAAACACATTTTACCACCAATGTATAAGTTACATAGCCTTGAATGGTAAACAGAGAATTGACATACCTCGACGTTCACTTTCCATAGCAGTTTATGATCCTCCGCTCTCCAAAACATCACGTGCTGGTCATAACCCGCCGTGACAAAACCAAGCTCGATAGGGTGTCCTGCCAATGCCCACAGCTCCGAACAATGACCTTGTAAAACATACTCAAACTTGTTCTGTAGAGATCCTTCCATGATGTGGTTCCGCGTCGTGCCCAGGACTATGCGGCCGTCTGGGCTGCCAGGAGTTACAGGAGCAATGGCTCGAATCCCGCCGGCGCCTTCGGTAAACTATTTAAACAGAAAAATGGTTGTATTTGTTAAGTTAGGACTAATATACTTAAATACTGTATATAGATTGATGTAAGATAAGTGAGTTAATGCTAGATGGCTTTCTACAATTCCATTCCCCACCACCTGGCACGCCCCTCCAAAGATCCATAGCATGGTTTTTTAATTTCATCATTCTTTAAATGTATAGACTGGTATCATGCTCCCTCCTCCATCCCCAACCGTAACTCAACCCGCCCTGCTCTCACGGGATCCCTATCATTGTTTCCAATAATTATTACAATGGACCGACAGTGTACAGCACACCGTGCCGCCTGGCCACAGTCAAACATATGTGGGCGTACTCCGATTGGCTCACGACGCATGCTTAATAAAACCATAAACATTCTGGGAACCAATCATTGCTGTAAGTTGAGCTTACATATTGCGCACCACGGATGTCCGTTTGACCTTTTGGAGAGGTAGTTGACCTCGCGAATTTTTACGCGAAGTCAAATGACTGTGACATGCGTCCATTCTTTCAATCTTTTGCAGACTTGTACCATTGCTGTGAGTCCATAAAATTATGATTCCTTCCCCCTCAACTCCACCCATCACACCCGCCTCCTCCAATGGGCCCATGTCATTATTTCTCCTCTCCATCACCATCTTCAATCTAACCTCACCCCCCCCCCCCCCCCCGCCCGCGATTTTTTTTTTACTAGTAAACATTTGTATGGGCTCACATGTAAAATCAGTTAGAAATTTTTTTAATTTTTTTTAAAAATCATTTTATTCAGTGAGTTTTGCTTTATTCCGTATTAAAACGAAATAAATAAATTTTTCAAATGTTAACTAGTAAAAAAAAAATTGCCCCCCGCCCGCTCCACGGGCCACTCAATCATTTTCGATCTTACCATTCTTTCAATCTTCGCGGATTGATATCCTTGCAGTGAGTCCCAGGCTAGTAGTCTTCTGTCCAGTCCTCCACCCGATAGCAGTGTGCCATCCTCAAGCATACATAACGCAGAGACGAATCGCTCGTGGGCGTGCTGCACGCAGTATCGCATACGGTAGACTTGGTCATTATCTGAATAGCGAATTGATTTGATTGATTGAATAAACGCAATGAAACCAACATTAGCTTTACAGTAAAACACAACGTACCGTAAAAAGTAAAACATGTCAAATTATTAGTAAAATAATTGCCCCATCACATAAAATTAATTCAACACAATTCAGTGTATAATTCTTGACCGTGTTCAAAATGATGGATCAAAAATAACAGTTCAAAAGTATGTGAAAGGGTCTCAAAAACATACACACCAATATAATATAGTTCATTAATTTTGTTTTTATTCATTACATTTAAATCGTAACCCAAATTAGTAAAAAGGGTTTCTTTGTTTGTAATATTGTCTGAATAATTACTCCTATTCCTTGTGATATAGGCCTAACCTTATAAATGATGATTTTAACAATTATCGAAAAACAATACTGTGTATATTACTAAGAATGAATAGACGTTATTCGTAATTGGCGCACTTACGTCAAAAGATGGCCGTGCTATCCAACTGAGCATGCTCAGAGCAATTAGTGCTCCGAAAACGAGGCTATAGTTATGTAGCCGAGACGAGAGTGATGTAGTTTTTCAATGTGGTGAACTTCATACTTCTGAGCTGTTCAATATTTGACCTTATTACATTCGTGAAATAAACTTTAACGTATAAAGTATCTATTCCACTAGTTTGAAATGAAATGTTTGCTGGTAAGAGATTGTATGTTTATCGGCGTGACATCGAGTATGTATCCCTCTTTGAAATGAAATCGCCAATTACGAATAACGTCTATTAGAGAATTACCCACCTCTCTCCCAGATAGTCAGGTTGCCACCCGAGTCGCCCGTTATGACGTCACCAGTATGTGAGAATTCTATACACGACACATATGTTGGTTTGGCACCCTGAAATGGAAACCAGAATATATATATATATAAGTGCGAAGCATGAAATATTCGATTGTGTGGAAATTTCGTGAGTTTTCTCATCTGGCAGATTTTTTCGAAATGCCAATTTGTCTAATTGGATACTAAATCAAATTTGTTAAATTCGTGAAGATTTCATGTCAAACAAAACACTGGGATCTCCTCCTGCAATTATTAATAATTATTTGCTGCTACTTTTAAGGTATTTTCAATCTGAATTATAAGTAATTCACGTATAAGCATGAAAAGTGATGGTCCGTCTGGACTAGAAGTGCATCGAAACTGGAATAGAACACCAAGCATAACATGGCTTCCAAGGTTATTGACGGATCGCTTAAAGTTTGGCGGAAGCATAAACAAAATATCGCGAACCATCGGTTCACAGAAAATACCGGTACGTTTCCTAAAATCTTGTATTAAATAATACACTCCACTCTACAATGGACATTGCCAGTCCAAATTAAAGCTAATCGAGATAGAACTATCCAAATATCTGTCATATAACTTTGACCTACCTCAAAAACCCCGCTCTTCTTATCTCTAACAATCTTCTTATTTTTGATATTCCAGAAGAATAGATGTTGTTTTCCCGCCGTTACGATCACCTGATCATCGTAAGGGTTAAAGGCGCCAACTAAAACGTCTTCTATTTCGTTCGTCTGTTGAAAGCAAACAATTAACAAGATTTTTTTTTTAGACATTTTTTTCTCAAATCAAGTCAAATCAGCCGGTTTTTGGCCGAAAATCAGTTGATTTTCTTTCTTCACACATTTAAAAAAATAAATCCCAATTTTGGTAACATTTTGGTGACATTAATAAGTTAGTTAACCCAAAACCGTCCGCCCGTAAAACAGGGGTGTTTTTTTCTTCGTCGTATTATATACGAGTACATGAATGCAAATTGCTTATGTAGTAAAAAGTAAGAAATCATGCTTAATTATCCCTCTCTTTATACCCAGGTCTGAAACAGTATTTCCCCCTCTGGAAGTAACCCTTCACGCCTGAATGAAATACATATGAATTTGCCCGTACAGTATTTCAAAATGAATGACATTTGCCAAAAAGAAGGAAAACCGGCATCTATATTAATACGAAACACAAACTAGATCAAAACAATTAACCGCAACATTCAAAAACAAAATAGAACTCACAAAATAGATAATAATTACTTTACACAAAGACGATACTATATAATCTAATAATAATAATAATAATAATAATGGCAGCTTATAATGCGCCAACATTCAACAAAACTGTTGTTCCAGGCGCATCGACACAACATTGCAAGACAAAAATGGTACAAAAATGTGAATGAAGGAGAACCGTCATCACTTCAACACAACAAAATAAAAGTGGTAGCGTTGACATGGTTGAACTAATGACAATCCCCACTCACAATCTGAACAAAGCCATAAATAATAACATACACATTAAGAACATGATACTGAATTCACACAAACATTAATCAAAGAAATCACTCTTAGATTTCATAATTAAAGTCTTTAACAATGTTTTGAATTAATCCACAGATTCTGCAGTTTTTACAGACTCCGGAAGCTTATTCATCGCCACGTAGGTAAAGACTTTCATGATACAAACTTACAAATACATCGCAAAAAGTTGACCTTGAGATTGATAAAATACACCATACGGCTATAGAAACTGACAACCAATATCAATTGGGATATAAAAGCCAATCTTTATAATAAGCCTTAAAAGGCTTATTATAAAGATTGGCTTTTAAAATCTAAATTGAAGAAAGTATACTATGATTCAAAGATAGCCGATTTAAACAAACAGCCAATTTAAATCGGAATGTACATAATAGCCAATTAAAATCGAGATGTACAGACAGCCCATTTGCATTGAGATGTAAAGACGGTCAATTGACATTGAAGTGTGTAGTGACTCCCAATTTACATCGAAATGTTGAGACTACAAATTAACATCGGGATGTAAAGACAGCCAATTTATATCGGAATGTTAAGACAGTAATTTATATCGAGATTTAAAGACAGCCAATTTACAAAACGATGTACAGACAGCCACATCATATACCGGGTGGTTCAAAAAAATGTTGACCAAAGTTCAAAGTAATTTTTCAAACACATTTAATGTTTCAGAGAATTTGTGTTTACTTAGTCTTAATCAGCAGTAAGTTTTGAAATTATCCTGAAAAGATGGCACGTTTAGCTTGTTTGGTTCTTCAGATATGGTTCATTACAGAAAACATGTACAAAACTGCATTGTCCACGGGAGTGTCATAATAGTTTTTGTCTTCAACAAAACAGCATGCCCGCCCTGACAAAGTATCCCATCTCTATGCTTATGTGCCATTCACATTCAACAAAGAAACGTTAGGTACGTTACTAGGTAGGTAATGTCAAGCACTAGACAGATGTTTCAGATCTCTCCTTTTTCTTTTTCTCCCTTTTTTACAATTTGTGACCAATCGTGTGTCAGTCCACTTTGTGCATTTCATCTCTACTAACTTGACTAAAGGACGCTTCCGTGGACAAGGCAGTCTTGAGCATGCTTTCTGCCATGAACCATATCTGAAGAACTATCCAAGATAAACGTGCCATCTTTTCAGGATAATTTTAAAACTTACTGCTGATCAAGACTAAGTAAACACAAATTCTCTGAAACTTTAAATGTGGTTGAAAAATTACCTTGAACTTGGGTCAACTTTTTTTTGAACCATTGGGGTGTAAAGTTAGCCAATGAACATCAGCATGATCAGGATGCAAAGACAGCCAATGAGACAATCAATTTACGTAGGTATAACATAACATAACAAAACATAACAATTCATATTTATAAGGCGCTATTCCATCTAGCTATTAAGACAACAGATTTACATCGGACTTTAAAGACAGCAAATTTAAAGACGGCCAATTCACATACAGACAGCCAATTCGAAGTGTGATATAAAGTCATTCAAAATAATTAAACTTGAAAAGAAAAGAGAAATAAAGGCCGTAAAAAGCAAAATGGTAAAGTACATGTTCATGTGGAATAATACAATTACTGTAAATAAGTCATATTGAACACAAGCGAAAGCTGATCAAACAAAGATTAAAAGTAATAACATAATGTTAAAGGTATATTATGTGATCTTTCCAGGGAACGCCCTCAACATCGAAAAAAAAATTGAAAGCAGATTTTCTTGCAGATTTACATTTCTGATCATAAATCGTACATACATTCCTAGTTACAGGGCGATACGATTCTTAAATACTTCAAAATCATGGTTTTAAAGTGAAAATAATCACGACAGTTTATATTTTCACTCTAAATTCACACTAAAACCATGATTTGAGGTAATTAGGAATCGTATCGCTCTGTAACTTGGAATGTATGTACGATTTATGATCAGAAATGTAAATCTGCAAGTAAATCTACTTTCTAAAATAAAAATGAATAGAGGGCGCTCTCTGGAAAAGATCACATAATATGCCTTTAAATTTGTTTAATATACCTCTGGTAAAACAATGTCGAAAAGTATGTAGTCCTGAGAGGAAAACATATCATGATCTATTTGGTCAGGATACTCGTATCATTTAAATTGGGCCAAATGTTGTTGTTGTTGTGTTGCCCTCAAGTGCTAAAAATTTAAAATTAGGTCAGTTGGTCGAATTTTTTTTTTTTGGGGGGGGGGCTGAAAAATATATGGTTTATATTAGTAAAGCTAACTTATTCATTTCAAGCAAGAAATAGTATCATTTAGACACTTTAAGGAATTTAAATCTTAAAAAAGAAAAAAATGAAAAGAAAAAAAAGAGTAACAATTTTGAAGAAGAAAAAAACAGCCGACCCCAATTTTTGCGATTTTAGGGTCGGTCGCTGAGGGCAACACACCTCTTTCTTTTTTTGGCCTATAGTAAGCTATGTTATTTATCCCTTTAACGCTTTCCACGCGGCTATTATTTTTACCATACACAAAACAGATTTTTCAGAAACCTTTCATAATTTTCAAAGTCTATCTCAAAGATTACTGAACCAATACTAGGCATGTTTGTACTTATTTCAATGCATTTCTCATGTTGATTCCAAATATGGTAATTAAATACATTAATTTTGACATTTTTGAAACATTTTGTGAAATTTTGAAATGTCGTCTGCAGCTGCCTGCCGCGTGGAAAGTTGGGATGATGTTATACAGTATTTGCATTTGTTGCGCTCGTCCCTCTGTTGTGTATACCTTCTCTACATTGTTTCAGTTTGGACTGGTTTCGAATATTGTAACATTAAAACTAAATTAATGATGTCACGGATAAATTAAAGGCTCTACTAAACTGGTTCATTGAAATCGTCTGAAAGGGCTTAGCAGACTCCACAACACTCCAACGCTGAGCGCAAGCGTTGACCACCGTTGACCAATCAGGCTGCGTCATTTTGTTACGGTGGAGCCACTAGCGCATGTGTGAGAGCTCAAAGAGTTCGAGCGTTGGGGAGTCTGCTGGACCCTTTAGTTCATCTGTACATCTGACTAGTTGGTTTAAATGCCTGGGTGACTTGAATCGAATGGAATAATACGTCAGGTCTTCAGCACAAATACCCATTTCGATATGATTGTTCCATATTGCTGTCAATTATTACAGAATGATAAAATACGCCCACATTTTGTCTGTGATAACATCACATTTGTAATGAAACATGTTAGACGGCCTCCACCTTTAATGAATTAGACGGAAAAAACATGAATTGGTGATTAAAACCAAGCTACAATACAATATAGATATTTTAATAATCACTAACTACCTTGGATAACGGTACTCACGTTCGATTTAGCAATTACGTTGTCATCATTCCAGCTCCATAGGCTCAGTATATGATCCTCACTTTGATCCACAGCCATTAACCATTCGCCATTATTCTGTGGGAAATCAACCAGAAACAAGTACATATTAATGTCTGTTTTTAGAGGCACACTCAGTGATGTCTGAATAAGACATTATGTGGTAGCATTTTCTTACATACAGGGTGAGTCAAAAAACCTGCAATAGTGGAAAGAAGCCATTTTGTTTTCAAAACCAAAATGAATTTTAGAACTTTTCAAACGTTGCAAGAATGACGTATTTAATCCTAACTTTGTGTGAAAAAATGAAGTCGATCGCATTTTTCGTTTGTCTTTGGTGACCCTCTTTGCTGCACAACCAAATGTACATGTGTGTCCACGAGCACAGTGATTTTCAATTGAAATGGCACACATTGCATTTTCATATTTGAATATTCGCCAACAAAAATTTGGAAAATGTCAGATTTTTATTAAAATTTAGAACATTACAAGCTTTCATAGCATGGGTATGGTAAATTGATTATGTTAACTCACATGTAAACAAGAAAGGATGCATCAAATTCCAATCACATCCCAAATGTACTCAAGTTTCCAAATTTGAATGAGAGACACGTTTTGCGATCTGATGCATATTTTGGGTAGCTCGAGGACAAACGTGTGAAATGGGTGCACAGGTAAAATGGTTCACCAAAGGCAAACGGAAAATGATATTGACTTCATTTTTTCACAAAAATGTAGTAACAAATAAGGTATTCTTATAACGTTTAAGAAAAATCAAACTTCAACTCAGTTTTTAAAACAAGATGGCTTCTTTCCACTATTGCAAAGGCTTATTTTGCTTATTCCTGCGAGCCGGAATGAAGAACATTTGGTCAATTTAATTCCAAATGATGTTTGGGTTGTTTTCGTAACTTACAAACACTGTTCTATACCAAATGACTGTGTGCCTTTAATCAAGAAGTATATTTCAATAAAGTAAAATGAAACTTGCTTTCATGTTAGACAATTGGCCGATTGTTCAGCATCAATTATGGTTCGTGCGTGCATCCATGCTTCACAATTGGTAACGCATCGCTACTCTAATGCCCTATTATAAAATACATGTTACGATAAGCCGGAAGGATCCATGAAGACAATATTCTAACAAAATAATAACATTTAATAATGATGACACAAATCGACAAAACACACTTAGAAAAAGCTCGGTGTCTCTCATCCTATATCATGTTTATAAAGGTAGCTTAAGTTAAACAAAGGTTTACCACGGAGTTGAGAATCTTTAAATACGTCACTTACCTCATTCGAGAAACTCAAACACGCGATACCGACATCGAAGAAATCAAGTCCTAAGATGGCGTGAGTGCATAGACTGTTGGTTTCCCATACTCTTACATGAGCCTATGTGATAACAATGAAATCATACAAAGACAGTTTAGGTAAAGCGAATTTTAATTGAACAATAGTTGAAGCTAAAGAGCGTGATTATATAAGTAGAATGTTATTTATTTAAAATAAACTATGCCGGCTATTTGGTGAATATGTATGGTAAGTTTAATACTTTCCATGTGGCAGGCGTCTGCAGACGACATTCCAAAATTTCAAAAAATGTTTCAAAAATTTCAAAATTATTGAATTTCATTACCATATTTGGAATCACCATGTGAAATGCATTGAAATAAGTACAAACATGCCTAGTACTGGTTTAGTAATCCTTCAGATAGACCTCGAAAGTTGGGAAAGGTTTCTGAAAAATATATTTTGAATATGGTAAAACTAATAGCCGCGTGGAAAATGTCATATCTTATTGAACATCACATGTGTAGCTAACAAGCTATTGTTATACAATCTGATACAATGTTTAGGCATTTATACGCAGAAAGACTGACAGAAATGAAATATTCAAATGATACCTATAAGTAGACAAACTAGCAAAGTATAACTGCAATAGGATTATAATTACAGGACGATGCACTAAATATCAGTTTCTTTCAAGATGTTAATGTCTGCCTCCCCCCCCCCCCCCCCCCCCCCCTCTCACGTTCCTCTTTATATCCTTACTGTCAGGATAGTATAATTACATAGTAAAGCCCCATCGCCATAAATCAACGTCAAATATCACATGAATCTAACTAACAAACAAATAATACAATTCGTAATATCTAACGAAGGTATCCGTTTTCATATTTTAACACTTTCCACGCGGCTCAATATCACATGAATTTAACAAACAAACAAGCACAGCTCGTAATATCTAACGAGGGATATATCCGTTTTCTTATTTTAACACTTTCCACGCTGCTATTGGTTTTACCATACAAAATATATATTTTCAGAAACATTTCCTAACTTCATCTCAAGAATTATTGAATCAATACTAGACATGTTTGTACTTATGTCAATTTCCTCATGGTGATTCCAAATATGGTGATGAAATTCAATAATGTTGAAATTTTTGAAACATTTTGTGACATTTTGAAATGTCGTCTGCAGCCGCCTGCCACGTGGAAAGTGTTAAAAACAATAAGATGTACATTATAATCTGCATAATATGCACGACGGTTCATTTATTTATTTTTGCATGTTTCATTCGGACAATGGCATAAGGCGTTTGTGGCAGTAGCAACCCCATCGCCGACCCACTCCCACACAACCCTCACCCCACCCCGGTTGGTCAGTAGTGTTACAAAAAAGACTAGGGTTTAATATAAAACCAAAACTTAATAGTTTACATGAAACATTTAAAATCGATAAAAATGTATACTTACACCATGACACATGGCTATATCTGGTGGCTATTTGAAAATTAAAAGAATGAAATGAAATATCAAAGTTAATATTGATACTGATTGTCTGAAATGAAATATAATGACTTATTATACATTATATTATAAAATGTTATTAAAGAACCTCAAATAGCGTTGATGACCAAGCATTGTTTTTTGATACAAAAATTAATCTAATATAATGCACAACGTTACTTCATTGGGTAGCGTATTTCGATTACATTTATGATAATTAGTTCGTAGACCTAAAATAACTTGCGGAGTAATGAACAGTGGATGTCAGCCAACGAAGAAATGTTGTCAAAAATCTCCAAACATATTCAAACAATTTCATACATTCTTTGACCATTTACAACGAATAAAACCAAAACAGACGAAGAATTTTAAATTCCTCGTCTTTAATTTCAGATATTGCGTGTGAATATGTAGATGCATTTAGTTTCGAAAATCGTCCCCACGTGTTCGACAGGCAAGAGCGATTTGCTGCAACTAAGCAACCACATACATGGGTAGGCTTATTTATGTTTTATCTGCGAGTAAAAATAACATCTTCAAAATATCGAAAAAGGTGGTTTGCTAACCTATCAAATATACTTTCTCTTTTGGCATTTTTGGGGAAGTCAAAGAGCATTTAACAATCTACCCTTGTAAATTATCCTAAAAATACGTTAATAATTGTATAATTTAATTATGATGACCACCCTTACATCATAAGTACTTACCGTTGAATCAGGTAACTGACCACTCAACTGTCCTGTAGCGACAAAGTTACCAGTTGGATGAACGGCCATACTAGAAAAAAAAGAATTATATATTGATATAATTTAATTGACTATGTGGTAATTTGCTTTCTAAATTAAATTAAGTAGTTGAGTTTGCAACCACTGATTAATTGATAGTAATCGAATATTGAATCTATCTATTAAAATCAAGTGAGGTGAAAGGGTGAAAGTTTAAAAATTACCACAAACAAAAACATTTCGGCCACGAATTGAATCCGTGATCGCCCGAATATGTGATTGTGTTATTGTGATTGGTTGATTTCAAATGCAGAAAATATAAGACAATTTCGATAATTAGTTATTAAGTGGTCTAAAGCGATCACGATCAACATCAAAGCCAGCCTGAGTCTCCAGTTAATATACGATATTTACCATTCTCTTGTTAGATCATTTTACTTGTAATGTCTTTGGTTTAACTAAGGTGGGATCTGTCAGACGTTTGTACAGTGACTAGCTGTATTCGTCAAAACTATTTTACCAGTGCGGGTGGTGGGAGGAGCTAATGTTTTTCAGGTGCTGTAGGTGATGCTAATATGTACTGGTATTTAAATATGAATGTTATCAGTCATCCAGTAGTTTGAATATAAATTGATAAGTTATACTGAAGCTTACTTTTTACAACAGCTACGGTCATATTTTTAAGTTTGAGGATGTCATAATCATTGATCAGTAGGACAAGTGACACGAACGAGGAGCGAAAAAAAATCCATTTTGGAGAGGGTTGAGCAATCTTCTTTGAACAAGTCAGAATGACTACGATTTCAGCTATCACACATCTGGGACCGGACCTTTCGGGGTATTCCAAGCAGCTAGTCTTCATCTATTACGTGACCCATCATCACCAGCTGGTCAGTTGCCTCATGAAGTTTATGGTTTCACACGCAACGTAGCAGTTGTAAAAGTAAGTTCCAGTAATAGTCTAACTTATTAATCTATTACTGGTATTTATTCACGTCAATATATGGATAACAATACATTCACCTTGATATGATTGGAATATTTTTAGAGGTAACTGGTTAACTAATGAACGTTTTGAAATCTTTCCGAAGCAAGATGGCCGATTTACAAAACTTTGAAACACATTTCTTACCTTGTGATGTCTTCATTGTGTCCGATATAATGCCTTTGTTGATCAGCTTCCTTGTCATACAATACAACCACAGCACCAACGTAATAGAGTATCTCGCCAGACGGAAGAACAAAAAGGTTGTTACGACCGTCTAAACCCCTATAGCCGTATCTGATAAGTAAGATAGGTCAAAGAAAAACAACACACTTTCCCATAGACAATGTAATGTTAAACATATTTGTTTCTTCAATCATCACGACTAGAATATTGATAAATGGTAAGATATGATCAACTTTCATCAGCAGTGTGACCTAGCCCGACCTTTGGGGACATGTGACGTCATAAACCGGTTTTATTGTTCATATCAATCGTAATGTTTTAGGGACAAGGAATGTCAGAATCGGGTGGACTTAAATCGGCGTTGAAACCTTTACTAATGCAGTGCAGGTCAAACCAAAATTTACTCAAAATAAGAAACCATTGACAATATTTCTGACCATAATGGGATGACAATCAATGCAAGAGTAATAAAAGTATGTTTGCTATTACCAACAAAACGAATCACAGGATGTAATTGTTTCCGTCAGTTAGATATGACTATTTTTTTGTTGCTGTTTTTTTCAATAATCCATAGTAATTATGTACATGTCATATAATGTATGATACAAGTTAATTGATATTCCCTCCAGACATTTGAATTGAAATAAAGCTAAAACAAATATCATCATTTGTGATTAAATCATAAAAGAAGAAAAAATATGGTCACTTGTACCATTATATCCTCCTTGACATGTGAGATGTTTTAACTAATATGCCTATGCAAGCCAATTAAACGCCCTTTCTGGTCCAATACGTAATTTTTAGTGTAGGATTTCACTAATAAATTCCCAAATATGCTAAATTGTATTGCCTCACTCTGTCCTCTCTTACGGGAGAAATGTACAGACGTGTCACGACAAAAGCATGAGAACTGTCATCAGCAATGTGATCGGAGCTAATCTGTTGTGCCTTTAGGGACTTGACGTCTGAATTGAATTACCTTTCATCAACGGTTATCAAATTCTTCATAATCGGGATATTTAGGGGTGTATGACGTGAGAATCGGTTGAGCTTCATATTGGCCAAATCTCGTACCACTTTACAGAACTGGGTCATAAATTCGTGGAATTGACTGTTGGACTTGGTAGCATGTCTTGTTAAGACCAAGTACACGAGATGTGTTTTCATAATGGTTATAGCTTTAAATTTAAATTAAGATTAATCAAAGGATACACCCATTCCAACTTCAACCTCTTGCGCGGTGCTCTATATTTCGTCACCTCCTGTGCATTAACATTCGACGGCGGTAAGAATTCTTTCTGCTTCCCATGTATCTCCACGGTGATGGGAGCCGCAAAGGCGCGAAAAGCCCTGCCAAGACCACGAAATCGACCTTTGCCTTTCTTCTTTGGTGCATAGTCTTGATCGCCGCTCTCCGCTGCCGATTCTGAGTTGCTAGTCATGGATATTACGCCCGTTTCCTCGGAGTTTCGTTTTTGTAAAGGTTTCACACGCGCTGGTTTTTTAGGGTACCCATTCCTGTTACCCGACGACGAGTCGTCGTGAGAGTTTACCTGCATAGGTACTGCATCAGCATGACCGTGTTTCGCCCGCGTACGGCGTTTGTCCGTTTTGGGACTTCCAATGACACTTTCTTCGCTCCCGCTACTCGCGAAGGCTTTGCGAGGACGTAACGGCGGCAGACGAGGAACGGGGCTGTCTTCATAAGAGGAACGGGGCGAAGGAGCGTCGTCGGAGCTCAACTCGACCGGATAGCCTGTAAATATTATAATTTGTAAACAGTATTTCATTTCATTTCCAATCATCATGATCATTGTAAAACCATATAATACAACCGGCCATATTTCTATTAAAGGACCCCTGAATACCATGGTACATTTAGCAAAAGATCACCGAGGGCCAGAGCATGTTTGGAAGGGTATGAAATGTAAGGAAAGTCAAGCTTAAGATGCAAAGTTGCGCACGTCTTCAATTTTTTTAGTTTGAAAATATAAAGATGTTAGTTAGATCGATATAGTGGGTCTGGAATGTCATTTAAACTTTGAAAAAGCTAAGAATTTTGGCAACACCAATAGTAACCATACGTCTGCGTCTCTCTAGGGTATTTAGAGGCGCATTGACCCATCTCACTCACCTCTCTGCGTGTTTGTCCCATTTCTCGCATCTTGTTTCTTGCCCTTCTTTTGATTCCGAAAGTTTGAACCATTGGTAAGTCCGCCCTCTTCGTCACCATTCGCTTTGTTATTGGTCGGGACGGCAAACTTTACTCTTTCACGCGCTCTATTTTCTACATTGCGCGGAGTGATATCCTCCGATGCCGAATCACTACTGAGTTGCGTGGATTTGATAAGTGATTCCGCTCCACAGGCAATAAAAGTGTCGTGTTCCTTGTAATCGTTGAATAACTGGTTGAAGCTCAAGACCTTTAGACAATAATAAATCGTAAAACACAAACAATTATATTAACAATTTTCACGCGGCTATTAGTTTTACCATATTATTCAAAACAGATTTTTCAGAAACTTTTCCCAACTTTCAAAGTCTATCTCAATTATCACTAAACCAATTCTAGGTATGTTTGTACTTATCTTAATGCATTTTCTCATGGTGATTCCAAATATGGTGATGAAATTAAATAATGTTGACATTTTTGAAACGTTTTGTGAAAATTTCGCGTGGAAAGTGTTAAATAAAAGGATTAAAAGATCACAAATCACGCAAACAGAATGTGTCTTGACAGATGATAGTTTCTTATTTTATTAACGGGAGTATGACATTTCACGAGTGTTTTGACCAGCCAATTTTAACGCAATTATTTGTCCTAATGGGCAAATGACTTGATCCCAATAAAAAGTACGCATTCCCATGACACTCCTAGTCATGGTGTATACCACATAGGTGTGTGTGAGAGGATATTTGTGTGAATGACCTTAATATTTATGTCTGGCATAGATGAGTAGTATTATGTTAACACTTTCCACGCGGCTATTACTTTTGCAATATACAGCATAGATTTTTCGAAAACCTTTCCCAAATTTCAAAGTCTATCTCAAGAATTAATGAACCAATACTACGCATGTTTGTACTTATTTTAATACATTTCTCATGGTGATTCCAAATATTGTGATGAAATTCAATAATTATGACATTTTTGAATCATTTTGTGAAATTTTAGAACAACAACGCCTATACATTTATTCTCTAAATATAAGCTGATTGGAAAAGAATAGTACATAGCATTAACAATTCTCGCGGTTCCCCCAAGCCTATTTCTTCGTATCATTACAATATATTTTGTCGTCTTTAATAGTCTATCTCCATGCCTACCACGTTCACAACACATGTGACTTAATTAGTTGTAGAGACTGCTACTCCAGCACATTTGCTTTCGGTAAAATAATAATGTTCAGGATCCGTCGATGCTTAGAAATATTATTTGATTACAAAATAACAAGAAAATAGTGTGTATTTTTGCTCATGTAAAGAAAACAACATTGGATGACTATCAATTTAGAAACAAAGAGGACTACTGTAAACGAATCGATTCCTTTACAATATAATCATTAAGATTTAAAATAATGGCAGCCATCTTGAATTTGAAGGGGGGAAAAAAGAATTATATTTACAAAAATACAAGCGTACTTAGTCCCACACATTAGATAAGATGACGCTATTAAAACATATTAATGACATTTCCACCACTTGAACTTATATCTGAAGAGTAATTTATGGATACATATGAGATTCCGTATGGGCATAATTCTGTAATACCCTCCACACCCTACATTAGTAGTATGCGTCGTTCTTAAAAATCATGCACTGTGAATACCCCTGTGAAGGGTATAACAGAATTACTCCCATATTGTATTCAATTTGATATTAACGTGATTGTACGTACGAAAGCGAATTCTAAGTATTTGAATAGACCTAACATGGCTTCAAAGTCTAAATTTCATGCTACAACTTTAGACGCGAAGACAGGCCGAATATTCACACAATGCTGACACTTTCAGCTAGCATTTACATGTCAATAGAAGACTATTACATGCTATAGTTTATTACCAATACCAGCCTGTCCATAGAAGAACATATATACTATCGTGCGTTTACCAATACCAGCCTGTCCATAGAAGACTCTCGATAGTATCGTGCGTTTACCAATACCAGCCTGTCTATAGAAAACTATACACGCTATCGTGCATTTAGCAATACAAGCCTGTGTCTAGAAGACTTAACATACTATCGTGCATTTTCCAACACAAGCCTGTCCCTAGAAGACTATATACAGCATTTACTAATATCAGTCTGGCCATCGAGGGCTTTTCATGCAATCGTGCATTTACCAATACCAGCATGTCTATATAGAATACATTACACACTATCGTGCATTTACCAATATTAGCCTGTGTATAGAAGACTCTTACACTATCGTGCGTTTTCCAATTTATAATCTGCAGACCATCATGGGCCACCCTGAACAAACGTAACTGCATGCAGACATGCAAACAAATTTCTTCTCAAGAACTTTATGTTACAATAATAGTATGCCGCACCGGGTAATCGGGTCACCCGGGGCTTTGTAGAATTCACACCACTAAATGGTTCGCCTATATGTATACATGCTAAATGAGTGTTACAAAATGCCCATTTTCTCGCTTATAAAGCGACTGGATTTTTCAATTTGACATTTTCCTTAAATTTCATGATATCTTTGATCATTTAATCAAAACAATTATATATGGTATCCCCGAAGGTTCCGAGAAAATAGCCCCCAGAGTTGGACAACTGGTGTAGCGCCCTCATTTATCAGAAAAGGCTGAGAAATGTTGCCAGAACATTCACAATCAAAATGCATCCAAAAATCCTACAAAATGCATTGAAAATATTTCTTTTTGCACTGTGGTATTAGTAATAGTCCTAAAATCAGGATTAAACTACAACTTTAATCATTTGGGAGCAATAAGTACCATTTCTGATTAATTCTATAATCATTAAATCACAAAAAAAGTTTTGATTGTCGTATACAAGGACTGACATTTTCTACTGGCGTGGAATCTATATAAAGTTGTAGCTTGACATTTAAACAAAATTGTAGCATGACATTTAGACAATTCCAACCTGTCCATAGAAGACCATACACACAATATCGGGCATTTTCCAATTTCAACCTGTTCATAGAAGACAAGTATATGTATACGCAATAATGCATTCACCAATATAAATGTGTCCTATCACGGATGTACATACTATCGTCCATTTACCAATCCCAGCCTTATTATAGAAGACAATATCGTCCATTTACCAATCCCAGCCTTATTACAGAGACAATATCGTGTAGTTATCAATTCCACCGTGAGAAATAAACAAAATATGACAGGTTTTGGAAGGTAACAACTATTTCGACCAATCCAATGGTATTTACACAATTAAGCATTATTGTTACTGTAGCGCAATGATGGGGTGAGAGTTCACTAATTAAAGTAGATTACAAATTGAACGAACACCACGCACGCAGCACAAAGATGATCGTACCCGAAATTGTCACGCTCATGGTTGTGCGCGATTCACGCAATGCACGCAAAATGATGCTTCAATGTGTTCGTTCAATTACAAATCGGACTATAGCAATGCATCGTTATAGCTGTCATCTTATATATAATACGGAGTTGCCGATTTTTGTCCAGAGATGTTCTCCCCTTTCCGCACCTTCGATTGACTTCAAATTTTCTGTGCGAGTGCGTATGGGTCCCACAATTGTCCAGTTTATGTTTTATTTTCTTATTTTGGGTTAGATTTCGTGAAATTCGAGGGTTTTTAGCCCGTTGCTATGTTATTGCTACGCGCCGCGTATACGCTGAGCACGCCATGGCGATGGCCGGCGCACAACTCGCGTAATCGTCGGCGCGCGAGTATTCAGGCGATTGCTGCCGGCGCACGCGTAGTCAGGCGCCGATTGCAGGCGCACGCGTTATCGGGCGATACCGGAACACGCGTAGGTGCACACGCGTTACGCTTTGCGCCGTTTGTTATGTGGTAGAGTAAAGGCGGCAAGCATTCGTTGCTCCATAGTGCAAACCCTACAGTACAAGAAAACGGCATGATGAGACAACAACAAAAAGTCAATCATATAGCCAGGGTATACACTACTACAGGAACCGAACTGGGAGCAAGGCCGGCGCAAACCGTAGGCCTCATCCAGGATAACATGTATTAAATAGTGACAGGGAAAAATGCGTTTATACGGCAGTGCCTCGGTCCCATCGCGGACCCATCCACAATGCGGGCCACGGGCAGGGCGCGCTATATAAAAACATAGATAGGCCAGAAAACCGTGATATCATATTATACATGGGGGATAGGCCTATAAATAAACAAGGAACTGTTAGAGCAAAATATGCATGCAGAAATAGTCCTACTGGAGAAATAATTTAATGTCAATAGGCCGAAAAATAAAATAAACGGATGGCTTTAACACTGAACTGGGTGGGTACAAAGTACTGCCCAGTAAGTTGTCTATTTGTGTATTGAATTGTTTTATATGTATTCCTTGATTTCCTGTACAATGTAATTCGGCCTTCGGGTCGCGATTTTGTGCCAATAAAATCATATCATATCATATCGTATCATACAAAGTGATCATGGTGAGAACCCGCCTCCCGCCAACTATGAAAGACCCACCATAAAACTTAATAAGACCACTAAAAATACCCAGTGGCGTCGCGGACCTAAATTTATTTAATACAGCGGCGGCGTGTTCTATGAGATACTTGGCAACTTTTAGGGGGGGGGCGTCCGCGAAGGGGGTTGTGCAATCTAGGCCTACATGCGTGTATGAACACATGGGGTGGGTAGGCCTGTCTGGATTATAAGGGTACACTGGGTACCTGGAGTATGGAATATTAAGGGTACCTGTGATAACTGGATTTTAAGGATGTATGGGGTAGGGCCTATACCAGAGTGGTTATTTCATGTCTTATTATGGGATACCTAATAATATTTAGCGTTTCTGGGTAGGCCTTATTAAGATCCCTGGATTATTAAGGGCGCCGTGGCACCGATATTAGGATTAAGGGCATCTGAGTATCAAGGACCTCTTGCTATTGCACAATAGCCTATATATACGCTTTGATCATGTTGACGACTAACCGCACACTATCTTCTATACCATGTATACACTATATGGGGTACCGTATGGGGTTGGTACTGCACATTTTGGGGGGTTTGTTTGTTTGTTTGTTTGTTTAAACCGTCGGTCCGTACAGACACACGCTTGGGTCCTGAAGGGACCAGGCTCAAGCAAAATGAAAATGCTCGGGCCAGGCTTAAAAAGTCTATATAAGCATGCGCATGCTGGCTGAATGAAATGAAAGTTAGAAAAGATGGAAGAAAAGCCTGAAGTAAAAAGAGCCACTTCCAACAAACGGGGTAACTATAACATTGTTTCCCTCCTAAATGGGGTATAATTCAGGGATCTACAATTTTGAACTCATTATCTATGCCCATTTTGCTACAAATCATGAAGGTATCTAATTTAGATAATAATACTCAGCTAGCGAGTGCCCGAGCGTAGCGAGGGTACGCCGCTAGTCTTATATATAATACGGAGTTGCCCATTTTTGTCCAGAGATGTTCTCCCCTTTCCGCACCTTCGATTAACTTCAAATTTTCTGTGTGAGTGCGTATGGGTCCCACAATTGTCCAGTTTATGTTTGATTTTCTTATTTTGGGTTAGATTTCGTGATATTTGGGCTTTTTTAGCCCGTTGCTACGTTATTGCTACGCGCCGTGTATACGCTGAGCACGCCATGGTGATGGCCGGCGCACAACTCGCGTAATCATGCGATTGCCGGCGCGCGCGTATTCAGGCGATTGCCGGTGCACGCGTAGTCAGGCACCGATTGACGGCGCACGCGTATTCGGGCGATACCGGAACACGCGTAGGTGCACACGCGTTCGTGGCGCAAAGCGTAGTTTGTTATGTGGTAGAGTAAAGGCGGCAAGCATCCGGTGCTCCATAGTGCACTGCAGACCCTATAGTACAAGAAAACGGCATGATGAGACAAAAAAAAGGTCACATACAGCCAGGGTATACAGGAACCCCTTTGAAGGAACTGGGAACAAGGCCGGCGCAAACCGTATAAGGCGCAAACCGTACACCTGCATCCAGGATAACATGTGTTAATAATAGTGACAGGGAAAATGCGTTTATACGACAGTGTCTTAGTCCCATCGCGGATCCATCCACAATGCGGGCCACGGGCAGGGCGCGCAATATAAAAACATAGATAGGCCAGAAAACAGTGATATCATATTATACCAGTGAACTGTCACTGATTATACATGGGGGATAGGCCTATAAATAAACAAGGAACTGTTAGAGCAGAAATAGTCCTACTGGAGAAACAATTTAATGTCAATAAGCCGAAAAATAAAATAAACGGATGGCTAACACTGAACTGGATGGGTACAAAGTGATCATGGTGAGCACCCGCCTCCCGCCAACTATGAAAGACCCACTATAAAACTTAATAAAACCACTAAAAAACCCAGTGGCGTCGCGGACCTAAATGTATTTAATACAGCGGCGGCGTGTTCTATGAGAGACTTGGCAACTTTTAGGGGGGGCGTCCGCGAAGGGGGTTGTAAAATCTAGGCCTACACGTGTGTATGAACACATGGGGTGGGTAGGCATGTCTGGATTATAAGGGTACACTGGGTACCTGGAGTATGGAATATTAAGGGTACCTGTGATAACTGGATTTTAAGGGGTAGGGCCTACCAGAGTGGTTATTTCATGTCTTATTATGGGATACCTATAATAATATTTAGCGTTTCTGGGTAGGCCTTATTAAGATCATTAAGGGCGCCGTGGCACCGATATTAGGATTAAGGGCACCTGAGTATCAAGGACCTCTTGCTATTTCACAATAGCCTATACGCTTTGATCATGTTGACGACTAACCGCACACTATCTTCTATACCATGTATACACTATATGGGGTATGGTGTTGGTACTGCACATTTTGGGGGGTTTGTTTGTTTGATTGTTTGTTTAAACCGTCGGTCCGTACGGACACACACTTGGGTTCTGAAGGGACCAGGCTCAAGCAAAATGCTCGGGCCAGGCTTAAAAAGCCTATATAAGCATTCTGGCTGAATGAAATGAAAGTTAGAAAAGATTTGTTTGTTATAGGTGTATGGGGTAACTATAACATTGTTTCCCTCCTAAATGGGGTATTGAAATTGGGTCCGAGATTCAAAGATATCACAAAACTCAGATTTCTGTGAACAAAGTCTATTTCAAATGAAAAAAAATAATTCAGGGATCAACAATTTTGAACTCATTATCTATGCCCATTTTGCTACAAATCATGAAGGTATCTAATTTAGATAATAATACTCAGCTAGCGAGTGCCCGAGCGTAGCGAGGGTACGCCGCTAGTCTATAATATAATACGGAGTTGACGATTTTTGTCCTGACATGTTCTCCCCTTTCCGCACTTTCGATTGACTTCAAACTTTCTGTGAGAGTGCGTATCGGTCCCACGACGAACCAGTTTATGTTTGATTTTTAAAATTTGGGTTAGATTTCGTGAAATTTGGGCTTCTACAGCCCGTTGCTACGTTATTGCTACGCGTCGCGTATACGCTGGGCACGCCATGGCGATGGCCGGCGCACCGCACGCGTAATCGGGCGATCGCCAGCGCACGCGTAATCGGGCGATTGCCGGCGCAAGCGTAATCGGGCGATACCGGAACACGCGTAGGTGCACACGCGTTAGTGGCGCAAAGCGTAGTTTGTTATGTGGTAGAGTAAAGGCGGTAAGCATCCGTTGCTCCATAGTGCAAACCCTATAGTACAAGAAAACGGCATGATTATGAGACAACAACAAAAAGTCAATCATAATAGCCAGGGACCCCTTTGAAGGAACTGGGAGCAAGGCCGGCGCAAGCCGTATAAGGCGCAAACCGTAGGGCTGCATCCAGGATAACATGTGTTAATAGTGACAGGGAAAATGCGTTTATACGACAGTGCCTCAGTCCCATCGCGGATCCATCCACAATGCGGGCCACGGGCAGGGGGTGCTATATAAAAACATAGATAGGCCAGAAAACCGTGATATCATATTATACATGGGGGATAGGCCTATAAATAAACAAGGAACTGTTAGAGCAAAATATGCACGCAGATATAGTCCTACTGGAGAAATAATTTAATTTCAATAGGCCGAAAAATAAACGGATGGCTAACACTGAACTGGGTGGGTACAAAGTGATCATGGTGAGAACCTGCCTCCCGCCAACTATGAAAGACCCACCATAAAACTCAATAAAACCACTAAAAAAAACCCAGTAGCGTCGCGGACAGCGGCGGCGTGTTCTTTGAGAGACTTGGCAACTTTTAGGGGGGGGGGGCGGGGGCGTCCGCGAAGGGGGTTGTGAAATCTAGGCCTACACGTGTGTATGAACACATGGGGTGGGTAGGCCTGTCTGGATTATAAGGGTACACTGGGTACCTGGAGTATGGAATATTAAGGGTACCTGTGATAACTGGATTTTAAGGATGTATGGGGTAGGGCCTACCAGAGTGGTTATTTCATGTTTTATTATGGGATACCTAATAATATTTAGCGTTTCTGGGTAGCCCTTATTAAGATCCCTGGATTATTAAGGGCGCCGTGGCACCGATATTAAGATTAAGGGCACCTGAGTATCAAGGACCTCTTGCTATTGCACAATAGCCTATAATATACGCTTTGATCATGTTGACGACTAACCGCACACTATCTTCTATACCATGTATACACTATATGGGGTATGGGATTGGTACTGCACATTTATTTATTTTTATTTTTTTTTTGGGGGGGGGGGGGTTGTTTGTTTGTTTGTTTAAACCGTCGGTCCGTACGGACACACGCTTGGGTCCTGAAGGGACCAGGCTCAAGCAAAATGAAAATGCTCGGGCCAGGCTTAAAAAGCCTAAGCATGATGGCTGAATGAAATGAAAGTTGGAAAAGATGGAAGAAAAGCCTGAAGTAAAAAGAGCCACTTCCAACAAATGGGGTAACTAAAACATTGTTTCCCTCCTAAATGGGGTATTGAAATTGGGTCCGAGATTCAAAGATATCACAAAACTCAATTTCTGTGAACAAAGTCTATTTCAAATGAAAAAAAATAATTCAGGGATCTACAATTTTGAACTCATAATTATCTATGCCCATTTTGCTTCAAATCATGAAGGTATCTAATTTAGATAATAATACTCAGCTAGCGAGTGCCCGAGCGTAGCGAGTGCCCGAGCGTAGCGAGGGTACGCCGCTAGTCTATATAATAATACGGAATCGCCAATTCTTGTACGGAGATGTTCTCCCCTTACCGCACCTTCGATTGGCTTCAAACTTTCTGTGAGAGTGCGTATGGGTCCCACGACGAACCAGTTTATGTTTGATTTTTTAAATTTGGGTTAGATTCCGTGAAATTCGAGGTTTTTTAGCCCGTTGCTATGTTATTGCTACGCGCCGCGTATACGCTGAGCACGTCATGGCGATGGCCGGCGCACAACTCGCGTAATCGGGCGATTGTCGGCGCGCGCGTATTCAGACGATTGCTGCCGGCGCACGCGTAGTCAGGCGCCGATTGCCGGCGCACGCGTTATCGGGCGATACCGGAACACGCGTAGGTGCACACGCGTTAGTGGCGCAAAGCGTAGTTTGTTATGTGGTAGAGTAAAGGCGGCAAGCATCCGTTGCTCCATAGTGCAAACCCTATAGTACAAGAAAACGGCATGATGAGACAACAACAAAAAGTCAATCATATAGCCAGGGTATACGGGAACCCCTTTGAAGGAACTGGGAGCAAGGCCGGCGCAAACCGTATAAGGCGCAAACCGTAGGCCAGCATCCAATTGGGTCCGAGATTCAAAGATTTCACAAAACTCAGATTTCTGTGAACAAAGTCTATTTCAAATGAAAAAAAAAAATTCAGGGATCTACAATTTTGAACTCATTATCTATGCCCATTTTGCTACAAATCATGAAGGTATCTAATTTAGATACTAATACTTATCTAGCGAGTGCCCGAGCGTAGCGAGGGTACGCCGCTAGTTCATTATAATACTGGCACAATATTCTCATGACACAATATTCACAATATTTATATGCTTCGTATATTAAAATGTCGCAAAAACAAATGTTCAGAAGACACTTTGTTTGTCTGTCGATCAATTGCACTTAAAAGTTATTCACATTTGCAAAGGGAAAACACTGTGAGGTTTCTAAATTATGAGGCATGGCTTCTTCTGCCACCAAAGTTTTACCAGACATAAAATAAAATGTTATCTCCCTACCAATTAAAATGGTTCTCTTTGTTTTTTGATATTTAGTTGATGATAAAGATGAAGTAAAGTCGTTTTTTCTGATATTTGCAAATTCTGGTTCAGTCGGGCCTACCAAACTGGGTTTTTTCCTTCTTATTTATATTGATATTAATTCAATATCATTTGTATTTTGGTTAGCAACCGCAATCTTCAAGGTTTTCCGTTACCCGTCGCTAAGCACAAGGAAATGAATAAATAATAACGCTTATCATATGAAATTGCTTTAGAGTTATTAAGACTATAGCTCTATGAATATATCCATCCAACCAAAGCGCTTTATCTCGTTTTCCCCTGACTTAATTAATTAAGTATGGTCTACTATCTATTTTATCATAATAAAGAGCATTATGTTTGTTTTATGGAAACCGTGGATACCGCGCGCCAACAATAATATAGATTCACTGTATTTCAGGCTTTACCCTAGTCTAACTGGGCATCCCCTACTTTGTCTTTTGCGTTTAAAACACTTACATCGTCAAATGTCGTTTGTCGACTGGGTTTGTATTGGATTATGCCCTTTTATGGCAAAAGAATGTTTCTTATATGTACTTTCCTAATGATATACTTCCTTTTAACATGGATTGTGTTCACTTGGTTCAATAATCCTCACTTAGGAAAAGGCTGCAACTTGTAAAGACAATACAAGTAATATACTGCCTTTTACCACTACATGATTTATGGAGAAAAAAGCTAACTTTGATCATGTTAAAAGGAAGTATACTGTTAGAAAACGACATATAAGATACATTCTTTTGCCATAAAAGGGATGAATAATAATCATCGATCGCCTTTTAATACAAATTTGAAATAAAACACTCCCAAAAAGGTGTATAACAGTTTTATAAGATGACCCGATTACAATATATGACGTATCTATTTTTATAATTAGTATAATGTAAAAGCTGAATGCAAACTGCTTATCCACAAAAATAGCCTGTGTAAATATAAGAGGACCTGACGTTCCGATTCTTACGTCAGGTTCTCTTATATTCATTACATTTTATAATTAGCGTGCACTGCCTCTTTTGCGGTGTTTATATATACGCACTGGTGATTCCAGACAATTTTACTTATGTGTTATATTAATTATTCATATTAAAAATGTAGGATAATCGGTGGAGAGTTTTATTTATTTTTAATTGATTTATGTTTTAATTTTAAATTTAGATTTTATTTCTTAGTATCGCTGACGAGGCATGCTATTTTAATTCAGACATAGAAAAATAACATAGTGTTGATGAAAATAAATTATTATTCCTTACTATATAGAATTACCGACTGGAATACGCTGAACACTAATTTTGATTATTATGACCATTTAAAAATCTCATTATAATAAGTGGGTGAGTCGTGAGCGTGTTGTCAACGAGGTCAGTATTTCTCCACAGTGATCTAGTTTCATTGTTGGTATTTGAATCACGAGTATAATCAAAGATATGCTAGTGTAGTTAACATGTATTATATATGATACTATCAATCATATCTTTGGTGTAAATGACTGCACAGTGAAGCCAAAGAAATTGTTTGCATGTCCATATCTGACGTACCCTAATTTTGAAAACTGACAAAGAAGTTTTTACCATACAAATGATATTGAAGACCGACCCTAATTTTGGAAATTCCAGGAAAGGGTGTGTTTTTTCCCAGAATTTTGCTTGTTTCTCTACTCTTCTAAACTGTTTTAAAACATGAATGAAAGTGATTTAATATTAAAGTATTCCCATTCACATCTTATTTAGCAACTGTTACACATCTTTTGAATGTCGTCTATGGACAGGCTGGCTTGGTAAATGCACGATTATGTATATAGTCATCTGTGGACAGGCTGGTATTGGTACATGCACGATAGTGTGTATAGTCTTCTATAGACAGGTGTGTATTGGTAAATGCACGATAATGTATATACACCTAGCACATAAAGTCCCTGACTAGGTGCTTTGAGGTTCGCTAATTCAAAATATATAATCGGTACAAAAAATCTGGGATATACATTAAATGAGCAAAAAAAATTTTCCGCAGTTTGATACCTCATTCAACAAAATCGAATGGATACTTTTAAAGTTATGGCGATTTCAATGACCACGCATGCAACAGAAAAGTTGCACTAGGTATAGGAATCATTGATTTGTGTGTGATTACTGCCATAACTGTCTGCTATCTGAACGAGACAGACCAGCTGGGTCTGGAGTGATAACCGCAATGTGCGGGACAAAGGGTGTATCTGGCTGTGAAGAATACAAGTCTTAGCTGATTAGCTGTGAGTTTTTTCAGTGCGTAATCACACACAAATCAATGATTCCCTATATATACTGTCCAACCTGCGCATGCATCCCCCAATTGCACTACCGGTAAGCAATAAGATACCCGTAGATTTGGTCCGCGTGTAGAAAATTAAAATGTGAAAATGAAAATCGGACTTCTCCTTACATTTTTGAGTGCCACTTCCTCAATAATCACCCGATCCTAGCGTGCAATATCTCATATTAAAGAAGATAAATTTCTCAACAACTTTATAATTTTATATTTTTAGGTAGGATATATATTTTAAGAGTTAGAAGCCCATTTATTAACTGTATAGTTACTTTATTTGATGACTGTAGTGGTCTATGGACAGGCTTGTATTGGTACATGCACGATAGTGTGTATAGTCTTCTATGGACAGGTGTGTATTGGTAAATGCACGATAGCATATAATGTCTTCTATACAGACAGGCTGGCTTGGTAAATGCACGATAGTGTGTATAGTCATCTATGGAGAGGCTGGTATTGGTAAATGCACGATAGCATATAATGTCTTCTATACAGACAGGCTGGCTTGGTAAATGCACGATAGTGTGTATAGTCGTCAATGGACAGGCTGGTATTGGTAAATGCACGATAGTGTGTATAGTCTTCTATGGACAGGTGTGTATTGGTAAATGCACGATAGCATATAATGTCTTCTATACAGACAGGCTGGCTTGGTAAATGCACGATAGTGTGTATAGTCATCTATGGACAGGCTGGTATTGGTAAATGCACGATAGCATATAATGTCTTCTATACAGACAGGCTGGCTTGGTAAATGCACGATAGTGTGTATAGTCGTCTATGGACAGGCGGGTATTGGTAAATGCACGATAGTGTATATAGTGGTCTATGGACAGGCTGGTATTGGTAAATGCACGATAGCATATAATGTCTTCTATACAGACAGGTTGGCTTGGTAAATGCACGATAGTGTGTATAGTCATCTATGGACAGGCTGGTATTGGTAAATGCACGATAGCATATAATGTCTTCTATACAGACAGGCTGGCTTGGTAAATGCACGATAATGCATATAGTCGTCTATGGACAGGCTGGTATTGGTAAATACACGATAGTGTGTATAGTCTTCTATGGACAGGTGTGTATTGGTAAATGCACGATAGCATATAATGTCTTCTATACAGACAGGTTGGCTTGGTAAATGCACGATAGTGTGTATAGTCATCTATGGACAGGCTGGTATTGGTAAATGCACGATAGCATATAATGTCTTCTATACAGACAGGCTGGCTTGGTAAATGCACGATAGTGTGTATAGTCGTCAATGGACAGGCTGGTATTGGTAAATGCACGATAGTGTGTATAGTCGTCTATGGACAGGCTGGTATTGGTATGTGCACGATAGTGTACACCTAGCACATAAAGTCCCTGACCAGGTGCTTTGAGGTTGGCTTATTCAAAATATATAATCGGTACCAAAAAACTGAGATAAACAATAAATGGGCAAATTTCTTCTCCGTAGTTTGATATCTCATTCAACAAAATCGAATGGATACTTTTAAAGTTATGGCGATTTCAATGACCGCGTATAACAATATCAAAGTTGCACTAGGTATAGGAAATCATTGATTTGTGTGACAGTTATGACAGTAATCACACACAATTCAATGAATAGCTAGTGCAACTTTGCTTTTGTTATGCACGGTCATTGAAATCGCCATAACTTTAAAAATATCCATTCGATTTAGTTGAATGAGGTATCAAACTGCGGAGAAGAAATTTGCTCATTTAATGGTTATCTCAGATTTTTGGTACCGATTATATATTTTGTATTAGCTAACCTCAAAACACCTGGTCAGGAACTTTATGTGCTAGGTGTATATAGTCGTCTATGGACAGCCTGGTATTAGGAAATGTACGATAGTGTATATAGTCCTCAGGCGGGTATTGGTAATTGCACGAGTGTATATAGTCGTCTACGGACAAACGGGTATTGGTAAATGCACGAGTGTATATAGATATCTTACAAACAGTAATATCCAAAATTCGAATTGTGCCACTCTAGGAGACTGACACAGATGCAATACACCTTTAAAGGTATCGAAAATTCACACCACGAGACTTGGTTAAGTAATGCCTTAGCAGGATTTGTGTTTTTCTTAATGCTTTTGATATTGAGACCTACGATATTTTCACCAATTTTACCCTATTCCGTTATCAACAGGTAGAATATTGTTTGTACTGGATGACTCACTTTCTCTTTTGACGGTGGACTAGGGTTAGTCCAAAATTTACGAAGAAAACCGTAAGTCTTCAATACCTAATCTTCTTGATGTACATGTGTATTACCAATACATCTAAGAAGAAGAATCTTTCGCGATTTTTACATTGCCTCTGTTTTTTATAAGTTAAATATATTCTATAATGAATCTCTCACGTTGTAACAGATAAATTATATTATCATAAGATTATATTATTATATTGTCATAAAGTCATGACCTCTCTAATGAATGTGGACTTTCTTTTGTTATATTCATATAACATATATTGCGTTTCAATATCCCTTACCAGATCTCCCGCAAAACTAATATGCATTCTGTTCAGATAGATTAATTTGCTTAGAGCCCAAACTGTAATTTAACGTTCACATATATATAACTCCACATATATATAATATTATGAATAATATTTTGTGTAGAGTTTTTCAATATTTCGCGTGGCATACCATCTATTGAAGATTGGCACAATCAGTAAAGTAGTTCATATATAGCCGTTTCCGCGCATTTAAAGACCTTACCTTATTTAACTGGAGCACGAGGTTGGAGTATGCAATATTATTTTCATTATTAATACATCGATTGCCATAAATATGATCATTAACATCAATATTGATAATAAAGCATTGGCTCTCCAGCATAAAGAGTCCATATATTATTTTCTTGTACCAATGTTTATACCATATTTTAATGTTTATACCATATTTTAAAATATATAAAGATTCACGAGCATAGAGTACATCAGTGAAAAATACCAGGATTAAATGAGGTCAATTAAAGGGAAGCCTGTTGACCTCAAACACTTTCCACGCGGCAGGCGTCTGCAGACGACATTCCAAAAAGTTCACAAGATGTTTCAAAAATGTCATAATTATTGAATTTCATCACCATATTTGGAATCACCATGACAATTGCATTACAATAAGTACAAACATGCCTAGTATTATTTAAGCAATTTTTGAGATACACTTTAAAAGTTGAGAAAGGTTTCTGAAAAATCTGTTTTGAATTTGGTAAAACTAATAGCAAATAGGAGTTATTATAGTCTAGATGAAATAATCTTTCAAATTGTAAAAACTAGCCTAATTACCTCCTAAACTGTACAAAGTCTTTTTATTAAAATTATCGCCATTTTCTTTCTTCAGCATACTTAGCTATTGTAACTTGATTACTTTATTGAAATACTGAATATCCCAATTGTCAACAACAAAATCTTTAAGGTTGGGTGCACCTAACGGACATTACTATCTCAGCTTACCTGTTCCTCAGTCATCCATGTGTAGAGTTGCGTAATCGGTGAACTTGTCATTGTGACCGAGGTTGACATATCTCGAAGAACCTGTTCAAAACTTTGAGCGGTTCTAGGATTCAATAATATCCTCGCCCTACTGGCACGATGGGTATTGCTTATAATAGTAATGACCCTGGGCTTCAGTTTGGCGCGAACCCCAGCCACGGGCATCGCGGCCATCGCCATTGTTGGATCAGCAAAATGGGTAGCAGCGGATAAATAAGCTGGATTAATGTCCGAATTTATCCCGTTAAGATTAAGCTCGGGTCCTGGTATGGAATCTTTTTGGAATAACTGTCTATCCGTGGCTCGAATACCAACACGTGGTCTGTTATTCTGCCATAGTTGTCGCGTGTGTTCTATCTTGCCGTACTGCACGCGGGTATTAAACTCACCGCTTGCACACACGTATGCTTTACCGTCCACTAACTGCGAAATATCCGTCACCCTCTGGCCTCCTAAAGTATAAACAAACCTCACACCGTAAGGTAAGTGTATTTTATCTCCCAAATAGTTCAGTAACGTGTCCCAGGTGCCGAAATTTTTCTTGCTAACCGGCAGCTGTAGCCCCTTGAAATGTTTATCGCCATTCCGATGGAATGTCACTAGACGTGTGGAAAATTTCCCGCCGCCTCTCTTGCCAGGCGTCGTCTGTTTGTTTCTGTACGCAAGTGGTTGGTAACGTAGAATGCTACCGTCGTGGTATTGAATGGGTATACCACCTGTAGGTGAGTTAGAGTGCGCCCTCTCGTGTTCGGCGGCCTGGTTCTCAAGACGTTGGTAATCCTCTTCGAGGTCATAATTAGTAGCATCGTCAGCCGAATGCTGGAATGAAAATAATCAAATAAAACGTTAACACTTTCCACGCGGCAGGCAGCTGCAGACGACATTCCAAAATTTCACAAAATGATTTTAAAATGTCAAAATTATGAAATTTCATTACCATATTTGGAATAATCGTGATAAATGCATTGAAATAAGTACAAACATGCCTAGTAATGGTTCAGTAATCCTTGAGGTAGACTTTGAAAATTGGAATGGTTTCTGAAAAATCTTGTTTTGTATATGGTAAAACTAATAGCCGCGTGAAAGTGTTAAGTAATGGATAGTGGTATCCGCAATGTGACAAATACCTTAACAGATAGCTGACGTCTAAGTACAACGAAATGCTTGTCACAAGTAGTATAACATAGTACTATCGTCAGTAGATAGCAGTTATATTTTGTATTAAAAATTCAATCTTAAGTATTATAAGCAGTTATATACAAAACCGTATTTTCAGAAGTAATTAGTCATAACCAATAAATATATATACGAGCGTAGGATAACTATCTTCACTGGCCAATGGCCGTTATATTCAGAACAGGGTACTATCTTTTTTAGTAGATAAGTTGCAGTACAACAAAGTGCTATCTTCAGTTTTATCGGCATAAAATACTATCTTCAACAAAGTACAGAAGCAAGTTTTCCCAATTGTAAAACTGCACTTTCATAACGCGTGGCATAATGAGCTTTATGAAAGGGGCGAGAGAGGAAGAAAGGTATAGTGACGAGAATAAACTGGTTTCTATGGTGATTTTTGTTAATTTCAGATGGAAATAATCCTTGTTATGAACATTATTTTATGCTGTGCACAAAATGCAAAAAAAGTGAAATCCTTTTTGCAACCACCTTCACAACATTGAAGGAAACTATAACAGTTTCTCAATCTTCAGGTTACTGACAAGTGACATTCTGAACATTATGTTCCCATCCCTTAACACTTTTGGACCAGTGATTTGACATTTCGCCGGTAATATATCATCTAAGAATGTGTCTATTTTTTTCACTATGTGGTCCAATTAAAAGACTGCAAATGACATAATTATGCCCCAGGGGCATAAGCTAACCTTCATAACCCTGAAAATGGACCACATAGTCAGCGGTTGACAAAATCTTCGATGATTTATTACCGGCGAAATGTCAAAATCACCGGTCCAAAAGGGGTAAGGGATGGGAACAAAATGAAACAGCTAAGAACAATTCTCATTGGTTCTCAGAGAAATAGGCGACATTTATATGAGACATTAGCGTGGTAACTATATTTTTGTTCCATAACGCGCATTTCTGCAGTGCGTCTACTGCGATTTTCCTGCGTGATTATGCGGCGCATTACACCGACGCATATCATACTCACCGCATGGGATTGGATGGAATGTCAGACAATACAACACGGGTAGGCCTACAGTCTAAAAACAATACCTTTATTCCCTAAATATAATACTATCTTAGATGAACTTCCAAAATCAATATCCCACCTTAATTTGTCTCTGTCGGCGGGGCATGCTAATAGACTTGTTATCTTTGAACATGCTAAACGCGAATGTCTTATCTATCGGTATCGACGTCCAGTCTTTGCTTACAAATGTCCAGTTCTTTCGTTGATCATAATCAACCATCCTTAACTCCGTTTGGTTGTCCATCAACGTATCAAAGAGCCGCTGGAGTTTATTGGACACATATTTGATTGCCGTTTGTCCATCCATAAGGCATCATAAACTCATTCAAAGTGCACAATATCGGCACTTCTTGACCTAATGCATACTTATAGTACCGTATTGTTCTATGTCATGTCAAAGACATTAGTTCCATCTGTAAACAGTACACGTGTATAATATGCTCCGTTTTCTCCCCAATAATATTCCAGTTTTTACGTAGTGATAGACGTCAATTATAACCGTTCCGTTTCCCACCGACATTTACACAAAAAGAAACATGGTGTTGCCTTTATGTGACTGGATAACACGATCTAAGGCAAGGATTGTATCGTTATATTGTCATGGAAACCATATAATAGTTTTTATCATTGTCCAATATTACCGCGATATCGACTAACTGAGACATTAATAATTCTGCCATTTTTTTAATATAAAAAGGAATTTTATCGAATGCTCATGAATAGTTGAATAGTTTGTATTTCTGGAGCATTATTGCGATGTCCACATTATAGACTAACTCAATAGATCAATATGTTAAAGGGGCACAGAGAGATTTCTCAAAAAATTAAATTCAAAACGTTTACCTTTTTTAGATAGATGTTATACATAGAAACCCTCTCATGTAAGATTTCTTCCAAAAAAATCAGTAAAAATGAAAAATAAAGACATTTTCTCAGCATTTCACTTTTTTGGTATTTTGGTTAAAAATTACCACCAATTGAATCAGGGAGGTCATGACTATGCATCACGAAAGAAGCCATGGGTGGTCTTAAAGGTTATTTTAAATAAACATGAAACAAATAAGTAAGAAGCCATCTGTGGCCTTTAAGATGAATTTGGGTAATTTCGATGTGATTTCATCGAAACCGTCAAAACGCTATCAAAATCCATGAATTTCACGTGAAATACTGCAAATTAAGCTCTATATACTTTTAGGTGGTAGTTAGTATATAAGCATAATCACGTATATGGGAAAAACCCAACTTCTGAAAAAATGAGGGCTCCCTGCATGAAGGATCTCTTAGTGCCCCTTTAAGGTTATTTATAAATATCACTAAGGCGACCAAAAAGAAAACCTGTGGGGTTTTGATGGTCAGACGAGGTTTTTTTCTTCAAATTGTCTGTCGGAAATTTGGGTAAATATTTTCAAAATATTCATACATTTCTCATGTTTTGTGGCATTCTGGCTCGGCTCATATATTCATTTTCCGCGCAGTAATTTTCGTGAAATTTGGGTAAATATTTTCAAAATATTCATACATTTCTCATGTTTTTGGTGGCATTCTGGTTCAGCTCATATATTCATTTTCCGCGCAGTCATTTACCGAAATGAAGAAGTAATAATACTAAGATCATTTGGGATTGATAATTGTTTTTTCTATTAATATATTTATAATAATACTTCTTCAAAAGTATTAGAAATTAACACTTAAGAGAGATTGGATATTTTGCATTGTTATTGATCATGTTGACTGGAACGAAACGAGTCAAGACATATTTGCAAAGCTAATTTACATTTATTATTAATGAATTTCACAAATCGTCAAAACTGAAATCTATAGTCCCTAAGTTTCATCATAATTATAAGAACATAACAAAATGTGCAATCAGTTCAGTTATTGGGTATAGAGTAATAGTTCTAAATTTGAATAATTCTAAATTTGAAAAAAGTCCTTGAAATGTTTTTAAATGTTAATGGTTAGTCGTCTGCAGACGACATTTCCAAAATTTAACAAAATGTTTCAAAAATGGCAACATTATTGAATTTCATCTTCCATTTTTGGTGTCATCATGAAAAATACATTAATATAAGTACAGACATGTCTAATTTGTTTCAGTAATTCTTGAGATACACTTTGAAAGTTGGGAACGATTTCTGACAAATCTGTTTTGTATATGATACAAAACCTCATGTAACAATTATCTATCAGCATGATAAGCTAAATAAATATCTAAAGGATATTTTATCATTATAGCAATTGAAAATTTAGGATAGCTATTTTGTATTTCATAAGTGAAGCTGATTTCTGTATCTTTTTTTAGTTTCGAACATCACTTTCTGAGCTTAAATTACATTTGATACACAGTTCAACAAAAATAAGTTCCCTTTACTTTTAGATTATGCCTGATATTTTTAAAATGAGTTACTCCATCGAAAAGATTTTTGGCACACATAATGTACGTGTTCACCGCAACACTAGAACGGGGCTATAACTATGCAGGCGTTGTAATGCTTGAATGAGCACACATTGAATGGAGGAATACCGCAATTCAAAAGTTGCTAAATGATGTATTGAATGAGGATGGTTAAGCAGCTTGAACCAGTGATTGAACCAGGGTCTTTGCTTGAACACCGCATTTTTCACCTTTTGAAATGAGGTATTCCCCAGTCAATGTGTGCTCATTCAAGCAGTACAACACCTGTGCGGTGTTTAAGCAAAGACCCTGGTTCAAGCTGCTTAACCATCCTCCTTCAAGATCATTTAACAACTTTTGAATTGCGGTATTCCTCCATTCAATGTATGTCATTCTAGCATTACAACACCTGCATAGTTATAACCCGTTCTACATTAGTGTTGCTGTGAACACATACATTATGTGTGCCAACAATCGTTTCGATGGAGTAACTCATTAAAAAAATATCAGGCATAATCTAAAGGGGAACTTATTTTGATTGACTGTGTATTTGTGTGGCATTACTTACCTAGACTACATCCCCCAGTCTTCAATATTACCGTACGGCCGCTAAAGCTGTACTAAATGCAAGATAGCGACGTAAGAGGGCGACTGAGAGTTACAGTCTAATTACTTACCCATCCAGATGAAGGCGTGAGTTCCGTCCTGAGTGGCTGATATCCAGGAGCAATCGGCGATAGCTTAAACTTTCGCCTGGAGGATCTTGGGGAGTTGGTATAAGAGCCATTAGGTGGACGGGGCTCAGGTACATTCAGACGATTTCCATAGCTCATGGTTATACCGGAAAATGTTGGCCTTAAAGTATGAGGCTACCGCGTGACGTGATTAAGGACTACTCGGAGTGTTTATAATCATCTGAATAAACAAGATAAAGTATCTTGCTGATTCTACGTGGGTCTGGTTTTGTAGGTTTTGAATATCTGGAAATTCTGTCATGTTTTGTTCCTTAAATATGCTTTAAGGGTGTCGTAACTCTGTAGGTCCAATGTTCAAGCACACGACCTCATTTAAAACAAAACATTTATGACTAAATTTCAATATTTTCCCATCAGATTTGGTCCGACATTACGCAGACGGTATAATATTATGGTTTCATAGTTTCTAGGCGCTTCACAAGTTAGTGTATGTATAAAACAATTTATGTTATGCTGCAAGTCATAAATCGCTACAATGTGTGTTTCTGGTGGAAGAATAATGTCATGTTTAATGTTTATGAAAGCCAATATTCCACAAATAGAACCATCAGTCCAATAAATGTCCCTATTGAATCTTGCAGACGACAATATGTGTTTAAAAGCCAACGTGTTATATTTAGACCCTCAGCCTCAATCAACCGGTATATAACGGGAAACTACCGGCTTCCTGATGTATCAATCTTACTGTGATGATGTCGGAGTGGAATTCTAAAGGTTGATATCCGTCAGGAAATATGGTGCTTGTAGATACCTTCAGTTAAACCATACTAAGAAGTTGAGCACACTAAACAATAATCTAGTTATGTGATTAAAGGTACGGTTTTAAAGCCTGGCAGGGATGGAATAAGAAGATGCATATAATATATATAGTATCCCATCCAAGTGCAAAGACCATGTATACATAAATATCAACAAATAAGTTGCATCGTCAGGACCGGTGTTAAGCCGGCTGGCTATTTCAGAACGTTAATCTTCAGAAAATATAATCCATTAGACGCTTAGTACAGTCAAGTGAGAGTCATTTTAAGTCCTTGAGTTAATTTGGACTTAATGGGCAGACGTATAATTCACTACTAGCTGATACGGTCATCATAATCAACAAATTCGTTGTATTATAATATCGTCGGGGTTGTTGCATGCAGCTGTCTTCACAAAAGACGAATCTTCAATTAAAAAAAAGAATCCTTCAGATGACATGTGTATATAGTAGAATCCAGTAAATATATATAAATCGTTGGTATCAATTCACAAAGTTGTTGTAATGTTCTTACATTGCATAAAGACAATCTTTGAGGCGTCAGGTTCTGGATCAGTACATGGTTTGGAGAGGGAGAGTCAGATGATATTTCGCAAATCCGTCTTTCAAAAATGAGTAAATCCCGATCCCGCGTCGCTAAAACCGCGAGACGTCGTCTTCTTCCGGTGTTGTCTGTTTCTGATGTCCTAACAATATCACTTAATTTGTAGAAGAAATACGATTTCAACTTGGAATCCACCATGGCATTTGCCCCATGGATACCAGACAGTACAAAGTGTTGTGTACCATCAAGGGACTGACTAAGGACACTCTTCTAGACAACAAACGCTATACAACCAATAATTGGTCAATATTGTCAAAATAGACCCATTCCGGTAGCCCAATTGTAAAAGTGACTTATCATTGTGATTCTTAACAATGGGGTTCAATAGGGGAAAAGGTGATCAATTCGCCCAAATGTATTATTTAGTTCTTTAAATGTAGCACAATTGGGCAACATTGATTATAATTGATTTGACCAGCGCATCCCTCGCGCACGAATCGCCTGGCACAAAATGATATTCGATATTATATCAATTTCTTGTAATTCTTTTATATGTTTATTGGACTAAGATGGTCAGAGAAGCCGACATTTTAAAATTTTATCCTGACAGAGAGCAGTCATTCCATCGGTTTAGAAAACATTAATAAAACATGATTTGTTGATTGTTAAACAGGCTGTGATGTTTATCGAAGGTAGACCTCATATTATATTTTCATAATCCAAGAGATTACTTTAAGACAATAGGTATTTGCAGTGCACTCGATAGCCCTGTAATACGCAATAAGTTAGTTTTTATAAATGTTGGATTTTCAACTTTCAAAACTTTCCTGAAACAAAACAAACTAGTGTAAGACAAACACTCGAAACAACTATAGCCAGACCATACTTATCAGAAGATTCAGTGTGAACTTACCAGCAATAAAATGGACAAATGCTATCAGCAGTAGATAGTAAATTTGTTTTGATCCATCAGCATTAGTAACAGACTATAACAAAAGATTATTACATTTTGAAAACGTTGTATGAAACATTTTTCATTTGATTATTGTTTTTGTATTTTCTTACCAGTAAAAACAATAATCAAATGAAAAAAAGAAATGAAAAAAAAGGTGTATACCAAATACACTTCAAATTGGTGGATATAAGGGAGATGTGGTCATGATACTCGAAGAAGATTTATTGAGTAACACCAGCATGCATCATTTCAATCACATGACCACTGATTTCTAATTCTGCCACTAGTGTCTACTTCCCATTGATATCACAGTACAATGAAAGGCTTATAATGTGGTCAAACGAGGGTCTTTAAGAAAATCCTTCTGCAAGTAGTACATAATTGATGTGACTTAATTAGTACAATGAAAGGCTTATAATGTGGTCAAACGAGGGTCTTTCAGAAAATCCTTCTGCAAGTAGTACATAATTGATGTGACTTCAATTCAGTCCTCTCTTGTTTTTCTTAAAGACCCTTTATTTTTGGAATAACACGTTATGCCTATCTCTACCATGTATTAGAAGGTGAAAGTCCAGCTGTTAATTACTTCAGCACAATGTTTTTAATGTTATATCTAAAAATGCTCTCCTTTGTAGTTACGCGATTTGGAATGCAAGGCACGAACCTTCTTGGATAGAGTGTCCATATATTAAGATTTAGGGCAGGCCCCATTTCCTGCTGGTTTCAGGTTTTAATTATTTTATGTAGGCTTGTGTTGTTTGTTTTAAATCTTTTAATATATTTATAGATGTTGCTGTTGTCTTTTGTCTTTCCTGTATGGGATGGATCCGTCCATCCCGTATCCTGGAATTTCTGTACTTCAGCACAATGTTTGGCACTGTTTGATTTGGTGAAAAGCCCTGTTTGTATACTGTAGTAGCTCTAAGCATGCTGGGGTAGGTCAAGAAATCTTCTTTGGTCAATACTCATGTATAAAGTAATCGCTTTACAAGTAACAAAATCAATAGCAAACTGTGACCAATTGATCACCAGACACCATGAAAACACGAGCATGACGAGTTTCCCTTGTTCAGGGGTATAGAGACAATGTTGCGTTTCAATATATACCGTATATGTGGTATTTAAACATAACAAAATAATGTATAAACATTTCTAAAATAGAAAAAAGTGAAAACAACAACATAATATCATGGATCTGTCCTCTCTCAGGCTCTGCATGATGATACAATACTACAAACAGATTTCAATGCTAACACTTTCCACGCGGCTATTATTAGTTTTACCACATATACAAAACAGATTTGTTAGAATCCTTTCTCAATTTTCAAAGTCTATTTCAAGGATTACTGAACCAATACTAGGCATGTTTGTACTTAGTTAAATATATTTCTCATGGTGATTCCAAATATGGTAATGAAATTCAATAATTTTGACAATTTTTGAAACATTTTGTGAAATTTTGGAATGTCGTCTGCAGAGAGCGTGGAAAGTGCTAACAATGGTGAAACAGGTCTAACTCGTGTTATAACCTCTTTGTTTAAATAGGTCTTGTTTACAAAAGCAAAACCCACAACTAAATTGCTTCTGGTAACAAATAATATTATTTATTTTGCACATGGAAGCGCTATATCAATGCATCGTTTATTTCTTGGAGACATAAATTTAAGTGTTTTTGTTGTTGTTACAGTCTGTATAATAGCAACGTTGACAAAATGCTACCTTACAAATATAGTAATTTTTATCTGGCCTTTCAAGCACTGTATAAACAGGCCTAATTAAGCAGCAATTGACCAAACTAATCAGAAATTGATTAGTATATCAAATTTGATATGAACTACCAAGACTACAAAGACGACCAAAACAACGTTGACAAATTAATCATCATCAGTAGATAGTATGATATTTGCTTTGACCTAATACAGCATAATTATATATTGTATATAGGCTGAAGCTATTGTTATGAAGTTTCTCATCACATGCTATCAGGAATAGATGAACAGTAAATTTGCTATGAACTACCAAGACTATAAATACACCAATAGAACGTTGGCTAATGCAGTAGATCATGAATTTGCTATGGTCACCAAGGGGGGGGGGGGGGGGGGGGGTAAAAACGACCCTCTGTCCTCTGTGCCCCCCCCCCCCCCCCCCCCCCCCCCCCCCCCCCCCCTCACTTATCAAGATTTCAGCTGGTCACGGGAAAACAATTGTGCAAGTTTTACGATTTTTTGGGGAGTCTGTAAAACAAATTGTCGGTACATACATCAGGCCTTTCGTCGGTACAACTGTGTCGGCAACCCCCCCCCCCCACCCCCACCCCACCAATTCTTTGCATCAACATTGAACATAGGGCCTACCTGGATAGGCCTACACGCTTAGAAAAAATGGTTCTAAAGTTGTCCTGCCAGGAGAACCCTTAAAGGTTCTTTAAAGAACCAAAAATAGTTCCCCAAACATGATACAGAACCATTTTTGGTTGATACAGAACCATTTTTGGTTCTATGAAGAACCTTTTGGGGTTCTTCAATTTTCAAGAACCCTTTTTTGAAGGTTCTGTAAAGAACCTCTCACTTGAACCTTCAAAAAAGGTTCTTGAAAATTGAAGAACCCCAAAAGGTTCTTCATAGAACCAAAAATGGTTCCGTATCAACCAAAAATGGTTCTGTATCACGTTTGGGGAACTGTTAACCTTTAAGGGTTCTCCTGGCAGGACAAAAAAGGGTTCTTTAATTTCTTAGAGTGTACATGTAACCCTTTAAGATCGCAACCTTGTTAATGGTAACTGCCAATTAACCCTTTGTTATGAAATTTATCAAGCACTGTAACTTTTAAACTAATAATGTAATGTACATACAAGTATACCATTTTTCAAATAAAATGAGTCGGAGAATCCATTTTTGGTATTAAATTTCACCAAAAAAATAGTGATTTTTACATTTTTGCCCAAAAATCACTTTTTTGGTGCCAAAAAATTTCAGACGACCTAACAAAATCAGTTTTTGATTCAAAATTTCAAAATTTCACAAAAATCATCTAAAGTCAATTATCTAGGATCGCTTTTTTGGGGCTTACAAATTTTTAGTTTTGAAAATAGTGACAAAAAAAAGCCAAAAAAAACAAACAAATTGTTGGTACTTTTTTTTAGATAAACTGTGAATTCCTACATAGTGTACATAATATACCATTCCCACTGGCTCAATTAATTAAAGTGAACAATACAACAACAAACATTTCTTATCAGGAAAAGGTTGTTATAAATCCAAATGGAAAATTCAATATTTTTCACTCCTTCATCAATCGAAAGTTGTTAACAAATATCAATATGTATGTTTCACATGCTCAAACAATACCGTTATACACTCTTTCCAATGAATATTCATTTTCGTTCATATTTATTCAGCACTCACACATAAATATTATGCACAAGTTAACAAAAATTGTTCATTAAAACACACAAGTGATCATCACCCAGTAAAAACGAAAGGTAAAAACTAAATTGTTATTATAGTTGCTATTTGGTTATTATTAGAGTATGCTATAAAACAATCATATTGTTTGGACACTATATTTTATTTTATTTTTTTAAATATTGTCTTTTCCGTTTGTTTTTGTTTTTTTGTTATTTATCTGTTTTATCGCGTCATTCTCCCTTGTTATTACCTGTTTCCCCACACCCTGTTGGTATATCTTGCTTTTACTTTTAGCATTTTTATATTTTCGAGATATCCTCTTGACCTTGTATCAGTTTTCTGATCCTTGGTGTGTTTTGTTCCTGGTTCCGTTGGATTCATCTTTTTACATTTTATTATTATGATAAGACTATTCATAAATTTGATGAAATGGGGCCCAGACTTGACTTGTGTCTATTGGCTTTGAGCGCTGATTGTCTTTCAAAATGACTCTTCTTGTTTTAGCATAATACAAAACCCACACATAAACTCATGTGACACAAATCATGAAGCCAGCTTCATGCACAAATCATGTAATGCATGGAGGTCAAAGGCCGTTTTTAAATACAGCTGATGTCAACCTCGTGTTAATTACGCATTACAGTTGGGTCTATGCACAAACTTACGTAATGCGGCTTTTACATTTAAGAATGAGGCAATTTCGCGCGCTGGCACTGATGAAAAGTTGCGAATTGTCAACATAGACCAGCCAAAGGTCGGATTGTCTATTAAAGTTGCGATGATCCTCCCACTTAGTACTCCTCCCACTTAGTACTACTACTAGAATTCATTGATTTCATAATAATAAGACATCACCCGCATATAACCATGGATCGTATTGTAGACATGAGTATGAAGACCAAGAAGCGTCTGACGAATATGTCGACGGGGCTGTTTTTCCTTTTCGGAGGAATAGAGTATGGTAAGCTAAATTAGCTCTGATTCAGGGCTAATTCAGAGTCTTTTGACTGTGTAAAGCAATGGTATAAAATAAGCTTACTACGTACAGGTTTAGTCTTTCCCCTTTCCCCCAACCAGAACAGAAAACTCCCAGGCCTATTGCATCCCACACTCAACCAGAGACTACCATAGACCGACCATAGACTAGTCCTTCTTATATCTATCTATCTATCTTAGTATCTATCTATAGTTATAGTATTGCCAAAAGGGTTTAGATCGCGAGCGATCTGAAAAAGGGTACCTGGCTGCTGAAAATTAGTAACTCCCACAATACAGCACGGTCGATACCTCAAAAATACACTACAACAACAAGTACCGTATACACTATACGAAAAATATTATTTATAAATAAATCTTCACTTGATTCTGTTCCGTGCTCACAGTGTCAAGCAGGGCCGAAGGCACCGTACGCGGATAGCCCCCCGCTAGGCGCTAGTAAGAAAAGGAGCCGCGGGCCCAGGCGGCCGAGGCGACTAAACCCGGCTTGTTACGAACCGATTTAAGTTAGGTCCAATTTAGATGAGCCCGCCACAGGCGCGATACGGTCTACCAACCGACCCGTGTAGAATTTGCGAACTCAACCCCTATTTTGCGCGAACTCTACCCCTATCGTAGAGGGCGCTGTTGTACCTAGGATGCATGTTTTTTCAGCAAGCTAGATGGTTCGCCGCCAAAAATATGCGATCTCTACCACTCTCGCTATAGTATTAGTAGAATACTTGGCAGAACAAGTTAACTTGTTATCGCGCCAAAGGCCCCTGAAACTAGGCCAAGGACATGAGTTTTTGTGACAGGTAACAGATCCGGGATGATCCCCTACTCTTTACGATGAGGTGTACAACTATTTTAACGTGTTCAGTGTGAGCGTCTGAATCCCGGCCCCCCAACTAAACACAAAAGTTGGTAACCGTGACTGTTCTTCATTTTTTCAAAGTACCCCTTTGCAAGGATTTTTCAACAATTGTACCCCCCTTTTTTGGCAAAAACGAGTACAAAATTGGAGTGAAAAATACCCCCTTTTTTGCTTTTCAATTACTATAATTTCAAACGCCCCTTTTCAAAGACACTTTATACATTAAATAGATAAAACCTTGTTGCTCCCAACAGTAACAGGCGTTTATGGTCAAAACTGGTGTACCCCAAATGGTGTATTTGGGTTGTTAACATGTTCTATCAAATGATTAAATCCATACTGTGATGTTTTTAGTTTTTTCCTCTTCGTAAAATACCCCTTTTTTCGAATTTTTCGGAGAATAATTCATGAAATACCCCCTATTTTCATGATTTCGCTGTCACAAAGTGTCAGTGCTGACACTCGAAAATATACCCCTTTTCCGCGATTTTTAGAACAGTCATGGTTACCCATTTTTGTGTTGAGTTGGGGGCTGGGGTCTGAATACACGGAACTGTAATAATCTCTAGTTTGTAGTAAAGGAACTCACTCAAAGGAAACCGAAGTTACGACAGTTGACAACATCTTTATTCATGTTTAGCTGAGATGATATAATGCGCAGTGATAGGCCTACTGCTAAGATCGTAACACTTGAGACGCATCACATAACATTATTGATGCGATGTGGTTGCACATATTAAAGTAGTTCATGATAATATGACATCCCTCTTCTTCAGAAGATAATGACTTGTATCAAATTGTCAATGGGTCACTTGATCTGAAATATCATATTTAAAGTTCAGGTTTGATAGATCAAGTTATTGTCTGGAGATAAGCATTTCTTATAAGATGCTACTTAGGTGAAACAATAATATGAAAAGAAAAGCCAACACTGTCTAAATTGGCAAATAGATACAGCACATGAATTGCAGCAGCGTGCAGCTTAATTTGACGCTGGTGCGAACAGCGAACTTAAAGGCGTTTGCTTTAAAGGTCCAATTTTGCTGGTTTAACGCTCGCTCGTCCTGATCTAGTGTGATAGACATTTTCAGCATTTTCAGTGTTTGTAATTGCTTGTTGTATCTGTGCTGTGTCATTATGTTGTGTGTGACATTGCGTTATGTCAACAACTTTGAGTGAGTTCCTTTACTACAAACTAGAGATTATTACATGGTGGCAGCGGTGGGATGATATAAAGCGCAGTGATACTGCTAAGATCGTAACACTTGAGACGCATCACATAACATTATTGATGCGATGTGGTTGCACATATTAAAGTAGTTCATGATAATATGACAGGTACCATTAAAGGTAGATGTTTCGATTGCTGGCCCGATTTTCAACTTGATGTTTTCTATTTTATATGAAAGGTCATCCTTAAAAGTGTCGCATTCCAAAGTTTGAGTTGCATAACTCCATCATTTCTATTTTGAGCAGCACGAGGTCACAAAACATTTGCCCATTGAGTCATACACAACCTGGTTGGTGGTTAACCACCTTTGGCAGTAATTCACCACATTTGTGCCTATAATTTCTAAATGGAACATTTCTGGCCCCTAAGATTTTACAGACATAATGAGAAAAATATAATGGGGATTCTTCTGGGATATCAAAATATCTTGATGTGAAGAAAAAAATCATAGCCCCAAAAAAGTGATCGGAACATACACCTTTAACTGACTCTTCGAAACCACGGCGCAACTGACATTCACCGTTACTTATAGAACTGCACGTTATACACAGTGAATGGGGTAGAGGAGAAATTCTACAATTAAATCCAAATATCAGCTTAACCACAGAAAGAGTTGGGGATAATTTGTTTTAGCTTTAATTGCCTGTAGATGAATTCAGAGGTTTGAGCGTCAGAAGGCTGTAACTCAACTTACCAAAATAATCCAAACCCACAGATTTAAAGAACCATAAAGACCTAAATATAAACACTTTCAATTAGATGTATGAATTGAATTGGATGCTACAGTGTGTTGTCGGGTTCCCAATTTTAATGATCTAAAAATAGCATTTTTTTTAAGTTAAGGCCTTCTGGCGCTCAACCCTCGATTTGTTATAAATTAGACATTTCGGTCCAAATTTAAACTAATTTTACATAATTTTGACATTTAAATATGACATTACTGATGGTTTTGGGGTGGGGGGGACACAATGGGGTTTGGGCTTGAGCTGACAGGGGGCAATTGGGGGAAAAGGTTGTGACAGGGAACCCCCACCCCGTAGTGCCGCCACTAAACATGTTTGCCTACATTCAAAATGGCACTTTATAAAGCACTTTGTTATTCAACAGCTATCATCATGCCCACAGTTTACCTATACATACAATCCCTTGGAGGGGATCCATCTTTTCTCGGAGCAGTCCTTGCAGCGTTCAGTTTAACAGGTCTTCTAGCAGCACCTGTGTTTGGTATACTTCAAGATCGTTATCATAACACCAAAACGCTAGTACTATTTGCAAACTGTTTTGAAATTATAGGTAAGTCGGAAAACAGAGCACCTTTTAGCTGTGTCGTAGGTAGGGCTGGTATTTTCAGGAAATCATGCTCCTGGGCTCAATTTAATTTATCGGGCGGGACTAGGGATTCCCAAATTTCTCCGAACATACCCTGGGTTAATTGTTAAGGCGCCATCTTTTGTCGAAATTGTGTCATGCACACATGTGTTTCAAGATGGCAGCACGGTAAACACGGAAGTCAAATTCTGCGTTGAAATCACATTTTAGCGAGCATAAAAAAAGAGTTTTAAAAATATACAGATTTGACTAAATAAACCCATTTCAATTGAATCTCCACTGATATCCTGATATCTTTGTCATTTTTCAGGTAACTTTATGTATTTCATGGGTATCAACTTACTGATGTTGCTGGGGAGCCGCATGATATCAGGTGGGTAGCCCACAGTCAGCGTCATAGTATCTTTACTGGTATTTATGTGTATTTTATGTGTCAAACGTGTTTGCAGCACATAAACAGAAGAGAACATTGGGTTTAACTACACATAAACGCACATAAAATAGCCAATGGGAGGCTTAAGGGTCGTCCAAAATTATCGCCATTTTCACTTACTTACTTTCACCTACGTAACTTTTTACCCCCCTCCCCCCCCCCCTCGAGTTACGTACGCAATAAATGGCGATTTTGTATTTTTATTTTGTACTTTAAAAAAAAAATCCCGCCTCTCAAGATCGCCATTTAAGTTACGTACGGTTGGGGTATATTTCGACCCCCTCCCCCCCTCTTACGTACGCTTTGTATGTAACTGAAAATGGCGAAAATTATGGACGACCCCTTAGGGCAGAGGATTAACAATTATGTGTAAACCTGTGTATTTATGGGGTATCATGTGTATTTATGTGTTTCTAGTGGTAAATTGTTTCAATTTGCCCAGTACAATATGTATGAAATACACATAAAATATACATAAGATACACACACTCTTTTGTTCTCTTAACACATAAGGTAAACCCGGATGTGCGTACCGAGCGCTTTAAAAAATTACAGCGAAACCTGATTGGTCAATCCTGAAATCGTTATGCGCATGCATGCTATGTTGTTAGCGCATTTCATGCATTTGGACGCAGCTCCGCGAACAACAACAAACCAGGCTCGTATGAAATAGCTTGAATTATGTCCATAGCATTATGACAGTGGCTATAATACATGTATTCATGGAAACAATGCTAGACTTAAAGGGACATTAAGTGGTGTTGACATTTTTTATTTATTTTTTATTTACTTCAGAATTCAAGATGAACATTAAAAATGGCCATTATTGTTGTTTCTACTAACAAAAATACAGCAAAACTTGATTAAAACAATACCATCGCTATTTATTGAAAAACGCCCTCTATGCAAATATGGCTCGCGATATTTATCATGCGTGCTGCAGGGGGATACTGTCTGACGTAATATGCTGATCTAGCAGAGATCAGTATTTTTGAATCGACGTTTTGTTGTACAAAGAGGGCTTACTTTTCTTAATCCTTGTAGGTGTAATAAGTTCATACATGTAATACAATTGTAAAAATAAACAAATCCCAGTTTTTATCATATATTTTTGTAAATGAGGGCGCTGCCTCCACCACATCTCGTAATGCCCCTTTAACCCCACAAAGACTTAAATCCACAACAGAATAAAGTGTGACAACTTTCCACACAGCTATTAGTTTTACCATAATATACAAAACAGTTTTCAGAACCTTTCCCAACTTTTCAAAAGGACCGTCTCAAGTATTACTGAACCAATGATAGGTATGATTGTACTTATTTTAATGCATTTCTCATGGTGATTCCAAATATGGTAATGAAATTCAACAATCTTGACATTTTTGAAACATTTTTGATATTTTGTAATGTCGTCTGCAGACGCCTGCGGCGTGGAAAGTGTCAAGCAAGATTTGCATACAGTCCAGGAGTAATGCTGCATTCAGCAGTCGTGCAAAAATATATCAAAGTAAATAATTAAGAAATATAAAAATGTAAAATTGTTTTGAACAAATACCTGCATTTGAAAGAGCCGGCCACACAAATAATATGATTCATTTTATAAGCTATTTGCATGAGAACTTGATGCAACAAAAGTCCCTTTTATGCCTTGAGGTAGGATTGCTGTATTCTGCCATATAGGGTTGATGAATTCATCATGTTTGCAATACTCACGGGGGAGTGAAACTTCTCTGCACAATAAGGAAGAAAAAAAAGGTAATGTTGTCCTCCACAGCTTTTAGAGAGCAGGCAGATTTTTTTTTGATTCTTTTTTTTAATTTTCTTTTACCAGCAGAAGCTCAAAGTTCAGCCAACAAGAAGCTGTAATCTCTCTAACAGTCACTGATATATGTTATAAACACTTAATTTAATATTCAATGCCATTTAAACTGTTAAAAAAAAACAATGTGAAAAAGAAGAAAAAATCGGGGGGAAAAAATCGGGGAAAAATCGGGATAAAATCTGGGGAAGAAAAAAAAAGAAGCGGCCCTAAATCTGATGAGCGGGCGGTCGAGGACAACATTACAATTTTTTGTTTGGCCTAATATGGAGTAGATTCATTTTGTCTTTCGCAACTCAGTCACTTATGAGAGAAAAATGAGGTGAAAGGGAGAAAACGGGGGAAAGGGGGGCCAACAGAAGTGGAGAAGGGAGAATTGTTATTTTGTAATTGGGAAGAAACTCAGTACCTGACGGAATACATGTGCATATTTTCAAAAATATAAACCCCTGCATGGCTCCATCCAAAGGGCATCTACAAGAGAGAATGCACACTTAGAACCAAGAGATTTATCTTTCTACCAGGGAGGGGGGGGGGGGGGGACGATGCTGACATTGGAAAAGGGTATAGATATGTGCCTCCCTGAAGACCCCATTTTTCACCTTCTGCTTGCTCTTTTAAACCCCCTTTTGAGCCTGCATAAGCTCTTAAGACCCCCATTTGATTCAAAAAATTGGCGTTCTTACCAAACAGATTGGGGGAAAAAACAGTTCTTAAGACCCTACTTTTTAGAGAGAATCAGTTCTTAAAACACCATTTTTCGTAAATAATAGACTCCGAAGCCCCCTCATTTGAGACCTTAGATGGCGCACCCCTACCAGGGTTTACGCTACCTTACGTTATGACGTTATAGACGCCATTTTTTTGATTTGGACGCATTAAATTTGAAATGTCCTGTGTTATTGCGTTTTGCTTGGACGCCCTAGCTTGAGGCTATTCAACTTACTATAAATACGATCACGAATTTACGATGCATCGCAGTTTCAAAGATCTGAAATTGCATCAAAATTTGCTAAGCTTAATTGTCGAAAATGTCCCCAACATGCCCAAATACTAACCAAACTTGCACGATATCGTCCATTATCGTCTCCTCCACAAGCGTAAGATACTTGTTCGTAAACAAATGTATGTACGTTTGTGCACGTGCGGGAATTGCGAGCACTCTACAGTTGGTAAAAGAGATAAATGATTATCAGGTATAATTGTTGACCTGTGACACGGCACACGGTGACACGGGCCGGTTCAATTTGGCAATAGGGGAGGTACGTTCAGGGCAAATTTGATTGTTTTATTCTGAAGTTTATTCTGAAATATTGTATATTGTTAATCAGTAATGAATGTTTTATTTATAATATTTAGTTCAAAACTCTGTTTGCTATGTCAATTTATATAGTATATTGTGTGCGTATAACCTCCTTTAAAAGTAATACGATCTCGCTTTGAGTGGCTTAATAGGACTTGCGCTGTTGCGCATGTGCTGGGGGAAAGTTTTCGTCTCGCTTGATTTACAACTGCATTGTACTGCCATGGATGAAATTGTAAACCCGGGGGTGTATAGAAAACAGGAGACTGAGGAGAGTAGCAATATTGCTGTCATTCACATGCAGCATGATACAGTAATCATAATTAGGGAATTTATCATTTTTTTCATGGACTCCCAAAAATTCTGTTTGGACTCCATAATTCTGAGAATTGCCAGGATATGGGGGTCCAACTGGACCACATAATTTTGAAGCTACTGTGAACCCTGACCCCTACCCAAAAATAAGTTGAGTGCTCCCCCTCCCCCCTCCGTTTGAAATTGGCATTTTCTACAGTTACATGCACGCCCTAATCTTGACCTCATATCTCTGTATCTCTCCGCACAGGTATCGGCGCTGGAGTCGGATCATCGCTCTTTGCTCAGATAGCACGCACCACTACGGAAGCAGAGAGGGCATCCGCTATCTCCTTGGCGATGGCTGCGCGTCAGATTGGTCTGCTGTTTGGTCCTGGTCTGAACATATTCCTAGAGAAGGTACACTTTGACATCGGCCCCTATGAAGTAAACGCGTACTCCTCAGCCGGGGTAAGTGGAACACAGTGCCATATTGTTAGAAGTGTTTATAAATTTGCATATATGTTACATTAAAAATAAGGAAGGGTGAGTCCCTTTTTTTGTCTTCTTTAAAAAATGATCTAATGTGCGATATACATCCTAAGGGACCGTTCATAAATACTTTGGTGGGGGGGGCTGGATAATTTTATTTTTTGTATATCAAAACTTTTTTAACCCCCCCTCTCGCCATGCCACAAACTTTTTTGACCCCCCCCCCCACCCCTCTCGCCATGCCACAAACTTTTTTGACCCCCCCCCATGTATTACTGCCTGCACCTGAAACTTTCTTGTCCGCCGTTCATTGTTATCAAGTTCAGAGAACATAGATATGATATCTTTTTATGGGATTTATTTTTGACCATGTATCATATTCTATTTTTAATGGACGCATCACATCTAGGAGGGCAGGTTGTAGAATCTAGAGTGAATCAGAACTCCCACTTCAATTGCAGGTATCTTTGGTTTAGTGCCATGGTCTTTAATCCCCTGAATAACTTCACATATTTATGCACGGATCTCTGTTTTTGAAACCAATTATGATGCTCCCTCCAATTATATATCCTGGCTTGAAATTATATTTTTTTGGTATTGACATGAATTTGCCCTTCATTCTTTTTTAGCTGGGCTAGTACATAAAAATAGGCCCGTAGACTTCTGCGCGCGCATAGCGCGCCAAAAAATTAGCCCCCAGAAAATTATAAATCAGAATCAGAACTCCCACTTCAATTGCAGGTATCTTTGGTTTAGTGCCATGGTCTTTAATCCCCTGAATAACTTCACATATTGATGCACAGATCTCTGTTTTTGAAACTAATTAGGATACTCCCTCCAATTATATATCCTGGCTTTAAATATGTTTTTGCTATTGACATGAATTTGCCCTTCATTCTTTTTTAGCTGGGCTAGTACATGCGCCAAAAAATTAGCTATTTTTACATTGATTTATGAACTTTCCCTAAATAATGTGCATACAGGTAAAGCAGGGGTTGGGGGCGAAGCCCCAGAACATTTTGGAAACTAATAAGTGTTTTAAACTTTTTTGACCCCCCCTCTGTTGGGGTTTTCAAAAACTTTTTTGACCCCCCCTTTGCAGAGTATCAAAACTTTTTGGGCCCCCCCCTATAATTATCCAGCCCCCCCACCAAAGTATTTATGAACGCTCCCTAAGGAATGTTCCTTTTGACAGCATTAATGTCCAAGGAAACATGGTTATTGTCGACGCTTTGGACACATAGTTTATTTTAACGGAATAAATTGTATTCAAAATTAGGAACTAGCGTAAACTGATTGGAAAAATGACTCCATATACTTATGCGTGCAGAGTATGTGAGACAGAGCTTTTTTTCTTTGTTGGTCTAAATTCAGAGCTGGACATTTCGAGGGTTCATAAACAAAAGGCCTCATCTCCATTTTTTCAAAAATTAGATTTTGGTATCAAAATGTTCAGAAAGAAATTCTCTTTTTCCGTAACACACATCCTATCTCCATAACACAACCCTTTCAAAGTTATAGCCAGTATCACAAGGCCTCATCTCTATGTCCCCAATGTGTTTAAAAATCTTCAATAGGCTTTTTCTCAAAATGGTCAAAATGGAGATAAGGCCTTTTGTTTCTGAGCCCTCAATTTATTAATTGATATTATTTATTCTTTTTCCTTTTTTTTTTGGATACAGATATTCATGTGTCTACTATGGATCATTATGCAAATCATCATTTTCTTATTTTATTTCGATCTGCCACCATTGGACGAAGAAGAAACAAAAAATCCCGCTAACAGTAACGCCTCAAGCGGCGACTCCTCGCCGGACAGAACTGATTCCTCACCAGACATAACTAACTCAAAAGACATAATTAATAGAAGCGTGAATATACTGGACAGCGGTAGACCAAGACAACGCAACAAATCAGGAATGTCACAAAGTTTGCCTTCAGGGGGCGCTATCATAGGCAGCTACGAAGAAAAGGGGGGTGTGGTCAATGTAGCACCAATGTGGGGGTCGAGTCAACTGGTCGAGGACTCCCGCCCGAGGGCGTTTTCTACCACCTCGGGTAGCACGCATGAACTTAAAAACCCATCAGACTACACGCAAGATAAACAAGACGTGCTTCAGCATGTGGATCTGGACCAGGATAATTTATACGACGCCCCCAACGAGGACGGGCTATCGGAATTCCCAGGATTGGATACGGTAAATGAGGATGTGACCAATGGTAGCTCGGGATACAGGTCACATGATCCCCCATCAGGTGGTAGCAATCACGGATCTACTAGGACATGGAAGGATGGTAAGTTTGACTATGGCGTTAATGAAACGTGAACAAAGTGGTCCATTAACCCTAACCCTGGCGGAGGGAATTATGAAGAATTGTGAAAATTATTGTATGTTTTATGTTGGCCCAATATAATAGTAAATACCAAAATATCATAACTAAAGCCCCCATAGATGCAGAAAAAATGCACTGGCATGATGGCAATCCTAGTGCAACTCAGAGTTAGGTTGGGGGATTGCTTAAAAGTGTGCTTTAGTTTGCTTGAAAGTCTGATTTTAAACTTTTATCACACTAGAAACATTAGTCAAATTAACTTTTACCAATTTTGTCTTGTCATGAACCATGAACCATACAATTTACAGACCAACCCAACTATAAGATTTTTGGCACTTGAGGGCAGCACAAAAAATTATTTATTTTGGCCATATATAAGATATGGGGTACCGCGCCATTTTGTCCCGAAGCAATGGTTATGACGTCATATTTGTGTCGATTTTCAGAACTCTTGTATTGGATTTACATGCAAAAAAATATGCCCTTGGCATCATATACTTTCCCAGGTGTGCAATTCATTTTAAATTTCAGATGTTCTAAAATGGATGGTTTTCTAACCAATTCGAGAAAGAAAATCGATCTGCACACCTCAGAATTGAAATGAAGAAAAAAATGCTTTAAACAAGTCCACTTTTTGTGCCTTTGAACAGAGTGTCTGTCGGGAATGTAGAATTACTAGCGCATTAACCCATGACCCGGTGCATGTTCGCTGTGTGTAACAGATCGTAACATGAATAATGCAACACGTCACGTCACGTGTTGCATTGGGCTATTCACGGACTCACAGATAGTCAAAACCAAATCGAGCAATGATTATGTGGACCGCATAAATGACGCCATTTTTTGTGTTCGAAAAATGTCAACATTTTTTACCGTTCTTTCAAAAATAAAGGAGTATAATCACATTACAAACACATTTTGTGCAAGAGAAACACACAAATTATAATAAAACTATCACAATTATACTCGGTGATCTCTGTGGCGTGCTTACGTTGGTCATGTCGTTGGCAATCGGCAATCACGGGTTCGATTCCCAAATATTCCTTGTTATCCTTTTATTTTTCTATTTTTTAAACTTGATGGTGGATTAATGTAATATCATTGTTATGTCAATTTTTATAAATTATAAAGGCCACACATGCGTTTATCTATCATTTAATTCTTGATTTATTTAACTTTGTATCTAAACAATAAAAATGTGTAAACAATTATATTATTGCTCGATAAATAAGTGATTTAACTTGAGTTCAGTTTGATAATGATAGCAAAACTTATTGTAAAACCATTTTACCAGTGTGTCCAACAATTTTTCCTTTGCACACTTTGTTTATACATTCAGCGATGTCACTTTTAGCTTGTTATAGCTAGGCTAATATACAATTGTAAGCAAGTTTGCGACCTCTTTGATTTTAACAATCCCATAGTGCATTTCGTTAAAACAGTGTGAATTGTTTTTTCAACTATACTTATCACGTGATAACCACGATTGTTTTCGCAAAATATCGCAAAATGGCGCGGTACCCCCACCCTCCCTATATATAGACAGACCAAATGATTATTTTATTATAATACCAAAAGGTTTAGGGCACGACTAATGTTATTTTTGTGTTGTTCATCTACAGAATATTTGAGGGAAGAGATTGTTGTACTCCTGGCAAGTCAGTTCATATTTATGTTTAATCAGACTGTATTAGAGGTAAGTCAAAATCAGGGTTGTAGCTACGCCAGACGGCGCCGAGCAGGGCTGCCTGGCACTGGGCCGGCACTCTAAAAAAAAGGGGGTAACAAAAGAATATATATATAATTTTTATTATTTTTTTAAAACAATTTGTGGATAAAATCATTAAACTGCCTCATAAAACCAGAAATTATGTGCATTAAAAAACCTAAAAACATCCCGGCCGCTGAGCTGCGAGAGCTTCGCTCGCTCAGCTCGCTACGCTTTGCCCAAATTTTGCCCAGCACTATTTTGGCCTGGTGACAACCCTGGTCAAAATACTGAAATAGCTTAGGCCAAGAAAAACAAAAGTTCTGTCTCACATACCCCGCACGCATATATGGAGTCCCTCTTGCCAGATAACTGTACGCGATGAGCCCAAATTAAAAATAATATTAAAACAAACCTTTTTTTAAAAAAGATTTTGCCAACATTTTTCACAAATTGTCAAGTTTTTTTAATGAAAGTTTAATAAAAAATAGGTTGGAAAGGCCCTGTAGAAAGATGTTTTTGGTTGCCTTCCTGAAAAATTATGAATTTATGATTTATTTTATGTTTACGTTTTCCTTCAACCCATTTAACCTTTGACCTTTTTACTGATCTTTTAACCCATAGACTGCCTTGACCCCAATGACACAGAGGCTTCTCAATTTTGGAGAACTAGAAAACAGTATATTCTACTGCCTCTGCGGTGTGGAGGTAAATATACATCTATTTGCTATAAGCCAATATTTGTGCGTACATGTAATAATATTTCCGCACATTTTTTTACATCAAAGACATTTTCATGAGCTGTTATTTTCACGCATGACAATGTGTCCCATCCAACGCTGTATAGGGTGAATACAAAAAATAGGACTCTGTTTCATGGCATTTTTTAAAACTTTTTCAAAACCACTGGACCATGACAAGTGCAAAGCCCAATTAATAATATTCTGAAAATCTGGGATTAATCCAAGCAGTAATAATAATGGCATTTATAATGCGCCGTCAATCTAGGTAAAACTATTCCGAGGCGCAACATATAAAACAAAAATACAAATTAACATGAAAAATACATAAACAAGGATGATTTGCATGTACATACATGTACATGTATACAAAGAAATCAATTATAAACTGAGTCAAATAATCTTGTTTTTAACAAGTTCTTAAAAGAGTCAAGTGAATCACAGCATCTTAAATTATAAGGTAGTGAGTTCCAGAGAGTTGGTGCAGCAACCGAAAATGCGCGATCTCCAAATGAAGAAGTAGTCCGTGGAACAACAAGTAAAAGTGTATCAGATGACCGGAGAGTACGTTTTGGATGATATGGAACAAGAAGATTAGCAATATAAGTTGGTGAAGTGCCATGCAAAGCTTTCCAAGTTAAAAGAAGAAGTTTGAAATGAATCCTTTCCTGAACAGGAAGCCAGTGGAGATCTTTCAAAATTGGAGTGATATGATCAAATTTCATGGTCTTAGTGAGAATGCGAGCAGCTGCATTTTGAGCGAGTTGTAGTTTGTGAAGTAAGTGATCAGTGATGCCAAAAAGAAGAGAATTGCCATTGTCAATACGAGAAGTTAAGAGCATGGACGATAGTAGCTGCGGTTTCAAATGTTAACATTTTCCTTATGCTATTGACATTCCGTATATGATAATACACTGATTGGCATATCCGTCAAACTTGAACATCCATACATAGATTATTATCAAAAATAAGACCACTAGCATAATTTGTGTAAACCATATCATTTACTAGTTTGTACAATGGGATTTACACATACAAACCAGAAAATGACATGGTTTACATTTCAATACTTTGCATTCTTAACTATTGTAAATCGTCTATCAATAACAATAGCAAAGATTAGTTTGGTATTCCTCTTAATTCTGGCACAAATCATTAATAACTACATTAACCACAAATTTGGTGTATGAATATTTCTGTGCAATGTTCAATGTTGCTCAGTGTTCTCATGAGAAAGCCTCAGCATGCAGAAAAGTTGTGGTAGGAAAGCACCAATCATGTCAAAAATGTGTTGATACCAATCATTGACAGAGAAGGACATTTAGACTTAGAATAGGACTTTAGAGTAAGTCAACTTCAATTTCTGCCATAAAAGCATGAATAAGAATAATTTAATTTAGTATGATAAGGATACAAATAATTTCCCTGTTAGCGTATTTAAATATATAATCTTCCACTGTCATGTTACTCTACCTGTACTGTGTGAATAACCATTGTACACACTGTACTACAAAAGGGTTGACTTGCCTAGTTGGTCACACTTACCTTAACACTTTCCACGCGGCTATAAGTTTTACCATATATACAAAACAGAATTTTCAGAAACCTTTCACAATTTTCAAAGTCTATCTCAATGATTACTGATTCAATACTAGGTATGTTTGTACTTATTTCAATGCATTTCTCATGTTGATTCCAAATATGGTGATGAAATTAAATAATTTTGACATATATAAACATTTTGTGAAATTTTGGAATGTCGTCTGCAGCCGCCTGCCGTGTGGAAAGTGTTAATTGATGATGGATTGTCCTCATCTTTATAGGATTTTAACTTTATTAGTTGAACTCTACAATGAAATCAAATTGGTCATAGTTCAGCAGTTTTAATAAGGATTTAATCCAGAGAGTCCTATGTTTTTGTCTCACACTGTACAGGGACAATGATGAAAGAAATATTTATGTGTGCTATGATTTTCACTTTTACAGTACTGTAAAAGTAGAAATTTTTGCGAGGTTTTTTTTTGTTGCGAATTTAGTGAATCAATGTTCAACCGCGAAAATATAAAGTTGCGAAAATTATTATTATTAAATAATATATAGACTCGGACAAACTGGCGAGAATTAAATTAACAAAGACCTTAAAAATACACAGCCTTGAACCCGGTCCCTCTCGCTATCGCGGCGATTGGTTACTCCACTAGGCTACAGGGACTGTGCTTACATGGATACCAGACGAACGAGCACTTATGTATACAAAGTCTTTATTGAAAGCCTCTAGCAGCCGAAATACATGAGTAAATAATAACAATTGATGATGGCCTATAAGCATGATTCTAGCAGAATCTATGACGAGCGCATCTTAATTAAATAAACGCGAGGATCAAGCAAATGATACCAGCCGAGTAATTGAAATGAATAAATAATATATAGACTCGGACAAACTGGCGAGAATTAAATTAACAAAGACCTTAAAAATACACAGCCTCGAACCCGGTCCCTCTCGCTATCGCGGCGATTGGTTACTCCACTAGGCTACAGGGACTGTGCTTATACATGGATACCAGACGAACGAGCTATTATGTATACAAAGTCTTAATATTGAAAGCCTCTAGCAGCCGAAATACATGAGTAAATAATAACAATTGATGATGGCCTATAAGCATGATTCTAGCAGAATCTATGACGAGCGAAACTTAATTAAATAAACGCGAGGATCAAGCAAATGATACCAGCCGAGTAATTGAAATGAATAAATAATATATAGACTCGGACAAACTGGCGAGAATTAAATTAACAAAGACCTTAAAAATACACAGCCTCGAACCCGGTCCCTCTCGCTATCGTGGCGATTGGTTACTCCACTAGGCTACAGGGACTGTGCTTACATGGATACCAGACGAACGAGCTATTATGTATACCAGACGAACGAGCTATTATTATTAACCGTTTTGTTCACAAATGTTGAAAATCGCGAAAATAAAAAATCACGAAATGCCTGTTATGACCATTTTCGTGAAAATATCTTCTCGCAAAAATATTGACTTTTACAGTAGTAGACTTGATTTCAAAACTTTGTTTAAGTATCTGACATAGAATTTAATCTTTTTTTCTTTTTTTTTCTTTTTCTTTTTTTTTACTTTGTCTTCCCTTCTAGGTCATTATTGGGTTTGTTATCGTGAAATTCATCAGTAAGTATGTATCAGACAGGTATCTACTCCTGGTAGGATTCATCATAGAGCTTGTTGCAATGGTGTGGCTTCTTATATTCTACCCACGGGCAGAACCAGGTAAGACTTGGTTTTTTGTGCCTTATCATTGATGTATACATCGCAGCCCTTTTATGGCAAAAGGGTGTATCTTATATGTACTTTCCTAATGATATACTTCATTTTAACATGGATTGTGTTAAGGGCAGTGTCAACCCGGCACTTGTTTCAAAAATTGAATTTCATATTTCTCTATTATTTAATACTTTTATATGTATTCTATCATTACCATCATAAGTAACTAATCGTAAGTGATTATTTCCCGTTCTTTTGGGTGATTTTAAATTGTTGTTTTGGTAAGTTTGAGTCAGGAAAAGGCGCATGATTATTTGGCGGGAATTTAAGCGGAGTTCCGCGCTTTTCAAATGCTGCGACAGCTGTTCGATCATTGCGTCACGCGCTGAAACTCCCCGCGCGTAATACTAGACGCGCCGCTTAATATCCGCGACGTAGACGCGAAAAACAAAAGAGCGCTAAACAATGTCTAAAAATGTAAACAAAGGCCAATCTTACGATCATTTAAATTTCAGTTTTCTTCCAATTTCTTCACATTGTGTCAATACAAATTGAATCTGATAGTTTATTATGATTGTTCATAATAGTATACTCGCTTTTTAGGTCACACGCCCGTGTATTCCGTGAACATTTAGCTTTAAATGGTGGAAAATGTCAATATTTTTACTAAATCGATGTTTTCTAGAAGTTCAAATTTGAAGTAATTTTACGAAATTTCAGACAACATAACTAAAAATATATCAAACTATCAGGTAAGCTTTTACTACCATTGTGTAGAGGACTTTCAGCGCTAGGAGGCAATTTTTATTTTTTTTCGATTTTGGATTTTAAACTCGAGATATGCATCCATTTCTAGCGGAATGTATGCAAAAAAACACAACTTTTACACTTTTCCGATGTTTTTAGCAATATTTCCAAAACCAAGCTTTATTTTGGAAAAAGAAAAAATTCCCTCCTAGACAAAATTGTTTTGTTTACATAAACGTATATTAGAACAAATTACCATTTTTTATTTTATAGTTATGCTGTCTGAAAAATTTGGGGTAAAAAAATTGCTTTTTGGTTCATTTCTCGAAATTTAGTTTATTTGGTATCACATTGATATCACCATCGGATTCCTTATCAAATTTCCTTTTTTAAAAATGTATACTTTTTATGTACTTTTATTCAATATTCTCAAAGTTAGAAGCAAAAGTTGATCATCAAAATAATAGGGTTGACACTTCCCTTAACTTGGTTCAATAATCCTCACTTAGGAAAAGATTGCAACTTGTAAAGACAATAAAAATAATATACTGCCTTTTACCACTACATGATTTATGGAGAAAAAAGCTAACTTTGATCATGTTTAAAGGAAGTATACTGTTAGAAAACTACATATAAGATACATTCTTTTGCCATAAAAGGGCTGATTCGTCAGAAAAAATAGCTGCAAATCCATTTATTGCAATTTGCAACCCTCAAAGCAAAACCAAATTGTATTCTTCAATCCAAAACCAATTTGCAACCTTAAAAACCCTGTTGGCACTGTAGTGGTACTAAGCATGCTAGACTGCACAAGGTATCTTTTTTGGCACAGCCTTAAAGCGTTTAACTGTATTGTTGATGCGCCTTGCCACTAAGCCCAAGTCCCATAGTTTTGTCAGCTGGAAGAAATTAACCTAAATGTAAAGTGTTTTGTCCCATGTACCAGAAACATGCACTTTTTAATCTTTTAAATTCATCTAATTCATCTAACTTCTTAACAAATTGTGGTAAATAATATTGGAAATTGTAATTGTCCATGCTTGAGCAATCTTCGGATGGAGTTTAAAGTGGTGTTTAGGCTTGGGGGAACAAACTCTTCTACCGACAAACAGACCTCTCAGGTTAGGTAAGTTGGTCGAATTTTGCTTTTGACCGTACAGAATCTTACAAATCTGTAAACATTTGGCTGTTTTTTTTACATTTATTGTAAACTTGTTTTTCAAGTTTGGTGATGCTACTTAACTTCATATTAAAATTTAATTCATGCAACCTTCGTAGTTCAGAAACTAGGAAACTAATATACGCAGAGTGCATTGTAAATTTCTAATTGGACTCTGTGTGCATGGCATATCTGGCACGCACCACACACTTTATTTTGATTGATTTAATTTTCCTGTATGTGTTAACAAACCTGTTAAAGTGTTTTTATTCTATATCAACATCAGCACGCATGTACAATTTCTCTCAAAAAAGTATTGACCTATATCATACATACTTTATATCCGATTAATGTTTTTAATATTTTTTTAGTATAACTTTTATATTTTGTGAACATTATGCACTTAATGAAACCACTGAATCACAAAATAAAAACTGACATGTTTTTTGATAAAGTGTATTTATTGAATCGTTGGATTTTGCATTCCTGGCTTTCATAATAAATAAGACGACTCTCTTGAAAAATAAATCAAATCAAATCTGACAAATGTGATGCGATCTGTGAAAGTCCGCCACATGGTGGGATTTTTTATATTGGAGATATTTATATATTAAGAGCTGAAACTGTGCTGATTACCAAACTGTTTCGATCATTTTTCTACAATCATTACATAAAAAGTGAATGATGATTGTGACGTCATAATAAGCTACAAAACAAGTCACCATGAAAACAGTCCAAAAAAGATACATAGTTCAATAGAATAACGTTATAAGGTTAATTAGAGAAGTGACTTAAGTAAGGCCAAAACAAAAAAATTGTTATGTTGTCCTCGACCGCCCGCTCCGGATTTAGGGCCGCTCCGATTTTTTTTGTTTTTTTGTTGATTTTTGTTGATTTTTTTGATTTTTAAATCAGATTTTTTTTCTTCTTTTCTTTTTCACATTTTTTTTCCACATTTTTCCACATTTTTTTTTTAACAGTTTAAATGGCATTGAATATTAAATTAAGTGTTTATAACATATATGTGCGACTCTCAGAGTGATTTCAACTTCTTGTTGGCTGAACTTTAAGCTTCCGCTGGTAAAAGAAAATTTTTAAATTTTTAAAAAAAAATCCGCCCGCCCGCCCCTCCTCTGTGAAAGCTGTGGAGGACAAAATAACTTTTTTTTTTTTGGCCTAAGATGACACAAAAATATTGGAAATGAATTTTCTAACATAATCTTTAAAAAAGTATATATACATGTATATAAATTAAAGTCAAATGGACGAGTAGCAACTCATCCATTTGACTTTAATTTATTCACACTCTGCTGCATAGCATTGAGCACTCTTTTATTGCATGAAGAAAGCCAGACTCAAATAGAGTCTTATCTACAAGTATATATGAGGCTGATCGGTTTGTCACGGACGGACGTTTGTGCAAAACATGAGTGAAAAACAGTTTGTAAAAAGTAACTACTGACATTTATTCAACTTTTTATGTTTAATGTTAAATAGAGAATCATCAACTTTATTGAAATACAAAAAAAAAATTAAGGTGTGGTTTGTTACTAAAAATAGAACGACGGAAATGTTTGTGTCACGGACGGACTAGATAGAAATAGGGTTCTCTACCTTTTAGTGCTTCTTTTTAATTTCTATCTAGTCAACTCCATATTCCCCAATGCTTTCCAGGTCAAATAGCAAGTAAGATACATGGTTTGAATATCTGATACACAGCATTTGAAAATATTTCTTATTTTTCACAGGGGTAGGGTAACAAACTTTGTCACGGACGGACATTTTTGAGTGTCACGGACGGACGCAAATGTTAACTACATAACAAACTTTGAAATTGCCACTTATTTACACTTTAGTATGAAAAAATGGTATCAAATACTTACAAAATAGTAAGAAAAATGTTAAGTCATGAATTTTCAGTCTTAGTAATAAAAAGCAGTCAAGATATTAGTCTTTTTTGGCACTTTGATAGCAGAGGGTGATCGGTTTAAGGTTCACATTGGCGTGAAAAAATTACTTTTTGATATTGATATTGAAATGTACCTCACAATATTGGACAACATCTTGGCTAACTGAAACTGCATTTGAAAAGAAGAAAAAATGCAGAAAAGTTTTCGGAACAGTCCATTATTGCCCAAGGGGTAGAAACAAGATGCGTCATGGACGGACATTCTTAGTAGAAGTTGACCTTGCCATATTTTATGTTAATGAAACATTTTCATTTTTTTAAATTAAAAATTGATAGATGGCACATTTATCCATTAAATAAGAAATATATTTTAGAAAAAAAGTTCTGGGAAGTAATTACCCTGCCCTTGTGATAACTTTTTGATGCAGAGCTGTCCGTCCGTGACGCAAAAAAGTTTTAAAGTTTTACAACTTTTTTCAAGGAAAGAGAGAAAAAATAAAAACATAGTGAGCTATCTCCCCTATATACCCCTTTCTCATGTAGAAATGAAACTTAACAATGGCGTCAATAAATAAGTTAAATCAGTGATTAAAAGTTGTCACGGACGGACACAAATTTTGTCACCGACGGACATTATTCAGTTCTGAGTACAAATGCCAAACTGAATCCTGCCCCTCTTACCATAAATGGCAAGATAGACCTGCTGCATCATATAAATAGACTGTATGCTGTGATACAACTTTGTAAAACAATTTTAACCCTTCTTTGATAAATTTTGTTCGATTAATTGTGTAAAAGACTGTATGCTGTGATACAACTTTTTAAAACAATTTGGACCCTTCTTTGATAAGTTTTTGTTCAATTAATTGTGTAATTAAAGGTTAGTGATAATGGATACATGTAGGCATCCAACCGTGTTTTGAGTTTTTCAAAGTTTCATGAAGAAAAAGCCTGCAACTTTTGATAGTGCAATGCTTAAAATTAAATTTGTGCTATCATCTCCAATGATACTTTCTGATTTCAATGCTGTTACTTGCTTTTATTTTACATACACTTATTATATGGGGCAATTTTAAACAGTGTCTTTTAACTGATCTCATGCTGCCCCTTTTATTTGCAAGCATTATTTCAGCATGTACAGGCAGTAAGGTTAACAAGCGCAAGCTATACAGATACTACAGATTCACCAAAGAAGATCTGCTGAGGGTTCACAAATGCGCAAATAAGCAAATGACTTCATTTGACTTGATTTTACAGTGCACCTGGTGAGCATCATAACATGTGCTCACTGCTGTAGCAAACCTAATCATTTGCATAAAGGGCATACCTGTATGGACTAGTTCATTTAATGTAAAGAGGGGTGGTATTCAGCTTTGCTTGTGTGCTCAGAACTGAACAGTAGCTAACAGTGTCCGTCCGTGACAAAATTTGTGTCCGTCCGTGACAACTTTTAATTAAAGATTTAACTAATTTATGCCTGCCCTAATTAATTAATACTCCTGCATGGGAAAGAATACATATAAGGGAGATACTTCACAATGTTTTTATTTTTTTACTTTGTCCTTGAAATTAGTTAAAAAACTTATAAACTTTTTTTGTGTCACGGACGGACAGCAAAACATCAAAATGTTAACGCAAGTCTAGCGATATAACTTCCCCAGAACTTTTTTCCCAAATATTTATCTTATTTGATGGAAAAGTGTGTCAGCTATCAATATTACATCCCAAAACTCTGAAAATGTTACATAAACATAAAAATATAGCATGATGAACTTGAACTAAAATGTCCGTCCGTGACGCATCTTGTTTTCACCCCTTGGACAATAATGGACTGTTCCGCGAACGTACCGCATTTTTTTAAATGCAGTTTCAGATAGCCTAGATATTGCCCAACATTGTGAGGTACCTATCAATATCAAAATCAGAAATTTATTTTTTCACAACCATGTTAACCTTTAACCGATCAGCCTCATATATATTTACATTTTACCCATATTCCCTAGTCCACATTTTGCAACATCCGACAGGTTTTCACAGATCGCATCACAAATGTCAACATTTTATATCATGTGCATACATGTTTTACTTCAAACAGACTTCCAGCACAAGGGCCGAACACTATGGTGGTTTGCGATTGGTGTGATCATACAGGTGTCTGGATTAGCCTTTCTGGCCGTCTCCATAATATCGCTATTTTCTAAATTAATATCGATGGAAACGCAAGGTATCGGATCATGACTTACCATAATACAATCTCATTATGCGAGGCAATACTTAGATTTAGCATCAGGGTGAATGAGGGCGTTATAGCTTTGCTAGCACTGCTGAGGCCAACAACAGCAAGACGAATAATCTGGACACCAAATAAGAAACAAATCTGTTGTCATGGAAATGTATGATTTCAATACAGGCACAAATTTTTAGCAAGAATTCATTCTGAAGAATTGTTCAAAGAAAAAATTTCATAATTTTTTGACAGAGGAGAATTCAATTGTATGAATCTCTTTTTAAAATTAAATTGAAATATATAAATCTTAAAAAAGCTGTCTGCAGTTTTTTACAGAAAGATATTTATCCCAGTTTTTGATTGTGTGATAACAAACAAGCCATTAATTTTATCAGGTCAAACATAAGAGCTGTTACTCATACTTGGTTCACCTAACTATTACCTCAGATGAGATTGTATACCAGGGATGTTTGTGTTCAACACTTTACTGTTAGTTTGTCCACTGGTTTGCATCTGTCTCAAGCATCTTTTAAAAAATGTTTTTATGGTGTTTTTTTATTAAACTCTGCAGTGTAGTTTGCTCATGTGAAACCTCTTATACCATGTGAATACAAAATTAGCAATTACATGTGGATTGTAAATTGACCTTGATTGTGCATCATTGACCAGTTGAAATGTTGTCGTTTTCATGGAGCGTATCTAATTTATTTCATCATCTGAAAAATGAAAGACATCGACTGAAAATGGGTAAAATGTGACAACTTGTGTAAGCTGATGTGTTTTTTTCACCATTCAAATGGAATTTACATTCCATGCGGCTATAAGTTTTATCATTTCAAAACGGATTTTTCAGAAACCTTTCCCAACTTTCAAAGCCCAAGAATTACTGAACCAATACTATGCATCTCTCATGGTGATTCCAAATATGGTAATTTAATTTAACTATTTTGACATTTTTTGTAACATCTGTGAACTTCTGGCATGTCATCTGCAGACGACTGACGCTATTATTTCTACCATTTCAAAACAGATTTTTCAGAAACCTTTCCCAACTTTAAAAGACTATATCAAGAATTACTGAACCACTACTAGGAATTTTTGTACTTATTTTAATGCATTTCTCATGGCGATTCAAAATATGTTGATGAAATTCAATAATTGTGACATTTTTTAAACATTTTGTGAAATTTTGGAATGTCGTCTGCAGACGCCTGCCGCGTGGAAAGTGTTAAGACATGACTGATACTGCAGCATGATGAAATAGAGTATATTATAAGCAATACTCCTAACACACTCAATACAGGTATCTTAAAGATTTGGGAGACCTTGAATTCATGGGCTGCAAGGGGGTGATGGTGATGGTTTGCCATTTTCATGTACCACCTTGATACCAGGAGATGTATTGCTTATCCCAGATTGGAAGAATTAATAATTAATTAACCCTAACCCCCACCCCCACCCCCAATGCTAACAAAATGCTACTCTAAGTCAGTGGTTCCCAACCTTTTTCTGGTGGTGACCCCATTCCAGAAATCAGCATCTGAGTGCGTGACCCATCACAGAACAAAGCCACATGTGTTACTATGATACAACATTATATTTTTTGTTGTTGTTAAATAAGGCTAGTCCGCGACCCCACAAAAAGTGTGGAACCACTGTACTAAGCGCATATGTGGAAGGTTTTCGATAACATTATCAACCAAGCTCATATAGTGAGTGTTGTATACTGCGCGAAAGAGTAGCGAAAAGAGTGTCGTGGCTTAATTAGTTGGTGGGGCGTCGGGCAAACATCCGGAGGGTCCCCAGATCGCCGGAGGGTCCCCAGATCGAAACCTCAACTAAATTTAGTTGGGGTTTTCTCTTCCAAAATTGTGATCCCGGTTTAAAAGAATAACCAGTTAGGGTTAAGAAAACCAATTTTACTGTGTGTAAATCACATTGGAAAATAGGGGTTAGCTTAGAAAACATATCATGTTTTCACTCAGTTTCTGTGTTTTTAAAGAAAATGAAGCAAAAGTAGATACACTTTATGAAAACAGCAACATTTTGATGGTTCATTGCACTATATGATATGACGATATGATAATATCAAGGTCAAGGGCTGTTACAACTCATGCACAATATCTTTTGATTCATCCTGTATTGATCAAGTTTTTGTGTTTGCAGAGAAATCTTCAAAAAAACTCAAAACATTTTGTAATGTTTATTAACCATATTACATTGAACTTCATGTTAAGGGGGCTGTGTACCTTCAGGTACAGCCTCCGTAAAACTGCCGTAACTTCTTCATTATTCATTTAATCTATATAAAAGTATACATTTTTTTGCAGAAAAGGGTTCAATGACTCCAACCACGATCATGAAATTGACTATTTTGGGAGAAAATTATAAAAAAACATGTTTTGGTCTATAATTCAAAAATAATAAAGATTTTCAACAACAAAAAATGATTCCTAGGGAATTGGATGAGGAATATAATAAAACTAGTATGACAAAATTTGACAAAATATGTTTTGAGTTATCTTTGCAGAACCTAAAATGGGTAAAAAAACGTGTTTTATATAATTTTCTCCAAAATGGTCATTTTCATGATCATGGTTGGATTCAATGAACCCTTTCCTGCAAAAAAAATGTATACTTTTATCTAGATTAAATGAATAATGGAGAAGTTACGGCAGTTTTAGGGAGGCTATACCGAAGGTGCACATCCCCCTTAACATTTATTTAATATCTTCATTTTTTTTCAATTCTCATCTCAAACAAACTCACGACTTTTTGTCATCTGTACTTGCAATGTACATTGTACTTCAATTCATGTAACCGCACTTCTCTATCATATTTTTACAAGATTTACGTTAAAAATTGTACAAAATTCAGATTTACCTTGAAAAATGCAAGAGACATTTAGCAATAAGCAGCAACTATAGTTTAATCAGCTCCAAATTGCATCTCTCCGCACGCAAAAGTAATCCAAGCATTCGCGCAAGATTATGACCACACCCACACGGTTTGGGCCACAACTCGCACCGCACATGATGCAAAGTGCGCTTGTTGCCTTTATTTGCGCCTGCATTCTTCTGTATTCATCCGCTGCTGTAAGAAGGCTTCGCCAATTTGGAACTGATTAAACTATGGTAGGTCATCACTTGCAGTTGGGTTTTGAAACTGCAGTCCTTTGCACTAATCAAATGCAATCCAGTGTCAGAATGTGATGGTTTGGACCAGGGCCCTGAATTGCAATTGATTGATGCATAACTTCATGTACACATTTATGTTGTAATTTTGTGTCTCTCTGTTTGTGTTTGTAGGAAATACATCGCTGAATCTTGTGTTATTTGGTCTGAGCACCGTTGTGCACATATCTAGTCTCCCATTCATTGCTGTTGCTAACATTTCGCTTTATTCAAAGCTCACATCCAAGAAAACACAAGGTACTTGTTGATATGATATGTTGCCATGGTAATGTGAGGCATGGGGATGCTGCATGTCTTTGTGATTAGTTGCAAGATGTTGGTGTTGGGACTTATTGATTATGTGTTGCCATGGTTTTTGATGTGGATGAGTCATTACTGTGACCCCATAGTCATTCATGTGATTCCTCCCCTCCCATTTACCACCTCTCTCCTCCAACCTCCCCTCCCATCCCCTCTCATCCCCTTCCATCCCTCCCCTCTTCCCTATTCTTTTCACCTTCACCTCCCCTCCCCTCCCCTCTTCCTGTCCCCCTCCTACTCTGCCCCCTTCCCGCCACTCTCTCCATAATCCCCCCCCCCCTTATCCATCATCTCTTTCACCTTCCCCTCCCTCTCCTTGTTCCCCACACCCTTCAGCCGTTCCTCCATCCCCTCTCCCTTTTCCTGTCACCTCCTCTCCCCCTTCCCTCCCCTCACCATTCTTTTTTAAATCAGACAATCTTTTTCATGATCTGTCATCAGCCTTCCCCTTGCTCCCAACCTCCTTCATCACCACCCCTCTTGACCTCCCCTCCCCCTTCCAGTCTTTGCCTTCCCCTCCAAACTTTCACTACTCCCATACAATACCAGACTGTTACTGGCATCATTATAACTTGTCTATAACTTGTCATCTTCACTCCCCTCCTGTATCCACCCATGTAAAATTCAGCAAATCCATAGCCTTCACCTACTCCACGCTCTTGTCACCCCACCTCCCCCCTCCATGGAAAAATTTTACACCATGAGACTGTGCCTGCTTTTGATTCCTCTTCACTATATATTTTGCTCTTTATCTTGACATCTATAATACTGGTAAATGCCTGCATAATCTATCTCTTGTGAACATTCCAAGTTAATTATTTTAAATGTTTAACATTTGCTGGTTAGGATAGTGCTATGCACTTGCACACATATGACTAATTGCCTATTCTTGCTAGCATCATTTGTATTATAACAATCAAACTAACCTTGCACAAACTAAACTACATACACTGGTAGCGAAAAGTATTTGCGCAGGGGTTTTATCCTAGAAATGTGTATGGGATTTCACTGTGTAGATGTCAACATCTCTCGATTTATCTATTTATATTAAAACTTTAAATGAAATCTGTTGATCTAAGCATGCGACAAGCATGAATATAACGTGAAGAAGAACTATATAATGAACACAAACCACATCGGTATTAGTGACTATTTTGAAGAGTTTATTCGTAGTAGATAAGTTTTCTAGGATATATAACCCCTGCAAAAATACCTTATGCAGCCAGTGTATGGAGCCTATTAAAACACTTTTACTCATCACTCAAGATCATGATTTCAATTCATACTTCACTTGCTGCAGTTTATAGTTTATTTCTCTTCCTCTTGACAGTGACATAACTGTACAGATGCAACATTCACCCACACACACACCCCCACCCATCTTTCTACGCATGTGCATATACGTCAGCACCTTCAGGGGGTGCGCGCGTATGTGCACTGCAATTATAATCAAAACACATAATTGTCGATCATTCCAAATTATTCCCTCACATACTATGCGACATCTGCGTGACCATGTCAACGTTGTGCGCCTGTTGTTTTGAAATGCAGTGCGTCGCAATACTGTGTTCAACCTTTGTCAACCTTTGGATGAACGTGAGAGCTCGAATTGTGATGCTCAGATCAACAATAATTTATTTTGATTATAGTGAATGATGCAGCTGACATCACTGGCTCATGGAAGTGAAATAGACTGTACATGTGAAGCAAAGTATTACTGATACACACATGTATATATCTTCCATCTTTCTGCGCATATGCATATATGCCAGCACCTTGAGTGTGTGTGCGCGTATGTGTTCACATACATAAACTGTAGATGTTATGCATAAGTGGAGGCTATTTTGTTGTGCGCTGGTGTTAACATGGAACTATTTACAGCATACAAATTTGCACCGTGATGGGTAATAGATGACAAACTGTACTATTATCTGTCTGCTGTTCCATGATACAAAGCATAAATGCAGGCTCGTCACTTCGGCGATCACGCCAACAGATGGCGTTTTGGGGAGTTCCCGGTTTCAGTGAGAGAACTGCTGAACCAGCAGTATGGACTCTCAGATGGGGCTGGACAGCCTGATGTGCGTGACGGTCTACAGGACTGATGTTTAAAAAGCAAAACATTCTCGTACATGAAAATTTCGTGAGTCAACTGCACTCGCGAAATTCACAAAATATTGATGCATGCAAACATTTCATGCTTTACAGTACATGCATGTGTAGGGATGCGCTATCCATAATAGAGTGTTACCTATGAGTAATCTATATCACACATTAGCCTAGTCATATATCTTCCGACTTAGAAACTTTGTCCCCATTTGAGAAAAAGGAATTGAAAGCAAAGGTTTTTACATGGGATTCAAACTCGGGACCTTTCAGTCACGCAGCGAATGTCATAACCACTAGACCAGCAAGGCTGTCAGTGCCGTGGTACCGATTTTAATCCTACAAATGAGGTAGGGTAGCCCATAGTCAAAAATCTTTATAGCTATACAATAGAAGTCTTTGAACTAGACTTAGGTCAACAACAAAAAAAGAGTTGTGTTGCCCTCAACGACCGATCCTAAAATCGTAAAAATTAGGGTAGCATTTTAATTTTTATTTTTCTAATTTATTTCAATTTTTCATTTTTTCTCATTTTTTCATTTTTTCATTTTATTTAAATTTAAGGACTTGAGGGCAACACAACTTTCTTTTTTTTGTCCTTATTCATGAAAGCTTACTCATATGTCGAACCCATAATAGAATATTGAACAAAAATATCTTACTTTTTACAATACAATGTTTCCTTTATAGGTTTCAGCCAGGGCATCAGGAGAGCTGTTGGCGGCCTAGCAACCATCATGGGCCCTCTATGGGCGGGGAGTACGGTGCTCATGGGCTATGTCATGTTTGGGGTCATGACCTTTCTGTTCACCTTCATTATTGTAAGTACCAGGATGTTAGACTGGATCCCTGTCGCCCCTCTATTTGGCCGCCATCTTGAAAAGTGGTAGACCAAATTGAGGGATTGGGAAAAAACACGGCCAAGAAGTGAACGGGAATGTCATAGAAAGTCGCAACACTTCCGTTAATTTCCAACTCTACTGCCCATGCATAATTCTGCCCGACAACAACATCGAACGAAACACCTGATTGGTCAAATTTAAACTGCAGCGTGTTTAACAATCGTCACACAGTGCCATGGGAGGTAAATCAGCGTGCCCCATCACATCATGTGATGCACAACACTGCATGAAATCACCGACACAGTGTGGCGTGATGGTGCATGAATAAGCTGTTGTTTATTTACTAGTTTATCAGCGTAAACCTAGACTGGGTCCCCGTGTCCCTCTATCAGCCGTCACGCATGAGCACCCTCACAGTCTGGGGCCGTGTGTAATTTGAGAAGACGAGAAGGATTTAGTCTAGACTGGGTCCCCGTGTCCCTCTATCAGTCTTCACGTATGAGCACTCTCACAGTCTGGGGCCGTGTGTAAATTGTGAAGACGAGAAGGATTTAGTCTAGACTGGGTCCCCGTGTCCCTCTATCAGTCTTCACGTATGAGCACTCTCACAGTCTGGGGCCGTGTGTAAATTGTGAAGACGAGAAGGATTTAGTCTAGACTGGGTCCCTGTGTCCCTCTATCAGTCTTCACGTATGAGCACCCTCACAGTCTGGGGCCGTTTGTAATTTGTGAAGACGAGAAGGATTTAGTCTAGACTGGGTCCCTGTGTCCCTCTATCAGTCTTCACGTATGAGCACCCTCACAGTGGGGCAGTGTGTAATTTGTGAAGTCGAGAAGGATTTAGTCTAGACCGGGTCCCCGTGTCCCTCTATCAGTCTTCATGTATGAGCACTCGCACAGTCTGGGGCCGTGTGTAATTTGTGAAGACGAGAAGGATTAAGTCTAGACTGGGTACTCGTGTCCCTTTATCAGTCTTCACGTATGAGCATGCACCCTCACACAGTGGGGCCGTGTGTAAATTGTGTAGACTAGAAGGATTTAGTCTAGACTGGGTCGCCGTGTCCCTCTATCAGTCTTCACGCATGAGCACCCTCACAGTCTGGGGCCGTGTGTAAATTGTGAAGACGAGAAGGATTTAGTCTAGACTGGGTCGCCGTGTCCCTCTATCAGTCTTCACACGCATGAGCACCCACACAGTCTGGGGCCATGTGTAAATTGTGTAGAGGTGTATGGCGTATGCGGTGTGCAGCTTAAAATTGTTTGTGAACGCTGCTGCCCCATGTTTATAAATTTGATGATTCAATACGTAAATAGAATGCGTCAAAATGAATTTAAGTACTTAAAAATGAAATTGGTCGATGTTAAAATGAAATAGAATTCACGTAAATGAAATTGAATGCTGATATAAGGAAATAGAAATATACGTTTAGATAATCATTCAATTTAGCGCGAATTTGAATACTGGAAGGCTAATTTGGTCGATAACATTTTCAAATTGGCCGGAAATACCTATATGTTCATGCTACCGACGCCGGCCATATTCCTACCTGTGTGTATTGATTTGCTTTCCTTCCACGTGTCGAGGCTATACCATAAATTGCTATGTAGGCCTACTCCTACTTTTTTAATTTGCTATAAAAACACCAGCCATATTTTATATACCCCAGTATACCCTTCAAGGCTGTACTGTTTATTATTTATTTGAGCGCACCTTTCCTTTTAAAGGAATTTTTATTATAACAGAAGTTGAACATTTCACAAAAAGTGCATGGCCAACACAAACAAAAAAATCCACTGACCGACCCTATCAGAAATTATCATGAAAGGGCAACACAACAATTTATTTTTGGGCCTAATATTGAATAAAGAAAAAATCTGTCTCGCATACATTTGGGAAAATAGCTATGCGATATATGCAATATTTTTGATATTTTTAGTAAAGTAGCTTGAATCTCAACGTACGGGCTTTTTTTATCGGTAGAACATATTCCTATGGTGGTCATAAATAATTGTAAAGTTGCAGTCAATTCTAGTCAATATTAACAAGAAATCTACCCAAACCCCAGACCCATGTCGGTGAACCGCATATGTTGTATGTCGGTGAACCGCATAGGTCGTCACCATTTTAATGCATGAATTATGTGGGTTTTTTTTATTCTATCAATTTATGTCGGCAAGTTCATTTTCATTAGAACCACTTGATTCAGGCAGTGACGGTTAAAATAGACAACGATGGCGCTCCATCATCAATAGGGTCACAACAAATCAGCCATGATTCATAGAACAACAACAACAACGATTCAGGTGAAAGTGATGAGAAATAAGCGCTGACCAATAACTGGTGACTTCACCCTATGCTAAATGCGGGACTTTTTGGGGGGGGGTTTAATTTATTTTTGTTTTCCCCTTTTTTTTAACAACTAAATTTTGTTAGGATCATCGCATAGGGTTATGTATGCAGGGGCGGAAATTTCTTGTTAGGTGTGGGGGGGATGATAAGTTTGGCCCCTAAAAAAATTAATTTAGCTGGTACCATCCAGGCGGTGCTGCGGCACCGCACTCCGAGCTATGCTCGGACAGGGGGGAGTCTGAGGGGGGATGTTCCCCCCTCTGAAGTAGAAAAAAATTCAATTTTCAAACTCATTTGGTGCGATCTGGTGTATACTTTTGATGAATATTGTATTGAAAAGCCATCGCTTCATTTTTAATAAATATTTTGTTTTTTATCAATGAACAAAAGAAGTTGAGCATTTTGTATTTCTTGATTTTAGTATAGATGGTTTAAAAGCTCCAACAGGGGGAGTCTGAGGGGGATGTGCCCCCCTCAGAAGTAGAAAAAATTTCAATTTTCAAACTCATTTGGTGCGATTTTTTCAAACTCATTTGGTGCGATCTGGTGTATACTTTTGATGAATATTGTATTGAAAAGCCATTGCTTCATTTTCAATAAATATTTTGTTTTTTATCAATGAACAAAAGAAGTTGAGCATTTCTTATACTTATATATTCTTGATTTTAGTATAGATGGTTTAAAAGCTCCAACAGGGGGAGTCTGATGGGGGATGTGCCCCCTCAGAAGTAGAAAAAAAATTCAATTTTCAAACTCATTTAGTGTAATCTGGTGTATACTTTTGACCAATATTGTATAAAAAGGCCATCTCTTCATTTTCAATAAATATCTTGTTTTTTATCAATGCACGAAAGAAGTTCAGCATTTTTATACTGATATTTTCTTGATTTTAGTATAGATGGTTTAAAAGCTCCAACAGGGGGCGTCTGAGGGTGGGGGGGATATGCCCCCCTGAGAAGTAGAATTGTTTTCAATTTTCAAACTCATTTTGTGCGATCTGGTATACTTTTGACCAATATTTTATTGAAAAGCAATCACTTTATTTCTGATCAATATTGGCTTTTTAAATAGGCAGATAGGCCTATACCAGAAAGAAGTTAATTAGTTACCTCCAAAAGATGGATTCTTAACGTACATACGCGTATGTATCCTGACCAACGTACAATAAACTCCAAACGTTCTTATGTCCCTCCCTCCCTCTCTTTTTCCTTTTTTTTTTCTACTTTTCCCCTTTTTTTTGTTTTTTTTTTTGTTGGAAGATGTGAAAAATCAGGGGGGATGATTACATTGACCATCCCCCCCAGGTCAAAAAGTGGGGGGGATAAATCCCCCCCATCCCCCCCCCCGGGATTTCCGCCCTTGTATGTATGTACACAGGGTATGTGAGACAGATTTTATTCATGGTCTAAATTGCGAGTGGTGATTGTTGTGGTTTGAGTTGGAGGTGTGTGTAACATGGTTTGTAACTGCATGGACAGTCCATGGTAAATGTCTCTCAAACTTAATACAAATGCAAACCTCTGTGATAAACTTGGTAATATATTTATTACTACTGGTAATTGGTTACCAGAAGCTGTTGCTGAGCAGGCGAGACACTTTTTTCTTCTTTTATACCTTATCGAATAATTATTGAGTAAGTTAAAAATGAGTAAGTTAAAAAAGGAAATATTTTTACAACAGGAAACAAACTTTTTTGAGCCATATTTAAATGTTCACATATGTGAGAGTAACACTTTTATGCTACATTTGATTAGATGAGTTTTTCACACTTCACTCTACTCTGTGCAGACCTGCATTCATTTTGAATTGGTCCTTAACAATGCTAGGTTGTTTTGTCCTAAATAATGAATGCATTGTAGTTTGAACCAATCACATCATTGGTCTGTCTAGAACAGACAGTGTTTCCAATCTATGAGCCTTACTGTGTCTTTATAATATTGGATTCATTAGCTCATTGGGCTACTTTGAAGGACTAAAAGCTGACATAATTGCCAAAGATAGCCATTTTTTGGCCTACTTTGGGCCCCACATTTTGCCAAATTTGTGTTGTAATGTCCAACACATAGGCAATCAAAGTTTGTAGTGAGTAAAGGTATCTCTCAGGCCTATTGTTTGCACATAGATTTAGTCCGTTTCAACTCATGAACAAAATATGCTGCTAGAATTCTCGTAGAAGCTTTAGTGGATAATTTCAAGGCCACGGTAATGTTCAAAAACTATATTCATCGCCAGTGCTGTTGAGCTTGTTGTTAATACATCTTCTTCTGGAAAAGTGTAAATTTATGGACTAGTCGAGGTTGAAATGCGCTGCCGGTCTTGGACAATATAATATCTTGGACACACTGAAATGGGCTACACTCAAAAGACAGACGCAAAATCCATAGATTTGCCTGCCTTTACAAAATTATCAATGGTCATCAGATAGATATAAACCACGAGGACTACACTACACCAAGACATCTAGAAACAGACGTGGTATGCACAGCAATTCCAACAAAAGCACCCATGAACTGACATCTATGCCAAAACTCTTTCTTCATGAGTCTATTGGAACAAACTCTCTCCCGAAATCGTCAAAAACACTGATTCATCCAAATTCATAACTGCCCTTTCCAGCCATCTCCGTTCCTCCAACTACCCCCACCCCTCTCTGTCGCACCTCCAGTCAAAACTCTGTTGGAGTATTTGGAGGTTCCAAGGTGTGTGAGCTTGCAGGAATAGACGCAAGCTACTATAACATTTACTTCTGTTTCTATTGGTTAGCCTGTTTGCACCTCACATTTAGTAATTTCTATTAAAAATTCCTTGTACGATATCCTGTCCTGTGATCAGCGCAACAAGAAAAACACCAACGTGAATTGAACAAGCGTAATCTCACACTTAGTTTGACTCCACTAGAAGTGTTGTGTAGTATTTCTTCCAGAACCAGAAAAGCACAAGTTAGTGCACCTATTCCTGTATAAACTTTGGTTATCATTACCGGATGCTATTTGAGGAACAATTCAGGAATTCAGCATGTTGTTTGTAACTGTGACTGCATTTACTAGTCTGTGGGATGATGCCGGTGCCAAAATTGCAGTAGTCCTATAATAATCCGATCGACATATGGTGGTGTTCTAACCAATTTGGGTAAGTGTTTTGAAGGGGTTTTTTAATCGTTTAGTTTAAATTTGAGTTTAGATTTATTACTTTCAGAGCAGGGTTTGAATTGATTCGAAGCAACATGAATGGAATGTGAGAAACCTGCGGCATGTAATGTCAGCTAAATACATCAGGATGACAGTTGAACAATTCTATTGGTAGTGTGCTTTAAAAAAGGAGACAGGTTTGGTATCCAAACAATTCTACAAGTTTTCTCTATTCAAATATGTTTTCAATTTTATTCTGTGAATTATTATACTAGAGATATACAGCTTTAAAAAAAGTATCGACACTTTTGGGACACCCTATATCAGATTCATGCACTGATTGTCCCCCTTTTGTAAAACCATTTTGGCGTAGGCGTAGTAGTAGTAGTAAACTTAATATTAGCATGTAGAAAAACCGATGTCCATGAAACGATAGAAAGGGCTTGAAATCAAATAAATGTACCATGAATAGTTACTTGGGATGTTTATTTTTCAAATATTGTATTATAATTATCACAGATTCCACAGATTTTAAGGTTATTTTTTAAAATATTTCATGATTTCTCATTTTCCGTTTTCTAACCCCGATTTCCGCAAATTTTGTCCGTTTTCCGTATCGCTGAGGAATGGAGGCTTTAGATTAACTGATCACTGAAGTCAAATCAATTATTTATCAAGCAATATTATACATAATTAAAGAAGTTAAATAAAGCAATCAAGAGATAAATGATAGAAAAATAAATAAAATATAAAAATATAAACGTGTGGACCTTTATAATGGATAAACAATTGACATAAAAATGATGTTACAATAATCAACCATCTAGTTTAAAAAAATAAAAATTCAAAGAATAATAAGGAATACACGGGATCGAACCCGTGTTTCTCGATTGCCAGTGACATAGGCAACATATGCACGCCACAGATCGACGAGTGTATCTGTGGTAGTTTTATTATTTAACCATTGATCCATTTATTTACAATGAACAGATTTTTTATTGTGACATTTTGCCATTTTATACCATATTTCTATGTTACTCTCGCACAAAATGTGTTTGTTTAATGTAATTATAGTTCTTATTTTTGAAAGAACGGTAACAAACGTTGAAATTTTCGAACACAAAAAATGGCATCATTTTTACACAGACTTTCATTGCTCGACTGGACGTGGTAGGACATGTTGCATTATTCATGTTATGTAAATCAACGCTTGACGTAGCGACTGACAACACATTTTTATAATAATACGGAACACCATTCGTGTCAATATGATTGCTGTTTGATACACACATTTGACGCATGCGACAATTTTGTAAGGGGACGATGCTGATTAATGTGGATATTTACCTCGTTAGTTACTATTCTGGAGTTTTGCTCTCAGAATTACATCACATCATTAGTAAGTTACGCTACAGTTAGGGCATAACTACTAGTACCTCCCTATAAATATTAAGTTACACCAGTTTGGTGCACTCGGCCGTATGTCTACTTAGAAGACCAAAGTACTGATAAAGCTCTCATTTGAATCTATGAAATTAACATTGTAAAAGAACCTGTGTAGGATTTAACATTTTGGTTTTTTTGTTTCTTTTACTAGGGTCGTCTCTTTACTGCATTCCAGGCCAAGTCATCAAGTTCTTTCAAGATATTAAGAACATCTGATTATGCCATACCAGCTTGTATCACACATCCCACCAAGAGCTCTAGTCTTCAAATTCATAACGAAGCAGTACTGCAGACTGTAAGAATTTCCTGGTGACACGGTGATGGCAATGGTCGAGCTTCTACTACAGTGTAAATTCTGATTTTTATATAGGTGTCGCATGGTGAAAAAATTGAGGATGACAACACTATTAATTTGCTGATGCTTCACGAACTGAGCATAGGGGCGTTTGTTGGACGAAGAGAATAAAGACGAGGACCACTGATTACACATAGATTTAATTGTTAAGGCCAAATTAAATTAATTGTTTGTCTCAAAGCTCCCGCGCGCGTTAGTTTATTGATGCGCATTAGAAAACAAAAAACTGGTGGGTTTTTTTTGTTTGTTTGTTTGTTTTTTTCAACAACAACAAAAAAATCCCAAAATTTCACAGATTTTTCAGATTTTTATTGATCCCATCATCTGAAATACAAAAGTTCACTTTTACAAGGATTTCAATATTTTATATTTAAAAATAAAATAAAAAACTTGAAAAAAAACCGCATTCCGTATTAGTTTTACAACAGGAGGAGCTTTGAGACAAACAATTAATTTAATTTGGCCTAATCACTTTTAATAATTCAACTTTATTACTCCAATGTAGAATCCAAAATTGTTAGTATATAATTAAAATAAGATGTGCAGATGGAGGCGGAAGTAAGATGGACTTCTTATTACTTTACTGACTTGATGGAAAAGTGAACTTAATTATTGTACAACTACATAGGTGACTAAGACCTAAACTCTGCCACGCACACACACCAAATGACCTATAAAACACACATTTCCAACGATCATTCAATTATAACTTCCTGTGTAAGAGATGGTCACTGCATTTTAAGCATACCTGGCAGACAAAGATCGTTTACTCTGCGTCCTAAGTGGATTTCACAGAACACAAGCGAAGATATCTCAAGGGCTTGAATTTCAATTAAACACTCAAACAAATCAGTAGACTATCTATCTGCACCTGTAAACTTTTAAATCAAAGGAATATGTTGCCAATTAACAACACTGTGGTCATAAACAAGAATGAAATTAAAATAAAACCTTTGATGATCAATAAACACATGGAATAACTATGACAGATTGAAATAATTAAATAAATATTACTGAACATAAATTCATGCAATGGAAGTACTGTTACATAGGAATTAGACCCATAACAATCAACTTCAGCAACATTAATATTGGCGATGGTGCTCTCCTTGAGGTGCACCCACCTAATAATAATGTTCTCTAATAGTTAGTTTAGTATCAAAAAAAAATCTTAATATCTATTTGAACTCTTTTTTAAAATTTGATTACACTTTGTTGTATTGGGTTTTTACTCATTTCAATCAATAGTAATTCCAACCGTGGACGAGGAGAAAGTCTAGATAAAAATTCCATTGAAATGGAATGGGGGCGATCCAAGCATGTTTTGTAACCAAATATCTGTTTCATACCAAAATACCAGGGAAAAGTGTGTATGTAAAAACCAGATCCTCTTTTATACCCCTATGCAGAACTATTGATAGTGGACCCTCCACCATAAAGGTGTTGTTGGCAGTTCACTCCCCCCTCCCCCAACATGTGTTGTGTGATTATTTGTACTAAGTGTGGTGGTCATTGATTCATTTGTGTGTATTGTGAACATAGCATCATCAGTTAACATGAATTAAACCTTGATCCCAAAATGCTGAATCAATAGTTTTAGGTTGGATGGGAATCTTTATCTTGAAGTGAGACATTGTTATTAATGGGGTATTGTTGTGTTTTAAAACCAAATCCACATAATCTAGGGTAATCTTTTTCTGTAATGATAAACACACATATGAAAGGGATATTGCTGTTAATATATGTTGGTGATGCTTGATCACAATTGATCACAAGTTTATGAAGATTATCATTCATTTATCAAGAATCATTTTCATAAATATATGACTATTCTTTTTGTTTAAATATCTGCATTAATAGTAAAGCTAGCATGTAAGACTAATTTGGAAGAGTGAAAGACACCATACCATCTCATAACTTTACTTGATCACCTATAGAGGAATTTATGTTCTGTTCCAATAGACTTATCTGATGTGTTGAGTCATTTGGATTTGCAAAACTCCAGCACTATGCTATTGTTGCAATTCATAACTACAGGGTGTCTCAATAATATTGATACCTTTTAAAATCTTTGTATTGCCGATAAAATAATCTATAGAAAAACTGAAAGCGAACTTGATGGAGAACACTTGGAGAATTATTTTGATACAAACATCGTTCACAGAACATAATACTGCACATCAGGACATCAGGTGTATATGTAGCTTTAAAGGTATATTATGTGATCTTTTACAGGGAACACCCTCAATCCTCTGAAAAAAATATTGAAAGCAGATTTGTTTGCAGATTTACATTTCTGATCAGAAATCGTACATACATTCCAAGTTACAGGCCGGCGATGCGATTCTTAATTACTTCAAAATCATGGTTTTAGAGTGAAAATAAACTGTCGGAGTCTGCGCCAACAACTTATTTTTACTCTAAATTCACTCTAAAACCATGATTTTGAGGTAATTAGGAATCGTATCGCTCTGTAACTTGGAATATATTCATGATTTATGATCAGAATAGTATATCTACAATAAAATCTGCTTCCAATTTTTTTTCGAGGATTGAGGGCGTCCCCTTGAAAAGATCACGTAATATACCTTTTAGCATGTGATGTGACAGCCCAAAGAAAAAACCTTTTATACCTTTTGGGGCTATTTAATTTGATGCAGAATTGTATGTGTTTAAGTTCATAATAAAGAACACTTTATAAAGTAGAGAGGTGGTTAAAACCACCTCTCTACATCTCTCCCTATTCCTTTAATGCACTTCACAAGTGCATACATATACATTATGAAAATGCTGTTTTGCAATTCAGAAAACTTCTGTACTATGTCAACAATTGCATGATCGATATCAAAATAATCCTACAAGTTTCTTCCAAATATATTTTAGTTGTATACTGCAAATTAGTTTACAGTGGATAGAAAACTTTAAACAAGGTATTGACACTTTTGGGACACCATGTTCATAACACATTTGTACTATCAACAGGAGCCTTGCATTTGATGTAATCACAGTTATGGATTTGCATGGAGACAATAGCCCAAGATTCATTTTTGTTTTTCATTCTTCCAACTACTTAACTTACATGCCCTAAAAGAATGCATAACAAATCTCTGAACATTAATTTTACAATCATATTTTCAACCAGTCATATTAAATGATTTGCATAAATGAATTATAATGATCATGAAACAAAATAAGTACATTATAAATATTAAGAACCTACTTCATATTCATTTGTTATTTGATATCAATGTCAAAGAATAATCTGATGAAATGTCTTTGTGATGATATCAATTAAAGGTAGATGTTCTGATTGCTGGCCCAATTTTCAACTTGATGTTTTCTATTTTACTTGAAAGGATCCTTAAAATTGTCGCATTCCAAAGTTTGAGTTGCATAACTCCAACGGTTCTATTTTTAGAAGCACATGGTCACATAATATTTGCCCATTGAGTAATACACAAACTGGTTGGTAGTTAACCACCTTTGGCAGTAATTCACCACATTTTAACCTATAATTTTTAAATGGATCATTTCTGGCCCCTTAGATTTTACAGACATAATGAGAAAAATATTGGGATTCTTCTGATATCAAAATATCTTGATGTGAAAAAAAATTATAGTCCAAAAAAAGTGATCAGAACATACACCTTTAAGAATAAATAATATGAATAGGTACTTAGTCATAATAAGTACATAATGGATATTCATAAGGTACATGATGAATATTCGTGAGATACATGATGAATATTCATAGGTGCATGATGGATATTCTTAAGGTACAAATTGAATTTTTCATGATGTACACAATGAAAATTCATGAGGTACATAATGAATATTCATAAGGTGCGCATTGAATATTCATGAGGTACGCATTGAATATTCATGAGGTACGCAATGAATATTCATGAGGTACGCAATGAATATTCATGAGGTACGCAATGAATATTCATGAGGTATGCAATGAATATTTATGGGTATGCAATGAATATTCATGGTTGAGTAATGAATATTCATGAGGTACGCATTGAAAATTCATGAGGTACGCATTGAAAAATCATGAGGTACGCATTGAATATTCATGAGGTACTCATTGAATATTCATGAGATACGCATTGAATATTCATGAGGTACGCATTGAATATTCATATTCATGAGGTACGCATTGAATATTCATGAGGTACGCATTGAATATTCATGAGGTACGCAATGAATATTCATGAGGTACGCAATGAATATTCATGGGTTGCGCAATGAATATTCATATGTGCGCATTGAATATACATGAGGCACGCATTGAATATTCATGAGGCACGCATTGAATATTCATGAGGCACGCATTGAATATTCATGAGGCACGCATTGAATATTCATGAGGCACGCATTGGATATTCATCAGGCACTCATTGGATATTCATGAGGCACGCATTGGATATTCATGAGGCACGCATTGGATATTCATCAGGCACTCATTGGATATTCATGAGGCACGCATTGGATATTCATGAGGCACGCATTGAATATTCATGAGGCACGCATTGGATATTCATGAGGCACGCATTGGATATTCATATTATTGAATATTCATGAGGTTCATGATGAATATTCATGAGGCTCATAATGGTTATTCATAACAACAATTTAACAATGAGATTCCAGTGCGGAAACAATATGGACACTCCTGGCATAGAGCCTCATTGTTGTTTTATAAAATAACACAAATATTGGTGTATGCCAATTTATTCACAACCTCGATTCAGAAAAAAGTGTATACTTGAGACATCCAATGAATAAGATTTTTGCAAAAATACACACATTATTTGTGTTAGTGTACTTGTTTAAGTGTAAACTTAAAAATAAAATTGAAGGAGGATTGAATATTTTATATATCTAAAACAATAAAGGATAGAGTTCACAATGAGTATTAAAAGACAACTTCAGCGTAAGTAATTATTACTTGATACTCTAGCAAAGCCAGTCAGATTTGTGGTTTGAGAACCGACTTTCTTTTACTTTTGCATGATAACATCCTCCCAACCCTCTACTGCTGCTAAAAATACTGATATACTCATTATATGAGTAGACGCAAGCAGGCGAGACGTGCCGTTCGAGAACCGCCTTGTTTAGACAGAACCGCCACCCCAGTTCTCTCTTTTTTTTTACAGACCAACCCCCTCTCAGCTTTTTTTATGGAACCCCTCCCCCCTCTCAATTTCTTTTTTTACTGCCCCCCCCCCCCCCCCCCCCCCCACACACACACATTCCCATCATTTTTTTGGGGGGGGGGGGGGGGTAAAAAAAACCAAACGCCAGAATGGCCAGTTCTACCAGAAATGTCACTTTGCCCATACGGCCGTAATTTGGCAAAACAGCGTAAGTCGAAATATTGACATTTTGAGTTAAATGCATTTTTGGGGAAATCGAGGGCGCTCTTTTCATTTGTGATAGTCTCAAAAGCCGTACCATTTTAAAGATAGCATAGCGTATCTCAGCCTTGTTTTGCAACCGTTAGCATTTCAATATGGTAAAACAGCGTAACTCGTATTACGTGTTTCAAAATCTAGTCATTTCTTGGCAAAACAGCGTATCTTTAAGTTACGCGCCTTTGCCAAACAGCGATTTTGCTACGAGATACGCGGGTTTGGCGAAAAATAGTAACCAAAGAATTACACGTAAATTGAGTTACGCTGTTTTTGCAAGATTAACTCTGCGTATAATTAGATGTCGATTTGGCAAACCCGCGTATCTGGTTAAAATCAGCTGTATCTTTAGTAAAAACAGTTTATTTTACTTAAGATTTTAAAAATACAGAAAATGTAACATCATGCACGTTTTCCTTTTAAATGAACTTACTCTGTAAATAATTTTTTAAAAAGCAAACACTAACACTTTAAAGTGCTCATATCTCTAAAACGTAATTTTCGAGTTACGCTGATTTGCCAAATTACGGCCGCATAGAACAGGGTGTGTTTTCAGTGGCCTAACTGGGGTACACAATTGGTATGACAAGTTATGGTGACTGATTAAATCTTAACAATTATTATAGATTGCAGTGAAATTTGGTTGAATGGTTCTATTTTGTTTAAAGGTCGCATGGAGGTCACCGACATTCATCGTAGGCCAAATCTACAATGTCTTGTTTATCGTCCCATAACTAATGTGCGCATAGTTATAATAACCCCAGGTCTAAATTTCAGTTGATCCCAGTTGAAACGCTGTCCATTTTCCATATTAAACCAACTGGTTTTAACTGTTTTGAACTGGAACTTAACTGGGTTTCAAAACCAGTTCAAACACCAGTTGACACCAGTTGAAAAGCTGTCCATTTCCATATTAAACCAACTGGTTTGAACTGGATCCAACTGGTTTGAACTGTGTTTTAACTGGATTTTCAACTGGTTTCCATGCCCGGGGTGCTCAGTGGTCATTACAAGAGGGTATCATGCGCGTCCAAGAAATCACGTAATTAGGGTGGTTTTTGAAGCCAGGGCACGTTACGTACGTAACGTGTTTAGGGTATCAAAACAAGGAAAATCAGGAAAAAGGGTATACTTTAATACAATGGTCTTACGTATTTAGGGTCCTTATTTTCTTTTATCTATGACATTTTTTAATAGCCGCGTTATATTCCTCAATTTGTTCCCGTCGCAATTCATCCTGGCATCGGCCCTGTTCTGGCGATTTTTCAATAGGCGCCTCTTCGTCCCGTTTTTCGTGTTGTGTAAAAAATGACGGGAATTCAGAGAATCCACATAGACTTTTAGCAAGTCTTGCCATTTATAGTATTCAACGGCAACAAAAGGGGTATCGTGCGTATGTTTAAAGTAGAATACGGCTTTCTCCTGGGGCTTGCTAAAGACTATTAAGCTTAGGATTCAAAATATACAAATTACGTGCTTAGGGTATGTTAGGGTATCAAGGTATTTGGATTACTTGTTTAGGGTATGAAAATACTGAAATGACTTGCTTAGGGTATTGCAAAAACTGTCCTTACTTGTTTAGGGGGTACTTTTTCACATTTATGCAATTACTTATTTAGGGTACTTTTTGAAAGTCCTTGGACGCGCATGATACCCCCTTGTAAATTGTAATGACCACTGAACACCAACTGGGCTCAACTGGAATTTAGACCTGGGAAGTGTACTGTGTTGTAGAAGTACATGGTTTATTTCGTACGGGACAATAAATATGTTATAGCCGCTAAATCAGTTCTAATTTTGGAGTCAGATGAATTTGGTAGAATTTGCTACATGAATTAAAGGCATATTATGTGATCTTTTCCAGAGAGCGCCCTCTATTCATGATTTTTTTTTAGAAAGTAGATTTTCTTGCAGATTTACATTTCTGATCATAAATCATACATACATTCCAAGCTACAGAGCGATATGATTCCTAATTACCTCAAAATCATGGTTTTAGAGTGAATTTATTAGAGTGAAAATATAAACTGTCGTGTGTTATCCCGACAGTTTATTTTCACTCTAAAACCATGATTTTGAAGTAATAAAGAATCGTATCGCCCTGTAACTTGGAAAGAAAATCTGCTTTCAATTTTTTTTTTTTAATTTTGAGGGCGTTCCCTGGAAAGATCACATAATATACCTTTAATAACTGTGTTTTGGTCGGGTAATTGCAAATATCCTATAATACCATGGTAACTCGTCCCTGGTTTTATTGGAATGCGTCACATATCATCCATGTGGCATCCATGTAATTCCCATGTGACACCAATGTGGCATCCATGTAATTCCCATGTGACATCCATGTGACACCCATGTGACATCCATGTGACATCCATGTGACATCCATGTGACACCAATGTGACACCCATGTGACAGTCATGTGATTCCAATGCGGTGCACATTTGCTGAAATCGCATCTTAGAATACCAAACATGACTTAATCTAATATAAAGACTAGAGTGGATCAAATATGGTTTGGTTTATCTAAATGCGATGCATCCTTAAGAAGTTGAACATTTAATACCCCTAATCCTCCACTCACACTCTCCCTAGGAGAAAGACTAACTACCGTAGATAATAGTGTAATATTTTATTTATTTATTGATCACTTGTTTATATATATCCAGATTCTCGTGCTGTTTTCATGGAAAAAGTTGGTGGCCCCTGCTGACATCGCCAAACAGAACGCTAAAAAAATGAAGTTACCCTCGGCTAACGGCGACGACGACGAAACATCGCCGTTACTGATCAATTCAGGGGACCAGGACATAGAAGCTTGAGGATAAATAATATGTTCCGTATTCATTGTATGTATATGCAAATGTTAACGTATATACAGTGCTTAACCCCCTGGGGTCTACCTGTCTATCTTACAGTGGTTCTGATTGGTTTATTACAAGATGTACTCATATGAATAGCCAATTCATCAGCTTGTAAAATGTTTCACTCCCATCTTTATCAGGGATACAATTATTCTAACAATATCTGTCATTGGTGCAATAAATGATGTATCCATCTTTTTAACCAATCAGCCGGTAGTTCTCAGGGGGTTAAAAAAGTGACGTACCAGGTAATAAATGCACTCAACGCTTTAAAATATATAGCATTGCAGCCCTTTTACGACAAAAGGATGTATCTTGTATGTACTTTCCTAATGATATACTTCCTTTTGATATGGATTGTGATAACGTGGTTCAATAATTCTCACTTAGGAAAAGGTTGCAACTTGTAAAGACAATAAAAGTAATATACTGCCTTTTACTACTACATGATTTATGGAGAAAAAAGCTAACTTTGTTCATGTTAAAAGGAAGTATACTTTTAGGAACTACATATAAGATACATTCTTTTGCCATAAAAGGGCTGATTGGTGCAAGATCACTTGCCCAACTGTAATGGCTGTTAACACTATTACAGTATTTCACCACATTTTAACCTATAATTTCTAAATGGAACATTTCTGGTCCCTAAGATTTTACAGACATAATGAGAAAAATATGGGGATTCTTGTGAGAAAAAAAAAATCATAGCCAAAAAAAAGTGATCGGAACATACACCTTTAATAATATCAAATACAATTAATTATGGATTAATTTCTGCTCTTCAATCTGAGATATTGTTCGCGAAGTGCAGTTATTGTAATAAATATAAGAGGACCTGACGTTTCGATTCTAACAGAATCTTTATCGAAGGTAAAAGTTATTGTTAAAATAATTACGAACGCTACACCAAAAAGAAATATGATGAAGTGCAATTTTAATTTGTGCACTTTTTAATGTAGGATACTGTGACAGGTACTGTGTATGGGCCACATTGATCAAGTGAAAAAATCTCAGATCTTCATCTTACTTTCGCTCAGTGAGTTGTCGCTACTACAAAGTTAGAAAAAAGTGTTCGAACACTTAGTAGGCCTAATGTAAAGTCATCCCCTTTCCCCCCTGATCAATGTCGAGTCGCCCAACTTGCCAAACATCAGCCCGTGGCCTAGCAACATTGATTGGTGGGGGGAGGGGAGGGGTATATTGAAGGGGGGCTTTCAGGCTAGCAGATGCAAATTGGTATTTTCACATGACTCTAAAAATGCGTACTATATGGTAATTAAACGGTGCAAACAATGGTCAGTGTTCGAACACCTTTTTTCTATGATTGTAGTTAGTCAATAATCTGCCTAATGCTACACCGAGGCTGCATGTAGAAAAAGCAAATGCTAATATGAAAAACTGACTTTATTTTAGTTTTGACACATATCGTGTTATATTCAGTCAATCTTCAAGTGCAATATCTCAAATTAAAGAGGAGAAATTTATTTTATATTTTATGAATTGACAGTTTTACATGGGAACGCTATAGTGTTGGTGTTATGAGCATATCTATTACATGGTATGCTACAATTTCTTTAGCAATCTAGTGTTTCTTATATACATTTGTGCTCATTTGATAGTTTGGCAATAGGTTTTACTGAGATGGCTTTTATGCGTACGGGTATTCATAATATTTTTACAAATTAGTTTTACTAATGCCCAGATGAAAACATAAAACAAATATTCACAACTCAATTACTGCTCTTAATTTCATGAAATTGTATGCAAATACAGAGGATCAGAGCAGGAGGGGAGGGGAGAGGAGAGGAGAGGGGTGGTGGAGGGGAGGGGGAGAAGAGGAAGCGAAGCAGTGAAAACTACAATACCCTTGGTATTTTATAATATCACCCAATACCAAGGGAACAGTAGTTTAACACGTCTTTCAATAAAATGCACTTATTATACTACGTCCCATAACCTCATTAATGAGATATTTAAGTCAATACAAAAACGGTTTAACCTATTTTGTAATCCGTTGTGATGCGGAAGACTAGGGCAACAAAAAAAATTGTTTGATTGTCCATAGATCACTTTTAAAAGTTGGGTAGGTCGGTAGTTTTTTTTCTCACTTGCCCTTTTTTCAGGTACCAAAAGTAAAATGAGATGTACTTGTTGTGGTAACCAAAACAGGGAACAAAATCTTTAACATTTTGATGAGTATTTCTATTTTCTCAACACTTAAAAAAAAATGAAATTTTTTATTTTAGGCTAATATTTGTAAAAAAATGAAATTTTCAACAAAAAAATTCAACAAAAAAAAAATTCAACAAAAAAAAGGGTTTTGGGTCGGAATGATTAAGAGGGTCGGGCGGACGAGGACAATCAAACAACTTTTTTTTTTTGGCCTAGTGCACATCGAACATAACGTAGTTTTTACTTCTTCCCTCTTCCCATTGTGTACATCACTGTGCCTGTTAATATTTTCCCTACATGTGCATTGCATTGGCCTGTTAATGCGCACCCAAAGAAAGAGGCTTTTAAAGGCATCATATTATGTGATCTTTTCCAGGGAGCGCCCTCTATTCATGATAGATTTTCTTGAAGATTTACAATTCGGATCATAAATCATTAATATATTCCGAGTTATATACAGAGCGATACAATTCCTAATTACTTCAAAGTGATGGTTTAAAGAATGAAAATAAACTGTCAGGTCTGCACGACAACTCATTTTCCACTCTAAATTCACTCTAAAACCATGATTTTGAAGTAATTAGGAATCTTATCGCTCTGTAACTCGGAATAAATTTATGATTTATGATCCGAAATGTAAAATCTGCAAGAAAATCTACACTTTCGAAAAATAATTATGAGTAGAGGGCGCTCCCTGGAAAAGATCACATAATATGCCTTTAAAAGCCTCTTTCTTTGTACTTAATGCATATTAGGTGACTAAGGAAAAGCCCTGTTCTACGGGTCCGACTGACCCATTTTTATTTGATTTCTTTTAATTTTATTGTTGCAATTTTTGATTTTTTTGTTGTTGAAAATGTTTTAAATATTTTGACACATTTTGAAAATCGCTGGCCATTTCTGACATTTTTGTAAAAAACAACCACAGAAAAACACCCTACGACCAACCCTACCTTGGAGGTCCGTTTGCCCCGTAGAACATGGGTTGTTGTTTTCCTTGCCTTAGGCCAAACAAAGAAGAAGGTCTGTCTCAGAAGCCCGCCCACATTGGTATGTGAAATGAGCTACGGCGCGTAGGTCTATGCGCTGGGGCCTTTAAACCTCTTTTGGGGGGGGGGGGAGTTGGATTTTTTTTTGGGGGGGGGGGGGATTTTTAAAAAAAAGTTTAAAAAAAGTTCTCCGTAAGCTTGGATAAGGGGGGGAAAAAATTGCATACCTCATAGCCTATTTTCAACAACAACAAAAAAAAAGAAAAAAAAGCACAGCACTTAGCTTTTTTGCACAATGTTTCTGAGACAGACCTTCTTTGTTTGGCCCCTTAGTGCAAGCAATTTGAATAATAAGATAATTGTTCTCCTACATTAATATATAGAAATAAGCACTGATAATACCCATTGATAATCTTGAGATCACGACAATCAGCTGCTAAAAAAATAATAATTTGGTCCATGATTTCAAGATCCACCACCTCAGGAAATATTTATATTATATATATTATATATATTATATATTATCTTTCATCTTTAATATCGATATATGTGGTGTTATGAGTCAGAACTCGCAGATATCGATCAGTGGCGTAAATAGGGTTTTCATATGGGGGATGGGGGGTGCAAAACCGACACGACTCGAATATTGGGAGGGGGCCCCCTCTGGCTGCGCCACTGGCTTATATCTTTGGAACCAATTGACGACCTATTTTAATGGGGATTTCTGCAAAATGTTGCTTTCCAAATGATGTATGCAATCAAGTAGGAAAATAACAATTGGATATGACTGACTTCAGACTCATTTTGTTTAATCACACCACATATTTATACTTACCAAACATAGTTTTACCTATAGCAGTAGCATCTAGACTGATGCTGAGCTCAATCATGTTTTAAATTATTAATCTAGACCCCTTTTGCGAGCCATTGTTGTTGTTTAGCTCCTTAGCTTTCTGTATCACGGCTGTTTGAGCCCACATAATTTGTCCGTTTTATTCTGAGAACACCGTAACTTGCTGGCCCGGTTCTGGTTTTAAGTTATTCAAGTACCTGCATATACTATACTGGCCATCTTTTGTAGAAATTTCAGAACATTTGTTGGTGCCATTTCTGAGAAATAGAGCTTTGAATATTATTATTTACTATAATAGCGCCCTCATCGGCCACATTTCCCATAGAGTTACATGTAAAATGTGTGTAAAGTAGAAAATGCAGATAATTTAAAAAGGGCTCGAACAATTTTCGTGAATTTTTTACCCTATACTCGTATTCATTAGCGCTACCTAAATCAGGTCAAACTATAACTGGGCCACTATGTAATCTTTTTTAATTCCATAATTTTAATAATAATTCGGACAGTCAAACAGCCGTGGTATCGTCACTTTGAAAATTAATGACGTAGAATGGTCTGTAGCTAGATTACATTCCGGGGGCACGTTTAGGGAGGAGGTTACTTTGAAGAAAAAAAACAATTTGATCATCTTTTGAAAAAAGTGGACACTTACTATAAGATGATACTCCTTCCCCTAGAGTAGGCCTACACAAATAAACACTGAAAAAAAATGTACATCTAACCAGATTTGAACCAGTTACCTTTGTAATACCAGTGAAACACTCTTTAACCAACTTAGTCATAGAGGCACTTGATGAAAGATGGTCCATACTATATCTAGCCCCCTGGGGTCTACCTGTCTATCTTACAGTGGTTCCGATTGGTTTATTACAAGATGTACTCATATGAATAGCCAATTCAAATGCAGCTTGTAAAATGTTTCACTCCCATCTTTATCAGGGATACAATTATTCTAACAATGTCTCTCATTGGTGCAATAAATGATGTATCCATCTTTCTGACCAATCGGCCGGTAGTTCTCAGGGGGTTAAGTTAATTGTGTTCCATGCACAGACATGCTTTTCATGTGGGGTTGTTTGGTTAGGGTTTGTTATTTCAAAAATAAACTGTCAAAATTGCAAATTTTGAAGAACAAAATGTTAGAAGAAAACAATTTAAAATTTTAAAATTATGGGTTTATCAGTCTGTTAATCACGGAACGGGTTTTTTCGTCATCTTGGTAGATTTGGAGCCTCTGTCAGGCTTCCTCAACTAGATTTACTGATGCTCCACATTTTAGTAACCCACTTGTTGAAGCTCCACTTGGGGTCCAGGGGCAAAGCCCCGGCGGAGATCCAGGGGGCAGCGCCCCCTGAAGCTCCTGGGTTTTTAACTGACTTAAATCGCCTCTCGCTGGTCATATATTTTTAGAATTTACAATTCAAGTTATTTTTCAGAGGAAAACAGGGCTCGGTGTGGTGGAGGGGCAAGTTTTTCTCGCAGACTGTCAGTGGCTGATTTTAGTATGCCTATGAAATCTGGCTATATCATGATATGACCTTTTTAAAAAAAAATTCTTCACAAATTTATTTTGTAACCACTCTCGCGCTGCCAGTTGTGAAAGCCTACTCTATGTGTTGTATGGCTTCATTTAAGAGATCTTACTTGAATAACAAAGGCTGCCAGTTTTAATTTCCTCAGATGTACATGTTTGTTTGCAGATTTTTCTCCTTTTTTTTCTCTTTTTTTTTTTTTTTAGGGGGGTGGTGGTTGAATGGTTGACCTTCATGTACACTTATCACCTTCTAGAAGGAAATGCTGTCTAGCATTGTAGTCATAGTGTGCCATTATGGGAGTCTAAGATCATTGCAAAAAGTGTCACATTATAATTGATGCACCTAATATGCAATTTTGTACATAAAAGAAATCGTAAATTTTATAAAGATTATAATTGTATAATAATATACCATCTTATACACAAAAGAAACAACATATATTGTACAAGATTTTAAATGGATGCAACATAATATACTGTCAAACCAGAAATGTTCGTGTGCATTTAAATTTGTTAATTTTGCAAGGAGCACTTACTTACTCGCGAAAATGTATCCAACCTACTTTGTAGCAGTGCATTGCAAAGTTACACAATGTAACTCCCAAGGTTTACATTCGCAAAATTTAAATGCCGTGAATTAGGCCAGTATATTGCTGATTCGTGAAATTTCATACTCGCGAACATTTCTGGTTTTACAGCATCCGGTGTATACCACCAATGTAATTAGAAAGGAACAACATATTTTTATACAAAAAAACCCAATTATACATCAATTCTTATTAATATAGCTTATATATAATTTATTTTTGTACTAGCTTGTGTACAACAAAGATATATTTATTAATTGTCACTGTAATTCCATATGATTGTGAGATATGTATTTGTAATTATAATGTAGTTCTTTGTAAAGAAAATATGATCACTTGGTGATATATATGTTTAATTTGGCTGATGAGCGCCGTAAGATACGGATGTGAAACCCAGGGTACCAACCCATGCTAACCCATGTGTAATTAATGATTATATATGTTTAATTATATATATATGTTTCTACTGAAACCCTGATGAGAGGAGATGGCATCCATCTCTTCGAAACAAATTTGTCGGCAGTTGAAAATCACAGAATGAAATAGTTCCATATTATTTGTTTATATGTTTAATTATATATATGTTTAATTATATATATGTTTAATTAAAATTTATTAGTCTTGAATATAAGTCAATAATATAGTATACTTATTAGTACTTATAAGACAACATAAATCAGAAATTGCTGCAAAATGAAATGCGCTTGTCTACACGAAACAAACCTGTTTTTTATGCCTGATTATATTTCTATTACAGGAGTTCAGCTCTTTTAAAACAATGGATTAACCTCTACCCATTAGGCCAAACATTTTTTGTTTGTTTGTCCATAAGGTAGGGTCGGTAGGTCAGATTTTTTTTGGGTGGGGATTTTTTGTTGTTGCTAGTGGTTGCAATGTTCAGTTGTTCTGGCCCGGTCCTAGCCAGCACGCTGAATTCTGAAGCGTGTCTGATCTTTTGGATGACCCATACTAGACCCAAAATAACTCACATAATACTATAACATGATATGGGGGTCAATTAATAAGGCCATATATGTGACTTTGAAGAGAAAAATGTAATTTTATTTTGTTGAAAAATTGAAAACAATTTTAAATTGATTGATTGATTTTTAAAAAAGAAGAAAAAAAAGAAAAAAGTTACATGGTCAGACCTACAGTACACGGTCCATCGAATGTGGACGAACAAACAAATTCCTATTTTTTTTTTTGGCCTCATCTTTAATTATAATGGTTTTTATTGTTTGTTAGATGCATTGGTTTTGAGAATCTTTTAAGATTAAAAAGACCTTTAAGAAAAACAGAAAATCAAATTGACTGAGCTATTTCTCAAAGTATAATGTAACCAGCAATAGCGATGCGGTCAGCAGTGCCCCCTTTTAGAGCTGAAGAAAAACAAGCTAATTGCTGCCAAAAAGCTTATTCAAAGTTATGAATAAAATTATCTTCAAAATACAGAAATTAATACAATTGTTTATTTAATATTCATGGCATAAACTTCTCACAAAAGTTATTTCAATCACCAATATATGTTCATATTGTGTTGTATATTGATGGAAAGCCGATGTGTTTTTCTTTCCAACGATACCACATTTTAAGTGCTTGGAGCACAGATGTCTTAAGTGGATTTTGTTCATTTTAAGATAAACGTGTTTGAAAACTAGAAACTCCATGTCGGGCAATGGGGAATTTGAAGTTGCCATCCAATTTTTACCACCAAAAGATACATTTGCACTTAGCTTATGTGTGCACTAACTCGGGAATGTCAAAGTGTTTTTTTCATATTATGCAAAATCTCAAATTCATCAAAATGCACTTTCCAGGGAACGCCCTCAACATCAAAAAAAAAATTGAAAGCAGATTTTCTTGCAGATTTACATTTCTGATCCTAAATCGTACATACATTCCAAGTTACAGGGCGATACGATTCTTAATTACTTCAAAATCATGGTTTTAGAGTGAAAATAAACTGTCGGAATAACACGACAGTTTATATTTACACTCTAAATTCACTCTAAAACCATGATTTTTTGAGTTAATTAGGAATCGTATCGCTCTGTAACTTGGAATGTATGTATAATTTATGATCAGAAATGTAAATCTGCAAGAAAATCTACTTTCTAAAAAAAATCATGAATAGAGGGCGCTCTCTGAAAAAGATCACATTACGGTTCCGTGCCCTGTATAAAATCCAACTTTCTTGACCACGTCTTTGATGACATATCCAGGGTAATAAATTATCCCCTCCTACGCCATTTATCTCATTTATTTTACACCAACTGTGTCTTGCCAGCATGCGTGCTACCATTTCCACCTCTATCCTAAGCATAGCTCAAGGCTCTTTGGTGTTGGTGTAACTAGAAGCCATATATACTACTTTTGAAAATGTTCTTGTGATAACAAATTCCAACTTTTAATTTCAATTTGTCATAAAAAACTAGTGCTATATCATATTTTATAAAAACAAATGTTCAAATTTCGAGAAAAAAAATCACATTATATTATCCAAAGAGCAGATTTTAGTTTTAAAAGTAGCCCAAATCTGCAGCAAATCACCACGTGTGGAAATAGTCATGTGGCAATACTGCAGCCCCGCAGGCTTGTTTCTAGTTCCACCGCTGCCACACTCAAGGTCCCCCAGCATGCGGTAAATGGTGTTGGATGGATCAAACTTGGGCTCAAACCTTACAGGCAACTGGAATGTAATGACATAATATGCACAATTTGTAGTAAACCCTTATTGTTTCAGTGCTTATGCTCTTGATTGAGAATATGGGGTCGAGGTCTCAATCAAAATGTACTAATTTCTTTGTGCAATGATTGTTTTACATGATTATTTTGTATTTTGTTTGCCATTGACTATGATTTGTATACAAAAAATGGAATAAAATTCTTCAAAATTGTCACTATGTTTTATTGGTATCTAATTCTGCAAGTGCCTTAATAATAACTTTGGATACTGTAAAAGCTGACATTTTTGCAGTGGTTTTATTTTCGCGCTTTTCGTGAAAATTATAACACACAAAAATATTGTTTTCAACATTCATGAAATGCACCCAGAAGGTCGCCCGCAAAAAAAACAATTCTCGAAATGTCTATGATATCAAAATGCGCAAAAATATCTTTACGCAAAAATATTGGCTTTCACAGTAGCTGAGACAAAATAAAAATTCAAGTTTGTTTTTCGTATACGGTCTAAAAACCTAAATTGCAAAATGCCTATTTTTTATTTCATTTTATTTTGGATTTGAACACAAAATGTGCTCAAAGTTATCTATATTGATGTTGAAATCAATTGCATCATAAATGTATGTTTTATGCAAGAAATATCAATTCACAGACAACATCGAATTGATAATTACGTCATTTCAATCTCAACATATTTAACATATTTAAAGGTACTTTCCAGGATTTTCAAATAGAAAACCATGCAAGATGCTTCAGAAATTGATCCAAGAAAGTAAAAGAAAAACAGAATGTGTATGGCCTATAACAGGCTAAAACTTGTTTCTTTAGGGCTCTTGCCCTTTTACAGAAGCTCGAGGAAAGAGCGAGGAAAGCTCACTCCTTTTTTCTATATTGTTAAAAGGAGTGAAAAAGGATCGGTGATTAACACCTCACTGAATGGGTAAACCATTCAAGTTGAAGTACCCATTCAGTGAGGTGTTAATCACCGATCCTTTTTCACTCCTTTTAACAATATAGAAAAAAGGAGCGCGCTTTCCCTGCTCTTTCCTCGAGCTTTTCTCTATCTGTATAAGGGCAAGAGACCTTATATCCAATGTAGATAGAATCATGTAGGAATGATAACACCTCATTGTATTGTGAAATACAGCATGGTCAAACAAAAATGGTACTCTTTTTTAGAAGCAGATTTGTGACGTGTTCTACCGAAACCAGACGGAATTCGGCAGAGCTCCAAACTGAGAAATAGCCCAAAACCTAATTGGGGGTGATTTTTTGGGAATTTGAGTTTCTTGTAAATAATTAATCTTCAGAGTGTTTATAACATTATTGTGAAAGTTTCAGATCAAAATCAAACCAACTTTCTTTTTCTTCTTTTTTTTAAAGTACATTGTAAGTACATTGTAAGTACATCTTTAAAGAGCACCGCTCCTGGGAAATAATGCCAAGTGGAAAAAGAAAAAGTATTGGGGAAAAGGGTGAAAAAGATGAAGAGAAAAAAATGAAACGTTGGGTTATGAGCAGTGGTTGCAGGTATACTAACGTGTTAATTGTTTTATTGCTTTTCCCCAGTGGCGACGCTACAGGGGGAAAGGGGGGGGGGGGGGGCATTTCCCCAAAAGATATTTTTGTGCCCCCACTCCCCCAAAAAATCTATTTAGTTAAAATTAGAAAAAAAATCGACAATTTTAGCATAAAAAGGCAATTCTTTTTGCGCTTTGCGCACATTTTCTTACTAAATTAGACAAAATTTGAACATCTTAGCATAAAATGCCACAAAAAATGTGTTCGCTTTGCGCAATTTTTTTTTCTTCATGCCCCCAAGCAAAAATTCTTCTCAAATGTCAAATTATTACTATGGTACGCACTGGTACATCTAAAGAACACCCCAGCTAACATATGATATTGTAATCTGATTTTTATCAAACCTGTAAGTATAGGTGGGAAAATGTTAAGCTCAAAACCTTGCTCCTGGGGAACAAACAACTTTGTGCAACCCTGGAGTAATGGTTTGATATGATTTAACCTTTTGTTTTACAGTATTTTTGAAAATAACAAATAAAAACAAAATGGTGTAGCCTCAAAAATTGATGCAGTTTGGAGAAGAGAAACACAACTTCATTGTTATGTAGGGAGAGCGTGTTGGCGCAGCGGTAGATACCCTCGCTTTGCACCAATGAATCCCGGGTTCGAAATCTGTGCTCGGTCAGGCTTTATGTGCATTTGGTTTATCACGATCCATACACGCTCTCGCAGGTTTTCTCCGGGATCTCCGGTTTCCTCCTGCTTTCAAAATCTGTGATTAGTTGTTTCGGTTATCAAAAACTTCCTTGACCCAATAGTATTTGGGGAGCTGCATTGAAAAATGGTGGATGTTGTTCATGTGTGTTTATATGTCGCAACTTGGCGCTGATTTAGCTGCTGCCTGGACGTTGCATTGTTTAGTATGATTCACCAGCAGCGAAATTACAGCGCTTTGAACCTTTGGAAAAGGCGCTATATAAATACTGATTATTATTATTATTATTATGTGGCCTTACATCAATGGGAGATTGAAGTGAATGCATGACCTCCTTTTTACCATCACATGCTTGTTGGTAAACAAGATTATAAACAAATAGTATGACAAGGTTACTCTATGTCCAGGTAAAGGTCCATTTGTACATTCAGATGCACAAGTCAAAGTTCATATCCCTATCATATATTTGCACTGATTTGTGTGAATTCATATTATGTCCATGAGGCTATTTGAACCTGCTGCAGGTAACCTTTGTATTGGCTACTTGCTATAAATATTTTGAATTTTTGTTCTACATTTATTTTCACATTTGTTCATATATCTTAAAATGTGCACAAATAAGAACATGCACATTTCCTTCATTATATAGTTCAGTGTGAGGAAACCAAATTTTGAATCCTTCAACACATGTTCTGAATTGAGCGGAATATGAAAAATTGGCACACAAAAAAAACTACTTTTAAGTAATAGTTTTGTTTTATATAATAGTGATACTGGTACTAATCAGCAAAGTTGTGTTGATATTTATTTTAATAAATATCTTTACGCTGTCAGAACAGTATATAAACAGTTTCTTGGCAATAGCCTCTTTGCTGCCCCCTTGAATGACTTAGCACCACAGACTACAACTTGTGATCAGTATACTAGCCTACAAGTTACCGAATTTGGAAATGTGTATCCTATGTGTGTCTAATTGTGACATCACTGGTTACTGATGTGGATATTTACCAAGTTTTGCACAAAAATAGACCAATAAAATGGAGCTGAAAACCAGAAAGAGACTGACCACCATCTCAATAGGGATCTTCTTTTTGTTGGGAGGTATTGAATATGGTAAGTAACTGTTTGGTGTTAAAGAGTCTTCAATTTGGGGGTGGTAATTAAGAGAGGAATATAGGCCTGTGATAAAGGAGGACCGGTTATAAACCTGGGGTTTGTTTCACTCAGATACTATTTGGTAGAGATTTGCCGCCAGCAAAATGAAAATTGACCCAAACATTTACCCATTTTCATATATTTACCAGAGACCATGCATAATTGTCCTACATACATGACAGTTTTTGCTCAAATATCTGTGAAATACAGCAAATTTAAGGATTTTAGACCCACAAATCTACCAAAAATGGCTATGAAAAGGGGTCATTCATGTACCAGACGGGTGAAACTCAAGCATTATATGGTAGGAAAATAATTATAATTGAACACAGAGCTATACTGTTCAATTAAATGAAACTACACATCCCGAACCTGTGATTATTTGAAATTCGCACCCAGTTTTGTCTGTGTCGAAAGTGCTGATGGGATAGCCATACCCAATATTGTGATGTCATCGTAACTAAAACCGCCTCATCAGCAACAGGTCGCTGGACGTTATCACGCAGGAATTCAATGTATTATTCGATAATATCAATACTTGAAACAGAGATGCAGACATCTTGTAAGTCTTTAGTATGCATAGCTTTGATCAATATGGCGACGCCCATACATGTGATTGTTTTTGATTCTAAAGCCGATTTTGTCTTTACGCGGTACTTTTAAAAACTTTAACCTATGTGGTCTGTATAATAATAATGCTACATATCTGAGCGCTAAAGTTCCATGGCACGGATTTCTTTTTATCCATGGAATCAGTCTGTAATATAATGACATAAATATGGCAGGGCCAGCCAAACCAAAACCAAAGGCAAAAAAAAAAGTTGTGTTGCCCTCACAAGCCTAAAATCGGGAAGGACGGCCAGCCGGATTTTTTTTATTTTAATTTTTTTAATTTTTTTTTTAAATGTTACCAAATCAATGATTTTATACCTATTATTTCAGTCAACATGTGTGAAGATACTAAGGAAAATGCTTACTGGATGTATTTTCAACTCAATGGTGAATATTTTGGTTTCTTGCCCATCTCTTTTCACAGATTGGAAGATCTTGAGAAAAAAAATCTTGAAAAGAAAAAAAATCTTAAAAAAAAGAGAAAAAAAAAATCTTTAAAAAAAGAAATTTAAAAAAAAAATACCCGGGCCCACATTCTCAGAATTTTGACCCGGCCGGATGAGGGCAACACAACTATTTGGGGGTGGGGGCCTAACTATGGTGCTCTCAGCGCTCAACCAACCAACCTCTTTTTTGAATTGAGATATTCTTGTGGGTGGTTTTTTTTTGGGGGGGGGGAGTTAATTTTCAAAAGGTTTTGGAAAATTGTTGACGTTTGTTTGTGGAAATTGTTCAAAATTTTCTTTTGGTTTTGTATATCTTATTCATAAATGTTGTCATAACGTTCAAGTCATTTGTCTCATTTATTAATTAATGTGTAAAATGTATATTTCATTTATTTATTTCATTTATTTATTTCATTTATTTATTTCATTTATTTATTTCATTTATTTATTTCATTTATTTATTTCATTTATTTATTTCATTTATTTATTTCATTTATTTTTATAATTTCTACAGCCATAATTATGCCAACGTTATATCTGTACATTGACGATCTTGGCGGAGCGCCCTCATTCCTCGGTATCGTCCTGTCGGCATTCAGTTTCTCCGGTCTGATAGTAGCACCCATATTTGGCGTAATACAGGATCGTACGCACAAGACCAAATTGCTGATTTTTGTCGCTAATCTATTTGAAGTGGCTGGTGAGTGTGATGTGTTATTTAATTTTTGATTGCACAAATGCAAACATTCAATATTTATAGGTCAATAAATGCGTATGTGTTGTTTCAAGAGAAATTAGACAAATCAATGCATGTGTGATGATTGCGATGTTGATGTGTGAATATTGGCTCTTGGAATGCTATCGTGAGCATAATCAACATTTGCGCAAGTGTATTGATTTTTTTGAGAAACAAAACATAATATATGCATGTATGTATATTGACCTAATTCATACACAATACTATACATTGCAAATCAAAATTCACAATTCTGTGCATACTTTCAATCTCTTAAATAATGAATAAAAATATGTTTATTAGGTGACACAAAAAAAACCACCCTGTTTTACGGGCGAACGGACCTGTCAAGTAAGGTCGGTCAGTTGGTTTTTTGGGGGTTTTTTTCCCTCGCCTTATTATATTATTAACAAGTTAATTTCCTAATACCCGCAGTAAAAATCAAAGAACCCGTGTGCGGAGTGCAATTAGACACTTTCAATGCACTCCGCATATTCTAGTTTCCTGCTTTCTGATTGGTTCGATACTACTAAGAGTGTATTAATTGCTATTTATATTTCATTCATCTAACTATGTGCAGTGAAGTCAGAGCATCTAGTGATCACTACAGCATTTGTGCAGAAGTACAGGGATTATCTTTGATCATGCGGGTATATGTTCGCTAGTGCATTACAATCGCGACAATGAGGTGCAATCATTGGAATATGCTCTGACCTCACTGCACAGAGTTAAAGGGGCATGAAGAGATGTGGTGGAGGCTGCGCCCTCAATTACAAAAATATATGATAAAAACTGGGATTTGTATATTTTTACAATTGTATTACATGTATGAACTTATACACCTATAAGGATTAAGACAAATCAGCCCTCTTTGTACAACAAAACGTTGATTGAAAAATGCTGGTTGAGCCGTAACCAGCATTTTACGTATGGTTAGGGGTGGTATTCCAACATATTTAAACATTGTTTTAATCAAGTTTTGCTGTGTTTTTGTGAGTAGAAACAACAATAATGGCAATTTTTAATATTCATCTGGAATTCTGAAGTAAATTAATTAGAATTAAACAAAATCAACTTAATGTCAATTTAAATGAATGAAGTCTATATACTTAAAGTCCCCTAATCAATTTGTATACATTTATTACCCTGTTTGTATAAACATTGGTATAATCTAGACTAACATATTATTGTTTCCCATTATTTTCAGGTAATTTCATGTATTTTGTAGGCTCTAGTCTGTGGATGCTACTGGGAAGCAGGCTAGTTGCAGGTGAGAGCATGCAATGTTTTGAGGGGAGTTCAAAGTTCAGATGAGGAGGAGAAATCCCCCGACCCCACCCTGGCTGCAATTTGTTTTTGTACATTTGTACATGAGATGAGTAACATTTAAACTTGATTCCATTGTTCAAATGGAATAAAGTAAAATTTACTAATAACATTATTTTCAAACATCTAACTAACTGGCTAAAGACTTGGTAACAACATCCCTCTACAGGTATCATCTTTAAAATGGCAGAACAAAACCAAAGGAATGACAAAGAAACATTTTAACCATAATATAAGGCCATACAAAATAATTGTTTGCTTGCCCATAGATGCCCTCAAAAAAGTATGGTCGGTCGGTCGGATCTTTTTTTTTCTTCATATTTTTTTCATTTCCAAATTAGGTACTTGAATACCAGAAATAAAGGGAAAAAATAGTGTTAATACATTTTTTCATTTTCTAAGTCCAAAACAGGACTTTAGATGATCCATATGGGTCAAATGGGTGTCAATGAAGGTCATACGTGACTTAAAAAGTGACACGGTCCGGACTGTTTTACACGGTCGGTCGGACGAGGGCAAGCAAACAATTTCTTTTATGGCCTAAAGGTGAGACGTACATCCCAAAATTATGAAATGTCCATTTGTGATGATAACACTGTCAGATACCAGAGTTGCTACCTTTAATAAAAAGTTGTAGGCCCTAATTGCCCAATTTTACTTTTTTAAATGAAAAAAATATGCATTAAAACTATGAAATTATTCAATATTAAAATCAGATTCTTACACAGACCTTACAAGCAATGGCTTGCCCCCCCCCCCCTGATGCCCCCCCCCCCCCAAATGAAATGACAAGCTCTATGTATACCTATGTATACTTAAAAAAAATAGTCAGATATGCCCCCCCCCCCCCCTCTGATGACATGCCTGTCCACCCACCACATGCCCCCCCCCCCCCCACCCCCAAATTGAAGACCCTAGTTACGCTACTGCTTGCAAGCATCAATGGCATATTGCATAATAGGCCTGAATAATGCCATACTATGAGCGTGTTTCTACTGGGGAACTTAACATTAATTACCGGTAAGTTTGCCCAGCAGAAACAGCCAAATAACGTTAATTAACGGTAAGTTTTGTAACCGCAAAAACCTTCACAAACCAGGTTTGATACCGGTAAGTAACGGTAACTTTCCCAGTAGAAACAGCCAGCCGTTATATCTTAACGTTAAGTTCAGTGACCGGTGTCACGCTGGATTCTACGCATTGTGAGGCAGTCTTTTTCGGGTGGGGCGGCATTGTTTGGTATAACAAAAGGTCAAATGTCGTGGCCCATCGACTAGGATCGATAAACTTAGCGGTAACATTTCGCGAGTAGAAACAGGGGGATTAAAAACTTACCGTTAAAACTTACTGTTAACTGTGCAGGGCCCCAGTAGAAACACGCTCTATGTTTCATGGTTGGTCTAGCTGTTGACATATAGTAGCTATATAATATTATGGGATGGTAACCACATGAAATACATTTCATCAATCTCTCACCAGGTATTGGTGCCGGCGTTCAAGCCTCCATCTTTGCTCAGATCGCCAGGACGACAACGGAAGCGGATAGGGCATCAGCCATCTCTATGGCGATGGCTGCTCGTCAAATCGGTCTATTATTTGGGCCAGGATTCAATCTTTTCTTTGCTGATGTGGATTTTAGCATGGGACCGTTTAAAGTCAATTCCTTCACAGTACCTGGGGTGAGTATTATCCTTGGTCTAAGGGGGTAATGTGGAGCGGGGTATTGGGATCAGTGACGGCTCTACAGGGGGGCAAGGGGGGTCATTTCCCAAAAAAAAAAAAAAATTGACCCTCCTCCCCCCCCCTACTTTTCCCCAACAAAATTTCAATTTAGTTAAAATTAGAAGACAAAAATTGACAATTTTAGCATAAAAGGCAATTCTTTCCGTGCTTCTCGCGCATTTTCGTACTAAATTAGGTTAAATTAGACCAAATGTTGACAATTTTAGCATAAAACAGCTACATTTTACCAAATTAGTTAGTATTTACTATTAGACCATTAGTCTTTTTCATGCCCCCCTAAAAAAGGATTTCATTCATGATAATTCCACATTTTATTCAGGCCAGGGGTGAGAAGAGATATAAAGCATGTTCAAAAAGAGGTCAAGTTGTCCAGTCATTCATTACCAATTTTTGAGAAGTGACTCCCCCAAGCTGCCAATAAGGACCCCTTTTTTGAAAAAAAATGTGGAATAGCTTTGACAAATGCTGTATTTCAATGTTTTTGTTGCTGTAGATATTTATGTGCATCACATGGATTCTGTACCAAATCTTCTTTGTATTCTGCTATTATGAACTACCGACTCTTGAAGAACTGAAAAGGCTGAACCCACGGACAACAGAGGGCTCTGTCTCAAGTATAGCGCCCTCATCCTCATCAGTACCAGAGCAGCAACCGCCTGCGGATCACAATGTGGATTATTATACTCAAAATGGAGACAAGTTGGCTAATGGTAATGATAATTGTCTATTTGAAATCATTAATCTTAAAATATAACGTCTTTTCTTTTCCAAATTGTTTCAAAAACTGTCGCAACATTTTCCAAATTTTCAAATATTTTCAAAAGTTTTCAAATTTATTTTCAGAAGTTCTCAAATGTATTTTAAAAAGTTCTCAAATGTATTTCAAAAAGTTTCAGAAAATCTGATATCAAATAAAAAATGTCATTGTTTACTTGGCCTTATGGAATTCATAAATATGGATAACTTAAGATTTCAAAACCACCGAGTTTTATCTTCAACAATCTTCAACTGGGTGCCAAGTAACCACGATGTAATAAAAACACAAAATAATAAAAATATTTTTTTTTTATTTTAAAAAACCACGATGCAATACATAACAAAATGGCTGATGTATATGTTTCTTAATTATAATCTCTTATGTGGTTATTTTACAGAGAGAATTGACAATGATTTAGACAGGAAACAGGAAGAAATGGATGGATATGCAAGTTATTATAGCGAAATTGGTGCAGAGGATAGCAGCTCTGCATCAGAAACAACAAAAAATATCCAGACAAGATCATGGAAGGATGGTAAGCGATAAGTAACTTAACACTTTTCATGCAGCAATTCGTTTTAACATTTCAAAACATATTTATCTCGAGAATTACTGAACCAATACTAGGAATGTTTGTACTTATTTCAATGCATTTCGCATGGTGATTCCAAATATGGTAATGATTTTTGATTATTCTTACATTTTTGAAACATTTGGTGACATTTTGAAATGTCGTCTGCAGACACCTGCCGCGCGGAAAGTTTTAAATCTTAGATTTATAGATCTTCATACACACATTGCTTTAATAATTAAGTTGGTGAACCCATCATGATCAAGATGACTTGATGAGGGGTGGTGCAAGAAGGGAAAGGAAGGGTATGATTTAAATTATAAATGGCTATGTACAATATCAGCCACATGTTCATGAATGTGGTTTTTCATTGTCAGTGGTATTTTTCAAAATGTGCAGTTTTTTGTAAGAAAAAAAACCCCTCATTTTTGGAATATTTTTGCAAATTATCCTAGTTGCGGTCGCCTTTTATTTTTGACCAAAATACTCACAAACAAGGGCTCTCACTTTATTAAAGAATTGGCAATCAATGGATCCACTTTAGAACATTGCGAGATAGTTTATAACCTTAATGTGTCCTTATGATGCATATATAATAACCAAACATTTTGTCAATGGCTTTCATATGTATGTTCACACATAAAATTGACCTGGTAGAATTCAAGAATCGTTGATCTAATTTCAGAAAAATCATCCTAATCAAAGAATTTGTAAAAAACTGAATAAGGCTTCAAATATCCCTCTGGTTAAGAACCCTGATACAGCAAGCAAATAATTTTATATTTCTGTTGTTTCTATTCCTTTGGTTGACAGAATACCTGCGTGAGGAGATAGTGGTCCTGTTAGCCGCTCAGTTTGTCTTCTTCTTTAGTAAGATGTGTGTTGAGGTATGAGATTGGGGGGGGGGGGGTAATGGAGAATAGACCTCACAGGGTAGGGGGGTCTAATCTAAGATTTATCGACAGAAAAGTGATGTGAGGAGATAGTGGATTTATTAGCAGCACAGTTGGTCTTCACCTTTCGCAAGATTTATATATGTTGTGGTATAAGATAGGAAGGGAGGGGAAGATGCCGGGGGGAAGATGAGGAAAATGGAACCTGAGGGGGAGGAGTATACTTATGTAATGTTAATTGATGCTGGTAATAAAACCTGTTGGATGAGAGAGGAGGGTCTTGATGTGAAGTGGTATTGGATTTATTTATCAGCAGTGCAGTTGGTCTTCTTCTTTAGCAAGATATGTGGTTAAGGTATATGAGATGGGAGGAGGAAGGGGAGGGGAATACAACCTGAGGGAGGGGGGAAAATACTTATGTAACAGTAATTGACAACGAGAAAAGAGGGTGGAGGTAATAAAACCTGTGGGATGGGAGAGAATGTTCTTGATATAAGCCGGTATTGGATTAGCAAGATATGTGTTATGGAATGAGATGGGATTGGAGGAGGAATACCCCGGGGGGGGGGGGGGTCTTTCACTAAAATCGTATGTGGATGTGCCTGCCGGACTTCGAAAATGTGACTTTCTCTATACCTATTTTTTGGCCAATTTTCCACCCATCAATATACCAATTTTGTTAGAAAAGCACCCAATTTTGCACAAATTGGGCGCTTTTTACAAAAAATGCCTCAAAATACACCCAATTTATGCCAATTGGGCGCTTTGGTGTATGATGAAAACCACCCCATCGCTATACCAATTTTTGCAAAAGGCACCCCAAAAGGTAGGCACATATACGTGTACCATATCAATGTGAGAACCCCCCCCCCCCCACAACCTGGGAAGGGGCAGATAGTTATGTTGATTGACATGATGGTTGGGGAATGCCTGTGGTGGAATGAATGGGGTATTTACAAAAATACTTGGCAATATCAGGAGGGGGATAGATCCGAGGACTAAGCTATGTAGAAGAGTTTCTCAATAAGGCAACAAAAAAAACCATGTTCTACGGGCAAACAGACCTCTCTGGTAGGGTCGGGCGGTCAGGCAGGTTTTTTTTAATTTATTATTAATATTCATGAAAATGTAGGTGATTTTCAACAATTATTTTCATTTACATTTTTTTGTTGAAGTTTTGAAAATAAAAAATGTTCTGGCCGGGCCCACAAAACAGGGGGGGGGGGAATTCGTCACCTAAATAAAAACTTTATCATAATCATTTTCATTTACCTTCATCCTTTCAGACCGCCATTACCCCGATGACCCAGTTGATGATGGATTTTGGCGTGATCGAGAACAGCATTGTGTACTGTATATGTGGAGTTGAGGTGAGTTGACAATTACATTTGTAGTATCAACCAAAGATGGAGGTGTCACTGTTAGGCCCAAAAAAATTTGTTATGTTGTCCTCGACCGCCCGCTCCGGATTTAGGGCCGCTCCGATTTCTTTTTTTTTATCTTTTTTTTCACATTTTTTTTTTCACATTTTTTTCACATTTTTTTTTCACATTTTTTTAAAACAGTTTAAATGGCATTGAATATTAAATTAAGTGTTTATAACATATATGTGCGACTCTCAGAGTGATTTCAACCTCTTGTTGGCTGAACTTTGAGCTTCCGCTGGTAAAAGAAAATGTAAAAAAATAATAATAATATAAAAAAAATCCACCCGCCCGCCCCTCCTCTCTGAAAGCTGTGGAGGACAACATAACAAAACAAAAAATTGCCTTAGTGTTGGCACAAGTGGGAAGGGGCATTGAGAACTCCAGTATTTTTTCAGAACTTGGGTTTTTCACATATTCGTAATGCTTACACATGTACTAACTACCACCTGAAATCATAGCGCTTAAAGTTATATTATGTGATAATTATGTGAGGGCGTTCTCTGGAATAGATCGCATAATACTTACCTTCAATTTGCAATATTTCATTTAAAATTCATTGATATTATAGGGGGAAATTTCCCCCTCCAACTTTCACACAGGTTTTAATAAATGACCCTTTTTGACAGTCATTCAGGCTACCCCCCTACACACACAAATACACCCATCCTTATATGATTGCTATTTATGAGTTAAACCAAGTTTCATTGAAAGCTAAGATTAACATTTTTGTGAGCATGTTTGGATTCAATCTGTGATGTGAGTTTTTATGTTTTCGTATTATTCTTTATTTAATACAGGTTATCCTGTGTTTTATTTTGGTCAAAGTGCTCAGCAGACGACTTTCTGATCGAGTGATCCTGCTAATAGGTTTTGCCATCGAAATCAGCGCTCTTGTCATTCTCTTTATTTTCTACCCAAACGCTTCTTCACGTAAGTCGCATCATTAATTCATCCTTTCAATATAAACAGGAATTTATTACTTATAGACAAAAGAAAAGTGGTATATTGGTGTCGTCGTCTACGCTTTCCGGCTATGTTGCCATTGCGCGCAACTATTGCTTTCCAGGTCTTGACCTGTATACGCTCAAGTTGCACTTTGACAATTAGAGTAATAAACTCAGTGGTCCGTCACGATCCACTCCCGACAACCTAACCTAAGTGATATGATAGGGCATGATATGTACTATTGAATCGTTCCCTTGGTCTGAAACACACAGCTTCAAACAAAATACCCACTTATCCATCCCCGTCTTGATTATCTATGGTATAGGTCACATCTTATAAGTAGTCTAGACATAGTATTCATTTGGACAGTTACATTTGTTTAGATTCTACTTCATCAAGCCAGTTTACCACAGACTTGAGTCAAGTCAAACCAAGTCTTTTGGGAAAGTGACTCGAGTCAAGTCAAGTCATTTAATAGATAAGTGACTTGAGTCAAGTCAAGTCAAGTTATTGCTCTTAGTGACTTGAGTCAAGTTAAGTCATCAGAAATAGTGACTTAATTCCAAGTCCATCACAACACTGACCCCCCCCCCCCCCCCCCACACCCCCACCCCCTCCTTCCCTGTGTTAAGATTACATGCATGATAGCGATAGTATGTGTACCCAACCCATGCATTCAAAGATGAAAAGAAAATCTGGCACTTAGGGTACGGAAGAAAGAAACCCTGTTGTACGGCTAATGTAACCGGACCTTTCAGTTCGGATCGCTTACTGTAAAACAAGTTAATTTTGCGAGCAATTTAATTTTGCGAATTTCGTGAGAGGCTCAAATTCGCGAAATTATATTGCCGCGAATTAATGTGTGTGAAAATGACACTATTGGTAGAAATTTTAGATTCACGAAATTAAGTTACCGCGATACTAGTGATGATTAGCAATTCGCAAAAAAAAAAATGCCGCAAAATTAACTTGTTTTACAGTAGTCTGGCTGCTTTTTTCCCCTTGGAAATGACCGTAAAATCCAAAACAAATCTGTAAAAATTCAAAAAAATCTAGCTGTCAACATTTGGCTCATTTTTAACATGCACACAAAAATAAATTTGGGTCTGTTTTCATTTGCGCATGAAATTCGGTCAGGCCCGTACAACAGGTTTCTTTTTACCTCGCCTTACATTGTACATGTAACTGCTGCATCTCTCACTGAAGCACACACTGAAATCATTGCACAGAGGAAAATTATAACGAGTCGGTATTGCCAATATTATGGTGTTGTGCTTTGTCAGAAGTTGGGCGATAATAGTGGGTTTCTATGGCTTTTCAACAAAAATTGCAAATTTCTTCTGGTCTTCAAGGGCCTTGGCTTATAGGCTGGGCTGTGCCTTGGTATCAACAATTAAAGGCATATTATGTGATCTTTTCCAGAGAGCGCCCTCTATTCATGACTTTTTTTAGAAAGTAGATTTTCTTGCAGATTTACATTTCTGATCATAAATCGTACATACATTCCAAGTTACAGAGCGGTACGATTCCTAATTACCTCAAAATCATGGTTTTAGAGTGAATTTAGAGTGAAAAGATAAACTGTCGTGTTATCACGACAGTTTATTTTCACTCTAAAACCATGATTTTGAAGTAACTAAGAATCGTATCGCCCTGTAACTTGAAATGTATATACGATTTATGATCAGAAATGTAAATCTGCAAGAAAATCAGCTTTCAATTTTTTTTTCGATGTTGAGGGCATTCCCTGGAAAGATCACATAATATACCTTTAAGTTTGCGATACTTTAACCCTCACAATCCTGAGCACTACAAAACACTATATTAGGTGCTGGTAGCGCACGCTTCCCTAATCTTGTGGCACAATCAGGTGGGCTATCTTATGCTGAAGAAAATCTTAAGATTCTCTAAGCTGTTTCCGTGGCACGATCAGGTAGGGGCAGGACTCACACTTCTTAAAGGGACATTGAGAGATGTATCGATATACTAAATGAGCAAATTACGTAAAGATAATCATCAACATAGCCCAAATCCAAAATGTCATACAATTCCGACATCGCCTTCACGCCAAAATAAGCAAATAACGGCACTTCCTGGTTGAGATTTGCCGCGAAAGTCCGTGTGTAAAACGATGCATAACTTCCGAATTCAGCACCTGAGTTTCGATATGATCATATTGAAACTAAGAAAATCATGACATTTTATATTATAAACAGCGAATGTTGGTAAACTGTTTCAGATGGTAGTTTATAGTAGGCCTATATGCCTTAGCATTACTTTGAAGCAAAAAAACTGATTTCCAGGATAATTGAGGGCGCACTCCCATACGTATCTCTCAATGCCCCTTTAATAAAGAAGATATTCATTTTTCTCTTACAGATAACCGGCATGCTAACATTGGCTGGTTTGCTGTGGCTTTTATTGTACAGGTTGCAGGGTTGGCCTTCTGTGGTGTTGCTATAATATCACTTTACTCTAAGATAGTCAGTGAAGCTACGCAAGGTAAGTATATGTGTGGTGGCATGGGAAAACCCTTCACATGACGGTCATTTTCTAGCAACTTGTGTTTTTTCTTTGGCAGAGAGCTTCATACTCTTCTGAGTATAGGGCTGTTTAAATTTTTCAGAAATTCCATCTAGAACTACAGTTATAGTATTTTAAAGTCGGCAAGTTTAAACGCAACACTACAAATTGAAACTGACAATTCAAAGGTGTACACAAAATCTTTTAAATGCTCTAAAATTAATAAAACTACATTGTTATATCACACAGAATAGCTTGTCATATGAAAAGGACTTTTGATATTAACCTAGTTTTTTGCGATATTATTAACAATTGTAAGTTCTTCACTTTTAAAATCTTTACAATGCTTTGTCGGAATTCACAAGTGGTTACCATGGTAACAATGTCATTTTACATAAACATAGCATTTTACACATAAAATTTGATAAACAAGGTTCAGAAAATTACTAAAATAAACTTAACATCTGGAATTTTGCATAAAAAACTCCTGGAGACTAAAGTTCAAGGTATAATCTCTATCTTGGGAACAAAGTTGGAAAATTTACTTGGAACTAATTTGTTAGGAATATTTTGGTATGACCCAGATATCTCAATATTAACACTAGCGACTTCCGACGGGTTTTCCCATACCACCACACATATAGCAACAATTGCCATGTGAGATAATGTTTGAGAGAAGGAGGGAGGGAGGGTGGGGGTCTGCATAATGTAAATTGATTGGCTGGTATTCGGTTGCATCACTAAAACAACTGTATCCCTATACTCTAAGATAGTCAATGACTATCTCCCAGGGGATGGGGTGGGGTGGGGGTCTGGATAATGCAAATTGGTTGGCCGGCATTATGTTGCATCACTATAAAACAACTGTATCCCTATACTCTAAGATAGTCAATGACTATCTCCCAGGGGATGGGGTGGGGTGGGGGTCTGGATAATGCAAATTGGTTGGCCGGCATTATGTTGCATCACTATAACAATTGTACCCCTAGACTCTAAGATGGTCAATGACTATCTCCCAGGGGGTGGGGGTGGGGTGGGTGTCTGCAAAATGAAAATTGGTTGGCCGACATTATGTTGCCTCACTATAACAATTGTATCACTATACTCTAAGACAGTCAATGACTATATAGCTCCGAGAGCCTCACACCCCTGTCCAATTTACTCATTTCCAGTATAATGATTTCTAGACTGTAAAAAAATAATGTGATCACTTTGAATGTGTATAAATTATGTCAATGTTTATGTATAGCTTTTGTGTAGTATCTCCCTGTTTAGATTTTCAACCAAACAAAAACAAAATCTGACCGTCCGACCCACACTCTGGCCCTGAAAGGGCAAGTCAACTTCTTCTTTTTTTTTTGCCTTATGTGCATTGAAAAAAGACCTATGAACATACAAACCCTATACTTAATAACTGATTGTTTGCTCTCTTTTAATTATTCAGGTTTAAGCCAAGGCATTCGTCGTTCGGTGGGCGGTATCGGTACCATCTTGGGTCCGTTGTGGGCCGGTGGTACTATTCTATTACCCTATGTCTTCGTCGGTGTGATGCTGTTTCTCTTCTTATTGGTCGTGGTGAGTGCAACTGTTATTTGTTGTAAATTCTTAGAGGGATGGAGAGTGGGCGGTGATTACAACCCATATTTGCCTGCATTATGTTCCCATCCCTTATCACTTTTGGACCGGTGATTTTGACATTTCGCCAGTAATTAATCATCAAAGATTTTGTCAACCGCTGACTATGTGGTCCATTTTCAGGGTTATGAAGGTTAGTTTATGCCCTTGGGGGCATAATTATGTCCTTTGCAGTCTTTTAATTGAACCACATAGTGGGAAATAGACATATTCTTAGATTATTTATTACCGGCGAAATGTCAAATCACCGGTCCAAAAGTGGTAAGGGACTGGGAACATATAATGTATGGATTTATGTTATGTTTGAGTCATCATCTGTCTTGGTGTTAGTCTTTTTGTCCTTCCTGACAATAAGCGTATCAAAAAAGCGTATTTTTCGCAGGCTTATAGTTGACTGCTTTGTGATACACCCGGTATCCACATGGCTATTAGTTTTACCATACAAAACAGATTTTTAAGAAACCTTTTTCCAACTTTCAAGGTATTTCTCAAGGATTACTGAACCAATACTAGGCATGTTTGTACAATGCATTTCCCATGGTGATTCCAAATATGGTAATGAAATTCAATAATTCTGACATTTTTGAAACATTTCATGAAATGTTGGAATGTCGTCTGCAGACGCCTGCCGCGTGGAAAGTGTTAAACCCATAAAGTCCCAACTGTATGATCTATTCTTATCTTAACACTTTCCACGCGGCAGGCAGCTGCCGACGGACGACATTCCAAAATTGCACAAAATGTTTCAAAAATGTCAAAATTGTTGAATTACATTACCATATTTGAAATCACCATGAGAAATGCATTGAAATAAGTACCAACATGCCAAGTATCGGTCCAGTAATCCTTTAGATAGACCCTGAAATTTGGGAAATGTTTCTGAATATTCTGTTTTGTATATTGTTAAACTTATAGCCGCGTGGAAAGTGTTAAATTCTTTCTCTCTCTCACAGGGTATGACAACGCTGTCCTGGCGAGTTCTAGCAGTACCTTCCGACGACAGAAAACAAGCAGTGGAGCAATCACCGGTCAATGACACAGCGCCCTCGCTTGTCCCGCATGATGAGAAGACACCTTTACTTATCAATGCTGATAATAATGATGATGACACTTGACATTGGTGGAAGGAAAAACTGTGGTTGACACATTCCACGCGGCAGGCAGCTGCAGACGACATTTCAAAATTTAAACAAATGTTTCAAAAATGTCAAAATGATTGACATTCATTACAATATTTGGAAACACCACAAGAAATGCATTAAAATAAGTACAAACATGCCTAGTATTGGTACAGTGATCCTTGAGATAGACCTTGAAAGTTGACAATTTCTGAAAAATCTGTTTTGGTATATGGTAAAACAAATAGCCGCGTGAAAAGTGTTAAGAGTTCTACATATCATATGTGTGACCTATCACAGTGACCAGTCGTTGGCAAACTTTAATTGAGAAAAGAACAAAAAAAGATGAGGAAAAACAAAGAGATTAAATGGAACTTATCACATCTCAAGCTTCGTAAAATCTGTGTTTAATGTTCAATTTCAACAGGTTAAGGTATCATTTTAAAGTTTAAAATAGCTTTGTTACATGAAATTAAAATATCAATGTTTCTGTTTTCAGGAGACAACTGGTCTGTTTAATAAATGTGATGAGTCACATAGTGCTATTATGTGTGTGGTAGCAGGTACAGTACAGCTCGAAATAGAATGGACAATGTCAACGCACTTCATTGCAATGTCATTGCAATGTCAACGCAATGTCATTGCAATGTCAGTGCAATGTCATTGCAATGACTGCACTAATCGGGTTACATCTCAAGGCATCATTGCAATGTCATTGCAATGTCATTGCAATGTCATTGCAATGTCATCAGTGCAATATCATTGCAATGTCAGTGTCCATTCTATTTCGAGCTGTACTGTAGTATATAAAAGACCCCTTGATATAAACTAAAAGTAGCACAGGGCAGCTATAGCAGATAGGATATTTTATCACTTACATCTCAGTTATGTGAAAAGGCAGTATCTACAATATAGCTGCCACATGTTATATATTAAGGGTGCTTAAAGATACGCCCTTGTGAAAACACAATCCAGCAAATGGCAGCAATAGCAAATAGGACTTAGTTGCACTAAACCGTCAAACTCATGTGTAACAGGAAAGTCTGGGACCGGTGTGTTGTCAACAGGGCTCAAATTACATCGCAGCCATCGCGGCCATTGCCGCGATGCCCTCGCATCTGGCCGCGATGCCCTCGGATCAGTAAAAAATTCACGGCCATAATGGCCGTGCCCTATTTTTAACAGTGGCCGTGTGCCCTTTTGGCTCGCGGTTGGGGGTTCCGATAAACTTAACTTTGATCAAATTATTCCAAGTTCAATCCGATTTTGAAAGGTGCAATGTGCTTTAAAATTTAACAAAAATGAATATGTGACAGTCCATTCGAGGTGTAAAGTTTTCATCTAGCTAATGGTTGTTTTTAAACATGTATTCACCTTGTCTCTAGCTACGCAATTGCTCACTGCTCTGCTTTCCAACAGCAACGTACATATATAACATCACAAATTCACAACATGACAATGATACAGTATTAAAATATGTTGATTGACAAAATAAACAGACTGTCTCGTTTCATGCTGTTAAGTATTTAATAAAAGTCCTAGTGAAGTTTATATGTAAAATTATGGTATAAATAATGTAATATAAAATGGCCTTGGTGCCCTTTCATTCCAATATTGGTTTGGCCTTGGTGCCCCAGAACATGGCCTCGATGCCCTTCGAAATGTGTTATTTTTAAGGCCAAAGTGGCCGTGCCCCTAAATTGACGAAATTTGAGGCCTGGTTGTCAACACATAAAAACTGATACAAATGTGATGCGATCTGTGATCATAAGAAAGCTGGAACTGTGCTGATTACAGAACTGTTTCGATCATTTTTCTACAATCACTACAAAAAAAAGTTATGAGTGAATGATGATTGTAATGTCATAAAAAGCTACAAAACAAGAAATCATGAACACAGGCCAAAAAAAGATACCATAGTTCAATAGAATAACATTATAAGGTTAATAAGAAAAGTAAGTTTTTGAAGGTGAAATTTCGAAAGATGACGACACAAAGTATTGGACATTAATTTTCTAACAAAATCTTTGAAAACAAAAACAATTTTTTAATTTTTTTATTACATTTTACCCATAATCCCTAGTTCGCATTTTGCGACATCCGACAGGTTTGCACAGATGTTTACAGTGTTGCTATGTAGCATAATAGCCATAACATCAACTATCTATGGTCTTTGGCGCAGTATTGCTGAGGCTTCCTCCAGTCTGTCAACCGACCACCAATGATAACGATGAGGAGGATAATTTGTGTTCCTTTCTCAGTTCGAGGTTCTGTCGGGAGATTTCTGACTTAAAATATGTTGAATGGTGTATAGTGGCTATGGCAAGAAACCGTGTGGCCACAAAATTTGAAATTCACAACGGACTTGAAATTGATTTTGCTTGAGTTTTAAGGGAGAAAATAGCTCTTGACATGAAATATTGACCTGGAACATTATACCATGATATGTAATGAAATCTTTTTTTAAATAACTCTCACTCTTGTGTAAAATTATTGGTGTAAAGTAAGGCATTTTATTCAAAAAGTAGATCTAGTCAAATCAGTTCCAAATTGGGCCTAAAAAAAAGTTTGATTGGCCTAAGTCGACCGATTTTAAAAATCAATATAAAAATTTAACAAAGTATTAAAATTTCTGACTGTTTGCTTTCATTTTCGGCTATTCTAAGTCCCCAAATCAGGTGATTTAAAAAATTTAAAAATTTAAAAATCCTGACCGACCTACCCTATTTGTTTTTGTCATGTTAGGCCAATCAAACCATTTTTTTTAGGCCTTGGCGATAATTATGAGGCTTGTATTTGTCTGTACGCAACAGGAATCCATGTCCTTGCGCATATTTGAAAGTGTGCGTTTGCGCATCATAAACAGGTATCAGCGAGCGGTGGCAAAGCAGGTATTCCATTTGAACCCACGGATAAATATTAGCCTCGCAATTTTCGCCAATTTGGAACTGATGAAAGCTGTATATTCAAAATTGGTGTAAAAAGTACTACAATTTGTATCAGCACCTCTCAAAATATTGACATAGTTAGGTATACAGGGTGTCTCATATTTCTTTTTAGACACCCTGTATGTATCCAGATAGTCCTAATCTTTTGATGATCAGTCAGAACTTTTGGTGTGAAGTCAGCTATTTTTTATCAACTAGTCAGAACATTTGGTGTAGAATTAGGCATTAACACTAATCAGAACATTTGATTCAGAGTTAGCTCTAGTCGAAACATTTGGTGTAAAGTAAGGCATTTTGGTGCAAAGTTAACATAACATAACATAACAATTAATATTTATATAGCGCTATTCCATCTAGATCATAGCGCATGTAACACATCAGTACACAAAATACATTTAGCATGGAAAAAGGTGAGTCTTTAGACTACAACGAAAATGAGAGATATTGTCAGTTTCTCTTATGGTACGAGGGAGATTGTTCCATGCCCGTGGACCAGCTACACTGAAAGATTTCTGACCCAAGACCATAAAAGTTGGATATGTATCAAGATAAGTCGGAACATTTGTTGCAATGTTAGCATGTATCAAGATAAGTCGGAACATTTGGTGCAAAGTTGGGCATGTGTCAAGATTAGTCAGAAAATTTGGTGCAAAGTTAGGCATTTATATCAAAATTAGTCGGAGTCGGAACATTTGATGCAAGGTTAGGCATTTATATTAAGATTAGTCGGAACATTTGGTGCAAAGTTAGGCATTTATCAAAATTTGGTGCAATATTTGGGCATGTGTCAAGATTAGTCTGAAAACTTGATGTAAAGTTAGGCATGTATCAAGTTAAAGGCATATTATGTGATCTTTTCCAGAGAGCACCCTCTATTCATGATTTTTTTTAGAAAGTAGATTTTCTTGCAGATTTACATTTCCGATCATAAATTATACATACATTCCAAGTTACAGAGCAATACGATTCCTAATTACCTCAAAATCATGGTTTTAGAGTGAATTTATAGTGAAAAATATAAACTGTCGGGATTCCGACAGTTTATTTTCACTCTAAAACCATGATTTTGAAGTAATTAAGAATCGTATCGCCCTGTAACTTGGAATGTATGCATGATTTATGATCAGAAATGTAAATCTGCAAGAAAATCTGCTTTCAATTTTATTTTTGATGTTGAGGCCGTTCCCTGGAAAGATCACATAATATACCTTTAAGTCGGAACATCTCGTGCAAAGGTAGGCATTTATATCAAGATTAGTCGGAACATTAGGTGCAAAGTTAGGCATGTTTCAAGATTAGTCGCAACATTTGATGCAAGGTTAGGCATTTATATTAAGATAAGTCGGAACATTTGGTGCAAAGTTGGGCATGTGTCAAGATTAGTCTGAAAACTTGATGTAAAGATAGGCATGTATCAAGTTAAGTCGGAACATCTCGTGCAAAGGTAGGCATTTATATCAAGATTAGTCGGAACATTTGGTGAAAAGTTAGGCATGTATCAAGATTAGTCGCAACATTTGGTGTAAAGTTATGCATGTATCAAGATAAGTTCGGAACATTTGGTTCAAAGTTAGGCATTTATATCAAGATTAGTCGGAACATTTGGTGCAAAGTTAGGCATTTATATCAAGATAACATTTGGTGCAAAGTTAGGCGTTTATATTGAGATTAGTTGGAACATTTGGTGCAAAGTTAGGCATTTATAACAAGATAACATTTGGTGCAAAGTTAGGCATTTATATTGAGATTAGTTGGAACATTTGGTGCAAAGTTTATATCAAGATTAATCTATATTGCTATTGACAAACATTTTGCCCCTCACCCCTAAATTTTCATTAACCCCAACCATACTACACCACACTGAACCACACGGCCAGCAGCACTTCTAGGCATGCGCGCACAACTTCTATCCCCGGTGCACTAAACCCCGGGTATATATGGTGTGTGAAAATTTAGCCTGACAAGCCCAGCGCTTTCGGTGTTGTGGTTGTTTGACTTGCCTGTCACTCCGGCGACCCAGGTTCAATTCTCGGGGGTAGCGGACATAATTTTGTTGATCTCCCCATTTAACCCTCCCCCTGTTCTTTGATCCATCCCCACTGCTACAATTTTAGGGGTAGGGTTATTGTTTACATAATCGGAACACCTGGTGTAAAGTTAGGAATATACGTCAACCCTAGTTGGAACACTTGGTGTAAATTTAGGCATACATCAACCCTATAATAGTTGGAACACTTGGTGTAAAGTTAGGCATACATCAACCCTATAATAGTTGGAACACTTGGTGTAAAGTTAGGCATACATCAACCCTATAATAGTTGGAACACTTGGTGTAAATTTAGGCATACATCAACCCTATAATAGTTGGAACACTTAGTGTAAAGTTAGGCATACATCAACCCTATAATAGTTGGAACACTTGGTGTAAATTTAGGCATACATCAACCCTATAATAGTTGGAACACTTGGTGTAAAGTTAGGCATACTTCAACCCTAGTCGGAACACTTTGTGTAAAGTTAAGCATATACATCAACCCTAGTCGGAACAGTTGGTGTTAAGTTAAGCATGTAGGCGACATCAATTCAGACGGAACACTTGATTTAAAGTTACCCATATTATAAATACATCAACCCTATTCGAAACACTTGGTGTATAGTTAGGCATATACATCAACCCTCATTGGAACACTTGGTGTAAATTTAGGAATATACATAAACCCTCGTCAGAACATATGGTGAAAAGTTGGGAATATACAACAACCCTAGTCGGAACACTTGGTGTAAAGTTAAACATTCAAGTTCAGCATTTGGTTAAAGAAGGTTATTTTTATCAAAAACTGTTCAATTCATTGGTTGAAATTCAAGCTTCAAACAACATCCCAATTCGAACACGATGGTGTAAATTTGGCCCGGGGGGCCCAGTCAAACATAATAGTCTGATAGTGTACACAGGCGTGACCAAAAAAACGCGTAAAAAGGGGTGTTTTTTCAGTGTTGGACGCGTCACGCGAGTGACGCGTTAAGGCAGTGGTTCCCAACCTATGGGGCGCGACCCCAGTTGGGGTCGCGACACACTTTTTGTGGGGTCGCGGACTAGCCTAATTTTTAAAAAAATAAGATGTTATGTTTTTGTACTGTACTGTATAGTTATAGCAAATAATGATCATGGTAGCACATTTCAAAAAGGTTAACAATTTGATCAAATTTGACCATTTTAGCATCCAATTTTGCCGCGCTGCGCGCACATTTATCACCATATTAGGTATAATAAGACCAAATAATGCAATTTGCTTACCAAATTAGTTAAAATTAGACCAAATTTGACAGTTTTAGCGTAAAATGGCAAAATAAATTGCGCGCATTTTTCAATTCTTGCCCCACCTAAATTGTTTCGTGCCCCCTCCCCCACCCAATTTATTATGCTGGTGCCGCCACTGGTGACTTTGTTCTGTGAGGGGTCGCGTTCTGATGCTGGTTTCTGAAATGGGGTCACCACCAGAAAAAGGTTGGGAACCACTGCGTTAAGGGTATCAAAAACGAATCTCATTTTGAGCAGCTTGGTGCTAAGCATAGATGAAAGGAACCGACAATTTGGAACCCGGTAGTATATATTTAACGGAATAAATCGTATTGGAAACTGGAAACCAATGCTTAGCACCAAGCTGCCGGAAGCTGGATTCATAAAAAACGCTGATTTTCAAGAAAAAGGGTGGCTTAAAATACCTGTCGAACGTGTTTAGGGTAACTTGTTTTGTTCTCCGTTCCCAGAAGAATGTTATCCCCGTTTTTGCGATTTCTTTTGAGCGTCTCATTTCCAATTTGAGAATGCATGTGTGTCACTCGTCTCTACAGCGTCATAATCGCAAATAGACAAAACTTGTTTAGGGATCATATTCTGGCAAGAACTTGTTTAGGGGTCAAAAAAATTTGCAAGGAAAGCGCGCTAAAAACTTGTTTAGGGGGTAATTTTGCTTGCAGGGTAAAACTTGTTTAGGGGGTGTCTGGAAAAATTTGGTCACGCGTGTGTACACCATTATGTTTGACTGGCCCCCCCCCCCCCCCCCCCCCTGGGAAATTTGGGTGCAGTATCGACAGTTGGGAGCGTTCATAAATACTTTGGTGGGGTGGAGTGGGCAAGTTGGCATCCCGGACATTTAAAAAAAATGATGCCCCCTTCGAGAAAGTCTTATTTTTATTGACCCCCGCCTCCCCCCCCCCCCCCCCCCCCCCCCCCCTATGCCAAACCACAAACCACACTTCTGTTGTGGGGTAATAACGGATTATGACAGAGTTATTTTGAATATCTTAACTTCCAACAGCCTTTAAACATAGGCGTAGCCAGAAGGCTGCGTAGGGTCCAGGGGCCTGCTTAAGGGCCCTTGTGGCGTCCAGGGGTCAAGGCCCGGCGACGGAGGTTAAGGGAGCAGCGGCCCCTTAGAGCTGTAGGCCTATATAGGTTTTCTGACGTGATACCTTAACAGGCGCGTGTAGCGCGAGAAAAAATTGCTACTTTACACTTTCTTTGCTATGATTGAGGTTTGCCTTCATAAAATCTGTATAAAGCTAAAGTAAATGTATGGAGGTCCATGCAAATGTGCTATACTTTATACTTATTTTTTCATAAAGCTGTTAAAAGTTAATGTTTGAAGGCACATGTTTATGTTTGATATTTGCATGTGACTATATTTTTATAAATTTAATGGTGCAAAGTTGTTTCTTTATACTAATTCTGTCATGATTGGGATACATTTTGGCTTTAAACATTCCCGAAACCTAATTCGCGCGCATTTGTTTTGCGGCTTTTTTACATTAGTAATTTGTTTGACCCCCCCCTCCTTATCGGCAACTTATTTTGTTTGACCCCCCCCCCCCCCTTTTTCTCCTTTTGAGGCTTATTATTTTAAATAATAAAATTTAATGGTGCAAAGTTGTTTCTTTATACTAATTCTGTCATGATTGGGATACATTTTGGCTTTAAACATTCCCGAAACCTAATTCGCGCGCATTTGTTTTGCGGCTTTTTTACATTAGTAATTTGTTTGACCCCCCCCCCCCCCCTCCTTATCGGCAACTTATTTTGTTTGACCCCCCCCCCTTTTTTCTCCTTTTGAGGCTTATTATTTTTGACCGCCCCCCCCCCCCCCCCCCCCCCCCCAGATTGCCATCTTTAGTACTCCGGACAACATGCAAAGCACTTGCCGAGAAAAAATGAAATTTTGAAGAAATAAAGGAATTGTTAGGTACGTAGGAACCAAGTGTAATGATTTATGGGAAAACGGTTGAATAATGGCGCTATATTGAAATGTGGTTGAAGCAAGTTATGTGGTGAGGGATGCTGATAATTTCGATGTGATGTAGGGTAACATGGGGTAATATGGGACACGGGGTAAAGTGGGACAGTGGTTTTCGGAGATACTTTTTTACCTTAAAATAGTCAAATTGTGCCCATTTTTGTAACAAAAAAGCTTTGATATATTGTCTATTTATATTTGCAACCAATTTTAAGTATCATCCTTCGTGAAACGGGACACTTCAGAGGGTCGTAAGCCTTAGGCGTCGAAATTGATGCTGCATTTCACCAATGCTACTAAGCATAGGTCACGACTTGACACTAAATATCTATGAATCAATGCCCCGGATTTTAGTTTCTCAAAGTGGAAAATAACGTCTAAACCCCTTTCTATCAAATAAGACAAAAATTTGCTACTGTTTCCTTCCAAGATCATTAAAAAGTGTTTTTTCAGAAATGTTCTTTGTCCCATCTTCCCCCGCGTCCCATCTTGCCCCACCACTGTCAGCACATAGTAAATCAATGGCGTCCCATCTTACCCCTGTGGGGGAAGATGGGACAAAAAATTAAGAAACATTTTATCCCCTAGGGTAAGAAGGGACACCTTGATAAAATAATGAAGCCGGAGGCCGACGGGCACAATTTTTGGTGAAACTAAAGTCTTGTTAAGGCTCTTGGTGATACCTTTTGCTTTGGTGGGGTCACTTGTCGGATATTCGTATTACAGCTGAATAAAATTAGGTGTCCCATCTTACCCCTTAGGTGTCCCGTATTACCCCATGTTACCCTATATCGAAATTACCAAATCGTGGAATTTTACTTGATATAGATGGAGAATTAAGGTAATGGTAAACGGTTCCAGATGGTAATTAGTATACCGTATGCGTAAGTGTAGTTGCAAAAAACATGATTTCCAGAAAAATAGTGATGACGCACTCCCATGCGACCCTTTAATAAAAGAGAGCATAAACTATCATTAGACATGCACAACAACCACATAAAGTCGTTTTCAAAGAGATGGATAACATAACATAATTCATGTAGTGATGCTATCAAATCATGTGCTCATAATTGTCTTGTAAAATCAAACTTTTCGGTATAGAGTATAACTCATGTAGTCATCTTCAAACCATGGGGGAAATATTCCCCAGTCGCGGCTTCCACTCACAAACTCCACCCCACCCCATGATGGAGTACGTCCTCAAAATATGTAATGATAACGAATGACGATTATGATAACATGAAACATAACCTAATCATCTACCGAAGACAACATAAATGAGATTTACCTTTATAGCGTAATTAACATTACTTTGAAATTGGTGTGAAATGTCTAATTCACCAAATTAAGCTAATTTTATGTATTCAGTCAATTTTGACACTTAAAATCAGTTTCCGCATCTTACACGCCCCCACCCCATTTTCTCTGCCCATTGACCCCATCCCCACCCCCGTTTAGCCCCTAACAAAAAAAGATGCCGTGGCCGCCACTGAGCACAGTGCAGTTGATTGCATAGCCAGGGTATCTTAGACGGCAGAATTAATCACGCTATAAAAGGTAAATCTCATTTAGATGTTGTCTTCAGTAGATGAGTATGTTTCATGTTATCATAATTGTCATTCGTTATCATTACATTTATTACATAATCGTGACCCTCCAATTCAAACGGTTTTAAGAATTAAAATATTTGATTGCATTTTACAATTGTCATTTATGTGAATTACTACAAAATTCTTAACATAAGCCATATCGGGACCGACTTCCTCTGACAAAATTGGTACGTTTAATCCTGTTTAGCGCCCTCAATCAGCAAAAACTTTAGTTTCAGTAAAATGCAATGCTTTCTCCCTTTCATAACCAGATTTGCCTCGGTATTTATTAATTTAATACTAACAAAATTCGTGTTCTACTATACCGATTGGTTTCTATAACCCGCTAAGACTTGAAACCCAGTGTTTACGAATTCTGATAATCTCAGCCCAGACTTTCTCAGCCCGAAACAAAGATATCCCATCCCACTCACCGCTCTGTTTGGCTATATATTTGTGAGCGTACCGGTCACAAGGGAGTAAGACTATTGTATGTAATATCACTAGCTCTTACACGGCAAGGATTCAAGCGATGATTGACGGACGAGTCGTGCATTCATTCGGGTTCCTATTATTTCATCAAGTTTGTCCTTGTTTGTTTTGTTCAAAATGAGATCATCACAGACTGTTCAAATAATTCAACTAGTAATTGCAATTAGTTAAATGCAATATAATTATTTAATCGATGGACGCTTTCATTACAGAAAGAGATGGGGGTTTGCCGAGACGGGTGTAAAGATTACAAAGATTCGGAAAATGGAAAATATGTTTTCTTTGAAGCAACCAATTCGCATTCATTTACTTCATGATGGATATTGATCGATTTTGGTACCCACAAAACAAACAAACAAAACAGAAAGAACATCCCCCCACCCCCCCCCCCCCCCCAAAAAAAACCCCCCAAAACAACAACAACATTCAACAACAACAAAACCCAACAAAAGCCCAAAGCTTAACAAACAAACAAGAAAAAAACACAAAAAACACAACAACAAAAAACACACCAAAACAAACAAAAACATAAACACAACCCCACAACCCCTCCAAAAAAACAAAAACAAAAACAAAAACAACAAAACAGCAAAAAACACAACAAAAAAACCCACGAAAACCCCCAAAACACACATAAAACGAACAAAACAGAACAGAACAGAACAGAACAGAACAACAGAACAACAACGGAACAGAGCAACAGAATAGAACAGAACAACAGAACAGAACAACACAACAGATTAACAGAGCAGAACAGAACCAACAGAACAACAAGACAAAAACAGAACAGAACAGAACAGAACAGAACAGAACAGAACAGAACAGAACAGAACAGAACAGAACAACAGAACAGAACAGAACAGAACAGAACAGAACAGAACAGAACAGAACAGAACAACGCAACAGCGCAACAGAACACAACAGAGCAACAGAACAGAACAATAGGACAGAACACGAAAGAACAGTGCTAAGGCCGACTATGACTTGGTGTGACTTGAACAAGTGCCTTGATTTTACTTGACTTTACTTGACTTTATGGATTGAGTTGACTTGATTGAAAAACAACACCCCTTTCAGCTTCGCTCTAACCAAAAATTAAAAAAAATACGTTTCAGTGTTCAAATTGACAATGTTTGAGTGCTTCGTGAGAATTACGAACAATGTTTCATAATTTAAGCTTAAATAAGCTCAATTTGTCACACGGTAGCTTCAGGAGTGGACCATTTCATTAAAAAAAATGATTATTTGTGTGCGTTTCATGCGCATTTTTCTACATGTTGCTCCATTAAAACAACATTTCGGCTCTTAACCCTCTAAAATTGTCTGGCATTCGCCCGCTGACACATGCACTTATGCTTATTGGCTGTTTTGACAATCCGATTTCTGGCCCGATTTTCAACTTGATGTTTTCTAACATGAAGGGTCATCCTTAAAATAGTCGTATTCCAAAGTTTGAGTTGCATAACACCAATTATTCTTATTTTAGATTTGCCCATTGATGAGTACACCTTTGACAGTACTGTAATTCGCTGCATTTTGGCCCATAAAAACGTCTAAATGGAACACATCTTTCGCCAAACAAGTCAAAGAAATAATGAGGAAAATATGGGTTTCTTCTGATATCAAAATATGTTGATGGGCAAAAGAACTAAAGTAATAGGAACATACACCTTTAAAAATTTAAGACCCACCTTTCAGCTTCGCTCTCACCAAATGACCCCATATTCTTGAAAAATGTTATGTAAATAATTGTTTTTCATTCATTTATTTATTATTTATTCGTTTAATTTTTTGAATTGAACATTTATTATGATTTTTATTATTATTTTGTATTTTATAATTTGTTTGAGCAGTTAAGATGTTCACCCTTCAAATTCCAATCCAGTATTTTATTTATCAATTTCAAGACAATTATCAGAAAATTTTCAAGCTCGTTGAGTTTGCAAAACCTAAAGGGGAGTAAGCTTACAAGATGTAACAGCCCGATCAATTTGTGGCATATTTGATTAGGTTAGCGGAGAGAGGTCATTAGCATATCACCAAACTGTACATGCACACGACCCTACATGTACGTTTGTATACACTTGTACTGTGTATACACGGACGATCGGCGATCGCCAATGAGTCAACGCAGTGTTTTGTACAAGGACATAATACATCGCCAGTGTTTAGTGCTCATATTTTCGCCCGATTCTTGGGATTTTTAAGCCGGAATTGTCCCTCCAAAATGGAGGAGACGAAAATCATATACCACATAGACGATGAGGATACGCCATATCTTGTGAAATTACCGATTCCGTCGGACGTAGTGACGTTAGGGGATTTTAAAAATGTGCTCAATCGGCCAAACTATAAATTCTTTTTCAAATCGATGGACGATGATTTCGGGTATGTATATTTTTCAAGCAGAGTATCAAATGCCCGGTTTGATCATATTCATGCAGGTGATAATTACAGATACTGCACCGATATTGCAGTCGGAATGGTTGAAATATTTGTGCTGAAAGCATCGGGGATGATTCGCGATCAGATGTCCAATTTTGCAAGGAATTTATTTGGCGACTTCTTCGATGGATTATTTCCATGGCTACTCTTCCATCTTTACGGGGTCATTGTTCAGGTCAATTCCTGGTCTTGCCTGTCGACTGTTGTTTTGCCTACAATGTAGTGATGTATTGTAGGCGATGGTGAAATAGATAAAGAAACAGCCAGCTAAGCTTCCAGTGCCTGAGCTTGGTCGAAAGAAATGTTATAATTTGACAAAGCAAAGAAGTCACTTAGTCAGTCGAGTCAGAAGAATTAGTTAAATAATTAATAATAAGAAGAACAAATTAAATCTATAAAAGGACTCGGTTCAGCACAATTACTTAGTAATAAGCAATTGAGGACCTGAACTGAAGCTAGCTCTGAATCCTAGCTCTCGACGATGAGACTGAGAGCTATGGAATGAAAGCATGTGATTGTGAGTCCACGTACGTATCCTTCGTACTCGTAGGGGATTTTCATCAATATTTTTCAACTTTTCTGAATAAAATTAGTCAAACTCTCGCTTCCGATATCAATTATCATGTTTAATGTTCAAGTAATATGTATAATTAAGTTGGTTAAATATCTCAACCTGTTTCTATTTTCAAGAAATACTGGCTTGAATTTCGATCGCCCTATAATATTCCCGCTATCTATGAGTGACGTGGCTGCCTATAATTCATTTTCGTAGCTAACCTTAAGCTAGATCTGTCGGTTCGGTTGGCTACTCCACTCAGTTTTAATCATTAATGGTGAAATATCATCTACGAAATGAAGCATAGACAGTCCACGTCATATTTTTACTGTAGCTAGCAGGTAGCGGGAATAGGGCGATCGCAATTTAAGCCAGTATTTACTAATTTTTTGTCAATAAATTACATATCGTTGTTAATTTTAAGAAAACAAAAATGGAGAAAAATACTAAAATAAACATTGTGATTTCATCTCTTTCCATCCAGGGTTGTAAAAGAAGAAATTGTTGATGATGACACAAAATTACCATGTTTTAATGGCCGAGTTGTCTCATGGGTAAGTCTTGATTTCTCTGTATTTGTATTTTGTATGTTCTGTGATTGTAAATGTTTTCTGTTTTTGCAACAACAAAAAATGGCCATTCTGTGGGCGCTAACAAATTTATAAAAAAATGGTGTCAATATTTTCCACCGTAATACAATGTTGTAACAGTTTGTTAGAAAGGCAAAAAGAAAAAGAAGAAAAAAAGTCTTAGATTAGAACTATGCTGTAAAATTAGTACTAGTAAAAATTATAATTTACATGATACTAATATTGAGAGTGAGGCTGAAGTGGCATGGTAATGTCAATGACCGATGCAAATTATAGATAATAAAAGAACATGTACACTTGATTACATAAAGCAGAAGGTCACAGGTTTGAATCCGTGCTCAGCTGTTCGGCTTGCAAGACATTATCATCGTCATTATGTAAAGGGGTACATTGGTAGGGTCAATAATGGTTTGTTGGATTTATATCAAATCCTGTCTTGTATAGTAGTGCGCAAGCAAACACTGTCCTACTAGATACAATGTACATGTATATTATATTGCTATTCAGTCACTGTCCAACAGCATCATCCACAGCAATAAACTGTTGTCTCTGTGTTGACAATGTTGGACTGGGTGTCACCGTGTCAGTGTACCTTCAAGGCTAGTCAGTAATGATTGTTAAAATTGGTGGCAGAGGTGGGATCTAGTCTAAATTTGTGTCATCAAAGGTGTGAGAAAGTATTTATATACCTGCTCGACTTGGCTTTGGGGAGGGAAGTCCTACATTATACATACATAAATACATCACTACTGTTATACACATGTACCTCTTTCTTTTGGTATACAAATTTGTGTGCTCGAACTATAAGTAAGTTTATTTGCTTTTAGAATTCAAGGAGTGATATTTATGGTGAAAAACACTTAATTGCGCATTGAGGCCTAATTTGAGCACATTTTTGTCGCATTTTGCACAAACGGACTGCAATTGGTCAATATGTTACATTGGTGGCTGCAGTGGGATTGGTGTCATTCTATTGCAGTTGAGTCAGTCAATGTGTATGTTATATTGGTGGGATCGGTGTCAATCTATTCAGGCTAGTCAGTATGTTACATTGGTGGCAGTTTTAGTGAGATTGGTGTCAATCTACCCAGGCTAGTCAGTAAATATAGCTAGGCAAAATATGAGATGCTAGCAGCTAGTTTTACTAAACCCGCGAACAAAACCGAGAAATCCCGCGAAAATAATCCAAATGCAAGATCAAAACAGCGACCTAAAACTGTCACTCGTGTGCTATACAAAATTTAAAAAGGTCATGACCAAAAAATCACCCCCAAATATCACTCTTTGAATTCTAACTTATAATAAGTAAATAAGCTTACTGTTTAGGCCAAATTTCTTCTCTGCATGACAACATATTAATTTTGAAAGTTACCTCTGGTAGAGCGGTTTCATAATTTTCATTATATTCCAATTAATTTCTGCCGTTTTGACTTTTTTACGCCGAAGAAATATTGTTTTTGGCACGTGCGACGCCATCTTGCTTGATTTTCTACATCCCCAGTAGATCTTCAATATTACCGTAAGGTTAAAAGTGATGACAAAATGTAGAGGGTGGCAAAGAGTCTCAGTCTTTTTTATTTTGTTTTCACTCTCCATTAAATGTTAAAATAAGAATAATAAAAATAAAATGATGGCGAGAGATCGTGGGTGTTGTCGGGAAAAACAGTAAATATTTCACAATTATGTATAAAAATGTATGAAGAATATTGTAGTAGAAAAGAGTTAACTTTCATTTATCAACCGATCGCCGGCATGGCGGCATGACGTCATTCCATTGCGATCTCAATAAATTGGTGGTACCAAAACCGCAATAGTGTAACATGGTAGAAATAACATACTGGGAACCATACCATGGGAATATGACGGGGGGTCTTCGTATTATGATATTGGCCTAGATAATTGGTTGCAATTGTCCAGGTAAATTGCGGAGACACAAAAGTATCTCGTGCATGTGTTGAGAAGCAAAGCGCATTATCACAGTGTTCAAAGAAGATTGTTGAAAAGGTTAACGCTTTTGGCTTTTATTTACATCGATATAGTTATTTCCCCCAAGTTCGCAAGGTACGATCGAAGGATTAAACTTGAAATTTCAAGATTTTCCCGGACTGCTTATAATATGGTCGATATTTGGGTAGAATTTCCAAATTTTGTTTTGTGCGATAAAAACACTACAACTCCAGGAAATCTCGGCATCGGTCATACTTTTAGAAAACTGAGGGAAATGGTAAAATCGGAGAATCACGGCAAGAATCTTCCGGGGCCAAAGTATAGCATGGCAGCAGTGGGATCGGTGTCAATCCATCCAGGCTATATCAGTGAGTACATGTTACAATTGGGGGCAGCAGTGGGATTGGTGTCAATCTACCCAGGCTAGTCCGTCAAGTCAGTATGTTACATTGGTGGCAGTAGTGTCAGTGTGATCGGTTTCAATCTATCCAGTCTAGTCAGTCAGTATGTTACAATGGTGGCAGCAGTGGGATTGGTGTCAATCTATCTACCCACCCAGGCTAGTCAGTCAAGTCAGTATGTTACATTGGTGGCAGTAGTGTGATCAGTTTCAATATATCCAGTCTAGTCAGTCAGTATGTTACAATGGTGGCAGCAGTGGGATTGGTGTCAATCTATCTACCCACCCAGGCTAGTCAGTCAAGTCAGTATGTTACATTGGTGGCAGTAGTGTGATCAGTTTCAATCTATCCAGTCTAGAGTCAGTCAGTATGTTACATTGGTGGCAGCAGTGGGATCAGTCAACGTCCGACTCCGACATAAGGTGTATCGCATTGCAAAATGCTCCACACGACAGCATGTTTACGATGAAACTGTAAAGAGCCGTCGCATATTTTGCGAAGCCATATTTCAACTAGGAAGTACGAAAAATGGTCCAATGTTTCAATTAATTTCTGCCGTTATAACTCAATTTTACGCCACAAGTTTGTTTACATTCATGCTGGTCACCGCCATTTAATATTGCATGAGCAATCGCGATCTTTTGGTGGTCCTAAAACCGACGCGCATTTTATAATACCGCATGGTAAAACATACCGGGAACCAGGCTTCTCGTTACATTGCGTTTTCGCATCTGGGGACGCAATATTTTTGCTAAAAACGCAGTACATTTTAAACTGGGCTCCTTAATGCGTCCAGCTGGACGCAATAATTTGTAATCGTGTGTCAAGATAATTTTGCACGTGTAAGCTTACAAGTATCAGTTTTCGTGACAATCCGAATCAAAGTATTGATTGATAGGGATAGGTTAATTACATGTAACATTTGAAAATCATGACGGGTGTTGATGAGCCAGGTTCATTAGGAATTTTTGACTTGGACCCCATAATTTCTTCTCGGACCCCATAATTTTGAGAATTGGTAGATTATGGGGTCCAGTGGACCCCATAATATTTTTACCTAACGAGAAGCCTGCCGGGAACCATTCATGGTCAATTGTCCCGCAATTGGTATTGGAGTAGCAATTGGGGTACTACTCAATTGTGATTCATAGACTCTCGCACTCGCACACGTGTTAAGAAGCAAAGCGCGCTATTACGGCGCTCAAAAAGAATAACAATTTTGTTTACATCGATAGAAAGGTATTCCCCTCGGCCTGTTTTGCAAAGGCTACATGTACGATCGAAGGATTTAACTTGACATTTACTAGTAACTTATTTCCCGGAGTATTAATACTTGATATTTGGGTGGATTTGATCAGTATTCTAAGGTTATTTTCTTAACAAAATTACATGCTTTTTCATTTTCCGTTTTCTAATCCTGATTTCCGCGAATTTTTATTGACTATTAAAACTGCTACACAAAACTTAGGAATTGCGACACAAGTCAGAAAGTGCATAGCAGTTTTTGCTACGCAAAAATAAAGCCGACCGTCTGACGTTGTGTCAGTGTCAACTGTCAATCTATCCAGGCTAGTCAGTCAGTATGGTACATTGGTGGCAGCAGTGTTATTGGTGTCAATCTATTCTAATATGTCCAGGCTAGTCACTCAGTATGGTACATTGGTGGTGGGCAAGGGATTGGGTGTTAATATTATTTAAGCTACATGTAATGTACATGTAGTCAGTTATTATTACAATTTGGTGGTTGCAACAGTGAGATTGGGGGTCAATGCTTTCATTATGTTTAGGGGGTGCCAAAAAGGCTATCTCGGTTTTCCCCTACCCCTGTATAACAGTATAACATATATAGGGGTGGACAAGACAAAACTCAATATCATTTTGTTCCGACCCCCTATATTATACATGTAGCATGTACAAAGTATAGGGGGTGGAAAAAAAACTCAATCTCCCTACATGTACAATGTACGGTAATAATGTACCCCTAATTATGTTATACAATTCAGTGGCAGAGTTATGATTGGTAGTCAGTCAATCTATTCTAGAATTGACAAAATGTTACAATTTGGTGGCAGTTGTGAGATTGGTTGTTTATCTCACCTACATGTACATACAGTACATGTAGTCAGTAAGTGTTGCGATTAAAGGTAGATGACCCGATCACATTTCCGATTTTCAACTTGAAGTTTTCTATTCTACATGAAAGGTCATCCTTAAAAAAGCTGTGTTCCAAAGTTTGAGTTGCATAGCTCTAATGGTTCTTATTTTAGACGCACAAGATGCTGTGAACTGTACCCATTGAGTACACAAACTATATCGGTGGTTACCACCATTCGCGGTAATTCGACGTTATTTCATCGATTTCTCCGTAATTATACCGATTTAGGCCGTCAAATTTCAGTATGATGATGAGAAAAATACGAGCTTTCATATGATATGAAAATCTCCGTATGTTTGAAATAATTCTGTGTTACGAAAATGTGATCGGGTCATCTACCTTTAAGTGGCAGGGTTAGGATTGAGTGTCAGTTTACCTAGGCTAGTCATTCTATTCAATGTATTGACTAGTAGTCAATAGAATAAGTGACGTTGGTCGGATTTGAAATTTACCAGATAGCAAATGGAAGGGATATGGTATAATCTAGACTAGTCAGAAATATTCACCCTTATACATGTAGATATAAACCTCACAAAAGTATCATATTGATGAATCAGACGCATAATTTCCTTCCATCAAGAATGAACGATGAAAGCTAACACATCAATACATGTACCATCGAGCCTGAATAAATGCTCTTTAAGATTTCTAAATGGTTTCGCTCACCGTACACTAATTCTCATCACACTTAATTAGATTCTAATGTTAGGTGAGGCGCCGAACTTCAAAGAAACCGTCCGATCTGGCCGTGTGTGTCTCTGTCATAATTACCAGGCTGAATTGCGAACTGAAAGGGAGAATTTCGCACTTCTTTATTTACTTTTTTCCTTCATAAAATGTGAATTATAATAAAAACATGTGAATATGTTTTCTTAACTACAAAGGTCTCTCTGTTCATGGTACATGAGAAAGAACAAAAAATAACAAATTTGACATTACCCTAATGCATAATTGTTAAAATTTGATGGGGCGTGAACAATTCTGCATTAAAAAATAATCACGTTTAATTCGAAATCCCTAAATTGTGTTGAATAAGCCAAGGAGGTGAATATATGCTATCAATGGTAATTTGATGAATAATGAATAAATTTACATGTTTTATAGTTGCCGACAAAAGAAAATACTAGCCAGTGTTGAATTGAATACGGTTGGTTCTTTCTTGACAGGGGTGATGGGGGTGATGGGCATATCGACCGCATATGGACCGCATATTGGTTTTAATCTGAATTCTGATTATTGAAATAGAGCTAACAGTTGTCCCCATTTTGGTTTGAAGGGGGGGGGGGGGATTATATTTTGGCTATTGTATACGATTATTGGGATTTATTTTTGATTGTAATTAATAGTAAAAATACATTTTTTGTTACTTTTGACAAATTGACGATATGATTTTTTTTTAACAATATCTTTATTTATCTTATGGACATTGCAATGCTAAAAGTTCTATTGAAAGGATGCTCAAGCAGGCTGGTTGGTGTCTGCATAGGAAAAGTGCAAAATAATTTTAAAAAGGGGAAATGTGCAATTTAATTTTTATTTTTTTAATTATTTTTTTAAACAAATAAAAATGTTATGGTTCAAGCTACGTTTATGTCAACTGAAACAAGAGGAAAATATTAGTTGGTAATGAAATCACAAACAAACAGATTTTACAGAGTGTGGACTGTAAGGTAATTGTTAAATATTCTATTTTTTCTAAGGATGTGAAAGACTCGTATAAATAATCAAAATGTAATGAGCAAGCAATACATACTGTACATGATGATAAAAACACCACCCAAGCCCTTTAATAATGAAAACCCAAACAGCCCGATTTGCCGTCTGGTGCATGTATGTATATTGGTGCAAGCGGATGAATACAAATACTCAAATAGCTTTAGGCCATGATACTCGGGTTGTGTTCACTTTGTATAAATTGCCACTCTATGCGAGACCAGGCTATTTATGCACCGGCAATCAGTGCGTGTCACGGCCGCCACGATACACATAATGAAGGTGACGATGAATTATTACGACGACAACGAGGGCGGCGGACGTACGTGGCGAGTGAAAATCGTCGAGATGTGGACGCATGATTATTGTGGTCGTCCTGCCTGCTTCCTCCTCATCAAGGTTAAAAGCATATCATGTGATCTTTTCCAGGGGCTGCCCTCTATTCCTCTATTCATGATTTCTTTTAGAAAGTAGATTTTCTTGCAGATTTACATTTCTGATCATAAATCATAAATATATTCCGAGTTACAGAGCGATACGATTCTTAATTACTTCAAAATCATGGTTAATAGAGTGAAAATAAACGGTCCTGCTAGCAGGACAGTTTATTTTCGAACCCAATATGTTTCTGGGGGTGGTTTTACTCCTACAATATCCACTCCAGTGTTTGTATAGAATTTGGTCCAGAATAGATATGGATAAAAAACAATTCATTCCATTGGATTTCAAATACCATGGACAGGTGAATTTTAATTGGTTAATTTGCAAGAATGAGTAAAAATACGATATTTATTTTGCTATCAGCAGTAGATGACTAATGCAATTTATGCGACGTGTACATAATAATGTAGTGGCTTCTTGTAATTGAGCTAATCATAGGATGATACATGAATGTATAACAAAAGGATATTTTCTAATGGAATATAGGGGCATTTTTTTAGGCCAAAAATGATCAATGGTTTGCTTGTCCATAGATGCCCAAAATGAAGTTGGGTCGGTAGGTCAGATTTTTAAAATTTTAAATCCTGTATCAAGTATCAATATGAACACTCACAAATAACAATACATATGCAAAAGACAAATATCTCGATGTTAAAAAAAGTGGTGTTTCAAAACATGTTTTTCTTCCATTTTTATGATATGTATTTTTATTTCACCAACGAAAAAAGGTGATTTTTTTCTTCTTTTCTTTTTGGAAAAAAGTTAAAAACGTCACGGTCGGGACTGTAGGAGACGGTCGGTCGGATTTGGACAAGCAAACACCTGTTGGTTTTTTTTTTTTTGGGGGGGGGGGGGGGGGGCGGGAGGACTTACGGACTTGCTTTTCAACCACAATTGGCCTTCCAAACAAGTGGTGCCTAGGTGTCAAAAAATACAACCAGACTAAAATTGATCCTAAACTTCAAACATAATCAGAATTGACTAAAAATTTAAAGGGTAAGGAAGTGCAATTATTTCATTGGTTTGGTTTGGTTTTTAAAAAATGAGCAACGTTACTAAGGAAAAAACAATTCCATCCATGTTTGCTAATGCTGTAAAACACTTAACATTTGCAGATACTTTATTTCGCGAATTACCAAAAGCCAACATTTTCGCGAGGATTTAATTTTGTGATTCCACAATTTGACTCTTATTTTAAGCTTTTACCATGGTTTCTTTCGTGGGGATTTAATTTTGCGAATTCAAGGGTTTTTTCGAATTGGGCGAAATTAAATACCTCGCAAAATTAAGCGGTTTTACAGTATTTAGGATTGCTCAAAGGCAGATAACAGAACAATATTTGGACTCCCCTGTCGAACTGCTTTCCGGTTCGATGTTTTGATCTGACTAATTTGCATCTTCCCCGGAGATGCGGGCATTCCAAACTGAAGTATTTCTAATATTTCAAACTAGAAACACGGGTCGCACCGACGTGACGTCACCCCATGTCACGCGCCAGCCCGTCACCTAAATTTCGCTTGGACACCTCGCAAGTTGTGTTTTCGCGGAGCTCCCTGTATTCTGGATTTACGGATCCTTGAGTTGAGAATTTTGACACTGGCGTGCATAATTCGTGTGGGCGGTTTTTCTGGATTTTCTACGCTATTAAATCGGACCGTTTTGGTTCATTTCGGACCTTTTAGAGTACCAAATTCAATTAAAAACTGAACGTAAAATTCTAAAATTTTCCGAGGAGTCCGCCATTTTACTTGTGACGTATGCAATATGGCGGCTCTTTGTTTTTGTTATAATATTTTTCCGCAAGTCCGGATACGCTTTGGATCTTTATTGAACTCGTATTGGAATCGCTGGGATTATTATTATTTATGACGGACAATATCGTTTATGGATCTTGGTGATGTATCTTTATATAAATCGATGTAGTCTGTGTAATGTAGTTATTAACGTGTATACCCTATATTATGTATCCTATACAGCTTTTGACAGAAAGCCCTCAGTGACATATATATAGTCAGATTCACGGATAATCCCCTTCAGTGGTTGATTACCTGTGTTTATTATACGCGTTTGACTGAGTTTATATCTTTATTCACGTTGCAATAGATCGATTACTAAATTCGTCTTACTACATTTCTCAATCAGCCAGCAGCCTTGTACTTTTCGCCGCTAGCGCTTGATTAATCCTACCTATCTGTGTTATAACTTATACTAGCATCTGCGTACCATAGTCATGTCGCACCATTGTACTGGGTGCCCTGTTCTTATTCCTATTTGGGATTCACATAGGTTATGTCTTGCCCACCAATCGTGCTCACGCACCGATCAGTGTGATTCCTTTTGTGTAGGTCTGTCTGCTGTCCATTTCATGCACTGGAGAAAGGCTTTGTTAAGGGATTACGCACTCGCAGTATTAATGTTAATGTTGTAGGTAGAAAGTCCGTCGGTTCGTCCGACGGCCTCCTTCTCACGGGGGAGGGAAGCTCTGTTACCGGAGCTTCCGTGGCTGTTTCGGCTAACGATCAGGCTCGGCCTGTTCGGCATGTAGAAACGGTCGGCGTGAGTGGTGGAAAGGCGGGACTGGTCCCCGTTAAGTACACTACTCCGTCAGGCGAGCTAGGCGAAAGCTCGGGGGTTATGTCGACCCCTGAGTTAGTACCTTTCACGCCGGGTGCCAGTAGCAGCGGTCCGAGAGAATCGGTGCCCGCAGCTACGGCGCTTTCTGCCAGTGAGAGTGTGGGGTTCGCCCCCGCACTAGTAACTGGCTCGCTGGCGGTGGGAGTTGCCCTAGCTACCTCGGGTAGTATGGGTACACCTACCAGCCAGTCGGTGGTAACAACGATGGCGGGCGGCCCTGAGCCTGCCGTTGTTTGTTCCGCTAGTAGAACTCTCCGAGATCTACCCCCGCCCCCGGTTTTCCTGTCGGCTTACGATTAGCCACGGTTGATAACCAGGGAGGGATTAGTCATAATCGCCCTATTCAGGCAGGATTGAGTGCTCACTCGTCCACGCCGAATGGTGGTATTATGTCTAGTGGATTTGCCAGTCATTATCCTCCCGGTCACGGTGATCGAGGATTAGGACAGGCTTATCCCATGATGAGTACCATTCCACCGCTTCGGTGGCTGCGGATAATACTCATGCGTTCTACTCTAACGCTCCTATGCAGCAACAGGCTTTGTTGCAGCGAGGGGGGGAGTGAGTGGTTACGCAACAGCGGCAGGCGGTATGCCGAGTGCAGGGCCCTGGGCCCAGTACCAAGCATATCAACCTTGGGCGCAAGCACCAGCATGGCAAGGGTCGTACAACCTTTTGCTTACGCAGGCTGCTAGCCCTCCCGCTTATCCGTACGGTGTAGGAGGTTGGCAGTACGGACAGCCACCGGGTATGGTTTACCCGTGGCAGTCTGGACAGCCAGCCGGCATGCAGCTCGCCTCTCAGGCGCAGAGCGTGCCGCCTCCTCAAGTTCCGTCGGTAGTTAGTGCTGGGAATCCCACGGTGAACCCCGTTCACCCGGATCTCGGCGGGAGTACCCCCTCTTCATCAGTACTCGTCCAAGCCCCCGTGCCGGTTGCCGGCGCGGTGGACATGGATTTGTGTGCGGATGATGCCCGTCCAGAGAGTGAGGATGAATCCGAGTCGGGTTCGTCTGACTCTTCGGGCGAGGGAAAGGGGTCGGGAGAGGATGACGAGTCGGATTCCGACGAGTCTGTGCCTCTTCTCCCGCTATCAGCTGAGGAGAGAGTTAATGGCTTTCCGTTAGACACGCACTCGATTTTGTCCCGCGTTGCGCAGGACTTAGGCATTGCCTACGAGTCGCGTCGTCCAGCGGTTACACCTAGTGTTTTTTAGCGCTACGTACCCATTACTCTCGGACTCAGTTGAGCCAGCGCTGACACTTCCTGCAGACTTGGCGTCTGTCTGGGAGGCGGCAAAGTCTCCTCCGTCTAAGAAGGCCTACATGAAGGGCTGTCTAGTGACGGACGATGATTTTAACCAGTATCTCAAGGTGCCTACCATGGACTCAGAGATACATAAACGCCTTCCGGTTGAGGGAAAGGTTGATCATGGAACGTACTCCCCGTATTGGGAGGAGTGTTTGAAATCCGTTGACAGTCGCCTACGGGCGGCTATCCGGCTTTCTGCATTCAGTTCTACTGTAGCGGAACACCTTACAAGGTTAACTGCTGCGGGATCAGGCTCGGCGTCGGAGATTGCGCGTGAGGCGTATCTGTTGTCAGATCTCTCTCACAAATCTTTGCAATCTTCGATGTCTGCGGCTCACCGCCTTACATCCCTACGCCAATCGAACGCACTCTCCCTCCTGAGCTCGACCTATGGGCAGCAGTTCGCTGACTCGCTCAATAAGGTCGAGCTCTCTACTCAGGGATTTCTCTTCGGTAACCGCTTCTGCGAGCTGGTGGAACAGCGAGCGAGAGAGGTAGTCGATGAGAAGTCACTGGTAGATACGGAGGCGGCGTTGAAGTCCCAGAAGAGGAAGAAGAAGTCGAAGAAATCCAGTAAACGGAAATCTTCGACGAAGCCTTCCACTTCAGGTTCTTCAGGTGCGGTTCCTTCGGTAGCCTTGCCCGCAGCCGCTTCGGCTCCTTCCTCTGGGAAGAGACGCCGTGGTGGCCGGGGAAGTCTTCTAAGCCGACAGCGTCCAAGGGCAGTAAACGCCCGAGGACCTCTGGTAAGAAGCCTTCTTCCTGAGGGTACGGCGCCTGCCATCCACCCGTCCGGGGAGCTCTTAGCTCCTCTGCAGACGGTGGTGTCACCGGTGGACTTGTATCCACCGGTGGGCGGGCGCTTGCTGCAGTTCAGCGCGGAATGGATCACCATTTCGCCGTCCAACTGGCTACTGGAGACGGTCGAGCGGGGTTACAAGATCGAGTTACTCTCACCCCGCCACCGCACTCGCGTCGCAGGCGAACACATTTGCCTGCCGACAGAGTACTTCGATCACTCCTCGTGAACGAGGTAGTGTTGGGCAGCCTCCTTGGACCTCAAGGATGCCTACCTTCACGTTCCGTTTGCTCCCTGAGACCAGAAATGGTTACGTACAAGACCAGGCGTACATGTTCACATGTCTGCCCTTCGGCCTCTCCACTGCGCCCAGGGTGTTTACCCGGGTAGTGAGAGAGGTGGGAGCATACTTGAGACGCCGGGGCGTCAACATATGTCAGTATCTGGACGACTGGCTGGTGTATGCGAAGTCTCGAGAAGAGACAGCGCACCACATACAGCTAGTCATCCAGGTGATTACGCGACTGGGCTTTGTAGTGAGCTACAAGAAGTCCTATCTCGTTCCGACTCAGTCTCCGATATACCTCGGGGCACGACTAGACCTGTCGAAGGGTCGGGTTATGCCTTCCCTGGCTCGAGTAAACAACATGGCTGCTTGCGCTCGCATCCTAGCGGAAGCGAGTGTAGCGCCGGCGGTAGCGTGGCTCAAAGTTTTGGGCCTTGTGGCCAGCATGGTAGATCTGATTCCGCTTTGTCGGTTCCTTGAGGGTAATTCAGATTCACCTGCTGGCGCACTACAAGCCAAGTGTTCACTCAGTGTCCAGGATGGTTCCTATCTAAGACCTGATCAAGGAGGAACTCCACTGGTGGTACCAACCTACCAACCTGACAGTGGGGATGGTTTTTCCATCCCCACCGACGAGTCGTGTCATCACGATAGACGCGTCACTGTCGGGATGGGGAGGCCATTAGCTAGACAACCGGGCCTTTGGCCGGTGGTCGAGCATAGAGGCTCAGGTACACATCAATCTGCTCGAACTTGGGCAGTGGAGAAGACTCTCCTATGGTTCGAATCCGATCTACAGGGACACAGTGTCCTTGTCCAGACGGACAACTCGACAGTGGTAGCTTACCTGAACGGGGAGGGCGGGACAAGATCTCCCACCCTCTGTTACCTCACCATGAGACTCATCACATGGTGTCGAGATCACCAGATCATACTGCGGGCGATTCACATCGCGGGTGTCACGAACATCCTTGCAGACGATCTTTCCAGGGGACGAACGTCCGGCCCTACGGAAATGTCGTTAGCACCTCAGATAGCACAGACAATCTTTGTACGATTTTGTCACCCAGCGATCGACCTGTTTGCTTCGTACCAGAACAAACAGCTACCGGTGTATTGCTCTCGGACTCGCGACCCGAGGGCGTACGCCGCAGACGCTTTGTCAGTGGATTGGAAGGGACTGACGGCTTATGCCTTCCCTCCAATCTCGCTGCTTCCAAAAGTGGTAGAAAAGGTGGCAAGAGACGACTGTTACGTCCTGCTCATAGCCCCTTTCTGGCCGAAACACGTGTGGTTTCGACCGATGGTAGATCTTCTTGTGGGTCGCCCCATGTTGCTACCTCCACTTCAGGACTTGCTCAGGCAGGGAGTTCACGGCGAATTCCTACCGAACGAGCACCTACGGTTGACTGTTTGGCCATTATCCGGCAACGATGCCAGGAGAAAGGCTTTTCTCGAAGGTCTGCAGGCTTGGTCGCCTCAGGTCGACGCCAATCCACGCTCAAGACTTACTCTAAGCGTTTGGCTCCCTACTATGAGTGGTGTACTGAGAGAGATATCTCTCCCACTCGAGCAGATGTAAATAGCGTTTTCGCTATTTTTTAACCGAGAAGTTTGATTCAGGACCCCAGGCAGCTACTGTCCGGAATTATAGTCCGCAATCATGTCAGTCCATGTAGGTTTTGAGGACGGATCTTCTGTCAAGGACGACGGAGAGATCAGTCTTCTATTGAAGGAGATGTTCAACGAGAGGCCTCCAACCAGGAAGATCGTACCTGCTTGGGAGCTTAATACTGTTCTCAACTATCTCAAGGGTCCGCCATTCGAGCCTTACGGCGAAGGCGTCGACCCTCAGGATAAGCTCTGAAAACAGTAATTCTCGTAGCCTTTGCCTCTGCGCAAAGGTGTTCTGAACTCGCATTGTCTTTTTCGACAATGACTCTTTCTCGCGCGGGCGCTACACTTTGTTTTATACCAGGGTTTCTGGCGTAGAACGAAACAAGTACGCACTCGTTTTCCACCCTTTACCTACCCTCTCTGAGTTCGAATTCGTTCGTACACGATGACGGGTTATGGTGCCCCGTTCGCTGTCTGAGGTATTACTCAGGTAAGACGTCCGGAGTACGTGGTAAAAATACTTTGATCAGCTCTTTTTAACACACTCTGAGCCACTCAGCCCAGCGACGAAAAGTACTATTTCACGCTGACTAGTTCAGATAGTTAGAGACTCATAGGCAATTACTTATGACGATCGTGCCTCCGCGCACTCGACACGTAGTATTGCAACTTCATGGACATACCACTGGGGGTTGTCCGTGAAGGAGATCTATGAGGCCGTTTCTTGGAAATCCACGACGACATTTTCCGCCGCCTATTACAGGGCTTTTAGCGGGAACTCGTTCAGGGGACAGTTCGCCCGTACGGTCCTAGCTAGACCGTCGGGCAGACAGCCAAGAAATTAGGTGAGTTGGTTTATCAGTTATTTATTTTGAGGTTGAGCTAAGTCTTTTCGGTTTTGATAAACGCGAAATTGAGACTAAGCTTACCTTGATTCGATTTGACCTTGACATCATGGCGATGTGGGTTTAATGATCTGATCTTAAAATAATAAATACTGTACACGGTGTTTGGCTTTTTATCGCACCTCCTCCAGGTTCTGTGCTAAACTGGGTTGATGCAAATTAGTCAGATCAAAACATCGAACCGGAAAGCAGTTCGACAGGGGAGTCTCTCCCAGAACTTATTGTTCTTGGGACTCCCCTGTCGAAGCCTGCTTACCGTTGTTCGATGTTTTGATCGCCCGGCCGCCCTAAGCCCCCTGCGACAAAAAGCAGAAGTAGTTTGGATTATTCCGAGGTAGTCCAAGCGAAATTTGGGTGACGGGCTGGCGCGTGACATGGGGTGACGTCACGTCGGTGCGACCCGTGTTTCTAGTTTGAAATATTAGAAATACTTCAGTTTGGAATGCCCGCATCTCCGGGGAAGATGCAAATTAGTCAGATCAAAACATCGAACAACGGTAAGCAGGCTTCGACAGGGGAGTCCCAAGAACAATAAGTTCTGGGAGATTTATTTCTATTTTCTAATAACAAGAGAGCCAAGCAAGGCTAGACAGTTTTAATTTAATATTGCTACATGCTCAGCGCATATCACTCGCATAATCCTGATGATGACCAGTTGATAACTCTGTTTTGGGGCAGAGATGGGTAATGTGAAAAAAGCCATGTGAGATATTCTACATCCCAGCAACCCACCACCAAAAATGCAATCCCACATGTCTTGCACTAGGGGAAGGCCCTCATGTCTTACATATGACACTAGAGGAAGGGATGTCCATTAGGCATTAGGTCACACAAAAACCCTGTTCTACGGGCAAACGACCTCTCTGGAGACTAGGGGTCGGTTGGCTCAACGTTTTATGTTTGTTCATTCCAAAAAAAATCAGGAATTTTTGGCGAGTTTCAACAGTTTTCAAAAGTTGCAAAACATTTGAATTTTTTTCCCAAAAAAATAATAATTAAATAAACAAATTTCAAAATTGTCAAAATTAGAAAAAGAAATGGGTCAGTGTTTTTTGTTTTGTTTGTGTGACCTTTAAATAATAAGTGAGGATGAAGGAAATGTCCCACAAATTAGCATCTCATTTTCCTTGTTCTTGATACAATATACGACACGTAATGTACATACATGTACAGTACCATAGTTTAATGTATTAATCGAAAATTAGATCCTTGTTTTATTAGTTGTAATTGATAAATTCGGTGATTATTTATAATTCATTAGGTTATGTCAAATCAGTAGCTTAATTTTTTTCCTTCTTTTCGGCAGTCTGCAAAATGTACAGGAATTTAGAATTGAATTTTTACAGACTTTTTGTTGAAAAATTCCATCTGTAAACCACATGTACACATTGCAAAATATAGCATCATTTTTTATCACACACGTTCATAGTGCGTACTACATGTAGTAAAAATAGTGCAAATTACTGTTTGTATGAAAATTTAAATGTCAAGATGTGCATTTGTATGAATCCGTACCTCTGATGCACAAAGCTCTCTGTAACTACCGCACACTCAATAATGAGTCAATAATGCATTGTGTTTATGAATCAACCGCAGTGAATGATGGTGTAAGAGACTGAGTTGACCAAATGACTCAGTGGCAAATCAATGAATTGTTCATAAGTTTCAGACTGGATTGACAGTGTTCTCTGCCACAAGCATTTTTGTGTGTGATGATTATGTAGTGTTTCTGTAATATAAAGTCAGACTGAGGTGGAGTCTAGCTGGTTGATGATGTAGGAAAGGCTCTTGAGATGAAATTGTGCCAGTTCAAGAGGCATCAGTGTTTCTATAATGTATCATTTTAGGCAAAATAGTAATAATAAATAAGGATTTACTCACATTTTTGGGGGAAATTGATATGGAGATCAATTTTTGGTCAGCCATTTTAACATCTTTGGAGTCGATGGTTAAGGATATTAACAAAACATTTAAGTGATAATACATAGTGGAATGTATATTTGTGTCAAGAAAATCATTTACAATGTACAGGGTGAGTCAAAAAAAAGTTTACCCTAATTGAAAAAATTGAAAAAAATATTTCTGACCACAAAATCAAGGCAAACAAAACTTTAAATGATTGCGCCATTTCTTTGCTACCATCTGGAAAATAAATCACGCTATTTGATGATACCGTTAAGTAAATATGACTATTTCTGTACAGGAGCTGTTTTTTCACCAAAAACACGGTTTTTAATTTCAAGCTTAACGAGCTTAATAATGTTTACTAGGATTATGATGTAAAGCATTACACATCTTGTTTATTAAAAGAATTAAGTAGACAATAGACTTGTTCAAAATTGTCTCCTAATATATTAAAACAATAGACAGCTTTAAGGCCTATTTATGACACAATTACCACACTTTTTAAAATCATTTCATAACAAAGGAATTGATCCTTTCACTGTCGGTATTGTAATTTTTTATTGGTCGTATCTTATGAAATATAATGGTCAAGATCTGGAAGCGTGTTCGGACGTTAAATTGGTCACTTTAATTCAAAACAGGGTAAAATAAGTTTCCTTCAACCAAATCTAAACCAGATAAAATTCATATTAAAGCTAATTGATTTGTCTTTATACCGTAGTAAATTGTTTTGAAAACAAACGAATACTTTTTTCTAAAAAAAATCGCTGAAGTTGAGTAAACTTTTTTTTAACTCACCCTGTATGGCACTTACATGTATGGCAGTGAATCATACATGAAGACAGCAGTTGTACCTACCATGATGGTAATGGGATGTGCCCATGAGTGAAACACCCACAGTACTTTCACCCTTGAAAATGTTGCTCCTAAGAGTGAAAAGTGATGGAAATTGCCCAATCCTGCTTGTAACATATTGCCCTAGCACAACATTTTATTTAACCCTTGTTTTTTTCCCCTTTTCACTCTTGAGAATTCAATCTTATGGTGAAGGGGACAAGGGAAAGGCAAAAACAGGTTTCTTTATTAAAAACGCCCACATAATATATCTTATGAAAGTGGTAAACCTAACAATAACAACACCTCAACTTGTTAAAACCCAGGGGGGGGGGGGGCACTCGCCTAAGACGGTATACGGAGGTGTGCCGCTCTAATGGGTAGCTTTTTTGGCACAAAATCCCTAAACATGGGGGATGATTTTGTGCTGGAAATCCCTAATAATAATGGGGTCACTTTTTACAATGGGCTTATTTTTGCACATTTTTTGTCTATTTTTGTGAAAAATGGGTACTGATTTTTCCAAAATCACCCCTAAAATGGGTAGGGGTTTTGAATCTCCAGCGGCACCCCCCCCCCCCCCCCCCCCCGACCAAACCAAATCCGAGTACCCCCCCCCCCCCGGGTTAAAATGGCCAGAGTTGTGAAAATCAAACATGAAAACGAAAACTTTCACGAAAACCTCTATGCACCGCATACTTTGGCTATTGACACAATTTGATGTTTTATAGAGTGTTGTGATTACTTATGCCATTTCCCATAGGACTACATAAGTAAGAGTAATACTGTGAGTTAGTGGCTAGACTGTTTGTCCCATAGGGGTCTTACAAAGTGTGTAAAAACCAATTTCGAATTGCTTCAAAGTGGTAATTTCCGCGCGATTATATTTTCAACCGAACTGCAGATTTCCAACTGTTTTGCTTGTTTTTTTAATTCTTGATTAGTGGTTTCATCACTTAGACCCATGTACGCAAAAGAAATATATATGTCTGTTATTATTTTTCCGCGGAAGCTGGGTCGAGAGCGAAAAGTGCACACAAAAAATGCAGAGAGAAAATTTCCACTTTTAAGAGTGCCAAAGATCATGAAATTAAAGTTCCTGAATATGATGCTGAAGACTAGCACAATATTTCTTGGTTGATAAAAATGTCATTTCTGTGGTTTCGGTTTAGACTTAGAGTGGTTTTTACCTTGTTTGTTTCAATCCATCAACATTTTTAGGCATACATTTAATGTGACAAAAAGGCAATCCTTGTTTTACTGGCAGACTGCTCATTTTTTTCTTTTTCAAAATTGTATATAAAATGATTAGTTTTTCTTGAATTTGTTTGAAATTTTTCAAGATAATTTATCAAAAATATATAAATAAATAAATGTAATTATCAAAAAATGTCAAAGGTTTGTTGGGGAAAAATGTGCATTTTTATTTACTGTGTAGGCTATGATATTTCCCGGGGGGGGGGTCACTCAACTTTTCTTTTGGTAGGTGTGCCGCCCAGGGTCTCAAAAAGGGGGGCTACTGAACTGAGTGGATTTTATGACGAAAAAATAGGGTCTTAGGAACTGATTTTCTTTCTCCAAAAAATAGGTCTTGAGAACTGGCCTATAGTTCAATTTTCTATTTATTTTGGTTTAAGAACGCAAAATTTTCGAAGAATTGGGGCTTTGGAACACAAAATTGGGGCTTTGGAATGCAACATTTTGCGATTTTTGAATTTTCAATAAAATTGGGGTCTTAAGAACTGATGCAGGCTCAAAAGGGGGGGGGGCGGTCATAAGAACTAGCAGCTGGGGGTGAAAAAGGGGGTCTTCAGCGCAGCACATACCTATACCCTTTTCAAATGTCAGTGCCCCCCCCCCCCCCCCCCCCCGGATATTTCATGAGTGGTTCATTTCAAGGAATTGGGATAATGCATCACGATTTGGGTCGGGAGAAGAATGCAATATTTGTGTTGGTTTACAAAGGTCGAAGGCTTTCTGATGCCCCAGCTCAATATTGTCAATAGTTGTTTGTAAAATGCATCATCCAACTTAAAGGTAGATGTTCCGATTTTCAACTTGAAGTTTTATATTCTACATGAAAGGTCATCCTTAAAAAAGTTGTGTTCCAAAGTTTGAGTTGCATAGCTCTAATGGTTCTATTTTAGACGCACAAGATGCTGTGAACTGTACCCATTGAGTAGTAGTATAACTATATCGGTGGTTACCACCATTCGCGGTAATTCTACGTTATTTCATCAATTTCTCCGTAATTATACCGATTTAGGCCGTCAAATTTCAGTATGATGATGAGAAAAATACGAGCTTTCATATGATATGAAAATCTCCGTATGTTTGAAATAATTCTGTGTTACGAAAATGTGATCGGGTCATCTACCTTTAAAAACATCTTTATAGAAGTTTACTTCTTCTAGATACAGATGTACATGTACAAATGTACAATGTATATGGTGTGCATTGTGCACATGTACATTGTACATGGTTAGCAGAAAGGTATTTGCTGAGGTCATTGCTGACTGCTGTGTCAACAAAGCCAAACCATTTTGTGGTGATGATGACCCTTGGCCTGGTCAGTAGTACTGACTGGACCGAAGTGAAGGAAACATATTCATCATACAAATTACAATGTGTGGACAGTGGATACTGCACCCTGCATTGCGAATATTTAAATTGAAAAATAAGTATTTGTATTAAAGGTAAATTATGTGATCTTTTCCAGGGGACGCCCTCAATCTTCGAAAAAAAATTGGAAGCAGATTTGCATTTCTGATCATAAATATATTCCAAGTTACAGAGCGATACAATTCCTAATAACCTCAAAATCATGGTTTTAGAGTGAATTTAGAGTAAAATTTGAAAAATAGATTGTACCGGAGCAGTACAATCTATTTTCAAACCATGATTTTGAATTAATTAGGAATCGTATCGATCTGTAACTTAGAAGATCTTTATGATTCATGATAAAAAATGCAAATCTGCAAGAAAATCTGCTCTCATAGTAAAAATCAATGATAGAGGGCGCTACTTGGAAAAGATCACATAATATGCCTTTAATCCCCTCTCAACATGCCAACGAAAGCTGATATTTCACAAGCATTTCCTCTGCACGTTCCACATTTTTATTATGAATTTACAATGTATAATAGGCAATGGAAAAGTTTATCTCAAGTTTTCAAAATATTTTCAATTTTTGGCCTGATTTGAAATCGAAATGGCAACAATTAAATGTTAATTCTAAGGTTTGAAAAATAATTGCTTATATATACATGTCTGGCAGGGGGGGTGGGGGCAGTCAGGTTAACCCCCTTTACCTCACATCCAGCAGGATCCTCGGGCTAGACCATCATACATGTATACTGTAAAAGCCAATATTTTCGCGTAAAGATATTTTCGCGCATTTTGATATCATAGACATTTCGCTAATTGTTATTTTCGCGGGTGACCCTCTGGATGCACTTTATGAATGTTGAAAACAATATTTTCGTGTGTTATAATTTTTGCGCGAAAAGCGCGAAAATAAAACCACCGTGAACGTTTCAGCTTTTACAGTATTTTGTTTCACATAATTGTGTTGAATAAACATTCAGCATTTGGAGCGGTACATTGTGAGTGACATTTACTCGCCGACCCTTCGTCACCCTCTACATAGGTTTGTCTATTCAACACACGTGTTTGTATGTAGGGCACGACACCTACCTTTCGTAATGTTGACTTGCACACAACTCACATTTAGCATGTTACAGTAATGCTCTTAAAGTGGAAAACTTTCATGCTACATTAATTTTCATGCGTTTTATGTCACTTAATATATGATTGCTGAAAAAAAGAGAAATTACACTCAAAATGTATTTCTGTTATAATGAATGCATTCCTAATATTAAATGGCACATCACGTTGTTTCCTTCAATACCATGATAATTTCCTGCCTATGTATATATATATAATAGTGTTTACGATTGGTTAATTTCAAGATATGCTCATATAAATAACCAATTAAAATACTGCTTCTAAAATATTCCACTTCAATCTTAATTGGGGATGCAAATACAATTACTTAAACAATATCTCTGATTGGTGCAATAATATGATATATCCATCTTTCTGACCAATCAGCAGGTAGTTCTCACAGGATTTTAAACAATGTCTCTGATTGGTGCAACAATATGATGTATCCATCTTTCTGACCAATCGGCAGGTAGTTCTCAAGGGATTTTAAAGAACCTCCTATTTAATGCAGACTTCACAATTAAGTTCGGTCCGTCATAAAGTCAGAGTCTATGGGCAAATCGGAAGGTGTAGATAAAACAAGCAGAGAGGAGAAAAGGCTAATTGTATTCAAAATCCAACCATGTGGGGCATGTTTCCTAGTATTAGGCCAAAAAGAGGCATGTTTGTCTCAGAAGAAACCTGAAAAAAAGACTAGCATAATGCCAAAAAAAATAATTATGTTGTCCTCGACCGCCCGCTCCAGATTTAGGGCCGCTCCAATTTTTCTTTCTTTTTTCAGATTAAAAAAATAATCAGATTTTTTTCTTCTTTTCCAGATTTTGTTTTCAGATTTTTTTAAAACAGTTTAAATGGCATTGAATATTAAAATAAGTGTTTATAACATATATGTGCGACTCTCAGAGTGATTTCAACTTCTTTTTGGCTGAACTTTGAGCTTCCGCTGGTAAAAGAAAATTAAAATTTAAAAAAAAAAAAAATCCGTCCCGCCCGCCCGCCCGCCCGCCCCTCCTCTCTGAAAGCTGTGGAGGACAACATAACAACAACAAAATTGTTGGCCTAATCAGTGTCCGATTTAGAGGGGTTTTACATGCACAAATGCATGTAACTTTGGCTCTGTGCGTGTAAACATTTGCCTGTGTGCATGTAAAATTGTGATATTCAGCCATTTTTAAGGGGGGGTGGGGGATCAATTTTTCAAGCAAATATTGCTGTTGTGCAGGTAACTTTTATTTTCTAAATCGGACACTGAGCATAATACCATATTCTTTTTTAAAAGTAAGAAATGCTATGCGAAATGTAAGTGAAAATATCTGTTGTTATTTTGGGATTCATTTTAATATCAGCTAATTGGTAAATCCCCCCGCCGCGCCCGCACACTGTCTTTTATTTTTGCAGACTGCAGAAAATAAATTGAACGTGTAAACAACTACATTTCACAGTAAGGAAGTGTTTCATCGCTAAGTAGCATATCCTGGTGTTCCCCGCATTTATCCTTCTAAACACACTCCACGTAATCTCTGGATTTCCTGAATACCGTCTGGAGTGACAGATGGATTGCTTTACGAATGTCTGATTACTTCCTCGAATTGTGGTGATTGCTTCCTCGATTTGTGTTGTTTTAAATTTAAACCGGTGAAAAGTGTTCTGGTTAATGAAGGGAAAACAAATTGTACATGCATGGCACAGCTGTTTTGAAAATGTGTGATGATTTCATTTGGTTAAAGATTGTTATTTGTTGCGTCGTTTGGTCAACTATTATCTAGTGTAGGGATTGGGAATTTGCACTACTGTAAAAGCCAATATTTTCGCGTACAGATATTTTCGCGGATTTTGATATCAAAGACATTTCGCGAATTGTTTTTTTCGCGGGCGACCGTCTGAAAGCATTGCATGAATGTGTAAATCAATATTTTCGTGTGTTATAATTTTCGCGGAAAAAGATTTTGCGCGAAAAGCGCGAAAATAAAACCACCGCGAATATTTCAGCTTTTACAGTATATGCGCTGCCTGATTTTAGAAAAAGTGCTTTTTTGGGAATATAATATGCTTTTTGAAGCAATGAGGTGCTTTTTTGCACGAAAATATGCCATGCATTGAAAATAAAACCAAATTGCGCTTTGCGATGTTTACACATTCTTATTTGTTTGTAAAAACTGGCATCATTTTTCATTAAAAAACAAAATTCTAACGCGCCAAGTGTCTAGTTAGTCTAGAATAAACACTTCCACAGTAAGGCCTCCCCCCCCAAAAAAAAGTTGACTTGCACTCACTTGCCCTTTCAGTGCCAGAGTCTGGGTCGGACAGTGGGATTTCTTTTTTTCTTTTTTTGATTTTTGAAAATTTAAACGGGGAGATACTACATAAAAACACGTTTTAAAGATTGATTTTTTTGGATTTTTTGATTTTTTGTTGTTGTTGATTTTTAAACAAGCAGATACTACTCAAAAACACGTTTTCATCTTTATTTATTGTTGTGTGCTTCTTTCAATTTTTTTTTTTACTTTGGAAAAAAAAAGCGACCCTAGATTTCCGAAAATTCGGGTCGGTCGGAAAGGGCAAGTCAACTTCTTTTTTGTTGTTGGCCTAATTCAGTTTGGTAATATACATTATTTTTAAAATTTAGACAGCCTTTGAAAAAATGTGCTGTGGAATGAAAAAATGTGCTTTTTTTGTGCGCTTTTGCATTTTCCCTATCCCTAAACTAGTGTTTGGCCACATATAATACTGCAAGCATGCTAAAATGAACAGTCCCAAAAACCTGACATTAAAATTGTCAGACTCTATATCATGTTTAACATAGAGCACAATTTAGGATTTTTTGTGTCATATTTCCATACTTTCTTATATTTCATCAATCAGCCCATGGTGTTTTCTGTATGATTTCACACAGTCTTTTCTACAGGCGTCTCAATATTTAATTTCATGTATCATTAATTCTTATTCCTGTAAAATGTGCATAGCAAAATGGAAGATTCAAAATGGATGGAAAATGATCCATGGAACCAACCTCCATCTAGCATGTTGAAGCACGTTTTCAAGCGAAGCCGACAAATGGGAATTTGCTGATGGTTGCTGCGTTAAAAGTATGGTTTTACCTTTTCAAGATAGACTCCCATGAGCCTACAGCAGAGTGCTCAGGGAGTGAACGATGCTCTCCGATCATTTAGTGTCTGGATTTGGCCCTCTTAAATTTCATTTTTTTCCTCCATCCATGACGTGAATAATGAGATTGATGGAATACAGGAATCGAGACATGGAAAATATGTTTTACTTCTACATAAAATGCAGAATTTCAGATGATTTTTTTTGTGATTTTCAGAAATTGTTGAACATTTTCAAAAATCGTCCAAAAAAGTGTTCTTTTTGAGGGGGAAAATGTGTTTTTGATTTTCTTTCAAAATGTGTATCTTGAAATACCATGGACCCATTAAGGGGGGGGGGGGGGGGTGGGTGTCAAACAAAAGAAACATGCCTACTTGACAACCATAGACTCGTTGATTGGGGGGGGGGGGGGACAAAAGAAACTTGTCTACTTGACAGGTCCATCAAACCCCATTAAAAACTTGTTAAAATGATTAACAACTCGAAATGACCAATACCGTATATTCCCTATTAAGCGCCCAGGGCGGTTAGCAACGTCCTTTTGGGTGGGCGCTTATTATTTTACCTTTTTTAAACTCATTTATCGTACTAAATAAAATTTACAAGTGGTCATTTGAAGATGCTGACCATTTGATGGTCATTTTAAGATGCTGACCATTTGGTGGTCATTTGAGGAGGCTGACCATTTCATGTACTAAATAAATGTACAAGTGGTCATTTGAGGATGCTGACCATTTGAAAAGGTGGGTGCTTAAGGGATTGTTTGTTCGTAGTCATTGAGAAAAACAGGGGTGGGCGCTTATAAGGTCCTGGGGCGCTTACTAGGGATAATACGGTACTACTTTTCCGAAGAAAATTTCTTTGTACAAATGTATGTGTCAAAATGCAATGTTGAAGCTGATTTCTAAGAATACAAAGTTCAGTAGCCTAATCAACCCCTATACGTTAGACCCCCCCCCAAAAAAAAAAAGTTGACTTGCCCTTTCCGACCGACCCAAATTTTCGGAAATCTAGGGTCGCTATTTTTCTTTTTTTTTCAAAGTAAAAAAAGAAAAGAAAATATTTTTTTTTGAAAGAAGCACATAACAATAAAGAAAGATGAAATCGTGTTTTTGAGTGAGAAGTATCTGCTTGTTTTTAAAAAAAAATCAAAAAAAATCTTTAAAACATGTTTTTGTGTAGTATCTGCTTGTTTAAAATTTAAAAAAAAAAAAAAAATCAAAAAAAAAAAAATAAACATGTTTTTGTGTAGTATCTCCCTGTTAAAATTTACAAAATAAAAAAAATCCGACCGTCCGACGGTCCGACCCAGACTAAGTCAACTTTGTTTTTGGGCCTTACATTGGATTGGAATTGATGATATATCTATAGGCCAATGAACCATCTTCTCAATCTCAAGGATCTATGAATGAACTGAGTATTTGAGATGAGGGTGATTATTATGGTACTGCTTGGTAATATCTAAAATGATAAATTCTTACTTTTTTTTACGCTGGTCATAAAATATCCTTGCATATTTTTAGAAATACAAAGTTCACCAAACTTATCAACCCCCTATTACTTGTTATATAGGTCAATGAACTGAGTATTTGAGATGAGAGTGATTAGTACATGGTAACATGTACTGCTTGGTAAGATTGGTGTCTATCAGCGCCAAGGCAGCCGTTGCTTCTATATTGGACCAACCATAGTCAGGTCCCCCCAAAAAAGAAGTTGTGTTGCCCTCAAGTGCTACAAATTGAAAATTGGGTCGGTCGGTCGGATTTTTTTTCTTTCTTTTTTTCATTTTTTTCTTCTTGGCTGAAAAATGAATGGTTTATGTTGAAACAAAATTGGTAAAGCCCTAAGTCAATTTAACTAATGTTTCTAGTGTGATAATAGTCTTAACAAACATTTATTCAAGCTTACTTAAAAGAAAAAAAGCAAAATTGAAAAAAAAGAAAAGAAAAAAAAGCCAATAGCCGACCCTAGTTTTTACGATTTTAGGATCGGTCGCAGAGGGCAACACAACTTTCTTTCTTTTTTGGCCTCATAGCATGCTTCCACAAATGGCTATTTAATCCAGTCAGTGTATTGGATTCTTCAATCAGGTCTGAGAAAAATGCACATTTTCATGGTGCTGATGTCATGATATCCTTGACAAAATAATATAGCTTGACAAAATTGGGAACTCAGGAACCTGGCTCCCCGGGTGATTTTGACTTTGGAAGGAAATTTTAGGTATAAAATGAACCCTAACCTTCCTCCTAAGTCACATTTTGAAGAATTTTTATTCAACGACAAAAACGCGGACAAAAAAAGTGGCGCCGCCACCGGGGCTCGAACCCACAACCTTTCGGTTGTCAGACGAACGCTCTACCACTGCGCCACGGGGGCCAATCATACTCGGGCCAGTGTATTGGCCCGACTATGTAGCCTGGGGCTATTATTTCATCGAAAAAGTGCCACGCCAGCTGGCACAAACAGACTTTACCGTGCACATTTGCGGCATTGAGGATGGTTAAGGTTAAAGAAATACCTAAGAATTTGAAAGGACATTTTCTCCATGAAGGAACATTTTAGTCATAATATCCTTTCACAAAAACAAAATGTCCCTGCCCTCCATTGATAAATTTGTCTTAATTTTTCGGATAAATATATGTTCTGTCTCATAGTTCCCTATAATTTTATAGTATTTCTTTATTTTTAGAACTAAAATGGCCTCACGGAATAAAAACACCAGAAAAAAGTCGTATGGTATGTGATGCGATCTGTGAAAAACCCGTCGGATGTCGCAAAATGTGAACTAGGGATTATGGGTAAAATTAAAAAAAATAAAACAAGGTATTTACAAAAAACTGGTCAACATCCTAAAATGAAATTAACAGACGACAAAGGAAATATGATAAAAGAAGATTTAGACACGTGTATGATGTATTTTAACAAAAACTCTTTGTTTTTATGCTGGGCCCACTTTTCTCTCTGGAACCCTCCATCGTCTGACTCATATATACTCTGTGCTTGTTTACGCAGCAGAATCAAGGTTTATTTAACACATTTGCATCCCAGCTATCATCGCCACCCGCATCGCCAGCTTCGGAAAATAGTACAGTAGCTTCCAAGAAATCCATTCCATAATCGCGGCTTGCCACCTGAAGACGATAATTTCCACTCGATAGAATGACGTTATAGAATGACGTTATAAGAACCAGTGGTTCCCAATTTTAAATACGAATCGTATTTAAAATTGGGAGCCATATTTAAAACTGAAAACCAGCGTCCTTCTATCGAGTGGAAATCATCGTCTCAGTTTTATTTCCACCACGTTGTTATCCCATAATTGCAAGAACTAAATATTGACTATACAAACGCAGAAAATCTAGCAGAACTGGCCAGTGACAGATATACTTGGCATTTACTAACTGATAAGTGAGGGCGCCATGTCAACAAAGACGTAATGCGTAACTGATGATAACTGATGATGATGATGATGTTATCCCATAATAATCACGCTTGGACCCCGGTAATTAATATGTGTCGGACAGTGTGTGGGAAGACCATCAGTGCAGGGAACCAGCGTAACCGTCTCTGCTCGCAAATTTGTATAAAGTTGCCGTTCTATTTGCAAATCCACTAAATTTAGTTAAACACGACGAATGTCGCAGATTTTACAAAACTCTATCATTTGTTTTATATTATTTAAACCATTTCTCCACAATTGTAACAACATATGTGTTCATATTTTCATATCCAGAGAAGTGCTGCCAGTATTGTAAAACGTAATAAAATATTCTTGTCAGAAGTGTTAGGATTGATCATAAAGGGTTAAAATTATTTGTTTTGCTGACAAACATTTCAAATATTGGTAATAATTAATCTTTCCCCTGTGGTCGTCGAGCAATAACAAAATCATTTCTAGACCTGGATTTGAACATGTCAAATATTGTTCCAAATATGGCTAAGTTGATACAGTTCCTCATCCCCATTCCATGTGTTTTTCATTAGGGGTTGTCCAAAATTATCTCCATTTTCACATACGTACAGAGCGTACGTAACTTTTTACCCCCTCCCTTCCTTGAGTTACGTACGCAATAAATGGCGAAAATATCATGGATTGATAAAAAAATGTCTGCCTCTCAAGATCGCCATTTAAGTTACATACGCTTAGGGTATATTTTTACCCCCTCCTCCTGTTACGTACGCTATTTACGTATCAGTAAATGGCGAAAATTGTGGACGACCCCTTCCTTACTGCTTGCCCCTGGAGAGGGCATTTTTAGAGGCTCGGTCATGCCATTAGAAACAATGTCACAAATTACAAATAAAGCTTAGTTGATACAGTTCCTCATCCCCATTCTCTTTGTATTTTATCGTTACAGCTCGTCCCCGGAGATGGAAGCTCGGGTACCCCATCAGAAACGGCGTCACAAATCACAGACTCCAGGAGCGATCTTAATGTACAGGCGCCTCCTATGGAGAGAACGGGTGGAATCGGTGACTCAAGGCCACCATCATTTCAGTAAGTTTTTAAGCACACAATGCGTGTAGATCACGATCACAGCCATTCCATTATGTGCAACACTGTGTCTTCATAGCAGTGTTATTGGCCAAGTCACTTGACTTCACTTGAAACATTTTAGAAAATAAGCTATGAGGTATGCAATTTTTTTGTTTTTTTGTTAATCCAAGCTTACATAGAACTTTTTTAACTTTTTTAAAAATAAATCCAAAATAAATCCCCCCAAAAACCCAATCCAAAAAAGAAAGAAAAATTATTATTATTATTATTATTATTATTATTATTTTTTTGGGGGGGGGGGGGGGGGGGTGGGCCTTAACGCGTAGACCTACACGCTGAAGCTCATTTCACATACCAATGCAGGGGTGTGAGAGTTCCTCTTTTAAGCTGATTTCCTCTTTTTTAAATTTTTGTTATGCCAAAATGTCAGCCTTTTCTTTTCTTTTCAGCTCATTTTGGCATTTAGGCCCAATTTTACGCTGTTTTCCTCTTTTTTGTCTGTTTTCCTCTTTTTTTTATTTGTGGCCTCTCACACCCCTGCCAATGGGTGCGGGCTTCGGAGACAAACCATCTTCTTTGTTTGGCCTAATACACAGCCAATATATTCACTTGTACGACTGCCATGCCATCTCTTCCCATTTCTAGTCAAACATTTATAATGTAGTAAGCTTAGATTATAAGTTCTCCTCTGTCTGTGTATCAGAGCAAGGATTATGCACGGCTAAATCAACATTTACAGAGGGGGTGTGTACCATAGATGGACTATAATGAAATGCATTTGTCAATAAAGAAAGATTAAATAATAATAATAATAATAATGTTACGAGGCCAACAATGGAACCATTTTAAAAGCTCCTGATTTTGAAATGTTGAAATAAAATTTATTTTACTTTTTTACAGTAGGTTTATCTTCTTATTTACTTATTTATTCCAATTTAGGCACAATCTGTTATCCGTAAAAGACATTTCACTCACTTTTATGATTCCTCAATTTAAATAAAAACAGACAGAGTGCTAGCAGATTCATAGCAAATTTAATCCATTTACTTTGTACAATAAATGAATAATGTACTGAACTAACTCAGAAACAAATAAAGATGGCGGAGGATTTGATGCATTTGGATAGACTTATCACAGAATTTATATTAGCGTCATAGGTAGTATTTACCCCACCTGTGCATAGACTGCAAAATAGAATATTTTCATGATTGAGAAAAAGTGCAGATTGTGAAAATGACTCGGATTTTCGAAAAATGTCTTGAAAAAGACAATGAAAAAATAGAACAAAATTTTTTTAAAGATTAAAAATAACAAGAAAATAGCACATCATGGATGCCAGCTACTTTCAACATATTGACTAAACACAACTTGTCTTCGCTATAATGTCAGACCACGGTCAGACTCTCAGCAACCCAGCAATTTCATCATGCATGGCCGAATTAATTACATACAGCGTAGTAGATCTGACCTTACCATCTATTAGACCATTATTGATTGTCCAGCCAAAGGTGCATCATAATGATTAAGCTTTCACTAATTAACATGCAATTTACCATAACAAGTGTGAATTTTTCACACTCTATAAATTTTCACAGTCATGGTCTGTCAATTTTGAAAGGAAGATCGCACATTGGGGATACATTTGGAGGCTTGGGTTTGCTTACTTTGACAAATCTAAATGTATGTCGGTTTATTTCTGTGCATCTGTTTATATGTACGGAAAGCATGAAAATTAACAGCGAATGAAAATTTAGAAGTGGTTGCAACTTGCAATGGTGATCTGTAGACAGTTGTGACACGACCATCGGAATCAGGCGGAAATGAGGCTGATGAAAACTGAGAAAAGGGCAAAATGATTGCTAGGTTAATAAATTCAAACCGCTGCAAATTTAAATGAGGTGTCCAATGAAAAGAATAATAGTCATCATCACTCCACAGGGGAATTAAATTCATGTTTACATTTACAATATTCAGTAAACATTTGAAATAACGATCCTCCTTCAGGTCTTATAAAAAAGCAAAGCTACACTGTAGTATGGAAGAATTAAACTTTAGGGGTATATATTTTTGAAAAATGTCTGTTTTCAATTCTAGCACTGTAAAACCACTTAATTTCGCGAATTTTGCGAGGTACAATGTATGTACATTCGCGAAATTAAATACCCGCAAAACTGACAATTTTGCATCGAAAGTAACAGTAAAAATGTCCAGATTCCCAAAATTCAGTGCCTGCTAAAATAGCAGTAATTTTAAATTAGCGAAATAAAGTATCCACAAATATTTAGTGTTTTCAATTATATACCCTGTGAATCTGGAGAATGGACACCCCTGATTCAAGAAATTGTATTCATTCCAGGGATGGGGGGGGGGGGGGGGGGGGGGGAAGGAAGAGGAG